>PDUO01000004.1:0-1200000 GCA_003008705.1 Pezicula radicicola
TTATATAATATTACTTTATATATATAGTTAAGCTTTACTTAAGCTCTCTTCTCTCCTTAGTCTAAAATTCTATATATTTTCTACCTCTATAACTTATATAACTATAGCCCAAGTATAGATTATTATAATAACCTCCTTATTAACCTTATAGATCTAGCCCTAGTTATATCTTTATTGAATTTTAATCTCTCTAACCTCTTCTAGTTAAGTTTAGGTTTTATTAATAGAACTACTTAAGCTTCTCTAGATAGTTAAGGTTTTCTATAGGTTCTTATATATTATCTATTTTATTATACCCTTTTTACTTAATAAGATACTCTTACTAATCTTCTTTATTAGTTCTAATATTAATTATTTTTTTTATATTATATATATCTAGATTATTTTTAAGTAGGAGTTTAATATCTATTACTATTAGTATATCTCCTTTTATTAGTTCTAATAAGGATATATAAAATATAAAGTATAGTTGAGATTTCTTAGATAGTTTAATATAATAATTAATTAGTTTAATTTTTTCTAATACCTTAAATAATTCTAACTTCTTGAAGTTAAGTTTTATACTTAGTTATATTATTTTAATATTTTTTATAATAGGTATATTTTATCCCTCCTCTCTAGTAGAGGTTCTATACTATACTTATTATTTATATATTTTATTATTCTTAAATTATAGAATTTAATTTCTTTAACTAAGTACTAGTATAGTTTCTATAGATTACTTACTATAACTATAGTCTATTAGACTCTTATCTTATCTAGTTATAATTACTAGTATACTTCTAGTTAAAATCTATAGTTTATAAAGAATAGTAATATCTTAATAGACTTACTCTTAGTACTATTATATATAAATTATACTAATAGTAGTAGTTCTATCTAATTATCTTATTATTAATTAATATAATTATATAAGTACTATTCTAATATTTAATTTAAATATTCTATCTACTTATCTATTTATAAGTAAAATACTATAGAGAGCTTATAGTTTACTTCTAGCTATACTATAAGTAATATCTAGAATTTTAATATAAAGAGCTTATCTTTATCTAATATAATTTCTTCTAGTAATCTATACTAGCTTATAATAACTCTTAGAAATATATATACTAATTCTTTAGTATTATTACTTTCCTTATATAGTATAAAGTATCTATATTTAGTTAACTTATCTATAATTATTTAAATAGAGTTATAAATAATCTTTATTATTAGTTCTTTAGAAAGTAATAATTTAATAATAAAGTTAAATATAATTAAACTCTATACTCTTTCTAAGACTAGTAGTAGCTATAGTAGTTTATATAATAAGTATCTACTAGTTTTACTTTTATTATATAGGTTATATTCTATAACTACTTACTCTACTTACTTCTTTATATTTAGGAAGTAGTAATCCTTTATAATTTAATTAAGGGTTTTATTAATTCCTTAGTATCTATAAGCTAATAGTAAGTATTATTTTTATATAAATTATTTTTATAGTTTTACTAGTATATAAACTAATCTCTTAAATCTTAGTAATCTTATTTAATTACTTAAGAACTTTATTATTAGTTCTTTAATAACCTTAGAGATATATTTATCTATATTATATACTTATTTAATTCTATCCTCTAGTTCCTTATTCTTTATTATAGATATTATAACTAGGAGTTTATAATTATATTCTAGGTTTTCTCTATTTTACTTAAGTATTACTTTTAGTCTTTTTATTAATTTCTTTATATAATCTTATCTTTAACTTAGAGTATCTACTTAAGTATTCTTAGATCCTTTCTTATAGAAGATAGTAAAGTTATATACTAATAACTTCTCTAACTATTAAACTTATCTTTAGTTAAGGATCTTTATTATTATAAATAATATAAGATTCTTATAGTCTATTTATATCTAGACTAGATAATTTAGCTCTTTTAAATAAACTCTCTACTATTTAAAAGTAACTATAATAACTAATAGTTCTTTATTATATATATTATAATTTAGCTCTATAGGTATTATCTTTTAAAAGTAGTATATAACTAGTTTTAATTTCTTATTTTTATTAAGTTATCCTAAGTAGACTTCTATAATAAAATCTAATATATTTATTTCTAGAATAATTTATTATTCTAGATTAAAAATAACTAGTATTAGTATAGTTATAAACTATTATTTAAGTATATTAAATATCTTTTAGACTTTTAGATTCTATTTAAATCTTTATTCTTTTTTTATAAGTTCTATAAGTAGTTAGATAACTCTTGAATAATCTTTAATAAATCTCTTATAGAAGTTTATAAAATCTAAAAAGACTTATACTTTCTTAACTATCTTAGGTTCTAGTTATATAAGTATTATATTAATCTTAGTTATATTTATTTTAATTCTATTAATTTTTATAATAAATCCTAGAAACCTAAGTTCTATTTTATAAAACTTATATTTCTCTAGTTTAATAAGAAGCTTTACTCTTTTAAGCTTCTCTAGTACCTTTTTAATATACTCTATATATTTATTCTCTATCTTAAAAAAGATAAGTATATTATCTAAGTAAGTAATTATAAAGATATTAAGATATTTATATAATTATTTATTAATTATCCTTTAATATAATACTAGTATATTTATAAGTTTAAATAATATAATTAAATATTTAAATAAACTATAATATATTTAGAATATTATCTTTTATTTATTACCCTTCTTTATTTAGATAATACTATATACTCCTTATATATCTAGAGTTATAAAGATCTTAATATCTTATATTCTATTATATAGCTTATTAATTAAGGGTAGTAGATATCTATCCTTAATAATAATACTATTAAGCTATTAGTAATCTATATATAGATATAGTAATTTATCTAGTTTAGATATATATAAGATTAGGCTTACTATTAGTAATATAAATAGTTATATATATCCTTTTTCTAGGTTTTTATTAATATATATCTTAAGGCTCCTTAACTCTTTCTCTAAGAGTTAATAAATAGATCTAAATATTAGACTCTTTCCTAGCTCAATAGATATCTTATAGTTCTATAGCTAGTACTCTAGAAGTACCTTATTTCTAGGCCCTTTCTAGAATAATAACTTATATTCCTTATATACTATTAGTATTTACTTTAATATAGAGGTCTAGACTAGGTCCTCTAGCTTATTAGAAGTTATATATAACTCCTCTTAGTCTAGAGATATCTTATCTCCCGAAAGTACTATATAGTTACTAATATACTAGTATTAGTTTATAGTAATCTACTCTTTCTATTAGTTGATCTAGGGATTATAAGTTTTTAACTAAGGTATACTAAGAATTATTAAATAAGTCTCTAAAGTAATAAGATCTAACTAAATCTCTTTAGTATATCCTTTTAATATTTTTATAATTAGTTAATTAGTCTTATAAGTTACTATCCTCTTATTTAATCTAATTAGTTTCTTATTAATAATACTTAAATAATATAATTCCTACTTTATTAGAATCTTAAATCCTTTATCTAATACTATACTTATATTAATAAAATTATCTATTATACCTAAGTCTACTATTACTTATAGTACTTATCTATCTAACTAGACTACTAGAAAAAGCTACTATCCTTTCTCTATTATATATAATTCCTTCTTATTATATAGGTTCCTAGACTCTTTATAATTACTCGATAGTAGTCTTCTACTATTAAGATCTCCTAGTTTTTTAATAATAAAGCTTCTAGGATTAAAGTTATCTTACTTAATATATAGGATTTATTAGTTTAGTAGATAAACTTCTTCCTACTTAGCTAATAATCTAATCCCTCCTTAGAGGAGTAATAGATAATATAGTTATTTATATAATAAGTAGTCTATATTAACTAGGTATATTAGAGATAATTAATCCTTATTATATCTTCTTTAATCCTAAGTTTTATAATCTCTATATTAAGTTTATTTCTTTCTTTTTTTAAGTATATTATAAACTTAGTCTAGTTATTTCTAGAAGTTAATATTACTAGTTAATTTATTCTAGTATTACTAACTATAGATAACTAATATTCTATTCCTTATTATTACTTCTCTAACTTATATCTTAATTATTTTCTTTAGTTTATATAGTTAGTACTTATACTTAGTTATCTTAAATAAGATATTCTCTAAGTATTTAGTTTATATCTTTTTATCTATATTAAGACCTTATTTAGTAAGTTCTATCTTTCTTCTTAGATATTCCTTAGTTAGTTCTTTAAAAACTTTTATAATTAATATTTATCTTAATAGGATTTATAATTATCTATACTCTAATATTATTATTTCTTTTATATTATTATCTTTTAACTCCTTGGGTTCTTCTAGAGGCTCTATAGTTTCTACTAATATAATAGTATTTTCTTATAGTTTATTTTCTTTCTTAAACTTATTTAACTCTATAAGCTCCTCTTCTAGAGTAATAACTTTAAAGATTTCTTCTAATAACTCTTACTCTATAGTATATAACTATATTAGTTTATTATAACCTTTCTATCCTATAGTATTAAGCTTATCTCTTTATCCTAAGTAGTAGCTCCTTTCTCTACTCTTATAGTTATAGGAAATATATCTAGGTTTTCTATAATTAAAGTATATCCTATTTTCTATATACTTCTATCTCTCTTAGAGTAAGATTTCTTTCTAAAATATAGTATTAAGTTCTATAGAATCTCTATAGTTATTATTCTTATCTATTCTACTCTTACCTTCCTCTAATCTCTTATATCTAGGGTTATACTTATCTTTCTTTTCTATACTTCTTTTATACTAAGTATTATTAATTTTATAAATAGTCTTAATAAGGTCTTCTAGAGTATTTATTATTCCTTATTACCTTAAGAGTTTATCTTTTATTATATCTTTTAACCCTTTCCTATATTAGTAATATAAGGTATTATCTCCTTATTTAGTTCTAGTAGAGTAGTATTAGAAGTCTCTAGTATATACTATAACTAACTCTTTCTATTATAATACCTTAATAGTTTACTCTACTTCCTTCTTTTTATCTATTACTCTGAAATTTAACTTAATTTCTTCTAAGAACCCTTTCTATAAGCTAAAGATTTTAATAGTTATATCTTCTATCTTATTATTAATTTCTCTATAGGAATTAGTATTCTAAAGGTAGTCCTTAAGGAACCCTTTAATCTAATATATAGTCTTTCCCTCTAGTAGTATAACTATCTAAAGAACTTACTCTATCTATAATTAAAAGTATTCTCTATTGAATATAATATATAGTTAGAGTTATAATAAAAATTTATAAAGTTTATTTTATTCTCTATTAAATAGATTAATAGTTTTATACTTTAGATTCTTATTGATTTCCTTTACTAAAGCTATTATTACTTAGAGAGTAGTATATAAAGTACTATCTATTATAAATATTATTATTTAATTTAATATATATACTAGTATCTTAGAGTTAGTATTTAAAGTATAATATATAATAATCCTCTAGTTCTATTATTAGTTAAAAGAGGTAATACTAGGTTAATTAAATAAGATAGAGGTATTATTATTAAGTTAAGATATAAATAATATTATTAAGTTACTAAGTATATATAAAGATACTATATTTAAGTTAAGTATAAAGCTTTTATCTAAGAGGGAATAACTATCTACTTATATAGAACCTTTATAAGTATAGATTATTAGRATCCYTTAGATTAATACTTTCTATAACTAATCTAACTAATCTAACTAATCTACTAGTCCTTATTATATAATACTTATTATATAACCTCCTTACCTTATATATTACTTAGTTCTCTATATTATATCCTTTAGAGTTTATAACTAAGCTTTAAACTAAGAGTCTTACTATAGTTTATAATAATAAAAAGGAAATAAGTAAAATTATTTAAAAGATAAAAAAGAGATTAAACTAAGTTATTAATAAAGTAAAGAGAGAGCTTAATACTAGAGGAATTTAAATTAAAAAGAATAAGAAAATAAAATTTTAATATTTATTAAATTATAATATTTAAAATAAACTATTAAATTTAATTAATTTTATTTAAATTTAAAAGTTAAATAAAGAACTAACTAAGTTAGAAAGATTAAAAACTATAGAGAAATATTATTTTAAATTAATTTAGTATATTTAAAAACTTAAAGTTTAAGTAATTAATAAAGAATTATTTAAAAAAGAAAAAAAAAAAGAAAAAAAAAGAAGAAGAAAAAGAAAAAAAAGAAGAACTAATAGTTAAAGTTAGAGAATTATAAATAAAGGAAAATATTAGAAACTATATAAACTCTAGTTTATTACTACTAGAACTAGAAGTCTTAATTAACTCTTCTAATATTAAATCTAATACTAGTTTATTAGATTTAATTTAAAGAAATATAGATTTTATAAAATTATAAAATTATATATTTTTTAGATACTTATTATTATATAGTAGCTATATACAAAATCGAGGTATTTCTGAAATTATAATTTTCGTGGGACACTTACCCGGATAGGATACTTACTTGGGCCGACCACAAGCGAAGCGTAGTGGGGAGGGTGGGCCGGCTATTAATGCCTTTGCTGTTATTTTTTATACCTCCGGAATCTCCCGTCGATATACAGGCTTACGCACGTGACCTGCGCCGCCTTTATTCCATTGCTCTAAGGCTCGGCTCAAGCTCGGAGTCTGGGAGCAGAACCTCGAGCTTTCCAACGTCAGCGACAAATACAACGGCTATTGAAATAGTTCCTTCGATATGTACGGAGACATTGAATGTACTGAATTTTATGTAAATTATATCAATTAGTTCTTACGATTTGCTTTGGTTTAAGAAATTCGATGCGATGGTCTAGTATAGTACTAGTTAGGAGAGGATTGAGAAGACCTGGACAATGGCGAGTTTCACATGATCTTCGTGGACCCATGAGATGAAGGGAAGGCTGATTTCTATACTGCCTTGTACGTGATTTGCTTTTGTAATGTCCAGCCTCTCAGGGAAGATCAAAGTGGCTCCATTGATCGAGCTTTGTACCCAGCCTCAGGAGCCCGCTTCTCATCCTCCCTACTGATAACAATAACCTCATCAGCATCTAACTGCTCGGTTACATCTGTTCACGTCTACTTCTGTATGGCTTGCATGGAGCTGAAGAAGCTCGTCGTGATGTGGCTTGCGTTACCGCGAGATTATTGGCTATCTAGCCATGTACGACCTCTGTTCGACCGTCTGGACTCGCTTCTCCTTACACCATCATCGTCCCGCTCTCTTCCTTCTGACATGTCACTTGAGGCTGAACGAACACTCCCTCGAGGTCACCTATATAAATTAGAGCTCAAGCCTTACGGTGAACATGTTCTTTTCCGACTTCTCGATGCAGTTTGCCATCTATCAGCTGCTTGCCGTGCAAGTAACAACGCGCAACTCTAGAGTAGCTCTCTCTAACAGGTTATGGCGTACTCCAACTTTCATTTGGGACCAGGTCACACTAGTGGTCTTGCTCCACAAAGTCCTAGCCTTGGTACTTCCAGTCGACCCTCTGCTGATGATGCCGGATCACAAGATGAGCTTCTATCCAGAAATGCAGCTGACGACAACCCGACACGAGAGCTTGGGGATAGCGTTCCAGATGCTCCATCACGAGTCCAAGAGGTACCCGCTGAAAACCCAACACATGCGACTAATCGTCGACTAGGTCAGTCAAAAGATTTCAATGGGGCGCAATTAGTTTTAATGTTGCTCAATGATTGCTTCCGATGGTATGGTTTGCTGCTTATACGACCACAGTTTCCCTTACACCAAAGGTCATCAAGAAAAAAGGGCCTCTCGAGCATACCGAACTCAACGACCTCAAATATTGGCCGACAATCTTGCAATGGAGAGTCGTTACCTTCCTCGTACTTTTGTACACAGTGTCAGCGACAGCAATCGGGGTGCTCATGTGGAAGTCCATTAAAAATTCGAATCACAACTTCCGATTGTCTAGTGAGAATGTACACATGATATCTAGGTATTTTCCTTCCATCGTTGGCACAGTTACTGTCATCTTCTTCCGCCAAACAGTACGTGAAGCATTGCGGATGGTGCCCTTCGTAAGCATGGCCGACCAAAATGGTGTGGAAACTCCGGGATCTAAACCTTGGAAAAGTGTCGGCGGTGCATGGTTTCCATGGCAGAGTTTTACGACAACCCCGAAAAGGTTCATCTCAGTCTTCTCCTTATTGTGTCAATTTGTAGTCTCTTTCATCGTCAGTCTCAAAGTAGCGCTATTTGCAAGCGCTGAACATATCGACAACGATACGAATGAGCAGTACTGGATTCTGACTGTACGATTGTATCCAGCTGCTGTGCTCATTGCGGGCTACATAATCATGATTGTCTACACTCTGTATATCCCTTGGCATTTCCGCGGTCAATCAACAGGCCTCAAATGGGACCCAGTCTCCATCGCAGATTATGCTTCCCTATTCGCACACTGCAATGCATTGCAGTACTTCGCCCCTCTTGAGCTGCAGCACGATCTGCGCCCGAAACATGTGATGGTACCAAATCGACTCTTCCGGCTTGGATACTGGACGAGAGTTCGAGATAATCCTCCGGAAACTGATGTCGTCTACGGCGTCGGAGTCGGGTTTTCTGCCCACACAGGTATGTGATACTAGTGCATGTCATAGCAGTGAATAATGGCTGACCTGACTTTTCACTAGATACTGGACACACCTCTCAAAAGGAGAGGGACCCGTTGGGTCGTCCTTGGCAACACGTAGTCACCTTTCGGAAAGTGAAGCCACCACCAAATCCTGTGGACAGGTGTAACAGGCCTAGAGAATGCGCGCACGGGATCTGGCCAAGCTGTGAGCATTATCCGTACAACTACAATCCTGGTTGTGCGCGGTGGGCCATCGCACTTGCCTCTTTGTTACCTATGGGCGCATTAGCACTGAGCATCTATGCTTTGGCAATTCGATTACCGTATAATGGCTTTTCCTTTCCCAACAATCTCAAGCTTCCCTGGAACTTTCATTATGGCTTTGGCCCTAGTAACCACACTTTGCCGCCTATTGATCCTGCTGATCCAAAGTCAACTGTGCTCTTGTGGGCGCTGATGTTTAGGTCGGCCCCAACCTATGTTGCTGGCCTGTTCACATCCACTATAGTCACGTGGATTGACTTGAATATGCGCTTCATGCAACCGTTCCGAAACATGTTCGGCGAGGGCCCTAAGAAATCTGTCTGGCAGCGCTCGAGAGACTGGTTTGGTTGGAGACCAAAGGCGTCCTCCTCAGCCAACAACATTGAGCCATCTGTGGAGGAGCGAACACCCGCTAAGGCAGCGGAATCGATTCTCCTGGCATACATTACCGTTTCTCCCCTTCAAGTCCCATTGACGGCTTGGGACAACGGCCACTATAAGGTCTGCATTTACTCGACACTTAATACACTGTCCCCACTTTTCCCCATATTTGTGGGTGGTCTTTTAACTGTCACTCCGAACGAGACGTATGACCGAGTGAACTTCTCATTTTCTCTGTCTGCATACATCGGCCTCATGGTATCGCTGGCGCTTTACTCGATTCTGTTACCCATGGCGATGCCAGGGGCTTACCGGCTTCTTCCTCGTCAGCTCTACAGTTTGGCTGACCTCATGGCTTTGTGCCATGAATCCAAATTCATGGCAAGTCCACATTTGGATATCACTCATCGAGAACGCACTCCTTCTAAACAGCACATGGAGGCACGAATTCTACTAACAGACGACCGCTTCCTATTCGGTGTATATCACGGCCGAGACGGACACAGTCATATCGGGTTTGACATTGCTCAGGAACGAGAGCCTGATTTTGGAAGGTTGAAGAATGTAGGAGACTCTGTCAAGCACATTCCGCCCGAGGGCTTCACGTCCAGAGTCCAGCGAACAATGACCGTCATGATTGAGGAAGGGAGGAAGGCAGGCAGGGCAATGACTGGGGCTATGACTGGTGCAATGACCGCGAATAGGAGCAGTCCGTTCGCACAACAGACTCATGGCATTCGACCTGACGAAGGGTATGAGATGTCTGGCGGCCTGGAGCAGCCGCCAGCGAGAGCAGAGGCATCTGGCTCTGAGCCACAGCAAAATGGAAGTAGAAGTCGAACAAAGCCCACGAGATTTGGCCTGCCACGTTCACCTCATGACTGAGACCCTCCTGGTCCCCGTGGATCACATATGCCGGGACGGATAGTATTCGAAGCTAGTCAGTCGATCAGGCGGATGCCTAGTTGAGTGGGCCATTGTAGAACCGCTAGTAAAAGTTAAATTTAATGATATTTGTAGTATATAGGATTAGTCTTTGCTGTATGACTTTCGGCATATTTAGTATGTCGAATTTGGAGATGGAAAATTCTTTCTTTTCTTTGGGTTCTTCTGTGGGCATACGTTTCATTGCAGTTTTGAAGCCAGCAAAGAATAATAACTTTATCAAGCTTCTCAATAGATTCCGTCTCATAAAATCTAATGTACTGACTGTCAAGTTTGTGAATGCTAAATTCTCCAACATGGTCATAGATAACAAGTGTATTGGTTCCACTTATTTCAAATTTGCTTATAAGTCTATGCTAGTCAACAAGACACCAAGTATTGGTCTACTCCTCCTTTCACCTTCACTGTCAACCAGCCCTAATCCAGTAGGCGATTAGATATTATTCTCAATCTACGAAGATACGAAATCTTCTACCAAGAACAGCAGCTTAAATTCATGTCGATGTTCACCTCAACAAATTGAAGCTCAATCCTCTCCTTGCTCGAACAGCTTCACACTTGACGAATAAGCGAGAAGCTACGGTAGATTCCCAATGCAACTCGAAATAATTACAAATGGGCCTTAGCCCAAAGTTTGAGGTCCTCTATACTCCCTTGTCCATCGTATATTTCCCTTTCTACTGCTGTTGAATTGATCTATTGATTGTCAGCAAGTTCCAAGAGGTTGTAAAGTTGTATGCAACTCACGTGTTTAGCTCCCAGCTCGCTAATCTTCTCAACACCAAGAAGTCTCATGCAAGTCTCAATTTCAGCTTGCAAAACTGTAGGCTATCAGCTTTAAGATCAGTTAAGTTTATATTCAACTTACTTTCAAAAGTCCGCTCAACGCCCTGAGGTCCGCCAGCACCCAAACCAAACAACGCCGCTCTCCCAACACCAACGGCCTTAGCACCCAAGCACAACGCCTTTACAACATCTGTACCTCTCTTAATGCCTCCGTCGACCCAAACTTCAATATGTTCGAAAACTTCGGGACAATACTTCCTAATCTCCAGAAGTGTATGTACAGCTGGAGGTGCGGTGTCCAAACTCCTTCCCCCGTGGTTGCTCAAAACGATAGCGCGAACCTGTGGCGCGCACTGCATCGCCAGATATGCATCCTCATGCGTCTGTAAACCTTTTAAGATAATAGGTAACTTAGTACGCTCTCCTAGCCACTTCAGAGTATCCTTCCACGTGAGATCCATCGCCGTATTAGATGCCGGTTGCTGGCCAGGAACCGTTGTCGGCGGCCTTTGCAAAACCTTGCCAAGCTTCATATCATGCTCCCTCTTCCCAAGCACTGGGGAATCAATCGTCAAACAGATAAACTTAATCTTATCACTCATTTCGTTTATCTTCGCTATCTCCTTCTCACTCTTGTCGCGTCCGGCGCTTACATATAATTGCCAACCGAAGATTTGTCCAGGCGCTGAATCTGCAACGATTTGCTCTGGTGTCATAGATGCATAATTCGAGATTATTTGAAGAGCTCCAAAACTCGATATTCCTTTTGCGATTCCTTTTTCGCCGGCTGGATGACCTAGACGGGCCATAGCTGCTGGGGAGACATAAAGCGGTGTACCGAGTTTATAACCTAGAAGTGTGGTTGTAGTGTCGCATTTGACGCAGTCGATAAATACTCGTGGTCGAAGAAGAATTGATTTGTAAACTTTATTGTTGAGGCTCTTGGAAATTAAGTCATCCCCAGCTGAGTAGTAGTACGCCCAGGCTTTTGTTGATATCTTCTTTGTTGCGACAGCTTCAATCTCGTCTAGATTTAAGAGCGATTGCATCTCCAGGGATGAATCTTCTTCATGATCGGCCTTTTTGTCAGCGAGCATGTCTGCTGTGACTTTCTTGAAACTGAAATGTCTGGTCAGCGTGGAATATGGAGGTGATATGAGTGTTCAGAAAAACTACCTTCAAGGATGGCACTTTGCTTTCTTGGATATCTTCAGTATTTGGGTCCTTGAGGCTGAAGTGCAACTAAACAAGTGCGAACTCGGAGGGAAAAGCCCGTATTATCTTGTTCAAGCGATGTGACACAAACGCAGTCTCCACCGTAGAAACTCCGCGCGGCGCAAAAGTAGCACATCATATGTAACGGTGAAGCCACTTCTCAATGACGGAATTATTTCAGCCATTGACGATATCCATATTATTTTCTACCTCTTATCCATTGGTATTAGTAGAAAAAATTCTCACCACATATCTTCTCGTCTTAATGATACACGGGCTGCTTGCTTCGGATTTTCTCTTGAATGTTTGAAACTAAAATGGATACGTAACGAATGTGTAAACTGAAGAGGACTACTTTTTTTTTGGTCACCTTGTATCACTGCTAAACTTCACTTTTCCAGAATTTAAGAATTCATTCACGACTCTTATCTTAAAGGCTCAACCGGCACGAATCGCGCCCCGTAGCCTCAGATTCCGGCCCCGCCTTCAATATTACTGGGTAAGCGTGCTTTCACTGGATTAGTAAATAGCACTCGCCTAATGTAAAGTGGGATATATTTTGTGGCAACGAGACGGTGTAAATCAAAGAGATAAGAGCGCCGCTTTGGTTCCGGTTCATACCCGGATCTTCAGATTTCAAAACGGTTTCATAATTGGAATATTGCCCGAATCGCTTTATAAGATATCATTTTGGAAGTTACTCAAATAAAGTGAGTTACTTAGATCAGAGCTACTCAAATTTATTTATCTCTTATATCTTAATAGATACCGATTCAAAATCCTTTCTTATGAAGTAATTATCGTGATACAGCTCTGTCATAGACAAGCTTTCGTACGACCTTTAGAAATGGACCCTAAGGTGCCTCTGTCGCTTAACTTGGGCCCTCCCTAAAGCCCCTAGTATTCCTTAGCGAGGTACTATACTTCTCCATATTTGGATATTTCTTATCTTCATATACGATTAGAGACCCAGGATGCTCCTTGATATTCGGGTTATGCCTCCTACCTTAGTAATGACTTACTTTATCTCCAGATGGAGACTTGTATTTATGCTTTTCTTAAAGGTATCCCTAGGTTTTCCTCTCTTTTTTCTGATAACGGAGTCTTGACTTTTCATAATCATAGCCGTTATGATAAACTCAGCTGGAAAAAGTGAGGATGTGGCGGTCGTTGAGAAGCGTACCATCGATCAAGGTATTTCTCAAGCTATTGTACCCGATGAACGTCAGAAGTATCTTCGACATCTATTTGATCGAAGAGTTCTCCCACTCATTTGCCTGCTGTATGTATTATCATATCTATACTATGGCTATATTGGAAATACAAAGACGGCTTGTACGTAGGCGGACTTGGGATTAAGCAGCAGTTAGGTAAGTTCTACCGAGAGAATTTGTCCGGCTAGTTTAAGATCATTGCCAACGTATTCTTAGTGGACATTGGTATTGAACTCATTCTACATACCCTACGAAATTTTTGAATTGACAACCATGCTCTGGAAAATCCTTCCTGCTCATATTTATGTAACTAGTCTTTGCATTGGGTAACCGTCGTGGTTCCTAGCAAAGTCAAGTAAATTTATTCTTTAATACTACGATATCCCAAACATACTACTCAGATATGACCGCTTATTTGCCATCTCACTTATAGAAACTATGCATCTTGACTTCATCAAACTATCATCTATTTGAACACACATCACCCTCTCTCCTATGTAGATCCATTCTAAACTTGGAAAGACATCAATATACTCCTTTCCTTCAACAATCATCTTTTCCTTGTGCCTCTTCTCCCAATACGGCTTCCCTAGCTTCGGATCTAGCATTAGCCTGCGTGCGTGGCTAGGCACCTCATCCAACGGCACGCCAGTGTATCCAAGGTCTTCTACGGTTGCGAACGTATCTATGTAGTACCGCTCTAAGTTCGGGGGGTTAACACTTAAGCTATATGTGTCGCCGCAAAGTGCAAGCCTTTGAAGATATCGCAAGGGAGACAAATGTTGGCGCATTGCTCTATGATCCACTGCCCAACTCCGTCGCCAGTCTTTTAAGCGACCGCACGAAATGCAAAGCTGGTTAAGGGAATGTAAATTGCCAATCAGACAAAGTCCTGTCTCGGGCAACAACGAGCATGATTTTGGCCAAGAGACTCTCAAAGACGTAAGGTTAGAGAAGGCTGAAAGAATCGGCAGGACCTGAATCTCTAGATATTCCGGAGAAAATTCGCCGGAGTCGAAGTCAACTTTTGATAGTTGTGTATTTGCTCGTAAGAAGCTAAGAGGAGGCTGTGCCATTGCGAGTGCCTCCAAAGATGGAATCTGGCCACAGCTACCCAGAGCTTCGTTAAGGAGATCCGTTTCGAGCATAATGTTTAAGTTGACAAGTTTGGACTTTAAGAAAGCGTCCATGATTGAATTATCCGCTAACTCCAACATTTTGACGTGTAAATTGCGCAAGCGAGGAAATTTTGGTAAAGGACCGTCTCTGAAAGTCTGGTAGTCTTTACGACGACGGTGTATCCATACCAAGGTCTCAAGGGAAGGCGCACAGAGACGAATGATACTGGCGCATAACGTAGCTGTTGTTTCCTTCATCCAGAGGTTGCACGTCAGCTCTAGGTGAAGAGTACGTAGCGGCCAGACTTGGGGTTGTCGTAAATTAATCTCAAACACCCTATCAATAATAGGGTGATATAATTTGAGATGCTGTATAGAAGAACAAGCAAGCGCATTATAGAAATCTTCAGAGAGGTTGTAATCCTCCTCCCAGTCTAGAATTTCCAAGTGTGGCAAGGTCTTGGTGGAACGAATTATGGCCTGCACCTGGGGTAGATAGACTTCGTTGATGGTGGTAAAGATGGCTTGCCATTTAGGTTGGTCTGCTTCATTGAGGGTTAGACCAGGGTCCTCATTGCCGTTGAAGTTGGCCTTCGGTATGCTAAATCGTTGTCGCATAGTATCATGGTTTATTAACACTGTCAATCGCCGGATGCAAGCACCTAAGGACGGCAGAGAAGTTGATCCATTGTTCGTCATTCTTTCACTACTTTCAGATACTAACAGGCGAACCAAAGCCTCGGACGAATTACTGTAATCAATGCGAACATCTGCAAATTGACGTGAGCGGGCTAGCTGACGGCAGTCACTATTGACAAGAGCCAGAGCTGCCAGGGAAGAGGACTCCACAAATTCAAGTATGCGTCCAAGGATCTCGACGGGAAAATTGAAAAGGGCTGAAGCGGACATCGGGGGTCGATGCTCCATGACACGATCAAAGGTTAATGGAAGAGGAGAAACAGGGTCTCTTTGGGTTTTCCCTTGGTCATCTTTGAGCGTGTAAAAGGGTGTGTTCGAAGTCATCCCGGCAATGGCCATGTCTATTGTAGGGTGGTGATGGTAGCGCTAATATGTTGTGGGATTATTGATGGAGGAGCCTGACAAAAGCAAACCAGAAAAAATTTCCCTGGATACCTATGTGGATAGTCGCGTGACTAGCTTGCATAGAAAATACGTGACGTGACTGTCTGATGTACGTACAAAAGTACTTTTGTACGAAAGGGTGTGGGAGGGCTGTAACGTCCACTATGACTCGCGTGCTTGGTATTACGCACTTTCAGCGTAATAGTATCAGAAGTGCGCACCTCAAGCACCCTAAGCGAGCCTTTTCGCAACAGGGGGGTGGACGCTGGAACTATTATTCCTTCGCTTCTCTCTCTCCAAATTTCTACCTACGATCATCAATAAGATGGACGCTACTAGGTTAAATGCATAAGGGCTCACAGCCCCACCATACTTCGGCGATTTTCTTTGTTGTATCGTCGGCGTTTGCAAGCGACCGATGGGGCATGAGAAGACCTTTAATTGCTAGTTTTGGGGCAGTGTTTTGTTAGTTATTTATTGTTGCTGCTCACGAAAACAACTGGACCTAGATATGCTGGCTTCTGGTCTGCATGTTGAGGTACTTTTCCAATTGTTGCTCTCAACTTGACTCGAGTGCTCAATCAACAATCTTGGAAGCGATTCGAAGAAGGGTGCCAGTCTTGTTGTAGCGGCGTTTGATCAGCTCACTAGCTTCTTCAGAAATGCTGTTTTCCTTGCCAAAGATGTGTAAGTGCTAACACATATACTTCTGTCGCTAGCCAACTGTTTTCTGTTACCTTACAGCCCAAAATATGCTTTAGGATATCCACTCGGTTGTAGATTTTGTGGATTTATTGTTATCTTGGCTCTTTTCTTGCATTTCATGCTAGAGAGAGAGAATTGACGTAGGGATAGAGAATTTGGTTCTATATTTGTAATGAGTTTTTTTATGTTAGTTTGTTGGGCGACAAGTATTCCAAGTTTAGGTACTTCCCTTAGGGTATTTTCCAAGACTTACCCACCCATCTACCACAAACTAGAAGACTGCATCACCGACGACAAGAACAAGATTTTGTAGAGGAGTTGTTGTGATTTTAGAACAATTCCATTTATATTTCCTTCCTATGTATGGCTCTGGTGAGACTCTGGTGATTCATTGCAATTTTTAAGCGTGCTAGTAACTATTTACCATTGTTGCCAAGCATCTTATAGTTGCCAATCATTTTACTTATTAAACTGACTTGGTGTGTAGATAGACCGACAGTATTATTTAATATGAAAACTGTTATCTCACAATCAAATGTGCGGAGGTACTAGGGGTAAGTTTTATCACATCTCTGCACAGAGATACACCAGTACACCCTTCATTCCGTCCTTGATCTCTTCAACATTTGCCTTCTTTGGTTCTCCCTCCTCTCCTCTACCGTTGCGTCCAGCAGATCGCTTCTCGGTGGTTTTCTTCTCCTGCCTCAGAAGAGTGAAAAAGGACTTATCGCTGTACAATTTCGATTCCGTAATCCGAAGAGTTTGATAAGCTACTAATGCTTGCCTGATTTGTCAAAACAAAACAAAAAGCGGCGTAACGAAACATACCTAAAATATCTCTGTACACTATTAAACTTGCATACGAATCCTCAAACTCTATGTAAATCTTAACTAATTGGTTTTAATATTGTAGTACATTTCACTTAAGACAAGTGATTGGCAATGAAGGAGTGTCTATTATCTTAAATGGAGCCGCCTAGAAGCTACTATACAAATTGTTGAAGGCCTATTTTATTAACTTCTACTTAATAGGCCACGTGTATCTAATATTAACATTGTCACTTTTGAATAGCAAGATAAGGTGCAGCGACAAGACAGTCTCATATAGCCAACAGGGAATTTAAACCTTTATAACAATAGCTGCGACGATCTAAAGCTCAAGAACGCCAATATTTCGGACCATTAGGTGGAGAAACTTCAGCAACGGGCCCGACAAATACTCGCTGCACATTCTCCAGCCTTTCGCAGGGGACTTTACTGTTTCAATGACGGAGTTTTTATGTCCATCCCCTTCAAGGAAGGCGCTTTCTCGAAAATCCCAGGCTCTCCTATAGAAAAATTTCAAAAGAATAGTGATACCACAAAGACATTACTAAACTTCTAACTCTTCTAGATAAAGGTTTGCTTGGAAATAATGACAACAACTACATATTTAACAGTAATCCTTATCCATGATTTCTAAAGTACTCTAAAATGAAGGTTATACGGTTCACTAACCATAGTGTAGGAGTCGATAGCTTAGGTTAGGACCACCCCTGGTCGATCTCCATTCACGACTGAACCCCAGGGAATGCAGATGTGGAGATATAATGATGATGGTTCTGTCTACTTGCGCCCCATTCGTATTGCAAACTCGAACGCGGTCATAGCCTTTGCTACGGGATTCACCAACCGCAAAAGTCGAGTCAGCCAAAGCTGCTTGGCGGTATGGTCCCGTTGATTCCTCGTCGGTGGACAACGAGTCAAGCGTGGGATTCTTCAATAAAAATACTATACATACTTATTAAAATAGAATTCTTACTTGCATAAAGCCGAAACTTTAAGCCCGCTGCTTAATTTAAGAGCATAGAGTTACGTCGCTTAACTTCCCTAACCCCCAGAAGAATTAAAATCATGATGAGAGGCAAATGCATAACTACTTAGAGCCTTCTCAAGAATATTACGTACAAGGTAAAGCTATTTGAAAATTCCCTCTAACCCACGGCAGTAAGGGCTACATCAAGGGAGGAGTGTCTCCGATGCGCTTGACCTTAGCGAGCAACATATTTATTAGAAATGCAGATACTGCAGCCTACAAATAGTTAGCAATACCAAAGCATGACTGAAACTTTTAGAAATCTCTTGAATTAATTCTGATCTACTCTAGTTACTAATTAAGTCGTGGAGACGCTCAGTTTGCGTTCTGCAAAATTCGGGCCATCCGGGCAGTAAAGCCATCTAGCAACATTCACTTGAATGATGCGTCATTCAAACCCCGGAATTTTCTCATTAGATGCTAGCCAAACCCCATGGTTTGAAACTGCCATTTCATTTCTTATCAAATCTTCATCCCTCGCCCCTTTCACTAACCTCTCAGCCACGACATCCTCTTCAGCATGCGTAAAGCATCGTCTAGTGAACTCAGCCCCAGTCAATTTCTCTTGCTTCCGCATCTCTCTCTGCTTCATCTCAATTTTTGACTTCTCGTGGCCAACAGCGAAGATATCACCTTTGTTAATTGCAGCCACAACATGTTGCCAGACTCTTCGAGATTCCAGCGGATCTTGCTGCTCAAGTGGAGCAATCGATAACGGAGTTCTCGAAACCTGATCTATCTCAACTTTCTCAACCTCCTCATTTGATTTGGTTTCTTCCAAAACATAACTATCACTCCATTGTCCTTTAGCAATGTACAGGGGATTTTCTATCTGTTCATTAGAAAATATAGATGCTGTAAATACGTTCTTTTTCCTACATAACCATCCTTTACCTGAATAATCGATTTTTATTGCATATCCTGACGAACTACAGATACATGAAGAGCGACTGAGTTCCAGAAATAAGGATCCAGACATGAGACCTTCGACGTGAACTTTGGGCATGGTTATGAGGTAATCTTCATCGTATTTGTCGATGTGAAGAATTGAGTAGCCTTTTCGATCTATATTGATCGTACTGGAGAAGTAGACTTTGGGTACTACATGTCCTTGAAGCTGGAGAGAAAGGATTATTAAGAAAATTCTGTTTAAAATGACCTGCTGGGAAAGAAGTTGCATACCTTGATTCCGTGTTCTTTATTCCAAATGCAGTATGCTGTCACTGGTGGATGGTGACTGCTATACTTTAATATCCATATCATCGCCATACTTTCATATATTTTCATACCTGACTTGCTCAGAAACCATATTCGTAACTCCGACATCGTCTTCCCATTTCCCCTTGAAGATCTCGCCTAAAAATGGATTCAAAGGTTTCAACTTCTTCGTTTTCCCATTCTCATCTCGGTTACAATGTTGCTCTTTTAGTGTACTGATAAACCATTTCAATACAAGCAACATCCGTTTCTCGGGATCGGGTTCAAGGGCTGGGGCTACGAAGAGTGATGGTCTTTCACACCAGTATGTTGAAAATTCGGTCATAGATTGCGGTGAGAGGAGAAATGGTGGTGCGGTAAGTGAATGGAGATCACCTTTGAAAGTTGCAATCGACTATTGATTTGTTAGATTTTCATTCCTGAGTTCCGTGTATTCGCATACGTGGTACTGCTCAAAATACCTTGAGAAAAGACAGCCAACTTTTCTTATGCTCAGGAGCCGATGCATCGTCCGTTTTCTTCGACATGATTAAAAATCTATTCTTCGTCGTTTGAACAACAAATTTCAAGCTGAACTGCAGTGCTGTAGAGTCCTAATCTTAAGCTAAACTTATACCTGGAGTATAATGAAGTATTGTACTTCCGCACAAAAGCCCTCGGTGGTATCTCACCCATCTTTTCTCCATGGAAAGTAACTATTCGCTACTATGAGAGCAAAGCCACACGGCACTGTTATCATCCGTTATGCATACCTCACGTTGATGTTCGTGTTTTCGTTGATCCCAGTAGTGTCTTGTCAATCTTGCTGTTAATATCAAAATGATCAAGCCGTGTCCTCGCACATTTCCCCATCTTGATAAGTGGGACCTTGAGCCCTAGTCGTAGCGAATAGGAATGCCTTCAATGCGGCGCCAAGATTCAAGGAGAGAAGTAAGCGAGACCACTAGCTGACGATCAATGACATAAGGAACAACATCATTTCTGTGATTTAAGTATTACGTATATAAGCCTTGTAACCAATTTATATTAATTTCTTCTAGACCTTTAATCATACTGAACCGTTTGTCATTGGCGGTGACTAGGATTTATTTCTGGCCAGGATTCAGTACTCGAGCCAAGCGAGCTGTAGGATTAGGAATCTGTTTTCCAACGTGGCTAATGAGGTAGGGATGCTAGTACTGTACCTTACGTAGCATTTCCAACGAGCTTCAATTAACTCTTGCCACGACACTAGGTGCAGCTGTGCCTGTCAGAGCCAATCTACGGAGGCAACCTTCGCAAGATGTGTTTCGTGAGACGAGAAATAGAGTTTACGGCAGTCCAAGTTAAGCGAATCACCTGACTCAAGTCGGTTGTTGAAGTCAAGTCAGTTACCTAAAATAATATCATCTCTAGAAATGAAGCATCTGAAAGCAAGCAAGCTGCTCTTGGTAGTAGAAAAACAGTATGTCAAAACTCTATAGTACATGATATTTATATGTCTTCTCAATCCTTGCGATGTTTAATCTTGATATTCAACGATGGTTTATCCCACAATATAAAAATCCGATGATCAGTCCACACTTGGCTATCGTCACAGAGCTCCATCTCGAAGTAGAACAACATCCGAGCCAGCACTGATCTCATCTCATTCCAAGCAAGACTAAGAGTTGAATTTTGTCAGTCAAAGGAAGACTTCTTTGGCGCTCTATGTATGGATATAGAATACTCACTTTTTGCCAATACAATTACGAGGACCAGCTGAGAAGGGGTTGAAAGCTGCCTTATCATCATTTGCGTATTTCTCAGGTGGATTCGACAACCATCTTTCCGGAGCAAAGACTTCTGGCTCGTGGAAATTTCTGGATGAATGTAATGTTGAGAGATGGTGTACAGCAACAGCAGTCTATAAAAAAATTTGTTAGCAAATTTACTATTCAAAAGGAGAAAGAATGGAGTCAGTACATTTCCTGGGACAAATTCACCATTCACGATACATCCTCCAGGTGGTGTTCTTCGTGGAAGTCCAAGTGGAACTGGAGGGTACATGCGAAGACCCTCCTCGAGAACGGCTTGGAGATAAGGTAATTGGGCAGTTGATTGTAAGGTCATTTCATTTCCGGTCTTGAATGCGCCGCGTACTTCTTGCTTGGCTTTGGCGTAAATTTCTGGGTTCTTAAGCAGAAAGTAGGTTACTCCTGTCAGCAAAGTTGATGTAGTCTCCGAACCAGCAATGATGAGAATTTCCGAAGTTCCTAAAAGTTCTTCCCTGGTCATACCTCGTTCATCGTTATGGCGTAAGATCTAACCCAGCATTAGATCTCAGTCACTATGTTGAATACTTTGCATGATTCGTACATAGGTCATAAAATCTTGACGATCCGTCTTGGTTTCCAGTCTCTCTAATGTTTTCTTCTTGGTAAGTTGTATGTGTTCCTGTCTAGCTCTGTAAAGCTTAGGAATAGACCTGATCAAAATCTCAATTATTTTCATCAGGGGCTGATAAAACGCCGCGGCCTTCAAAACCCTGGTGGCTTTAACGCCCTGGAAGAGATTGCTCATCCAAGGGTGATATTCCCCTGATTCCAGTGCTCCAAATGATTTTCCATATGCCAAATCTCCAATGACATCAAATGTGAGAAAGTTGTACCAGTGCGTCATGTCTACCATGTCAACTTTTGGATCGTCGACTCTTTTTTGAAGCTGTGAAACCATTAACTCGAAGTAATGTGTCAAGATTTCTTCTTGACCTCGTAGTGCGGCGTCTGAGAATGCATGAGATAGAAGTCTACGCATGCGGGTATGGTCTTCGTCACTCGACCCTATCTTCTGTTAGGCAAAGACGCCGGTCTGAAAATGTACAAGCATATATTTACAGATGATGCTCGGTGTTCCATTCCCACCCATGGTGTAGAACTCGGGGTCTTTTGGTAGTGATTTCTTTCCACCTCCGCCGTATATGTCTAATTGATGTTTAGTTATGCGCGCAAGATAATACTATGAAGCTTACCTTTCATGGCTCCTGAAGAAGTGAAGCTTAAGGAATCGGGCCGTATCCGGACAACAGGGCCATATTTCTCATGGAGTTCTTTTAGGTTATGGTCATATGTCCCTTTGAAAATGTGGTAGAAAAACGGTACGTGCCACGCCGCTCTGTGCTTTGGTCCAGGGTACTTCGAGAGTTGATGGAAGTATATGTTGCAAATAGCTTTGTAAACATTGTAGATCAAAGTCTGATGGGGATTAAGTTAGTTGGCAAACTTTGCGTATCATTACGACGCATTACGACGATGACGGATACAGTTCTCAAAGTCAAAATAAACTTACTATTACAACCAAACCAAGAATGCCTATAGTAGCCCTTGAAGAGCTAGATAGCGTTTGCACATCCATAGTAGGTTTACAAATCGATTTGGGTCAATAGTTCGAAAATTTGATGTGTATGTTGTAGTTGAAAGATGATAGAACACTATTTAGCAAGAGAAAGAGGTTACCAGTGTACTTCTAGTACTTTACTATCTGGTATAGCTACTAATAACTTATCGCTCCGGAACACTGGTCCCCGAATCTCGTATTCGTACACCTGTTTGCTACTCCTTTGCATAGCACAAATTTATGCCATTAGCCACACACGCCACAATAACCATAACATTTATGGCCCTTCCAAACGCCAATGCGTTTCAAGTTTCGTTGGCCCGCTAGACAGATCACAGACTTGGGCCAAGGGTCTAGATCAACCAATTGTATGAATCTCTATACGAAGGATACATTACTAAAAGTCGGCTTCCCTCGTATCTCGCATATAAAACTGCAACCGTCCCCCACACTAGAATTGCACAACGTCGACGTCGCTTTCCCATTCTTTTCGTACGCATTATGGCCCGTACAAGCGGTCGGCAAAGTAATTCACGAGTCGGGATGGCAGGCATACGAAGGCCGCATTCTAAGTCGAGATACGGATGTTTACGATGCAAAAAGAAGAAAGTCAAGGTGAGTGCAAACTTTGGGTATTCCCGAACTTTTACTTTGTTACTCCTATAATCTGCTCAAGTGTTCCCAAGCAGTAATTCATTTCCTTAATAGGGCAAAAATTATTGAAGGGTCTCCAAGTGGCTGCATGTCGCAATGATAGTACTTTGCATGTATTTAGAATACCAATCTGATAGTTAAGCAGAAGGTTTTGGCTTAAGACTATTTGCTGAACGGATTTTATGATTCTAGTGCGATGAACAGAAGCCTTCCTGCGGAAACTGTTTAAGATATTCATCTGAATGCTCGTTTACTATAGCTTCTGTAGTTCAGCTGCCTGGCTCTCGGCCGAGCTTGGTTGGCCGAGGAAGTGTATTAGAAGGCAAGACAGATACTGTAAAAAGTAATGTCTCCAAGTCATCAAATTCATCGTCAAAGGCACGCAACCACGATGGCCAGCTCGGCTCAGAGAGCATTCCTACTGCCAGCGCCTCAAGCACAACTGCAAGCCCTTCCAAATCAGCATCCTCTGCAAACGACAACACTTCATTTTTTCCACTTACAAAGACTCTCCCAAGTCCCGATGGACCACGGTTAAAACTCCGAGATCTCGAACTCTTCCATATCTTCATAACATCAACCTGCTTCACTCTATCACCGCTACGAAGTAAGCAAAAAATGTGGCAAGAATTAATCCCCAAGATCGCCTTCAAAAACGTCTTCGTTCTAGAAGGAGCACTTGCATTCACTGCCTTACACTTGATGCATTTACAACCAAGTAATCAAGCAAGTAATCAAGCGGCTTTACTAGCCGAAGCAACAGCCTATTACAATTCAGGTCTAATTTCCTTTCGATCAGCTATATCGAATCTTTCAAAAGACAACTGCGATGCTTGTTTTGCATTCTCATCTCTGCTTGTTGGATATGCATGGGCTTCATCAGCAGGGATCGGTAACCTCTTTTTCTCGGATACTTCACAATCAGTGGACGAAGGCACGACTGTAGAATGGATATCTCTGTTACGTGGTACCTATACACTTTTACTTTGTTCGAAACATTGGATGGATGATAGTCCATTAAAAGCCAATTTTCGACTATGCGATGATGAACAAGATGAACAAGAGGCACAAGACGGACAGGATAATTCACAACGACAAAATCAACAAGAACAATGCTCTGAACAACGACACAAAGTCGAATTGAACTGGGAAATCAAAGCGAAATTTACACTCTTAAGAGAACTCTGGGAATCGCCTTCAAAATCATTCACCATCGAAGAAATAACAACATTCAACGATACTCTTATCCTTTTACAAGCATTATATACAAAGATGATAACAGCGCCAGATACAGGTGTTGATGTAATAGCACTTACTTTTACATGGCCGAGTATGGTTCCTGATTTATATATCCAGATGGCTAATAGAAGGGTCCCCGAAGCTCTTATTTTACTTGCTCATTTTTGTTTGTTGCTTAATATTGTGGATAATTATTGGTGGGTTCATGGGATGAGTAGGAGTCTTCTTTTTAATATCAGCCAGACGCTCGGGAAGGAGTGGGAGGGTTGGTTGGCTTGGCCGTTACAGGATTTGATTTTGAGTGAGTTTAAGGTGCAGATGAGAGTTGATTCGGTTGATGAGAAATAGTTTGTGGGAAATTAGGGAGTATGATGTAGTTCTGTGTTGTACTATTGTCTATAAGCTTTTAAGTCAAATGCTTGAATCGAGCCAGTTATCCAAAAGAAGTCACTTATCGAGCCAAAACCATATTACTAAATTAGACCTAGTCAGTTAACCTCAGCCCTAACTAACGTCAGATTCCCCAAAAGTTGTTACATTACTAGCATTACCTAATGTATTATATCCAAAGATGTTTAGTTATAAAACACACTATCTAAATCTCATCCTTGCTTCTTAGAAGGAGGTACGACTGGAAGGAAGATTGTTTCCCGGGGGCATTATTGCTAGCAAGATTAACTTTCTTGGCATGAAACTTAGCACAATCTTAGCAGCCGTTTTTTCTTATTGTAGGTCTATAAACGAGGCCATTTCATGCAGAAATACAAGTAATCTTGCCTTAGGCAATACTACCTCAGGCTCTGAAATCGAATTATAATAGGCATTTATGTTAGCCGAAGGCTAACACCCAAGTATAATAAAACTCTAGTTTTAAAGACTTATTAAAATTAAAATATCTTATAAATATCTTTTTTAAAAATACTTATAGTTTTCTCTAAAGTTTTATTAATATTTAATTTAAACTTAACTAAGGTATTAGAGTTAAAACTACTTGAATTTATAGTTTTAATTTACTCTAATACTAGTATAATAACTAGTAAAGATATTAGTCTCTTACTACTATAATTAAACTAATAACTATAAGTTAGTTCTCTTCCTTTTAAAGAGTAAATACATTTTTATTAATACATAGTAATAGTTTGATTTTAACTTATGCATGTATTACTACAAGACTCGTCTTTACTTCAACCTAAGCCGTCTCTCCAATTTCTCCCCGTCTCTCAATATTCAAAACTGCAGAACGTACCGCCGCCCCAATATCGATATGAAAGAATGGCCTGTTCATTCCATAAACAGCTGCTGGTCTCTCCCGACTTTCTGTAGGTGTATACACTATCGAGTTTTCCCCGACAAGGCCTCTCCCGTCTTCCAACGTAGTGACCTTCTTTTCATCCCTGACTGACATCTCCGTAGCGTCTTCAACGTTTGCGACACTGAAGATACCTTCCATCCTTTCGCCAGTATTTCCTGCAGAATAACCGAACCCTGCCGCCACAAGAGCGCGCTTCGTCCATCGCCGCCCAACGCCAGCGAAATGCCATTCAACAGGTACCGGAGCAGCGTGACGGTCTAGCTGGTTTCGAACATCGACTAGTCCCTGTATGGAGGTTACATCGACATGTGGGACCGCGGAGAAGTCCAGAATTACTGCCTGCAGAATTGGACGCGGATCGGAAGAAAGATCGATCTCTTGATTACGGCGTGGGCCAGGGTCATTCCACGGTCGGTCACCAGGACGCTTGTAATCGTGGAGGCGAGTGGGACGCGTTTGAGCCAAAACCGTGCTAGCCAGAGTATCTAGGTAGCCTGCTTGATTGACGTAGGTGAAACCATCGGAAAATTTATAGACAAAAACACCAGGGTAGGGACAATTGAGATGGATAGAAGGGTTAGAACCGTCGATGTGAGAGATTGGTATGTAGGCTTCGGAAGTTAGAGCATCTGCTGCGCCAGAATCCGGGAGGCCACTGTCTACACTATCCTTTCGCTTCTGCAATGCTGTCATTGTGAAGTAATGAATGCGGACCTTGCCCAGCATGAGACCTTTGGCTCTTGCGTGGCGGAAGAGCAGCAGTGCAGCAGAGGCGGCAATTGCAACGTAAATACCATTCTCAATGCTTGAGAAGACCGTGACGAGGACACCGGCGAAAAAAATGAAAACTTCACAGGGCGAGACTCTCCAGTACCCGTAGACAATCTTCGGAGGAGTGACAACATCGAGCACTGCGTGTATGATCAAGCCTGAAAGACTCGCTGTGGGGATGTAAAAGAAGACGGACGTAAGTGCGTATAGAGCGAGGAGAACCAGAATTGCAGTGAAGATCCCAGCCAGAGGAGTGCGGACACCAGCCTTAGATTTGATTGCAGTACGAGAGAAAGAGCCAGTCGCAGGGTATCCACCCAGAAATGGGCCGAAAAGGTTTGTAAACCCAAGAGCCACCATCTCCTGTGACGGATTTATTGTATAGTTGTTAATCCTGCCAAAAGACTTTGATATTGCGATGTGTTCGATCAGGAGGACGATCAAGGTGGCTGGGATGTCGCTAGCGACGGCCTTAACCAGTCTAGTATCTATTTGAGGTACACCAGCATGTTGAAATCCTACGTCTAGTGAGCATAGTGACTACCAACGACCCTCTGATGGCTTACCTCGGGGTACTGGTCCAAGAATCTTGAATTTCGCATCAGAAGCAGCTTCGATGTTTCTATTCACTAGCCAGCTTATCATCGTGTAAAACAAAAATACAAAGGCCATTCTGAGTGTGGACACGAAAAACCACAGCCTTTTCCGATTCGGGTTAACCCTCGCGAGAAAATTGCATAGCCATCGGAGGAAATACAGCAGAACCATGGCGGAAATTCCCATGGCCGCATCAATCTTGGTTCGACCAAGGTTCTTCAAAGTATTGATAATGATCAAATATGTCGGATCTCTCGTGTTGATGCCGGTAATTCCCATCATGCCCGGTACTTGGCCTGCGGCGATGCTGAGGGCTGCACCAGTTGTGAAGGAAGAGATAGCGACAAGTGGAATGAACTCGACGATCCATCCAAGACGAGTCAACCCAATGAAGAGCAGGATTGCTCCACAGATAAGGGATAATCCCCTTGCAATTTGGTCCGCCGTCATATCAGGGTGCTTGTCTTGCACTCTGATGACTACGTTGCCGACTATGGTACTCATAATGGCAACCGTCTAAGTAACATCATCAGCTCAGTAAGAGGAAAACAAAGGACAGGACTCACTCCAATCGTGATGTCTTTGGAGGTCGCAAAAGCCCAGTACAGGAGGAAGCCAATGAAGGACGTGTATAGGCCGTACTCTGGGGTCAGCCTCGCCAGACTAGCGTAAGCCATGCCCTGAGGGATTGCAACAAAACCAACAGTGAGGCCTGCATCTTTGAGATTAGACTACAATTATGAATGAGCACTATCATCGATATAGACATACCAGCTACAACGTCTCCCATCAACCACTGGAGATTGTAATAAGAAATCCATGCCGTGAAAGGGAATAAGCTTCGGATGTACCGAAGGAATCCAGCGTTTGTAGGGTGGACTTTGGATAAGAATTCTTGTATAGTTGGCTTGCTCTCGTAGAAAGGCTCTACGAATGTGTTCGAGGCGGCATATTCATCTCGCTTAAGTTCGTCTTGATGATCAATATCGATGCCAAGTGATTTTGCTAGAACACGACGAATTCTCTCGCGAGTCGAAGCCATGTTGGAATGATGGTTATGGTTCGAGTTAAACTAACCAATGTATTTTGGGTGTAGTGAGATAACAAGATGTTGTCTTATATCTTGAGGGGAACAGAATAGACGATGGAAGTGTTAAACAGCGACTGCCGTCGGCGACTCGGCGCCCAGATCTCGGCTCCTTGGTCGCATGGCCTAGGCACCTTTAAGGATCTTCAAGCGTGATGAACATATCGACAAGATCCAGTAGAGTCCAATTGCGAGAATTTAACAAGGAAGCATCTCAGCAAACAGCCCGATATTTTGTGAATTGTATCTGAGAGCTCTGGAGGTTATTGTCGTTCGACCCTGGCTCAAAACATTAGCCAAGTGGTAACTTGCGCGTTCATAAGCACACAACAAAACATGGTACCAATCAACTTGAAGACTGTCGCAGCGAAACAAGATAACGGCGATAGGTGAGGGGAAGAAAGTACTATTCCACTGCCATTATGTATTCTACTATTACTATCTTCTCTTGTTGTAGTTCCATATCGCCGTACATAGATTCCCCGAGTCTTATAATAAGCGACCATTAGTAGCGGCCGCCTGGGTACCAAGTACATACCATTATACTTTCTTAGCTATAGATCCCCAAACTATGTTACTATATACTCCTCTTTCAAAATTAGAAATATTATACTTTCTTAAGTGCTTTGTTCACCTTACTACGTCAGAATAACTCGAAGTCGTTCGATTTTCCTAGATAATCTCTCGGCTCTAGGTTGGCGAAAAGCACTTCTTGCGTCACTATGTTATAATTTTCGGGTCCACTAGAGTGTTTCTTCTCTCTCTTTCTTTTTTCCTTCTTTCCTTCTTCGACAAATGATCAGTTTATGCTTATGTAGAATAACCTTAATTTTCTTTTAGAAAAGCCCCTCAAATCTTAGCGACTGAAACCCAACCAACTAGCAGCTTCACGTGGAGAGTTCCACCAGATATGCAAACAGAACTTGTTTATTTTTGAGTTTATCCCTACTAATGACGGTATAATAGAAAGGGAAAATAAGGTTTTAGGGATTGCGCTGATAAGTAGTAAATGCTATAACGCATCGCGATGCAAACTAAGTAAGCGTCTTGGGTCTGCTTGATAGTTACCCTATCAAGTATATACCATTTACCCGGAGTGTTCAAAGAGTTGGCATAGGATATTATGTCATTGACAGACAAGTGTACAAGAGAACCAGTAATTAATCTTAGACATTATAACCTGCGATATTGATATTATACTCAAGATTAACTTTAAAAAAGCGCATTAGAGGGTTTCAGTATATTTTTTTTAAAATGTAGAATGGGCCTACAACCTTCCTTCTTGGGCTTAGAGGATGTATAACTGTATAATTGCACAAAATAGCTTACGCTCACTTACGTCTACGCCACAGGTAATATAGACGGCTATATTTTATTTCTTTGTAGAAAGCTCTACGAGGGCCCTATATAATGTAGTGAATAAATGAGGCTACTGTAGAAACTCGCTAAATGTCGAAATAATGTAACTAACGAAGCTTTATAATTGGTCTTTAAAAGACAAAGCGCCTCTCTGCCTTAAGGCTAGGTAATGGCTGCCTTAAAGTGCACATACTGTGGGACCGTATTCTACATTTTAACAAAGTGTACTAAAACCCTCTATTGGTGTATGAAATAAAGATAAGCTGTCCGGGTAGTAATCTTGACTCGTTTATACCAAGCTTCATCTACTCAAAGCACACAACATATTAAATCGAAGTAAATCCATTAGTTCAGCTACTCAAGGATGTTTTAAGAACCCTAAAGCTGCCTCGGTTACCCCTCGCTAGTACCCTTGGCTACATTGCGCTCTTGTATACTCCTATCCGGCAGTTCAGTTACTCAAGGATGTTTTAAGGGTCCCAAAGCTGGCTCGGTTACCCCTCGCTTGGCTACATTGCGCTCTTGTATACTTCTATCCTCCTTATACGCTGGCAGTAGTTCGCCAGGCAACGCCGTGATTTTATATCCAGGAGGCTATAACACATGCCCCTTCCCCGCCTCTTGTCTATCTTCTAATTCTTAAGAAATGGCGCCACTCTCCTCTTGGTATTGCGATGTTTTAGAACGAAGGCTAGCAAGATAGTCCCAAGGACCACAGCACAGCCCAGGACTGGTCCCCAAATATGGTCAGGATTGGATATCTTCGGGTGTCGAGATTGGTGGCCTTATTACCCTAGCTACATTTGGGTTTTGCACAAGTGTAAAAATAACTAGGTGAGGTCTTTCTACTTCGCTCGTAGGTAGCGTCTAAGGACGAGCAGCTCCCGACCTCTCTACTTTGGATTAATACATTGCTAGAAAATTTGCCTATACTTGGAAATAGAACACTACAAGCACATGATTTAGCAACAAGGAATACTTTTAACATCGATTTGTGAAACTCTAAGCTTACGTTGAATAAGTGCCATAGATATTTATATTTCTAGTTCCTTCTAGTAATAGGAACATATTAATAAGTAAAGTATTACCTTTGATATTCTACCCTTAAGTCCTCTTTAATAAAAGGAAATTTTAAAAAACTAAAAAATATATTAAAAAGATAACTACCTAGTACTAAGTATAAAATAATTTAAATATAGACTTAGTTCTTATAAATAATAAATAAAAAGAGGATATAATAAGTAGTTAAAGAGAATAATAAGATAATATTAGTTTATATTTATCTTTAAGTAAATAACTCTCTATTCTAGAATACATAAATACTTTATATAAATAAATTAATTAATTTCTAGTAAAGAAAGAGTAAAGTAATATTCTCTTCTACTATATATAATAAATAAGCCTTATTAAATTTACTAAGGGTAATACTAGGTGTAATATAGTGGTCTTAAGTAAACTTTTAGGTAGATCGTTAAAATTAAGAGAGTTACGGAGTACTCAAATCATTATTGTAGTCTTTGCTTCTCAAAAGTATATCAATAGGTAGGCAGCTCCAAGCCCCAGATATTTCCTTAACACCCTACATTGCCAACCCGAGGCCGGTAGAACTCCATAACCATACCATAACACCTACGACTCCACATTTTTCTCGCTATGAAAATTTAAATTCCACTCCCCTTGTTCCCTCTAATCCTACCATCTCTCACCACCCCGATAGAAACTCCATCTTCGCCTGTCATCCACCCAGGCATCTTCTCTCCATCTATAATCCCCATCTCAACTAGTCTCCTAATACCTGCAAACACATGCTCTCCGTGAAACGTAACCCTAACATCCGGTCGCCATGGTCCTCCCTCTTCTTCGACTTCGTCATCGCGCCGATCAAGCTCAGCAGCAATTGTGCTTCTTCTTCCTTTGCTCTTCTTCGCCTGGACTGCCGGTAGTTGGGGGGCCGAGTCAAGCTCAACGGGTTCGGTGTTTGCGGATGAGATGGCAGGAAATGGGTCTTCGATTCTGACGTCGAAGCGTTCAATGCCCTTCCCATCACCAAACTTTGCAGAGTTACCAAATCGAGTTTGAGCAATTGTTTTCCTCCGCTTAACAATCGCTGGGCTTTCCTCGCCCTTCCGTTTCAGGCCCGGTGGCTTCTGATATTCTTTGTCCTCATCTTCAGAGTCATGAACTGATGTCCTTGGTGTCGGCAATTGATTGTTGAGCGGAGTATCTGTTTTGTCGTCCTCGGCATAAATCCCCCATCCACCACCAGCTGCATTCGTCCTTCCTCCACCCCTCCTATCAACCAAAGCGCCGAGATTCTTTGCGCTAAAATTCGTAGTCTCTAATGCATACCTCTCTCTGGGTCGAGAGAAGGCCTTGGGGATACCATCTAATGTGTGTTTGCGCAAACTTTTGACATCGCTGGAATTGCTCGGGCCTATAGAGGTAGTGAGGGACACGAAGATGTGCGGTGATGCATCTGGAAAGGCCACATAGAAAACTTTAGATGAGTCAAAAGTCGCCGTTTTGGAAGATGAGTGTAGAGATCGCTCGGTATTGTAGGGCGAATCTATTACGAAGATGCGAAGTATGAGAAGTGGAAGGTTTGGGTGTCGATCGATATTATAATGTGCTTTTACATCAGGTAGCGCCTCTTTCTGTAGATTCCGCAGAAATGCTGCAGGATGCAATCGGGGTAGTGTCATGGCCATCTTATTCTCTGGTCGACTTCCGTCCTCTTGTTCCTGGTTCGACAACCGGATTATTTTCAGGGCCGTCCATCTCTGAGACGTCGGATGGTCGTAGAGATATTGCATATCTACCATTGCCAATTGATACAAGGTTATGCCATACCTCCAATCGCCCTCCAAGACTCTGTCAACGACATCTCTCTTGCTTCCTTTCCGCGCTTGCATCGATGTGTAAATCTCGCGCAGGTCCTTGAGGGAGGAGCATGCGGGGTAGAGGTCTTGTTCATCTTCGTCTTCGTCTTCTGCCAGGAGATAGGGTGCTGTGAGGGCCTGATTGCGCTCGTCCAGCCAGTCGAGAACTAATGACAGGAGTGAGGGGCGGTTAAGGCGCTGGAGAGTCTTGAAGACCGAGGGGTTATTGGAAGGAACTCGATGGGTTGGCGGCAGGGCTGCGGTAGTCGGTACTGAAAGCGACTTCATGTTGGAGTATGGTGTGGGGATATGATGGTCTTTCTATACATTTCTCACGGGTGTCGTTGTGCCAATGGTGAATGATCTAATGGCTTGTCATGGCGCATCAGCACAAACCGTCCTCTGTTGGCACTTGGCGAGAAAGCTCGACGCGTCTGACAAGAAACATTAACGCGACGAGGAACCTTACACCACGTGATCTACAAACCCAATCGGGCAGTCCCAAGAACGGTTCTCCCATTGGCCAGTGTCCTTTATTAGATTGGTGGAACCCCCACATTTAATCCCGGGCAGACCCCGAAGCACCACCGAGTCGTCTTTTGTCTCTCTTTCAGTCTTTCTCCTCCATCTGACTCGTTGGGGACTCTCCTCCGGCTTTCGGCGGGGTCAGCGGCGTCTTTCTCCACTTATTTTTCAAGCCTCAGTTATGCCAAGCGCCGCCCAATGTTGATTAGATAGACTGCACGAGCAGAGGGGTCTCTTGACAAAAGTTTGACATCAGACAAATAGGTACAGTACTGGAAGGTAGAGATTCTAGAAGGATTTTACTGTAGGGATACACTGGAAGGATTAAGAATAGTAACACCACCATCTCCTCATGTTTTGGTTCAACAATTCAAAGAAAGCAGCCGAGATTTTTTCTCTCTTTGTTCTCTTGAATAATAATCAACCTGACTTGGGTGCCCATCCCGCTTCTCCATCCCACGCCGAAACCCTTCACCAAATAGTTTTAGTCAGCTGAGTGGGGCGTCCGGCGCGGCCTCGAAGACTTCTCTTCTGACTTCCCACCACCACTGTCTGCATTTTCAATTGCTTTTCTTCTACAACATCACCCATCTTACTCGACGACAGCGCCTTTCCGGGGTACACGACTCCCCTCGATTCACGATACGACGACAACCATCTCCTGCGCTCGAATTCCTGTCGGATTGAAGAAGAGCGCCAAAAGATCTTCCTATTCAGCCCCATTCTTGGGCAACTTGCCACACCGGCCAACAAAGGCTTCTCTACCTACAACAAGAATTCTCTTTCTGCGCAGTAGAAGATAATACGCCTAGTTACGACACCTTTCGAAGCATCGCAGACGACAAGACAACATCATGTCGGGCTACAATGCGAGACGGGCACCCAATGTGTCAGAGTACATTGCGAACCTCAATACTATTCCTTCCGCGCAAGATCTCGCTAGTCAAGACTTCCCAGACATGGAGGACGACCTAGCTATGTTCACGAATGCAACTTTCTTCGACTTCGACTTAGGAAATGAGGCAGACCTGTCGACCAACTTTGATGAACGAGGAAACAATGGTGCGACGGAGGACCTCGAGATTAAGCCCTTGGATTTCATACCAGGTGAGCAACATACATGTTTTTGGGTTCTGCGGTTCTGTTCTGCTATTCTACAGCTCTTCTGTATTTACGAGATCTATCTTCTCTGCTCTATTGTCGTCGCCATTACACAAGTGTCGTTATCTAAGTGTCGCTATCTCGAGTTGCTCTCACACCACTTGTGTGACCACAGAGTTCTCAATGACTTTCAAGAGCTGGTAAGACCCCGCTTCTGCAGACTTGCGCGACTGCAGATTTTAGGAGGCGAAATGACAGGGCTTGGGCATGGGCATGGCAGGGGAAACAACATGCGGTTTATGGACAGCCGCGCAAGGCGTGGGAGCGTGGGACATTGAGTCGTATCACTGGTTGCAGGTCTCAGAAGCACGTGCATGAACCAAAGCAGGCTCAGGGAAGCGTAGCGAAGCTCAAGGCCGTTCGCATATTTCCACGGAGTGGTACTCTATTTCAACCAGGCTGTGTGCATGGCCTAAATGCAGAAGTATCTGTGTTGTCGCTTACCATTCGCCTGTAATTTGTCAGATTTCAGTTGGTGGCTATCACGTCAGTTCGCTTAAAGTCATGAGTTCCATGGCGACATGGCACGTGCCACACCCTCGGAGACTCAGCTCAACGGGGACCTCCTCCACACTTCCAAGCTTCCCCGTATCTTCTGTACCGTCTTCTAGTCACTGGCCTCTCTCCGCGTTGCCCTCATTTATATTACCTATATCCATTTGTTCAATTGATTGCCACACGACAAAAGCAATTATGCTAATAATGCCATGGCGCGGATAGGAGAGTTCAATTTTCCTGACTTCAATACCTTCACTCAACCTTCCGAATCTTTCAGCCTTCCTCAAATCCATCCAGCCGATCGACCGCCAGTAGCCGCCTCCTCAGCCGGGTCCCCAGGGGCCCAACAATCTAGCTCACCCAGCCAAAACGACCTCAAGCGCAAAGCCGAATCTATGACCTCGATTGAAGACTCTTCCCGCGCAGCAGCAGAAGAAGACAAACGCCGCCGTAACACAGCCGCATCCGCCCGCTTCCGAGTTAAGAAGAAGCAACGTGAGCAAGCGCTTGAGCGATCTGCGAAAGAGATGTCGGATAAAGTGGCCGCGCTGGAGAATCGGATCAATACCTTAGAGTGTGAGAACAAATGGTTGAAGAACCTGATAGTGGATAAGAATGAGAACAAGAACAAGGATGATATTGCGGCGATGTACGCGAAGCATATTCAAGAACAGGCCGAGAGGAAAGGTTCTGAGCGCAAGGACGGTGTGGGAACCAAGGCTTGATTGAGGGAAAGGAAATGTTTTCGATTCTACACTCAACGACCTTCTCATCTCGTGAGCGGAGCGCTTGATCTTTATGGCATGGGTATATATTCGTGGGGGACAGGGGCATGGGATATACGGTGGTTATTTGAATGGCTATGATTACATGATGTGCGTTGGTGGTACTGCGTTGTTTGACATTAATGTGGAGGTTGGTGTGGTGTACTTTGTCCTCTGATAGCTGTGAGGGGCTTGCTATACCTCCTTGCACGGCAATACTATGCAACTACAACACCACTCAATTGTTTGTTCAATCCTTGCCTACCCCTTGAAAAACTGTGACCAGAGAGCCCTTTATTGCTTTGCAGCATCAGCTTTAAGATTTGAAGTGGTCGCTTAGCTATGAGGATGGAGCACCAATTGCGAGCAAACAAAAAGGGAAAATAATACTACCGCTGTCTATGGTACAGTATACTTTGTGATTATATCCAAGAGGGTAATAGTCACATAGGGGAATAGTAACTCACTTAGTGTAAGTAGCTCAGGCTTGAGATATAAGTTTATAAGTATAATGTTAATAATAAGAATATTCCCCTATTTGAAATTAAAGTTTTTAATTTTTTAAATTAGTTTAACTTTAGTAGACTGTGAGATAGTGGCTAGCTTGGTGTATATATGATGTTTCTTCTTGAGTATTTTTGTTGATTCTTGGGCGTGGGTGTTTTGAGGCTTAGTTTTAGTGGATGATTATATTGGGTTGTTCTTAGGTTTGATCTCTCTCGAGTAGATTCTCTTTAGTTTCTTTGTTAACTTTTTGTTAATATTTTAATATACTATAGGGGGCACCTAGACTTCTCTTAGAAGTATAGTATTAGAGCAGGCAAAGTAAAAGAATAATCTCTCTCTTTTTTCTTTTATATAAAATATTTCTTAAGAGTTTTTTTTTGGAGTGGCAAGTTGGAATGTGTACATATTATACTTGTACAGCGTATAGGGTTTCTACATCTAAAAGGATAATTGTAGAAGACTATTTTTGAGGAAGCAATTATATTAATTCTGTATTCTATGCAGAGCTAGTGGCTCTATAAGAGCCTTGCTTGTAGACTTCTGTTATAAAGAGACAAAGTAAGGGCAGCTGCAGGCCTATCCTAGAACATACTTTTACTATTCAACAATAATTATCAATATTATTATTTCCAAACCCCTATAAATAATGGTTCGGAAGAATCACCCTCTCGCTTAGTCCTATAATCGCTACAAGAAGTATGTTCAAAATACCAATGACAATAGCTGATAGTACTCCCTAGAATAGAAAAGCATTTTGTAGGTCTCCTGGAAACCTATACAACCAACTACGGCAAAGATTATCGGTGGGATTTGTGATGAGGTAAGAACTAATACCAATTTCCGAAAAGTATAGCCGGATAGCGCGTATAAGCCATACCCTTTAGCACAGATCTTTTTTTTCTAGTTGACCGTTGACCTTCATTGGGATTCGAGAAAGGAGGTCTTCATTGATTGAATCTGAAGCCTAGGTTGTATGACAAGTGTATTTTTCTTCGTCGGCATTGGATCAGTTAATTCTTGCGATGGTTGCACAACCTCATCCTGAGGTGGCTCCTGGGAGTTGGACATGGGATCTAAAGACATTTGCTCGGTATCACCCTTTTCGCTATTAGTACCTGCATGGCCGTGCTCATGTACTTGCTCAAGTTTCTTTGGGAGAGCCTTATGGGAGATGTTGCCGTCCTCGAGCTCTGCTACCCCAACCTGTTTTTGCAGCACATGCTTCGGTATTGCTTCTAAGAGTGGAACTGGGAAAACAACAACATCCGGCGCCTGTAGCCGAGAGACAATAAGGCGCAATGGTTTAGGGAAGTACCGGCGCTGAGGTTCTCTTGGGCAATAGTCATAGATTCGCTCAGCCTCAGCATCTACTATGCCTGTTTTGTAAGCAGCAACGGGATCGTCTATTGTCATACGATCTGGGGGTGGTGGTGGTGGTGGTGGTCGTTCGGAAGAATCGATTCGACCATAGGAGACGCTATGGTGGCGATGGCTACTAAATTATCTGCCATGTGATCTTTGACCGCTGCCTCTTGAGTTGGCACTTACAGTAGAAGGGTAAGTTGAAATACTAGAGGTGCTGTGGTCGTTGTCTGTATCTGAAGGAGAGTCGCTAGAGTGGTGCCTAGTTCTCCTTCTGCCATCCCAACGACTGGATTGGGATTTTTGTTTTCTCAAGGCGGCTTTGTCTTTTGATGAATGCTCAAATCCAGCGTTGGAAGCTGTAGCTGTTACGAGTTCGTGTTGTTGTGCAGTCGTTTCAATGTCTCTGAAATCCGCAGCTTTGAGGTCTGTCTTGGGTGAGCGCTTCGAGTGGGCGCGTGTCGCTAAGGTTTCCCATTTCCCTTGCCCGTTGATTATATCGTTTCTATCTAGCTGTGCCAAAGACCATTCAAACCTTGGATCCGTCTCTTGACTTGCTTGGTTGTCTAGCACCTTGATCACCTGTTGTCGTTGAAAGGAAACAGCTTAGCTTTCTTTTCAATTGTAGACTTCGTGTTTTTGTCTAGCTGCCTAATACCTCTGGCAATATCGTCTTGGCTTGAGGGCTCAGATGTAAACTGGACCTTGGCCCAGGTACCTATGCTATCCTTTGTCATACCCGGTTATTTTCTGATAGTCCACAGCATATACGTCGTCAAATTCCTTCGAAGGCCCTCGACAGGTTCTTGCAGCGCTGCATCATCGGACTCAATTGTTTTTTGAAGCGCTTGTTGCTCTTCAATCATGATTGGCTGATTAAGGTGCTTTGCGATATGACTCGGACCAGGAGAAGGAGGAAGAGGAGACGAAGGAGGAGGAGGACCGCTATCCCCTGTACCTAGAAGAGATGATTTCGAAGCTGAAGTGAGGACATCCTGGCTTTGAGGCACTATCCATGGGTCTTCCTCTGGTAATTTAGGTGATAGTGATTGCGGAGCAAAAGTACACTCGGCCATGATTGGGAAGGAGAACAAGGCTGCTGGACCGTTAGCTGGTTGAGATTCCAAGCGATAAGAGATACTTGCCCTGAAGCGACGAGAATGTAGGGATATATTCTGCAAGAAACTTGGACGACTTTCATTTAAAGTTGGGTTACAAGAGACACATCGAGTTGGGCTAGTGATGCTTTAAGAAGGCGAAGGAAGGAAAGGCAGAATTGTCCTGTCTCATCATCTCAGCCTCACCAAGCTCATTTCTGGAAGCGCCCTGCAATGCAGACTCGCAAATGATTAGTTCGTATTGCAAATTCTTCGGGCAATTATTTTATTTCGGTACCGAGTTAATAGGTGTAACGCTCGGCTTAAATTAGTGTAGCTTTAGCTGCCTTAAAATTCACACATACTATAAGTCTAGCATATTACTATTCCTTTCTTTATGTTATGTTCGTAGCAAGAATATTTAAGTCGCTAGCATGTGTGTATTTATATAGAGGTAATTTTTATACTTGCTATGTTCTAAGCCGGCTTTTATATTCTCTTTTGATTAAATTGATAGTCTTTTAGTATATTGCTAGCCTATCTACTTGCTAATAATTTCGAACAAATCTATATCCCTAACAACACTACTAGAACTTTGCTTAAACGCTAATATAATCTCAAGTATCTCGTTATCCTTGTAGCTTTATAAGAAATATTAATTCTTAATAATGTAATTAGTTAAGGATACACGTACGCTTGCTAAGAAGTTTTAGCAAGTACACTTACTAAAAGTTGGATGCCTTGTAGTGGAGGCTAATAGATGTGCCTTATAGAGAATTATTGTGAACTAGCATATAGGTATTATTTCGTTAACAAAAGCATTGGATTTAAAATGAATTGATACAGAGGTTCTAGCTAAAAGTCGTGATAATACAGGCTACAAAACCTGTAGTAGTGTATGGCTTTAGCGTCCTCTTACAGGCTCTGAGCCATGAATCTTACAGGGGCTTTTTAGCACTTGGACACTAAAAGCAAGATGCTACAGGGCTGTATTATCACGACTTTTGGCCGGAACCTCCGTAGAGCCGGGGGAGTGAGTGTAGGTCCGCGTAAGCGATAGGTACAACTACGCCGTACGGAACTAGGACTTCCGAGGCAACAAGAAATCAGACGATAATATTTGTACCTGTTTTCTTTGCCAATTTCATCCGTACTTTAAAAATTGCATATCCCACTACTCTATGATATTACTTTCCCCCCAACTGACGTTCTTCATCTAAAGGGCGAAGAGTTTCGCCTTGACATCTTTACATCTTTAGCTGCATCTTTCTGAATACTTCACAATGGCCTTTAATTCGACTATACTGCTCCCTCATCCATACTACCCAATCGATCTCGTGATGGCTGGTTATCTTGAGAATGATTCGGATACGATGACGTTGGTGTCGAAATTTGCAGCGGCATGCATAGTGATATTATCAACTACGTACGGTGTGGTGTTAAAGGTCAAACCACAAATATCAAGTAGCGATTTAAGGAGAATCCTATGGTTTACTTTATGTATGTTTCCCAACAACGTAACCCATAATTCAAAAATCACACCTTACTAATAAAACAATAGGTGGCTCTATACACCTTTTCTTCGAAGGCTATTACGCCTATAACTTCCGCCAAATGCCATCCAAACGAGATCTCTTCGGTCAACTATGGAAAGAATATTCCCTATCCGATTCCCGATATCAAACTCAAAATTCCTTCGTTGCTTGTATGGAAACAATCACTGCTGTTTTCTGGGGTCCTTTGTCTTTCCTCGTAGTGGTTATGATTATTAGGAATCATCCTTTGAGATATCCATTTCAGATCGTTGTTTCGTTGGGGCAATTATATGGTGATGTGCTTTATTATGCTACTTTTTGGTTTGAGTTTAGTGTGCTGGGCATGGAGTATGGCAGGCCGGAGGTGTTGTATTTTTGGGGGTACTTTTTGGGATTGAATGGGTTTTGGATTGTGATCCCTTTGGGTATGTTTTTTTTTGTGACTTGCTTGGAATGTTTTTAGTGTGTGTTTCTAACTGATTGGTGCTGTGTTAGTTCTTATTTGGAAGGGGATTGCTGCTTGTGGGAGGGCTTTTGTGGTGGCGGACAAGGCTGGGGAGATTGGGGTGAGGAATGGAGAGGTGAAGAAGATGATATAGAGAGATTCATGCATTATGTAGGGGTTGCCGGGGTAGTATTGCTACAAGTTACTTAAATTTTTGGTAAAAAGTTCGTCGCTTAACAGTTGGTATTTAATTAAATTATTTGTTTTCTAACAATAATTAATGGAATATCGATTTTTAATTAGCTATGCTTGTTCATTCTATACATATAACTACATGTACTGTGCATTTTTATTAGCTTCTAATGAAGTTATTTGTCTTGTTAACTTGCTACTTACTCTGCTGTTTTTACTTGTCGCTTAGCTGTAAGGTGGAACATTAGCATCCCCTTTCCTGTATATCAGGGACGATTATTCTAAGCTCGCTACTTAAGGTTACCTAGTTATCCATGATCTAAGTTAGAAGATTATGAGTTATTATGCTAATACTATTACTCATAACCGCCTATTCACAGCTACCCTAAATGCACAATCTGACTCTAATTTCTCTCCCCCACCAACTATAAAAGTTCTGGTATTCTCCCCATCCTCAAACTCTTTCCACAATACAATACAACAGAAAGAACAAGAAACACAACAAAAGATACAAACACCAAACACCAAACACCAAATCGCAAAACCCAGACCTTCATACCTACAAGCAGAACAAGAAACAACAAAACATCCACCAATGGCGCCATCAGGAGAAACAGCATACACAACAGCACCAAAACCAATCCCTGGTCCAACTATGGCAGCACCGACTATCCGGCATGAAGAAGCAGTTAATCTCAGAGGAGGTAGAGATGGATGTGATGACTGTGTAAATTGCATATGTTTTCCTTGCCGTTGCCTTTTCTGTTGTGGCTCCCTAGATGATTAATATGGTAAGTTTCTGGCTTGTTAAATGATTTATGGGAAAGCTAAGTTGTTTAAAGGCTTTGCTTGGAGATATGAATTTGGAGGAGAGTTGAGAGATTAAGTGAAGGGAGGTAATGTGAAGTGGCAATTTAGGAGTTCTTGAATGTATTTTTAGTAATGGTATTTACCTACAAGAAATAGGAATTTGAAGTGCTTCGGTTAATTAATTTTAATGTTTATTTTGTGAGAGGTAATGTGTACATAGTGAGGAGTTGCTTGATTATTTCTAAGTCATAAATAGGAACAAGGATCAAAATTTTAATGATAGATTCACACTTAATGAGATTAAAATATGGTTAGAACTTTCATTTTGCAGAAATTTTTCGTCTGACAGGTCTTGAAATTTTGAAGTGCAACCTTCCCTTCTGAATCGTACAAACCAACTACACTCCCCCATGCTGGCAAAATTCCCCAACCTTAGTAACAAATACTACTATCCCTACTACTTCTCCATCCTCTTCAACGTAGCAGGTTTCGCAGGAACAAAAGCCTTAGCTATGAACCCAACAACACTTATAAACTAGGTATCTTCGTCAGCCATATACTCTCTATTCTAGTTAGCCATATTAAGCTTACTAAGCAATCCAATATCTTGAATCCCCCAGGAAGAGAAACGAAGGTATCCCCATCGTAGAAGATACGCATGACCATGAGGAAGCTTGGCATGCTGCCTAGGGTTTGGAATAAGTCTTGGAAGAAATGAGCTTTGAAGGTCCCGGCTGGTTGTGTGCGTTCTGTGAATCGAACGTGCTCGCCTTTGACTATTGTTTAACCTGTTAATACCATAGGTCTTACTTGGAATGAGAAGCTTGGGATCTCTTCTTGGTGTGCGGAACCTTGCTTGCTTTGAGTATGGGGGTAGTACGTACTGGCGGTAAAGCCATGGACATGTTCGCGTGGAATAAGAAGTGGCGCGTCCCCAGCAGAGGTAACAAGTTCTTTTCCATCGAGGTAGAAAATCATACGTCCCTCCAATACTTCCATGATCTCATCGTGATTCTGGGTTAATAAGTCAACAATCAGCCTAGGGAGAAGTCATGGAACGGTAAAGTTAGATTTTAATGGAGAAAAGAGACGAACCCTGTGCCAATGATTCGGAATAGCGAGGATGTCAGAATCTTCCTTGCCATCATATGTCGTGTCCACCCAATTGTACTCCTTCGAGTCTTCGGGCTTGCCCTACGATCGTTTCAGCTTGGTGTATATATATATGTGACCATTTGAGGCTACGTGCTAATCCAAAATGAACATACGTGATCTATGAAAGCACGCATAAGAATCCCCTGCATGCGAGTTAGTCTATTGGAATTATATGGTGAGGTATAAGAACCAAAAGAGCTCAAAGTCTCACCGGCGCAAGGAATCGAGCTCACCTTTCCTATGACGAGAGGTATGAGTTCCTCAACTTGAGACGACATTGTGATCTTGAGTTGAAGTTTTTATAGAGTAGATACCGTACTCGTTGGTTTATAAGATATTGTAATAGCTCTCTATTCAGACGTAAAAGATAGACTTAAGTAACTTACTTGACTTGACTACTCACTTGCCCTAACCAAAATGATCTTAGGTCAAAGCTTGTACGTTTAATCACAAAACTGCTGTTTTGTTTCCTAAGGACTAAGGACTATAAAGCTAACCATTAATCCACTTAGATGGAAGGACACGATTACCCGATGCACACTGGAATCTTACTGTTGCGCAATTCTGGTGGTAGCGCCCTCTTTGTATTGAGCCCAGCAGTTCGATGGGATAAGAGATGTCTGAAATACAGGGTAGCCCATGCCTCGATAATAGGCTCACTCACTAGAAAGTCCTGTCCTTGAATTTCCCCAACTCCTTTTCTTTGCATATCAGCTACGAGGTCATCGATCTTATCCCAGTGAAGACGGCCAACTTTGATGATGTCAGTAAGTGCATTAAATAGTGATATAGCTCAAATGGTACCCACTTTCAGTAATTAGTCGGCTTTTTTACTTTCTTATATCCAAATGCACCACCTAGAGTGTCTCGGGGCAACCTTATCTATCTGAAAACGGACATTTATCGTTGGCAGAACCCTGAATTTACCACCAGCCTCATTTTCACACTGGTAGGCTGGCAGCCCTGGTCGTAATATTTTAGTGTGTGACACAAAATGATGAGGCTTTCCTTATCATCTGAGGTAGGTCACATTAGAAAGCAGGGAAGAAGCAAGTTTAGAGGGAAGCGGCACACTGATAGTTGTGGAACAAAAATAGGCTATACTGAGGACTAAAAATGTAAAAAATAAATAGGGCTGCTTTACATCAGGTACAATATTTTACTAGTAATTGATTTACAGTGTTGTTTAAGCTGTAAGAATTTTAATAGTTGTCTACTGAGATATAGGAGATAGATTGAGGTAGCTTACTTGGTTTAAGCAAGTCGCTCAAGGCTATCAAACCAATCTTTTACAAAGAAATATGTACAGTACTTAGGACAATTCAAAATCCACAAACCATGAGAAGAGTTAATATCTTTTCACATTACTCTTCTCAACATAAAGTATTTGTCTCTTCCCTCTACTCATTCAATCCATATCACTTCCTATAACAAGTGCAAGAAAAGCTGACTAAACACACAACCACAAGCCTTTAAAAAGCGATAAATGGCCAGCTGTCTTAACTAAGTAAATTCACTAAGAAAAGATCTTCTCAGAAGACTACATCGTCAGAGACGTAGGGAGAACCAAACATATTTAACCCAAACATTTAGCCTCAAATTTAGTCCCTAGTTCTGTGTGACCTATCCCTGCAACGAGTGTTTTCATGATTGCGAATCTACTCGTAAATTGTTCTTACGCTTCCACAAGTCGTTGTTGCCATCCCACGTAAAAGAATTTCAAATTTCAAATGTTTTATCCCCATCAGCCAACAAGCTCTTAACCCAACTAATACCATTCCCAGCCCAGCCCTGCCTAGTTGGCTTCATACCCTGCATCTCCAGACACTCATCATCTAGACTCCCCAGAGCAATATCGAAAAGTGGCCCCCAACTCTGAGCATTAGGATCAACTCCATCACAGAAGTAAGTTAATCCCGTCCCACACTTCCCACAAAAGATGCGATTCGCTTCCTCCGAGCTAGAAAAATGGCTCACGTGCGTTTTCGCCTTCAATTCTTCACTAGGTTTTAGGACTTCTATAGTTGTGGGCTTGATGACTTCTTTACTGTTGGCTTCTGTTGTGCTTTGGGTTTTAGGGAGGAGTGTCCAGGTAGCCCAAAATTGGGGACAGATTAGCCAGGGTTGAACGATGGAACCGTGAATTCGTCGACAGGAATGACAATGATCGAAGGAGATTATCGGCCAGTGTTGTAGAGGGCCTTCTGGTTCTTCAAGTTCCTCGCCTGATGGCTTTCGAGCTGGTCGTTGGTGGAGAGGTCGTGACTCGAGTGCGGGGATGGAGATGGTGTAGCGGATGGATTTGCAAAAGCAACCTCCTGTGAGGGTGAATGGTGCTGATGGAAGGGTGGGGGAGGCCATCTCTGCTCTGTATATTATGGGAGACTGAATGAAGAGGAATGTTTTGAGAAGTTTCCAGGTTTGGTTACTAGTACGTGCAGGATGAATTATTGAAAACTGTCGATGAAGGGTCGAAGGGCTTGGATCAAGTGGTAGGTCAGTTGGTATATACCATAGTTCTAAAGACTATATTTATTGGAGGTGGTTGGGATTTCGGAAATATTCTCAAAACGGTAAATTTTCCGTCCTCTTTTTGGATACTGTGCCACCCCCGCGCTCGGATTCCCTGATTGAAATCTCACATTGCTCATCCTATATAATTCCCTATACAACGCTACACTAAGTATATCTTCATCTTCAAGCCTAGTGATATGCCTCGCTAAGCTCGCCTAAGACATGCCGCCGCATGAACCCTACGTCATTATGCTAAATAGGTACATAAAGCGAGAACTAAAGTATATGAAACGAAGGGGGAATTTCATTCTATGTAGAACAGATTTTCCTGCCGAAATGCTGCTACTTTGCATTGTTAAAAAGATAATGATGAGAAAGATGGCCTAGAACTAAGACTAAGTCGCCCTTGCAGAATAATAAGATTCAATTCTACCGAACCTTGAGGTAATCGTTGGTGCCTTAAATTTCAGGACCAACAGCATACGCGGTTGGCACCAGCAAGCCCAACACACCAGCAAGCTCGATAATTCACCAAAGTCGATTTTCGCGACCTTGGTGGTTCCAACTACGTATGCGGTTGGCCCTGAAATGTAAGGCGCTAACTATTTTGGCCCCTAATGTGCATGTGATGTCGTAGCAATACATTTCCCCGATAATATTCGATTGATAAGACAATAGCGCTAGTACCGTAGGCAATACAATTGATTGTTTTGACTCTCTCTGCTGTCCAGCAGTGAAGTTCCTGATATTGAGCTCAGTAATTAAGCGAGCGACCTACCTCAGGGGGCTGGAGATCTTTGCCAGGGGCTGCTATCGATAGTGGGGCTGGAGCAGAGTACGGGCGGGAGGTATCTAGTTTTTCATGTGAATTCATCATGTACACACGCCTAAAGTTCCCTATATGAAAAATTTGGCGAAGAGCTGTGATCGGATACAATCCTCGTCTGTACATGAGTTTTGTTGCATATCAGAAGAGTTTGATCTTCGAGGTCTTGCCTTGGTGGTTTCAACACCACATCTGACGATGGTGTGGTTTCGATAAGCTAAGCTCAGCAAAACTTCTTGCCAAGATTGCCACCCTTGTTCAGCTGAAGTCATCGCTTAGAAGGCCCTGTAATCGAATAAGCGAGACGCCCTGAAGCGCCTCAAATTTCAACATTTTCAGGCGGCCAGGCATTAAATGCTACTCTACAGTACCTTCCGTACAAGCCTCACCAGCCTCACCAGCCTCCAAATTCTCATCTGTGGCCATCCAGCTTTACAGGGCCCAAATGCATTCTCGATGTTGGGTGATGGGATACAGTAGTTAACTCTAAACAACCAGTACTCCACACACGACAATCGTTCAGCAGCTTCGTTGCACATGATATCACAGCCATGTTTACTTGTCTGCGACAGCAGACTTATGATGCGGTTGGTGTGGCTCAACACAGGATCCAGAATCCAGAATCCAGATGGGCCTCACGCCACTACGTCAGAACTGACATGGGAAATGACGCTGGTATTGTAACCAACCTATGAAAGAAAGCTACGCACGGCTGCGAATTGATTTCAATTCCTTTTCATTTGAAAGTTAATGTCCAGTGCCGAATATCCAAGTAGGTGCAGCATTGTGTTTGTAAGTGCTGCAAAGTCCCGATACTCTTTTCCAATTTTCTCGAGCGTTGTCGAGGGTCCTCTCCTGATCCTGGACGCTCATCAGGGATTCCCTTCGCCAATCTGCAAGCCATGGCGGGGAGCGACGCTCTGCCGAGGACAGGGAATGCAAATCTCTGCCACTTGTGGCCTGAATACTGTATTAGCAGGGAAATTTGCAGTAGCTTCACAGGCTAGCAGCCAACGCTACGCTGCTCTCATGTTGCTCAATTATTTTGTCGCGGGAAATGTCCAGCGAGGTGACGACTGCCAGTCCGCCTTTCTGGTCTCTCCTACATATTCGCAGTCTTCGCCCTCGACGCGATCTGCTTTTGTGTAAACATCAATCCCTCAACTTCTAGCGACGCTGCCTCACCGTGCAGCATCAACTAGACAACATGGTATGCGCTGTCGCAATGCGTAGGATTCGAGAAATGTCGCTGACAGAATCAATTGCAGTCTTCAGGACCCAACAGCAGTACGAGCACGCCGTCTTCGCTCTCTGGTCTTGTCTCGACCTTGGTGCCAGTCCTTATCTCTGCGGCCGTCTTTTTCACTATCTTCTTGATCTTCCGGAGACGGGTGGATCGCGTGTACCAACCTCGAGCGTACATGCCAACGCTTCGCCCAGATGAAAGAACCGAGAAGGCTCCCAATGGCCTGCTGGATTGGGTGAGTTCTTTCAGGGCTATCAGTGATACATACGTGCTTCAACATCAATCCCTCGATGGCTATCTCTACCTCCGATTTCTCAAGATGATGGTCGTCATCTGTTTTATTGGATGTTGTATCACTTGGCCCATTCTGTTTCCTGTCAATGCAACTGGTGGCGGCAACGGGAAACAGCTCGATATCCTTTCTTTCAGTAATGTTGTAAACAAGAACCGTTACTACGCCCACACATTTGTTGCTTGGGTCTTCTTGAGTGCGTACTATCTTCGTATATCCATTGTTTGAAATATCTGCTAAATCAACTTAGGCTTCGTTATGTATGTCATTACCCGCGAGACTATCTATTTTATCAATCTCCGTCATGCATATCTCCTCTCTCCTTTCAACGCTGCCCGAATCTCTTCCCGAACTGTTCTATTTACCTTCGTTCCAGAGGAATATCTCAAGATAGAGAAACTCCGCGAGTTGTTTGGTGTTTCAATGAAGCGAGCGTGGATTGCAACCGACTGTGATGATTTGCAAGAGAACATAGACAACCGAGATAAGGCTGCAATGAAGCTGGAGAATGGCGAGATCAAGCTCTCGAAAACGGCCAACGACAAGCGATTAAAAGCCGAGAAGAAGGCGGCCAAGGCAGCAAAGAAGAGCAAGGGCAAGTCGAAGACGGAAGCTACTAAAAAGACTCCAACCAACGAGATCGCCGATGTTGAGACTGGTATTGTTGCTGCTAAATGGCTCGACAAGAAGGACCGCCCAACTCACAGGACTGGTAAATTTGGCTTGATTGGGAAGAAGGTTGATACTATTGAGTGGTCAAGAACTGAATTGGGAAGACTCATTCCTGAAGTCGAGAAAGAGCAAGCTGCCCGTCAACATGGGGAGGGGAAAATCGTACCTTCTGTATTCGTCGAGTTTACCACACAAGCCGCTGCAGAGGCAGCCTACCGAAGGATGACTGTTACGAAGGCCCCTCACATGGATCCACGGGCTATCTCTGTTACCCCAGGTGAAATCGTCTGGAAGAATTTGAGAATGGGAAAGACATCAAAGGAGACCCGCATGGCTCTTGCAACAACTTTCATTTGCCTAATGATCATTTTCTGGACTATCCCAGTGGCTATTGTTGGTGCTATTAGCAACATTAACTACTTGACAGAAAGTAAGTCACCCACCAATTGAGACCCAATCCAAACATTCTCTCACGTGTTCCATACTGATCATTTTACCTAGAGGTGCACTTCTTAAGCTTCATTAACAACTGCCCAACTGTCATTCTGGGTCTTATTACCAATCTACTACCTTCTATAATGCTCTCAGTTCTCATGGCTTTGGTACCAGTTGTCTGTCGATGTATGTATGTCCAGTTTATGCTATATCGTTTGGAACTAACCTTTTGACAGTAATGGCCAAACTTGGTGGTGAGGTAACGACTCCAAACATTGAACTCAAGTGTCAGTCTTGGTACTTTGCGTTCCAAGTTATCCAGGTGTTTATCGTCACAACCTTAGCATCGGGAGCAGCTGCCGTCGTTCAACAGATTATTGACAAACCTAGCTCTGCTACAACACTTCTGGCCCAGTCTTTGCCAAAAGCCTCCAACTTCTATATTTCGTACATTATTGTCCAAGGACTTGGAATAGCTGCTGGCAACTTAGCCAACATTGGAGCATTGGCAATGCTGACAGTTGTTGGCAAACTCCTTGACAAAACACCCAGAAAGATGTTCAAGCGTTATATCACTCTTGCCGGTCTCGGATGGGGTACTTTGTACCCTCAGTTCGGGAACTTGGGAGTCATTGGTAGGTCTAGAAAAATCAAAGAATGTGCTTGTCACTGACAAAATCCAGCAATTTCTTATGCGATCATTGCTCCTCTGGTAATGGGGTTCGCAACCATTGGTTTGGGTCTCGTCTACCTCGCTATCCGATACAACTCTCTCTACGTCCTCACTAATAATGTCGATACCAAAGGTAGAGCCTATGCTAAAGGCCTCCAACAACTGATGGTTGGTGTCTACATCTCCGAAGTCTGCCTTATTGGCCTTATGGCCATCAACACTGCTCCGGGTCCCCTTGTTCTCATGATTGTTTTCCTCGTCGCAACAGCCATCTACCACGTCATGATGCGCCATGCTCTCAAGCCATTACAAATGTACCTTCCAGACGCCATCGAACACTCTACCGCCCTCTTCTCCACTGCCGATCACAAGTCTTATGATGCTAAAAAATCCACCGGAACCCCAATCGAAGCTCCAATTGTTCTTCCAGGATCCTTCGGATCTAAGACGTCGGGTCTCTTCGCCAAGATTTTCGATCCTGCAAAGTTCAAGTCATACCAACAAGTCCGCACTATCATTCCTGCCTACGAGCCACCGTCTTACGAGGAAATTGAAGCCGAGCGCGCATTCTACGATCCTGCCATCAATTCTCCAGCTCCTGTGTGTTGGATTGTCCGTGACGAAATGGGCATTTCACAGCAGGAGGTCCGGGACAGCAGCAAGGTCGTCAGAATTACGGACGAGTATGCGCATTTTAACGAGAAAGGCAAGGTTGTCTGGGATGAGAATGAGATAGATGCCATTCCCATCTATGAGAAGAGGGTTTACTACTAGATCTACATTGTGCAATGATACCACCCGGCGATGATTTATAGATCTCTTTATATTTCAAGGACGTGTTTTTCTTGTTTTTAATAGGTAAGTTATTGCAATATGGATATGATACCTGGATACGTTGATGGGACATGGAATGATTGGAGCATGATTGATGGAAAGATATAAGTTTTTGGCAACCTTCTTTTTGGAGTGGGTTAGCTTGTAGTCGATACCAATGTTGTTCCTCTGCTTCTACGAAGCCGTTTGATAGTAATGAATGGAATAATGATGAATAATAATTAAAATAAAGCATTCACCCCTTCTATTACTTGCTTTTTGAAACCAACAAATGTGGTGGAACACTTGTCGAATCGTAGGTATTTCAGTAGCATAGCACTTGACATACTGGGGCAATTTGTTAAAATAAGATATATTTTGTCAAATAGCTGCTGATTACCGGCACTAGATTTCGGTCTCGTACTCGCTACAGAGATGTCTGTTCCCTGCTTGGGCATGCTAGTTGATCGAATCGATTACAGTAGGTTCTAATGCTGTTAGCGGGTAGATCGACTTACGCTACGAAGTACGAAATTGTTAACGCTTACTAAGTCTAGTGGAACACTTCTGCTCAAAATATTCTGCTAAATCAAGAGACATTTTTATCCAATGGCAATAATGATAATGGGAAGAAATTTGGCCGCTGTTACTGTCTACGCTAGACTTCGTTTTCGGACTTGCTACAGAATGGCATGCAGAACATCCCCGGGCTGGATTATTCCTTGTCAGGTATGTGTTTTACAGAGCTGGACTTAGTCGGGTACCGAAACGTAGCTGCTTTAGAAACCTGTATACAGGGCATATACTTCGTACTGACCCGAATAATTGTAAAACTATCTGAGCGCATCAAGGGTAATTAACCAATCACTCGATGAGGAAGTCCTATTTTTTGCTGTATCTAGCTAGTTACATTCAGATAGTTTTACAATTATTCGGGCCAGTACGAAGTAGCCTATAGCTGTAATATGTACAGCCTATAATTATAGGCTACACGCCCTGTAACTGTAGGCTATATAGTTCTATAAAAATTTAAATAGTACTCTATAGTGCTATCTGTATTATTTTACAAATACTATAATGATATGGTAAGTAGCCTGTAGTTGTAGGGCTTATAGCACGAGGCTGAAAAAACAGCGATAAGTCTTAGTATCACTACTATAGCCGACAAGGAATAATGCGGCCAGGAACAAGCTTTGTCCACTGGACCCTGAACGACTCCAAACATGTGGATAGCTCCTGCCTCAACATTCTACTTCTAAACAACCTCAATTGATACACCCAGAACTTCCAGTACCTCCTCTACCCCTCCTGTATATTTCAATCATGGTTTTTTTCGGTCTCCTCAACAGGGGCAAGAACTTCACCCCTGATAAAGACATTCCTGACCTTTCTGGAAAGGTCATCCTCGTTACTGGTGGTCCGTATCCCTCCAATTCCTCCCAATGACTCTGTCTCTTCCAGAGTCTCGTAGCTGACCTCTATTCTCCTCAACAGGCAACATTGGACTCGGCAAAGAAACAGTCCTCCAGCTTGCCAAACACAACCCCTCGCACATCTACCTCTCCGCTCGCTCATCCGAAAAAGGCCTCGCTGCCATAAAAGATATCCAAGTCGCCGTCCCGAACAGCGAAATATCCTTCCTCCAATGCGATCTCGCATCCCTCCCATCCGTATCCAAAGCCGCGAAAGAATTTACATCGAAATCACAACGCCTAGATCTCCTCATCCTCAATGCAGGTGTTATGGCTATGCCGCCGGGATTGACTGAGCAGGGATATGAGCTACAGTTTGGAACGAACCATGTGGGACATGCGTTGTTGACAAAGCTTTTGATGCCGACTTTGCTGAGGACTGCCGAAGAGACGGGCTCTGACGTTCGAGTTGTCTCCCTGAGCTCGGTAGGCCATACCGCTGCGCCATCTTCTGGCATTTCATTCCCCGATCTCAAAACCGATATGGCGAGCTCGTCGACATGGACACGTTATGGGCAGTCTAAACTAGCCAACATCCTCTTCGCAAAGGAACTCGCTAAGCGCTACCCCTCTATCACATCCGTGGCCGTACATCCTGGAGTTGTAGCCACGAACCTGTATGAGACGTTCGAGAAGAGTCCATTGATTTCCACGGTGAACAAGGTCGCAAAGAAGGTCTTTTACCAGACAACGGAGAGTGGTGCTAGAGGGCAGATGTGGGCAGCTGTCGCGCCTTTGAAAGAGGGAGAGGTTGTTAGCGGAGAATACTACACTCCAATTGGTGTCAGTGGGCAGGGTAGCAAGCAGAGTAAGAATGCTCAGTTAGCGGAGAAATTATGGGAATGGACTGAGAAAGAACTGGACAGCTATCCGGCAGTGTAGGCGACATCAGACTTTGAACGACCTTTTTCTATTTTGGAATTTGACTTTGGCTTGAGATATCTAAGTAAGCTTCTAACACCGAATGATGGAAGTCTGGAAGGAGTCAATATGGGGCTACGATATTATGGGAGCGCTTTCAGGCCTTGGAATTATTCCTTGGCATTCATTTTTCCGGCATTAAAGGAATATAAACAATCAAAGACTTGACCAAGGGCCATAGTGTCATTGCGCACCGAAGTCCAGTTAGTGAGCGTGGTCACTCATGTTACTCACCTGTTATCAGAAGCCTGCCACGGACTTGCAGGACTCTACTTCTGATTCGTTCTTTGGTGGAGAGTTCAGTTGTTGTTTTCAGGAACTGAGAGCCTTTGCAGAAGATACGTCGCCAGGGTTTTCACCACAATCAGATGTGCCGTTTGGGAGGCCCAAAAGAACCCAGAGGGCATGGATAGAATCTTCCTATGAGCCGCTTGTTAATATGAAGCCGGTTCATATGTCCGGGCGTTTTTCTTCTGCTGTTAGACTTGCACATTGAATTGGTTGGGTGGTGTGCCACCATTAGGCTCAGCCATAAGCCCTTACTGAACGTCATTGGTCTAATTTCGAACGACATGGAGAATATTGCAGACTCCGTGTAACACCACATACGCGATGACCATCTCTCGCCGCGTCTCGCTGGCAATTCATGTCAGTTCAACAGTGGCTCAGCCTCGTCCTTTCTTGTAATATTAAGAGATGTCGCATCTCTCATCTCTCATCTCTCAGATTGTTTTTCGAATTCATTCATAGCACACCTCGCACACCTCACCTACTAAGACGCACATCATTAAATCTAATTCCATCCATTACCATTCCTAAATGGCGCGAAAGGCCCTGCTTCTTCTCGGCTGTGTAGCCCTTGCGCAAGGCTACATCACGTTCTCCATCACATGCACCACCCCAACGACTCCTGTCAATTTCGTCACTTCAGCCGACAGCCGTGGAACCCTCGATATTCTCTGGAGCTGTCTGTTTACGATTTTCGCATGCACCTGGACGATACAGCACCTCAATGTGCCCGAGCAACGTGAGAATCGCGATCCCGGCTGGCTAGGAGATATCAAGTGGGCGCTGAAAAGCTTCTGGACGAGCACAAGGTGGATGTTAGGCACTGCTATCGCGCCTGAGATGCTGTTGGGGAAGGCTTGGGGTGACTTGAGTGTTGCGAAGGAGACTTTAGGGAAACTGCAAGAATTTGCGGAGAATGATGGCATCTCATGGACATTGACCCATTCATTGTTTGCGAACATGGGCGGCTTTGTCATTCGTTGGAACTTGGGAGACAGGGCCTCAATGGAGATATATGATTCGAGTTCACAAACCACAACTGATGATCTAGAGCTACATCAGTTGCAGTCAGGACCTCATGCCTCAAGTCATAATAGCAGCTCCAATGAACAGTCCCTGTCATCTGATAGAGCCACCTACACAAATCCCTTTCATCTTACAGCACAAAACATCCTTGAACTTCGGAGAGAAGAGATTATAAAGAAATTGCCAGACGTCACAGTAGAGGACATCAACGACAAAAGTAAGACTGATACTTTTTCAAGAGCTATTGCCACCGTTCAAATTACATGGACGGCAATCCAGATTGTTGCAAGAGCAGTTAGACGACTAGCTATCTCGCAACTGGAAATTGCTGTTATGGCATTCGCAGTTTGTGCTATAATCATCTATGGTCTCAATTGGAAGAAGCCAAAGGGTGTTAAGGTTCCGTATACGCTGCTTCGATATGCAGACGGGATTCCAGATAACGTCCGTGAAGCCATACCAAGGCGAGATGCATCTAACTCGGGAGTATTGTCGAATATCTTTTGGCCATTTGAGGGGAATAGGCAATATGGATCGCCTATCCCTAACACATATATTGACACAGATATAGGGGAGGATGGATGGGGCTTAATCATTGGATGCACAGTCTTTGGCGCCTTGCACCTTTCTGCATGGAACTTCGCATTTCCTTCAAGATCTGAGAAGATTTTGTGGTGGGCAACTAGTTTGTGGTGCACCAGCTACATGTTAATTTGGATACTTGTGGGAGAAGTATCAGTGTGGCTGGATGATCACTTCTCTATCAGTGAGGAGTTTCCTGGACCACTAGCTGAATTCCATGTAAGGAGTTCTACTATATTATACATCCTAGCGAGGCTATTCCTCCTCGTTGAGATCTTTCGCACTCTTTGTTTTCTACCCCCTGATGCTTTTATTTCTACCTGGGCCTCGAATATTCCGCACATTGCTTAGGGTTTGGCTTGGGGGCTTTTAAGTGTGTTTGGATATTTCTTATATTGCTTAGTTTTGGCGTGGTTATTTTCTATGTGTCTGAATGGTTCTTGTGTAGCTTTAGCTAGTTGTATCTTTATATAGTATTTACTATTGAATAGACATTATTACGAGAGTAACTGCTACTGTTTAAATCTGTGATATGTACAGCTACGGGTTCTGACCAACGAACTTTATTTACTCCGGATATTCCCTAGGGGGGAGTTAGGTTATAGAAGTTGGAATGGGTTTTTAGGTCGTAAGTATCTAGTTTTAAAATGATATTAGATATTATAGGTACTCGTGTTTGTATTTGTAGAGAGGTGGTGGAGTAAGAAGGTGAGATATATAGGAAGTAAGATGTATAAGAAGTGAGTTATTAAGTTCTACAAATCAGATAGGTTATGGAAGAAGTGAAATACTTAAGAAGGAACTTAAGAAGTAGGACACTTAAGTTACATTAGCTACTTCCTGTGTGGGTAACTAAAGTTAAGTAAGTTACTCAAGTCAGGTGACATACCTAAGAAGTAAGTTACTTAGGAACTAAGATATATAGAGAGTAAATTGTGCAAGCTAAATGAGATAGATAGATTGTTTACCTGTTTACCTAAGGAGGGATAATTCCATCGTATTTAAATAGTACAGTACCTACCGATTGTAGTATCTGTTGCGAAAAAAGTACGGCATTGTGTTGTTGTAACCTTTGAATTAAAGTTTCGGGTACGGAGTATGGTTTGAGTGTTGGATTAGAGTTATGCATGGATTGGTGGTTCATGGGCAGGTGGTTTTATGGGGTTTGGGTGATGATGTGGAGGTTTGAGATGGTGAGACGAGGGGAGAAAGTTTATTAAATAGGTACGGAAGGCATATAAATATTAGAGTGAGTCGCGAGGGATGGGGATTTGAATACTTGTTGATTTTCTTTTTTGTACTAGATTGGATTGAACTGTACTCTTCATTGCTATTCTTTTATCTTTTCGGTAGGGTTTGAAGATAAAAAAGGTCAATTTCCTAGTCGGGAAGGAATTTTGTTCAAATCTTGGTTTTTCTGGATTAGGACTTTGGTTTTTGAGGACTACTTGGAGGGAAGCTTGAACAACGATGACGATAGAAGATCAGATTGAGATTGCGGCGTCTCCTGAGAGGGTTAGGGACGTTGTATGTATATACCTTTCTTTACCTTTACCTTTACTTTTCCATCATTCCATCCCATTCCCCGTTTCATCCATTTATCCCGTTGTTAAGTACTAATGAAACTGATATTTTGAAACTGAGTGTAGTTCCTTGATTTTGCAAAATACGAAGAATGGCACACCGAATACATTTCTTCAATTGGGACAGTTGAAGAAAGGAAGAAGGGGAAGGACTTAGCGAAGGGTGATAAATTGAAGATTGTTATTCATGGGCAGAAGTTTGAGGCTGTTGTTACGGTATGTGTATTCGTTCCTTCTATTCTTCATGTTTTCTTTTATTTTTGGGGAGAAATCGGGGGGAATTGAGAAGGGCTTTAGTTAGGAGAAAACGGGCGTTGAGGGCGGATCTCAGAGGGAGAGGGGTGAATGAGGATGGGGACGAGAGAAGTGATGTTAACGAAATATAGGAAAATACACCAACAACTTTCCAATGGCAAGGCCCACCCGTTTATACGATTGCTGGACTTCATACTTTTGAGTTTTTACCAAGTGCTGTTACTCCTGGATCTACAGTCAGTCTATTTTCCTTCCCTTCCGTTCTTAACATGTGTTTCCCTTCTAGTTTTCTTTTCTTTTCTCTTCTCTTCTCAACGGGAAGGAACTGATGTACTAATTTGGGTACTGTAGACATTCAACCAAAATGAAAAACATACAGGAGCTCTTTCTTTCATGCTAGCTCCTAATTTACCGACTGGGAAGAGTGTGAAGGTTGATTTTGAAACGTTGTGTAGGGATTTGAAGAGGAGGGTTGAGGGGAGTTAGATGGGCAATGGAGAGTGAAGGAGTGGGAATTGAGTGGTGGGGGATTTAAACCTGGTAGGATGGTGAAGAATAGGATAGGGTATATAGGAATTGGGGACGAAAGGGACGGCCAGCTTTTGTAGTCAACACGAGTTAATTATTTGATGTACGGTAGTTGCGTCATGCATGGATATATCGGAATAGGTACTCCGAGTGCATAATGACTGAGTTGCAGTCGGTGTTTAGGAGGTGTCTGCATGGCTTGTAAGATTCTATTCAGATAGGAATCAATTCTACTGTTGCTCCAAATACCAATAATTATATACTCTCTAAGCATGAACTTTAAACCGAATATCCTGATTAAACTACTCAAAGGAAGTGAGTTATTTAAATCAAGCGAGCAACTCGAATCAAGTAAGCCACTCAAATAAATCGAGTTACTGAATTCAAATAAGCGATACAATAAGTATATGACTATGCTCACATAGTAGTGCCTGGATTCCACTGAAATCTTTCCAGTTTTATACTTCCTATAGCTATATATACAGATAACAAGAGCTGATATCGAGACATTGACTTAATCCAACACCGAGGCATTAAAATGGTCTTTTGTCATGCATCGGTAGTTTCATAATTGACCCTTAAAAAAATACATCAACCAACACCCCCTCAACTATCCTCGTAGCTGCATTTGCAACTTCTTGATTATCTCTTTCTCTCAGGCTCTAGCTCCGAAAAGTGACAGGCGAGCATGCGTCGAACAATCCTTGTTGATGTTTTAAATTGACATCCGGTCATCTTCCATAACCTACTGTTCTCAGTGAGAGTTTTTGCTGGTTCGCTCCCCTGCCATAGAGGTTCCACTTGCTTGGTTCGATATAGAATGGAGTGGTCTCATATGGCGAATATTCAAAGTTCATCAATCCCTATTCTCAATCGGTTCCAGGAAACAATACAAAACTAACGCTAACAACTTACGGTTTTGGAATTTGCCTTGTCGTCCTATCATTTCTTGTTTTCTTTCCATCCTTCCTTGCCTTTCCTGTTTTAACCAATGACTCTGCTATATCACGTCTGTACAAGCGAAGAAGAGAGAGGAGACTGTCTGCGAGAGAACCGATTTCGAAGGATTGTCTGCAGGAGCGCCGTTTTGCGAGAGCTGTTAGTAGCAATACCATGGATTAATTTCGCATGGGTAACACGGGAGACATCAGGTCAGCGCCTTCGAGGATTCGTGTTGCTACCATGTTGAGCTCAAGGACGGTCCTAAATGTGGGTGGTAAGAAGCTCGAATAGAGGAGCAGAGGAAGGGTGGAAGAGGGGAAGAGAGGGAAATGGAAAGAGCTCGAAGCTGGATTTACACAGGGAAGGCACGCTAGTCCTAGTGTGGCCCTGTGCCAGCCTCACACTTTCCGAAGAGAGGAAGCGTTTCTCCTCCAGTTAAAATTTCGATTTTTCGCTGTAGCTATCGCAGAAACCAGGAAAAAGGCACACAGTACAGCTACCGAGAAACTAGCCATGTCTATAAAGCAATCAACTGCTTCGGTTTATTAGACACTTTGATGTTAGCGTTCAGGAGTTTATTTTTTAACTTTAAGTCTAGGTGCCGCTTTCCTTGTAATCTTGATTCTTCCTAGTTTTTTTAATGTTGTTTAGGACAATAAGGAAAGGTTGGTGTGTTGTGTTATACATTTAAATACTAAGACTGGAGCTATTAAAAAGCTAGTGTAAAAGTAGGACATACAGTAAACTGTGGCGTTTTAGTGAGCTAGTTGAAATACTATATTGTTTTATCTAGGAGGCGATTGGGGCTGGAAGGAATATAGAGGCTACTAGAGAGGGCTTCACAGTTTTACGGCTTGCTACTTGCTTGATGATGATGGAATCAATTTGTTTCATCTACGTCCTCATTAGATCCTGACTTTGCCTTGCGGTAATGGAAATCTTTGAGAATCAGTAATCTTGTATGTGCTTTGGCCCGCTTTATTTAACACCATCTGTAGGTACTCCGATTTGCTGCGAGCGTTTATAAGGGTTGGGGAAATATTCGTGTCGGCTGCTGAGCCAGGGAGATGAAGAAGATGGGCACTTCGTACAGTTCCATGCTCATTGGTTGTCAGTACTACAGTACCATGGGTGGCTTCGATTGTTGATTCCTGTGGACTTCCAGTAGATGAAGTCGTGATGGTTGCTCCTGGGCCTTGGGTGATTAGTTGATTTCTTAGCGTACCTTGTAGGGATAAGATTGACGATCCATCGTTATCTTGTATGGTTGAGGTAGAATCAAAATCGGCAGCCGGGAGCGAACAAGCTGTATCTGGAATATCTCCTATCTTTGTGAGGATCTCGGGTGGGAGAGGAATGCTGACAATCTCTCCGAGGCTGGTCGTTCGAGCTCCGAGGAGGAATCTGCCACAAGGGGAGAACGTAATACTATCAAGACGTTCTTCGTGTATCATAATGAGAGAGTTGAAGTTACACTTTTTGGGTTTTTGAAAGTTGTTAAAATTCTTATTCTTGAATACCCAAAGAAAAGTTCCTGTGTTGTGAACCAGGGCCAGGATGCAGCTCGAAGGATAGAAGATAATAAGTTTGTTGGTACCACCTATCCAATCCAGGGGATGTAGCCTTGCGAAAAGGCAATAGGCAGGAACTGGTGCATTCGCAGAGCTATCACAATAAAGATCAAGTGAACAGTCGTAGTGCTCATTGTTGTTAGCTCCACAATTCGGAGAGTTTGACGTGGCAACAGCCAGGAATTTAGAGTCCGTAGAGAACAGGCCTTGGACGATTATTACTTGGGTGATATCGAGATCGTGCACATCAAAGCGATGTGTATACTTTCTAATCAACCTTTGAATCCTCATTAGTTCACCATCGTCGAGAGTCTGTACGTAGTGACCATTTTCCGTAATGCGAATAACGATGCGAATAACGGAGTGGAGAATCATGACGGTTTGAAGGTTGGGGTTGAAAGAAACAGGAACCCTAAAACTTCGTTTTTCTGCTTCAATCAGATGAAAGGAAGAGGCAAGCATAAGCCAAATGTGTTGGGAAGGCAAATCGATTTTGAATTCGGGGAGCTTTCTTATACCGTCTTTAAGTGCCCAGAAGTTGAGTCTCACTTGCCAGCTGTTACTGACAGAGTCTATAGCTGCGATTCCCTGTTCCATATCCAACCCGCCCAACCCAAAGAACGAACCTGTAGCCTCTGAAATTGCCCTTAAGAATGTTAGAATGCACTCAATATTCCTAAATTCTTGGGACTTTGAGCCTGAAGATGCCTCAAGTGTTCGATTGCGATGGTTGAAAGTACAGTCTTGCCATACCCCGGATGTCCATAAACGGTCAATACCCTCGATGCAAATGTCTCGGAGAGGGAATCATCTTGCTGTGGAAGTCTTCCTTCAACCGGCGTCGTACACCACCTCAGATGAGTTTCATTACTCAGAAACCATTGACCAGCATCGGGTGAAACTGCTTGCTTTTCCCTTTCAAATATCTCCATATACATTGGAGCGTCGATCCAACCTTTTATATCGCGTATCCGGGACCTCAAAACATTCCTCTCCGTTTGCAAGTGGTATTCCGCATGTTCTCGCCGCTGCTTCTCATTATTTTCAAGCTTAGATTCAAACTTGTCGTAGTGGGCCATCAACTGTTCCTTATCGGCAAGTGAGAGCTCAAGCTAGTATAAGTCGTCATGCTTTTGAAGCCGCTCAAGAAGGCCCGAGAAATGGACGTCAAATTGCTTCCAAAAGAGGTCTCGAACAACACACAGCTGGTATCGCGCCCTTTTCCTTTTGGTTGAGAATATTTTGCAGGCTTCTTGACAAAATTGAATGATATCGACGTACACATGAGAGAGCGCATTCAGAAGACGCGGACTCAGTGCTTTACGCGCTTTCAACAACTCAACTTGTCGATCATAGTGAGGAAGTTTTTACCCAATTTGTTCAAACATGTCAACCAGTTTATCAAAATAGCTGACATAGTGACTGCTAAGCTGTGTTTTGTAATTAGTATTAGTATGCAAACATGGAAATGGTTCGGTAGCGTGTACCTTGAAGACTAGTCTGACTGCACCCCATGCCAGAGCTGCAAAATCTGGATGCGATGATATAAAAATGTCAATGACTGGGAAAAAAGCCTCCCACCTCTTGGCGAAGCACTCGATCTTCCTGCAGGCTGATAGAATACGGGATTTGTCAGCCTTGACAACGATTGACTCTTCAATAGCCTTGATCATCGACTTCGCGTCCCCGAACGACTTGAAATTGTGACGATCTTACTCAGATAATGAGCACTCAAAGTTCTCCAAAGCAGTAGTGGACAGATCCATGCTTCCTCAGGCCTATTAACAGATTACTGCCTGTTTTGATCAACCACGGACTAAGGAGACTTACAGTTTTACAAAGCATTTAAGGCTCCCGACTCTCCAAACGCAGGAATCAACACCTGGGTGGCGCCTCCTGAGTGCAACGATTTAGCAGTCAACCTGAGTTCGAATACTGAAGGCGCTCTTGCCAAAGAACAAATTTTTAAGAAGATGCTTATGTTCTTCAGCTTGGGGAATGAAATGGGGGGCTGAGCATTGTGACACGAGCAGGGTTGTTTAAAGCTGTACTGTACAATTCATGGGATAGGTTAACTTTGGTGCAACCGCCAGAGGGCCCATTTTCTAAGGCCAATGGTTTCTCCTTCTGGGTGAAAGATTGTAATAAAGAGTTGGCCGAGAAAACGAGGATGAGGACATCGTAAAACAAAAATTTCAATTTAATTTTTCGGAACAACACAGAGTTGAGCACCGGAGGGGTGTCTTGGGGACACACTCTAAACTAGCCGCCTATTATGGCCTCTCAGAGTATTCACTTTCACCTTAATATCTTATATCGGCTGAGTTTGGTCTCCCACTGCTTAATATTACATTATCTCTACCAAGCATATCTTGCTAATATTCCTGGGTTATCAGCAATTGTTCTCAATGCCAACTTCAATCAGAGTGATACACCCACCTAGATGTTCAGTGGCGACGTTGACATCTAGATATTTTGTAATTGAGCCGATGAAAATTTACTCCAAGACATGAATAACTAAACTAAAATTTGAACATCATCGGTTACCTATGTCTAACAAATTAAGGGCTGTTGGCCTACAAGTGTTACTTATAGATATTGATATGGAGGTGAATGTTCGAGGCACTATTCCTAATTCGGTTAGTGTTGTTTTCGACTACTAACTAGACCTCGATTCCGTAGAGACCTACATACTACAATACAACCCCATCTTGAACTAGATTTCGACGTATCCCCCTTGTTTTTTGATATTATATTGTAGCAACAGTGTGCATAGTTATAACAGCACTTGTAGTCCTGCAGCTCTCGTTAAGGTGTCATGCTTTTAATTAGATCAGAACTACCCTCGAGCACCAATAAGTAGAAAATGGTGAAATATGGGAATATAGGTAGTTAAGGGGAAATCTTTTATTGCCTTGCCCCCTATTCAGAGGGAATTTCTACACTATATATACAAGAAGTGAGCACCGCAAAGGCCTTGTTTTCCATACTAATTGAGCTGTTTTTGATGTCAAATTATTAAGCCACCAGTGTACCGATCCTCCACAAATTAGAGGCCATGGCGGGCAGTGGAAATGAGATTATACTGATCGGACACGTAGCAACACCTTTTACTTAGAGCTATATTGATATATAAAGGATTGTTCACTTAAATCAAGTGAGCTAGTTACTCAAGTCCAACCCTTGTATCTCAATGGTTAGCTATCTGGAATAATCTCTTACACAGCAATTCATACCGCCTACTCCACCAACCTAAAAACCAAGATAGAAACCCCTATTTTGGCTATGAGAGCTATTTCAGTACGGCATAATCAAGAATCTTTTTCATATCGCAATGGATTCAACTCAATGTACCATTTTACTGCGGTTCGTGGACGTGCTTTGCTTTTGTACAGTACGTTACCCAACTCTAATTGTCCCACCTCAAGGCCAGATCAGTCCGAAAAGGGGAAGCCGTCGGATATCCTTCCACACCCAGTTGAAAGCAGATCGAGATAGCGCAAATGTCGTGCGTAGATCTCAAACAAAAAACGAAATCAATAATTCAGCCTCGCAACAAGACATGGTAACAGAAATGAGGTTCTGAAGCGTGGAGGCCGGTCAAGGTATTTTAAGAGGGTTTTGTGGAGAAATTGGGCGTGGAGATGGAAAATTTCCTGGAGCACATGATGGGTTTTTCCCCGGCATACTTTCCTCTCTGCCCCCGGACTAATCAATAGGTTGAGAGTTCACCCGCGCCGCATTTCTGATTGGCTGGTCGTGCTCATCACCCAAGCGCAGCACTGACGCCATTGGCGGAAAGACTCCTGGCCGAAGTCAGTCTTTGAACTTGAAGCAGCGATACCCAAGACCTGCCAGACGCAACCGCAACGCTCCCACGCTTCACATGTACGAGTGGCGCGTTTACGTACGGACGAATATACTTATATCTCAATAACCCTTCAATTGCATACTTTTCCCCGTCGTCCCATAGACTGCTGTCAACGCTGCTCGCTGTGCAATTCTGCGCAGTACGAGCCTCACGAAAAGGAGATTCTGAGCTGAAGTATTACATACCTACATACATATACGTATCTGGAGCTACGACAAGAAGCTTAAGTGGATCCCATGAATTCTTGGTCAACTTAGTAGCGGCCTGATCAACGAACAAAGCTACATCATTCCCATCCACCTCTTCGACATTTCCACTCCTCTTGCATCTCCGACCTATTCCTCCTTTCCTCCTCCTCCTCATTCTCTCCATCCTCCTCGTCCCTCAGCCCAACAATGGCATTCCGACAACGCCTTGCGAAGCCTCTCCTTTACACAACCGGTGGGATAACCATTGTTAGTGGTACCCTCTATTATTCCTACCGACCACGTAACATCCCCGGTTCAGATCCAGCTGCTGTCCCTCCTCCTGGCTACGGTCCTGGAGGCAGCTTCCGCCCTCCTCGGTTTCCGAAGGTCAAGTCTCGAGATGACCAGATTGCGGATTTAAAGAAGAGTGGAGTGACGACAGCGGCTGCGGGGCTTCTTGGTTCCAGCGAGACTGCTGCGGCGCCCAATGATGCCGACATCTACGATCTCTTGGTCATTGGTGGTGGTGCGACGGGTGCTGGCGTAGCTTTAGATGCTGCGACAAGAGGCCTGAAGGTTGCAATTGTCGAGCGCGATGACTTCAGCAGTGGCACGAGCAGTAAGAGCACAAAATTGGTACATGGTGGTGTAAGATACCTGGAGAAGGCAGTTTGGGAATTGGATTACAATCAGTACAAGCTTGTGCGGGAAGCGCTGAGGGAACGAAAATACTTCTTGGATACGGCGCCTCATCTGTCGAGTTGGTTGCCAATTATGCTGCCGTTGGATAAGTGGTGGAAGGCGCCGTATTATTGGGTTGGAACAAAGTTTTACGATTTCTTGGCCGGATCTGAGGGGATCGAGACTTCTTACTTCTTGACGAAGAGCAAGGCTCTAGATGCCTTCCCCATGCTGAAGCGGACGGATTTGGTCGGAGCTTTGGTATACTACGATGGAGCGCACAACGATTCGAGGATGAATGTCTCTTTGGCCATGACTGGAGCATTATACGGCGCGACGGTTGTCAACCACATCGAAGTTACTGGACTTGAGAAGGATGCCAATGGAAAACTTTGTGGAGCTCGCGTCAAGGACTTGGTTCAAGAGAAGAATGGAAAGAAGCCAGACGAGTTCACAATTAGAGCCAGGGGTATAATCAATGCCACTGGACCTTTTGTGGATGGAATTAGGAAGTTGGATGATCAAGAAGTCAAGGAGATTGTAGCTCCCAGCTCCGGCGTTCACGTTATCCTGCCTGGTTACTACAGCCCTCAGAAGATGGGTCTTCTTGATCCCCATACCTCAGATGGCCGTGTTATTTTCTTCCTTCCTTGGCAGGGAAATACAATTGCCGGCACGACAGATTCTCCTACAAAGATCTCTCAGAACCCGGTGGCAGGTGAAGAAGAAATCGACTGGATTCTGTCCGAAATCCGCCATTACCTCTCTCCAGATATCAACGTTCGACGCGGTGATGTTCTAGCAGCATGGTCTGGTATCAGACCTTTGGTTAAAGATCCAAAGGCTAAGAACACCGAATCCCTCGTACGAAACCATCTCATAGATTTGTCACCATCCGGTCTTCTTACCTGCGCTGGTGGTAAGTGGACAACCTACCGACAAATGGCAGAGGAGTGCGTAGATGAAGCCATCAGTCAATTCAAGCTTCAGCCAAGGCCATGCCCCAATGCTCCTAATGTTAGCGGCACTGAAATGGTTGATGACGGAGCCCGTCTTGATGGAAGCTGCCAAACCCACCAAGTAAAACTAGTCGGCGCACACGGCTTCTCTAAAACCCTCTTCATCAACTTAATCCAGCACTTCGGTGTCGAAACCGATGTCGCAAAACACCTGACAGAATCCTACGGTGATAGAGCTTGGACTGTCGCCGCGCTGAGCAACCCCACTGAGCAACGATTCCCGGTTCGTGGTGAGCGCATTAGCCCCCTATATCCATTTATTGATGGTGAGGTTCGGTATGCGGTTCGTCATGAGTACGCACAGACTGCGGTTGATGTTCTTGCGCGAAGAACCCGCTTGGCCTTCTTGAATGCTCAGGCAGCGTTGGAAGCGCTACCCAAGGTCATTGATATCATGGCCAACGAGCTGAAGTGGGATAACAAGCGGAAGGCAACCGAATGGACAGATTGTGAGTTACCTATCATTTTTCACCTTGCTTGTTACTCTACGCTCGCTTTGCAAAAAGCATGAACTGTGAACTCCAAACTAACTTCATTGCGTAGCTGTGGCTTTCTTAGAGAGTATGGGACTCCCCAAGAGCAAGCTTTCAATAACAAGAAAGGAAATTGAGAGTGGCAAGCTTAGCTTCAAGGATGATATCGAGTACAAGATGTATTCGAGGCACGATAAGCCCGCCGATTACATTGAGAGTGATGCAGCAAAGGGGCAGGCTTCTTGAGCTTTGGATAAGGCGAGTCCTGCTAACAAATGAGTGAGATCGCTTTAGGGCCAGTGGGTGCCTGTGCGATTGTTGGAGTGATAGGTGTTGGTTGGCCATGGCATTGGATGCTGTTGTGTACAAAAGAAATAGGTATATAATTAACGGTGCTATGAACAAGTAGACTTTTGATTTGTTTAGAGGCCCGGCGTTTATAATTCAAGGAAGTTCTCTTCAATTTTATTTCCAATGTATATCCCACCACCACTTTTCATAGCCAAGAAACACAGCTCTTCTTGTGCTTCGGGCATTTAATAATTTAAACTTGGCGAATGCTTACGGAATGCGGAGAATAAAATGTCCCGTGCTTCCGTGTTTTACTAGTAACTACAGTAAAAGCGAGGATGCACTTGGCTAGAGGTTAAATTAAAGTTTAAGAAGGGGAGAAGGGGAAGAGGGATAAGGGGAAATTTCATCCTTTATTTCATTGGAGTATTGTATCAGTTTAAGAACTAGGATTATCCTTATTTGATAATGTGAGGTGGACAGTTGGAAGGTTAGAAGGAAGGTACTGGTATTTTACTAGGTACTGTACGCTTGGTATCCCTTCCCTTCCCATCCCATAAATATTAGCCATCTGAGCAGAGAATTTAACACTCTGCTCGTCTACAATCTCAGAGGTAAATAAAAGAAGATTACTGGCTAGAACTGTTTATTTGATTGATACTGTACCTTATTGCACGTCCCTATCTATGGTTTAAGCGTTGGATAATATTCATGGGAAGGGAAGGGTTACTTGGCTGGTACACTCGCTACGCTCGTTGTTCTGGCTCGCTTATGTGATGGTGATACTGTGCTGTAGATAGACTTTTCGTGTTCGGACTCTTGAGTCTTTGGGTTTTTTGGGTTTTTGGGTTTTAGGTCGCTTGGGATTTGGGATTTTGGTAATGGGTTGATTGATGAAACTTAGTTTGTGGTATACGGTGATGTAGTTTATGCTAGAGAGGAGAGAGTGGTTTACTTTGAGATTTGATGGATGGTACTGTATTTGGTGTTTGGTTTGTGGTTTGTGGTTTGTGGTTTGAAGGTTTAGGGTTTGGGGATGGGACGGGTGCTAAGCGAGGGGTTTTATACTTTGTACTTTCGTACTTATTATATGTTAATACTCTTTTTAGTTCCCCTAACCATCCAGTAGATATAATAAGTATCTATTATTCAATAAGATAAAATTGCATGTTCTATACTGTACAAAATGTACAAAATAATAATACAAACCTTTCAATCCCATCCATCCCATTCCTGTAATTCCTCCGTCTGAAACAAATTTTAAGGTTATAATCAAACAAAGCCAAGTCGCTGAGTCCGATTACACCTTCCTCACCTTCCTCACCTTCCTTTCCTTTGTAAATTATTTTCAGCCCTGTACCATGATAACATCAGGCCATAGACCTACTGTACCCACAATGCCTTGATTATTTTACTAGTTCAGCTTAGCTGTGGGATTTGAGAGGGCGTTACCGTATTATGCTTTACCTACTGTACTGGTAGCTTCTTACATACATACAATAGTTACAAGTGCAGCCTAGGCGTTTTCATTTGTGTTAAGCTGTAAACGATCGTTCAGTCCGACTTCTTTACACTTTATATCTTTGCCTACTGTAAACGACAACAAACAGTCCTTTTCAATCCCTTCCATTCCTCGTATCATCTGTTCTTCTTTTTTGGTTTTCAATTCCTGATCCAATTTCAACTTCTCTTTGAAAGAGAAGTGTATTGCACGGGTAGATGAAAATAAACAATGATCCTCTCAAATCGAACAACAGTATTAAAACATCTCTCTTCCGCAATCATCATAACAATAAGCATCATATTCCTCTTCAGTTACCATATCTGGAATATTTGGAAATGGTCCACTATCTCAATTCTTAAGATTCCAAATTTTCCTACCGAGAATTCTTTACAAACTACGATATTGAACCCGGGATCGATATTTCCACCTCAATCTTCTTCTTCGAAAACATCTCCAGAAATATCTATATCTGTATCTTCACAACAAGCACCACCCCAACAACCAGAACCAGAACCAGAACTAACAAACTTAACCACAATCACCTCAACCACCCCAACAACCCCAGCCCAAACAGAACACACAATCCCCAAAAAAGTCTGGTACAAACTAGGACCAAAAGGTCTCTCCCCAGACAGCAGAACCTGGGTTCAAACCTGCCTGGACTCCAACCCCAGTTACGCCGTCACCTTCCTAGACGACAAAATCGCAACAAACTACATAAATTCCACCTTCAGCACAACACGACCCGACATAGTACACCTCTACAACAACCTCCAAATCCCCATCTTAAAAGCCGATCTCCTACGTTACATCCTCCTGTACACCGAAGGAGGAATCTGGTCCGATCTCGACGTATCTTGTTCGCCCATCCCAATAAACGATTGGATACCAGAGGAGTATAAAGGGAAAGCGGGATTGGTAGTTGGATTGGAATTTGATGCTGGGTGGGGTGATGAAGAGGAGTTCTTGCATCAGTTTGTTAGTTGGATGATTTTGGCTGAGAAGGGGAGTGTGCATTTGTGGAGGGTTGTGGAGGATATTTTGGAGAGGGTTGAGAGGGTTTGTTGGAAGAAGGGTGTTAGTGTTGAGGAATTGACTTTGGAGATGGTGGGCGATGTGATTGATTTTACGGGTCCGAGGGCTTTTACGGGGGGTGTGGTTAGGAGTTTGAATGATCAATTTATTTCTCAACTTCATGATGATTCTGGGAATAGTGGGAAGTATAGGAAAGGTGGGAAAGCGGTATTGGGTGGCCCTAGGAAAGGAAGAAAGGGGAAAATGGAAGAGGGAATAATTGATTATAGGGATTTTTCGGGTTTGTTGGAACCGAAGTTGATTGGGGATGTACTGGTTTTACCTGGTTGGGCTTTTGCTGATTCGGCTAATGTTTATGAGGATGATGTTGAGGTTGGAGAGGTGCTTGTTACGCATCATTATGCGGGGAGTTGGAACAATAATCATGGGGGGGAGATGGCTTGATTTCTTTTTGAGAATTAAGAAGAGAAGAGGCGTTTTTTGGGNGAGAAGAGGATCGGGATGGGGACTTGGGTTGAGCTTAGTTGGTTTGATTCGATTATTGGGGTTTTGAAAGAACGCATGTTTGTGTGGACTGTTGGAAGATTTGAGGTGGAAAGGATGTGTTTGGTTATATCATCTCGAGTCGGAGTAGAGGACCGGTGACTGAAGGCGTTGGGTGTGAAGGTATTGTTTGTTACTGCTGCACCACTCCCTTCTGGACAAAAGGAGTGGGATTTATGGATTGGCATTAGAAAGACTTGGGACTGGCGTTGAGGTCAAGGGTGCATATTATATCATTGGTCACATCCTCCACGGGACTAAAAGGGGAGTAACTAGTTAGAGGAATTATCAAGAATACCGATAAACTTGTACCTATCCAAATAACACAAACGATTGTTAAAAATCTCCCGATATCTTCTATTGGTTTTCCTTTCTAAGATCGTATAGGATTCCCATCATTGAGGGATTGCTCTGCTAACCAGCTCATAAATAGCTTAAATTCTGAGTTCCTCGATGAACTATGGAGAATATGTTTCAATTCACCCTCGCAGCAGCTAGTACCAATCATACCAAATAACAATGGCCCTGATTTTCACCCCTAAACAAATAGTGCATTTTACAGAAACATAGTATACTTTTACTTTAAAGGATTTACAAATATTGCAACTGCACCTTGTGTTCTCCCATTTCAATCCCTATATCTGCGTGTTTCAATATGAAATTTACTACTGTTTACTTCAGCGCTCGGTCTTGACACGTTGCAAGGACCTGTGCCAACCATCTACATTCGATAAAAACACCTAGGTTTAACACTATAAGTTAACGAGCTCACGAATTTGAGGGATAGTGGAAGAATTCGCTAAACTGGAAAGAGAGGCACATCTAGTTTTTACTTATAGTATATGATTCTCTACAGGAGCTACAGGAGTTATACACAGTCATCTGGACTAATGCCATTATTCTAGACTTATATATTAGCTTGCGGAGACAGCGTGACATGAGTGTGGAGGAGCATTTAGAACGCTTTCATAAAGCATTAGGAAATTTGGTAGTTGGTATTGATAATTGTTGCACTATGAAATTCGTAATGAGGCAATAGAGATAATAGTTGTAGAGACAGAACGTGTTGCGAACAATGAAAGGCGAAGGGAAACCATACAACATAACCTTCCAACCAAAGAGAGTAAAGACCATCCATTCTTAATACCAACCATTTTAAGTCATTGCCACCATCTTCGTACTCTCCCCAGCTACTAAATAGTACTCTCTAACTCTGAGCGTCGATTAAACGTGCACTTACACCATGTACTGATATTGCCGTTTGGGCCTAGTATGGTTCGAAAATCAGGTCCACTTATGTGGCGAGGAGAGGCAGTGGTATGAGAAGACGAATTAGTAAAGTGTCGAATCTTATCGTGTATCTCTTTAGGAGAAAGCGGTAGTTGTTGCCAGTGTTGGGAGTGAAATCCAAGTAAATGTTTGGCAAGGTTCATACAACTAAATTGAGAAGTAGAGCCAGCACAATCGCCAACGGCACATTCCCAAGCACCATGGTCTGACCCAGCTTTGTGGTCTACCATTTCATCAATTGTGAAGAACTTTTTGCTGCAATGGCTGAACAGGCACTTGAAGGGATGGTCTCTCGTCTCCACATGCGACTCAAATTCTACCTTTGTATAGAACCCTTTGTTGCAAGAAGTATGTAAACATTTGAAAAGCCGATGGCCTCGTCCATCTATATGCGATTCTAGTTGTCCGTTTCCGAAATTTTCGCTGCCATAGACATACCGGCACTTTGGGGGCCAGTGGCCTCTTTTCTCCACATGCGATTCCATTTCTCCCTTCGTCCGGAACCCTTCTTTGCAAGAGTTGTAGGGGCACTCGAAGGGCCAGTGGCCTCTTATGTCCATATGCGACTCGAGTTCACCCTTTTTCCAGAATTTTTGCCTGCAATATTCGAGTGGGCATATAGATCGGCCATGGCCTCTTTCCAAATGCGAGTCCAATTCGCTATTTGTAAGGAATTTTTCGTTGCAAGAGTCAAACTCGCACTTGAAGGGCCAATGATCTCTTTTATCCATATGCAAGTCCAATTCAGTCTTTGTGAGGTATCCTTTCCAACAATAGGGACACTCAAAGGGCCAGTGGCCACTTCTCTCTACATGTGAATCTAACTCGGTATTTGTGAGGAATCCTTCTTCACAGTGATCGCGCAGGCACTTAAAGGGTAAATGCCCACTTCGCTCGACATGCGATTTTAGTTCGCTATTTGTAAGGAATCCTTCTTCACAATGGTCGCGCGGGCACTTGAAGGGTAAATGGCCTGATATCTGCACATGCGAATCTAATTCGCCCTTTGTTAGGAATCCTTCCTTGCAGTGGTCGCGCAGACACTTGAAGGGCCAATGGCCATGCTCTTTGAGATGCAGCTTCAGTTTGTCCTTCCGAGGATAGCCACGTTTATTTCTTTCGCAGTTCTTCTGGGGGCATCGAAAGATACGGCTTTGCTTGTGGATGGTGTCAATGTGTCTGTTGAGGTCACCTTGCTTCGCAAAGGGTTTTATATATTTGCAGCCATGGATGTGGCAACGAAGCGGATTGATATGCAAGTTGTAAAGATGCGTCTCCAAGAGCTTTTGGGTCTTGAGAATAGCTGTTGATTCACAGTTTGGCCATGGACACCTGCCTCCCCATTGTCCAAGAAGTGTCTCAAGAGCCATGCCACCTATGGGACTATGATTTTGCCAAAGGCCATTTTGTGGTTCTTGGGTGGAGATTGAGAGAGGATCAAGAACGAGGCTATCCCCCAACCCCGGATATGACAGCGCGTTTGTCGGGTCCGGCCCGGGCAAACCGCCCATTCTGGGCATGTGGTTGGAAGACTTAAAGCCTGGGTCTGCACCGGGGAACCTTCGGGGGCATATTAGCTTGCAGGTTTAAAAAAAAAACTCACCAGACTGATTGGTCGAAGGTGACAGGGTCTTCTGTTTTCGGTTCCCAGGCAGCTGTTGGAACAAGGCTATAACTTGTGGGCCAATGAGTACCAGCAGTAGTTGGTGTGTCCCACGATTTGAGGTAAGCGGTAGCGTTCTCGAGACTGTATTGTGTGTTTTCGTGTGACGAGCCAGTATTTCTCTCGGGCCAGTGTGAGGACGGGCCTACATCCCGATGCTGCCAATTGCGAATGTCTTGCGTAATATCTGAACTTGGTACATTGAATGGCGACTCCGTGATTTCCTGGGAAGCCGATTGTACCGTGCATTCGAAGTCGTTCAATGCGTTCAACTCGCAATTGGCTAGGTTGTCCAAGTAAGAAACAGGCTGATTGTGAATGCGGCTGTTAGGGTCCTCGCCGTCGAAGATACATTGATTCCAAAGATCATTGACTGTTCCATTCTCGGTGCCAAAGGCGTCGGTGAACGAGTCCTGGAAAGTCTCGTCGGAACACTGTCCGTGGGAATTGATCGGATTCCAGTGGTTGGATGCCATACTGACAGCACTGTTGCCTGTAAAAACGTCGGTCGGATACTCGAGCGCATTCTCATCAAACGAATAGAATCGCTCGGGATCCATGTCGTTACAGCGAGGCGTTCGGGGCGAAGTAGCGCAAGGCAGAGCCAGAAGTTTGAGGCTGACTAGCGATTTTTGATATGCTGTGACAGGTCGACGGTATGCAGAAAAATATGTGCTGAGCAGGAAAACGTCGAAAATTTGAGCGTGGGAGGATGGAAAGCTATATGCTTCTCGCAGAGTGCAGAGTTGTTGTCGCACATGCAGACCCGTCCTGGCATGGGGCGTTTCGAAGCCTTACACTTGTAGACTTGCAACGCTGCAGCCCCCTAAACATTGACAGTACCTCTTTTCTGTACAGCAAGACCCAATCAAGAAAATAACTCACCGTTAAGCCTCAGCCTGATTGCAAAGAGCCTGTCGGACGAACTTGAGAGGGACCTCACCCAGGTTCACTGCCGGGAAATTACCAGAATCTCAGGGTATACCCAGCAATCTCATCGATGTTGCCATTGATAAGTATATGTCGCCGACGCAATTGTGTTTGTTGGATTGATGGAGAGTGGAAAGAAGAAAGAAGAATGAAGATTGCGACGTTGGAGCGTTGGCAGAAAGAGAAGCTTAGACCTGTTGGAGAAGGCGGTGTACGAGTACAGTACGGAAGGCATATACCCTAGCCTAGGTTAAGATAGACAGGTTACTGCCCCTTTCCTCGTTACCTTCAACCTCCCTTTGGTCTTACGCTTACGTCCAACCCCAGCAGTATCTTTCGTCTTCTTTTGGTATCCATTTCCTCATGTCCAACGTTCTTGCATCATGGTTGGCTTTATGTTTCGAGGCCCGGCGTCACCCAGAAAGAGAAATTCACAATCTCTGATGTTTCAAACTCGACAAGCTTACATTTGTGATCTGCAGATCGACGCTCTCTGATGCCTGTATTGGGATCTTCACGCTGCTGGTGCTGCCCTTTCCTTCACCACGCATCATGGAAGCTACGCCGCTACCACGGGTGTGTGTTGCCTCTTGAACTTGTTCGGTCCGCGGCTGTGGCGGTGAGACCCATTTGACAGCTCCGGCATTGTGGTACACTGGCACCAGTGGTATGAAAGACTCTACAAAGAGTATGTACTTCGTACGAAAGCGGAGGCACATCCTGATATTCTTGGGGTTCAGTTACACCAGCATCCCTTGATAACGGTGTAGAAGACGTGCTCGAGGCTCGAGCATGCAGATATGTATCCGCTCATGGGGACTCGTCAACCAAAAGCCGAGACTTGTACGCTTTCTTAGAGTTCTCATACGGCTGACTCGCAACCTCCAACAACCACCTCAGCTACAATGACAACATCTATGTTGTTTTTCAGACAGAATTTGAGGAAATCATGATGGGCGCTTGAAGTCTCAAACCCAAGTTCAAACTCGATTGTATCAGACCTATCAGAGGAAGATTCCTAGATATTTACTCTAATTCTTGAGTGATACGCTCGCGCATCTCATTGCCATAGATCCATTATAATTGGGATCTACAAACGGGTATCCGCCTAAGGGCTAAGGTCAGTCAAACTGACATCGAGGTCTTGAAGCGGTCCATCAAGCAAGGGCCAACTACATGGGATCTCACCCAGGGGAGAATAGTCTTTTCACAGTCCTCCAGAAGATTGGCGTTGTATATAACTCCAGACCTCACCCTCCATCTTTCTCACACATCCACTCCAACAACAGTCACTCCTTTAGATCAGTTGCACACAGTCTTTACATTTTATTCATCCTCATAATTTATAACCCACTCACTTTCAATTTATATCCTCATAGATCAACGTAACCTTCTTCAAGATGCAATTCTCAGCTGTCGCCCTTCTCGCTGCCTTGAGCTTCGGCTCTCAGGTTTGCGCTCATCCATTCACCAACGAAAAAGCAGTCCAAAAGCGTGAAATCATCAGCACTCTCCACTCGAGTGTCACCACCCTCTCAGGCTCCGTTGTAACTGATTTGACCTCCATCAGTACGTTCTTCCTATTTTTGCATTATCAGAAGTCTTTTCACTAACACTACCCAGGCTCCACCGTTGCTGGAGACGTCACAACTTCTATCGTCCCTTCAGTCACCAGCAGCCTGGGATCCATTGTTGGGTCCCTCATCACCGCAATTTCTGATATTGTCCCAACTGTTACCGGCGCAGTCCTCACCCTCACCGTCGATGAAGTCTCAGGCGTCGCCACCGACCTCGGCACACTCAAGGACCTTGTCAGCAACATTGAGACAACCTTGAATGCAACCGTTACTGGAGTCGCCAAAGATACTAAAGTTCTCCTCGCGTCAGAGATTGACGCTGTTCTCGTCCTCATCTCACCTCTTGTCACCCCAATCCTCACATTCGTCTCGTCAATTGTCAGCACTTTGGACGGCAATGACAGCGTTGTTTCTGAGGTCACCAGCCTTGTCACTGAAATCGAGGGTATCGTCGGTGGTCTCGTGTCCCCAGTCACTGGACTGCTCGCTTCCTTGTAGATGGATCTCTCATTGACGATGGAGTGCCTTTCATGATGTTGCTTCGAATGTGATGCAAATTTAGTGGATGGATACCAGGCGTAGCGCAGAGGCGTTAGGATGGGGGATGCATGATTCTACCGTGGATATATGTATGATTCCTTGTATTTATTTGATAACAATAATCCAATGAGGATGACCTTTAAGAAGGCGTCTGAATGATGATATCTATATCCTTTGATTTTAATTTGCCTCACGAAAATTTCCATCGAGATCAAGATGCATAATTATCATAGTTGCATACCTATCCGGACGGATGATTGTATTTCTCTTATGCAGTCAACATAACCTCTCACAAGCCCGCCTAAACCTGCCACCAATGCAAACTTCCGTACGCTAACCTAGCGCCAGTAAATTTCCTAGCGTGTAGCGTGCAGCGTGCTTGACCCCTAAATCTCAGGAACGTGAAAAAGAACGTGCCACAGAACCCCTCCACAACACAAAAGAAGAACCTCATCACCGAAGATCTTCCTCTTGGTACTCCGTTACAGGAAAATTGTGCCGAAAAATTAACTTTCTGACATCGGCATTGCACTGTACTTAGCCTCGGTAGGGTAGCTAATTTTACCTGCAGAGAGATGACCTCGACTCGTATTGTACTGTACCTTTTTCGTACTGTACAGTACAGTAAAAAGAAAACTTTAATACTAGTTTAGATCCTTACACTCACAGCTGACTTACAGCGGGAAACCCAGGTCATCTGTTTATCCCAAATATAGGCGGTTTCCTTCTTGAGATTGATTTGGGAAGATTGCGTTCCTGGCCTAAAAGTACGGGGGTATGTATACAGCGGCCGTAGCCGTCCTCGCCCTCGCTAATAGATAGTAACGTTTTTTTTTATCACAAGCAAATTGCTACTACTGTAGCTTCCTAGGTACTTAATCTCATCTGATAACCTAATCCCAGTAATACCGTCTGCAGTCTGGAGGAGACGTCCATGAACTTCCCCGCTTCATTGATAGAAAGGATGATCGATCGCTTTTGGTGATCTTGGCTGTTGATCACGATGTACGAGTACCGGTTTAAGTAAGAATTTACTGTGAGAAAACTTTAATGTTCCATGTAGGTTACAGTAGGGCAGGTCTGGCCATTTATGCATGAGGATAATTAGATTATTTAGATTATTAAGGAGGTGGGGGGGAGTTGGTTGGTTAGTAGTTTCCTTTAAAGGCTTGGTTTTTGAGGGAGGGGTTTTGTGTTGTTTGTCTACATATGCTATGTTAGAAGTCCTACGCAAGCTCCCTTTGGAAATCACCGTTAAACAGTCAGTTAACATAGTGAATTGCAGAAGTGGGTGGTGAACTTTACCGGTAACTAGGTGGGAAACGGCCAGCTTACATACATGATTTCTAGGTGCAATAATTCCTCAATTCGAGGTATCGCATTTATCACGCTATATCCACCATTTATAGAACTAAATCCTTAGTTTTCAGCCGCACTTAGGAGATGATGACATAACAAAAGAGTTAAAAATTACAAGTGCCAGCCAATTTTCCTGTCAGGTGCCCATATTACTATAAGTACCAGTACACCGGTATACACTACGAGTAAATAAGTGGGGAACCGTCTGCCAAATACTTATTCAAGTCGAGGTCCACTTTACTAAATTACGAACATCGTCCATTGGGCCGGATCTTTTTCTTTAACTCAGAAACCAGAAAGGCTAAAGCTCTTTGCTTTCCCTGTCTTCCCATCTTTCATCAGCCTCTCAACCATATCATCACTCGTTTTCCTGGTTAAGCCGAAGATGGTGTTGCTACGTTCTTTAGCTCTGTTTGGTTTTTTGGCCGCACCAATCTTTGCGTATGTAACTATTCCCCAGATATACTAAGTTCGAGCGAGACAAAAAAGAATTTCTGGCTGATTTATTTAAGCACTGCGGCACCACCCAAAGTTGGAAACCATGAATATCTTTCCAAACGTCAAACCAACACAACAGAAAGCTCTACCTCTAACACGACATGGTTAGAAGACTATGAGTATGTTGTTGTTGGCTCCGGTGCTGGGGGTGGTCCTTTGGCCTCAAGACTTGCTATTGCTGGCTACAAAGTTCTTTTGATCGAAGCCGGAGACAACCAAGGAGATGCACTCGAAGCCCAGATCCCTGGCTTATCTCTACTAGCAACAGAGTACACTCCCATGACGTGGGATTACTTTGTCCAGCATTACGACAACCAAACAGAGCAAGAACTAGACTCCAAGATGGTCTGGGAAAACAGTGATGGCAGTTTATATGTCAACAATCAAGGTGGAAGTCCTGCACCTGACGCCACGCCACTTGGTATCCTCTACCCAAGAACCGGCACTCTTGGAGGTTGCGGAATGCACAACGCTATGATCATGATCTATCCTCATGAAAGCGACTGGACAAACATTGCCACCATTACTGGAGATGACACTTGGGCTCCAGATAACATGAGGACGTACTTTGAAAGACTCGAGCGCAACCGTTACATACCGACTAGCATTGTTGGCCATGGATTTGATGGCTGGCTTGAAACTAGTCTTACTGATATACGACTTCTCTTCCAAGATAGCAAGCTCTTATCACTTGTTATTGCGGCAGCTAGGGCTTTAAGTGGAGGACTTCTTGGCAGTATCGTTGGACCTGTTCTTAACCTGGCAGAAGTCTTAACTCTCGATATTAATAGCGGTCTACCTGGTCGGGATTCCATTACCGGACTCTACCAAGTTCCAATCTCTGTCACCAACGACAACAAATATCGAAACGGCCCTAGAGAGTTTATCTTGGAGACTGCTAATGCTGTGAACGATGACGGCTCAAGAAAATATCACTTAGATATCGCACTCAATACCCTTGTCACTAACGTCAGATTCTCCCCAAATGAAACCACACCACAAGCTACCGGAGTCGACTTCATGACCGGCCAGAGTCTCTACCGTGCAGACCCTCGCTCAGGTACAGCAATACCAACCGGATACGGCAGTGTAAACGCAACACGAGAAGTAATATTATCAGCCGGAGCATTCAACACACCACAACTCCTAAAACTAAGCGGTATAGGACCCAAAGCCGAACTCGACAGCTTCGGAATCCCCGTAATCGTTGATCTCCCAGGCGTCGGTACAAATCTCCAAGATCGCTACGAAACAACTGTCGCAGGCAAAAGTCCCACCAATTTCACAATCACAGAAGATTGTACCTTCCTAAACACAACCAATGACCCATGTCTTGAACAATGGAAAAACGGTGATGCCTTAACTGGTAAAGGTGTATATGGTTCAAACGGAATCTCTATTGCTGTTGTTGAGAAATCAAGTGCTGCAGCCGAAGAAGACGATCCTGATCTCCTTATCACAGGAGCACCAGCAAATTTCGTTGGTTATTACCCAGGCTATGCGAATCGAGCACTCTCAGATGCAAAACATTGGGTATGGATAGTCCTAAAGGCACACTCACGCAACAACGCCGGAACCGTAACTCTCAAATCTACCGATCCCCGCGATACACCCGACATTCATTTCCGCTCCTTCTCAGTAGGCGGAGATCTAGACGTCCAAGCTGTATACGAAGGAATGGAATACGGAAGACGAGCCTTCTCAGATTTCATACCCGTAGACGGAACCGATTTCACCGAATCATGGCCCGGAGAATCAACTAATACAGAAGCAGAAATGAAGGATTTTATTAGGAGGGAGGCTTGGGGTCATCATGCTAGTTGTACTTGTCCCATCGGGGCTGATGATGATGAGATGGCGGTTTTGGATAGTAAGTTTAGGGTTAGGGGGACGAAAGGGTTGAGGGTTGTTGATGCTAGTGTTTTTCCTAAGATTCCGGGGTTTTATGTTGCGTTGCCTATTTATATTATTAGTGAGAAGGCTGCGGATAGTATTATTGAGGATGCTGTTGCTGGGACGTGAGACTTGAGTAATTTGGTTCTTGGTGTTTGGAATTGAAAGGAGGGTTGGTTGTATAATTGTTACTTTTTAATCTTATATTAATATAATCTTAATGAAGTAATTTTTATGGGCAAGTTTTAGTCTAATGTGGATTACTTTCACAGCCTGCATGTAAAAAAAGACTATGTTAAATTAAATCAAATTAGAAACCTGAATCAAGTTGAGTTACGAAAGTTATGTTAGCTGCGTAGCAGTGTCACACACAGAGAGAGATATCACTACATTATCTTTACTCCAGAAGAACTATTAAAAACACAAGTATACAAAGCCTCCAAAATTCCAGCAAGATTCCACTCTGTCTCATTTATACATAAATTCATATATGCATTAGCAAAAAAGAAGTTAAGACATGAAAATCCACTAAATCTTCCAAATCCGCCCAAGAACTTCCTCGAAGATAAATACTAGGAGGGAGGTGAGTTTAGCCAGCTCAATTCTTCATAGTCAGCTTCTCATCTGTCTCTCGTAGCAACCTTAAACCATAACTTCACAGGACACTGCAAGAGCTTTATGTCGCTTATAAACTAAACAAATCAATCGTTGTCAACTCGCGATGAATTGTCATGTAGATATCTGTTGTTATATACCAAGATTAGGCGAGCAGGATATCTGATTTTTCTATTTTGAGGTTTTAAATCAGTTCCTTCTGGTTGTTGTCTGTCGTATAGAGGGGAGTCTAGATTGTGGAGTTGTAAATGCTTGGGTTTGGATTAAGGGAGCATGTGGGCTTAAAGTATAAGAAGTGGAGTTTGGAATGTTTGCGGGTTTGAGATTGGGATTGAGGTTAGTTTGCGTTCTGTGGTTTTGTTTTGGTAATAGGATACAAAGTATCTATCTGTGACTAAATAGACATAGTATTTTTGAGCTCTTTCTCTTGAATTCTCTGAAATAAACAATAGTTACAAGGCTCTAAAGACCGTAAGGGTCCACAGGAGCTTCCCTAACCTATCTCCAGCACCCCTGAAGGAGCATTCGAAGAAATATTTATAGCCCAATTAAAGGAAAGCTTGAGCTATTCGTGCGTAGCCGGAAATAGGGTTCTATAATTACATTAAACTTGAGGAATATTTTTCTTGGCAAGTAAGCGTTATATAACAACAAGTTTGTATGTGCATTTTTTCCCTTTGCCTGTAAGGACTAATTAACAAAGTATTTTCGAACTTAAAGGCTAAATGTTCTTCTAAATGTGGTAGGCAAGTTTAAACTGTGTTTTGTTGTAGCTAACTGTTGGATATAGGGTCGCCTGGCTTTTGTAATTACATCAAGCACCTCTAGTCACAAAAGGGTCTAAAAAAGTATTATTGGCAAGCAACCTTAAGTTATATAGGAAACTTATTACTAAACACAAACATGATTTATAATTTAGTCAAAATGAACACTAAGGCTAGTTTACATTCTTTTACTATTGTTTGAGATAGTGCAATGTTTAGGTAGAATTCAAGTATACACTTGTTACGTTTGAAAAGATCAGGTACGCATTTTATCAACAACAAAGGCAAATTTTCTCTTCTTAACAGCTAATGTTTTTTTACCGCTGCTAGATATAATAATGCTACTACTCTACCTTTTTACTTTCTAAGAAGTTAACAGAGTAAATCTAGGTGCTGTTCCTCTTCTTGGTGTTTCCTACGCTATGATCAAGTGCTGTAAGATTCTTGTTTCATATAACAGCAACCACTCTAGTGACAATAGCAACAAAGTTCGCGTTAGTATCAACCTGATCCCTTTAGTAAGATAGTTACAGATGCCAAAGAAATTTTAGACAGATTCTGTTTGTCTGAGCATAAGAGTGTCTCTCTTATTAAATCGAGTCTCTCCTACTCTGTCTATAATATTCGGGGTATTTTTGATCAGGTTGAACAATGCATTAATATTAGGTTTGGTAGGAAGTGTACACCAACACCTTGATCTTTTCTCACACCTACCTTTGCTGAACTTGAGATAGACTACTTCTTTTTCAACAGTGAGATTTCTCAGTGTTCTAGTAGAAAAAATTGTACATTTATCTAGAACTGTAAGTATTGTATTATAAGTATTGTATCTTAGTGGACTTATCAATGGTTCGAAACCTAGCAAGTTAGTTTCCGAGAATTTGGGTGGTCTGCCTCGCTCGCGCAGGCCGATGCTGTGCCTCTTGCCATAGCCGACCGCAAATGCGACCGTAAGCGCCTAACGCCCCTATGCACAAGGCTGCACACCTTGAAATCGAACCAGAATCTACACATGATGGAATAAAAGCTGAAATTTTTTGCCACGCTATAGGAGTGGCTCAGCGGACTCACGGTTTGTAAGTGTTAATGTGTCATGTGATCCAACACCACCGCTGGGAGGTCGGCGCTGATAAAAGAGTGTGGCAGGCAAGGACTAGTATACCTTGACAAAGTCAGGTATCAAATCATTTTTTATGGAGTCACCGAGAGACTGGTGTTTGTACCGTTGTGCTGGGTCGAGTTATTGCGAAGTGTTGTTGGTTGGGCGGATTTGCTCGCTTAATGCATGAATGAAGGCCGAGGCTGAGTATTCAGAACAACACTCCGAGAGTACATAACACAAGACCAAGTACTTTAGATACTAAGAGTCTATCTTCTATCATACGTCTTGCAGGACTACACGTCGTGGGTGTAACCTTTTCGACATGCCCATCGCTGAATCCTCAGGAGGAACTCCTCCAACCTCTTCACTTACCCCACCAAAATTTGAGAAGCCCGCAGCCAATCCAGCAGATTTGTGTGCAGGCTGTATTGTCTGGCTCCCTAGGAAATCTCACTGTTGGCCAACGGTCATACGATGCACTCGATCACCGGAATGCTGCGGGAATCAAGAGCTGGACAATAGAGGTTACAATCATCCTGTTATTGTCTTGCAGATTCGACAGAAAGTGGGCAGTGATATATTGGCAGACTTGGAGTGTGTCATTGCAGGCGTAGGTTTTCTCCTAATTTTAACAGAAATTGGCCTAACTAACAGTACTTTGGGTCTCTAGATTACATCCTTTGGTAGTCTGGACATCGAAACATACGCCCAACTCCATGATTTTGGAACAAGAACAGATATCCAGTTCTCCGTGCCAATTAGACATCGAACTTCAGAGCCCGGGTTGATTCTAGAAAGCGGCAAAGAGCTACAGAAACAGTCTTATATTCTCTGCCAACATATTTATACCGTACCTGTTTCTCTACTTCGTACATTCGGACCCCATCACAGAAGAGCTTATAAGCTCCGACTCGAGGAATATAACTACAAAGCTTTGATGAAAGGACTTCGCTTAGAACCAGATATCTTCGTGTCTACGAATCAGTTGTGGGAAACTGCGCAGTGGAGACTTGAGGCTTTACGCCTTAGTGGTAATATAGCGGTTGTCAACGAGGGGTTCGGAAATTATTCACAGCCAGTATCGGAAAGTCAAAGGTTATATCGGCAAGGTATTGTGGGATCGGCTCCGACGACACTTTTGAATCATTCGGCACCTGCTACCTTTGGGTATGGTGCCGTCCCGGCATCAACATATGGATATTATGGTGTAGCTCAACAAGCTATCTCGGACAGAGATAGAGATGGCGAGCCGGAGGAAGTCCCATCATTTGTGAAACTTCTCTTGGTAGTTGCTGTAGCAGGCGTTATAGTGGGTGGTATTTCGTGGTTTCGTAGGTAGATGTTAGAATTGTTGGGATGTTTTGGATTTTCGATTGGGAGTTGATTGTGCGGCTTGTATGTGGGCTTGAGGAATCTGTAACGCATTCTTCTATACTTCTATAGATTGCCGTACCAGCCACGTTGCTGTATATAAGAGTCTTAAACAGCTACATGGGATTATTTTCTACTTGAATAAGTAACTCATTTTTGAGATATTTGACGTAAAATATTCTCTTCTACGTATACACAAACCTATGACATTAGTAGATGGCAGAGTTTGATGGCGGCACAGCAAATTATACCAGTTATCAGTGGAAGGCTGTGCTTTGGAGTGTTTTCCAAGAAAAGGTTGTCGTTGGAGAAAGTAACTAGACTTTGGCACGTTATGTTGCGACCAACAAAAAATCGCTTAGCAACGCCTTAAACCACACCTCAGACACAGATCTGTGTGATGATTCACTCAAGGAGCTGAGCGAGACAAAACAATGGTACCTTGAATTAGCCCGTAGTGACTCGAGACGAGTTTGTTCAAAGCGTCGAATCAAGACGTTTATTGCCAGTATGTTTCTTGTTGTCAGTTTTCTGTCTTTTTAAGATCAAATGACTAACTTAGAGTAAGATTTACTGAGACTTAAAACATATTATGCTATGCTAGGAAGCGTGGTAGAGATCGTGCCACTTTCATTATTAGTAATAGCATTATATTTTCCCTTCGCACTTTCCCTTGGAGTTAATCTTCTGTTTTATCTCAACTATAAGCCAATTTCTTTGTGACATGAAGCTACTGCTATTAACACCATTTTATGCTACGGTATTTATTATTAAGATTATACATGTTCTTACATAGTGTTTTATAAGGTTTAGCTTAACTTACTGCTGTTAAATCAGGACTCATCTACAGCTCTAGTAAATACAACATAACATGTTAGATATAATTTATTCTACAAATAGCTTAGGAAGCTTGTTTTAACACTTTTTACAAGTAGATCAAATATACCACATTTGTATATCAAGCAAAGTTAGCTAACACGGATTAGAAGAATAAGTAAACAACTCAAGTCGGATGTGTCTAGTATGCTAAGAGCAAGAATTTGTAAGAATTTATAGCTTTATTTCTTAGTTGAAAAAGTGCCGCTATCAAACCTTCGAGTTAGCTTTACTAGCAACATCATTATGAATACCTACTACCAAGTAACCCGTATCAACAATATGCACATATTGTGAGTACAGTACATGGTCCATAAACGTAATCTCAAGAAACAGAAGGTGGAGTGCTTCTCCATTAATCGCAGTTACTAGTGAAGATTAAGTTACTTATACGAGTGTGTGTTCAACAACAAGTAGAGAAAAATAGATTCAAGTGCTCCTCTTTACGCTGCCTTGAACTTTGTAGACTTTACGCACTGACAAGACTAGAGAAATTGACAACAATTTCATAGGAAAATGATTTTTGGGTATTTTAAACAGGTTTAATCTATGAATCTGATTCTTGTAAGTATCTCGACGTGAAAGATTAAATTTCCAGTTCATTTATTAAGCTGGTTCGGTTTGACTAACAGAACATGTGTTAACCTCCGATCATGCCTATGGTTAACGTGTAAAGGACTTAAATCACCAATCGAATTCAAACTTGGGTGGTCTTTAAATAACTAAAATTTATGGACTTAACCCAGAGCTGAACTCACTTGCATGCCAGCGCCTGCGGTGCTATTTTACAAGCTTCAATTATACCATAAATATACCTCGAGTCTGAATTGTTATTTTCCGTATACACCTGTCTCACTGACTTTCTACACACTAGTGTCTTCTACTATCTAGATCCACGTTTCCCGTGTCCATATTTCCTCAACATCTCAGCTGTACCATACCTCTTGCGAACTTTTGGGATTGTGGATGGAGCCTTCTAGAGCTGCACTACAAACTCCAATTAAAATAGTCCATAAGACTATGTGCTTCAAAGCCTATACTGGAGCAAAGTCCTTTTTTTAAAGCTACTCACTACATATTGCATTCAACAACGTAGACTGTAGACTACAGCGATCGACAGCACTAGGAGGAATGACAACACGATCGCAGAAATAAAGTTTTGTATATTTTTAACATTTTTCATCCGTCTGAGTCTCGGGAGAAAGTACGGGGTTGATTTTAGTTCTTGTAATAAAGAGGTAGTGTCAGCTTTCTCCGGCTCCACCAGCCATGCATTGTTGCTACTGTTGCTGTATTACCTTTGAGCGCCTTTATCTCAAGTATAATTAGTTCTTGAAGACCGCTTAGTAAAACGCTAGCAAATTTAGTTGTCACAACTAACAGAAACGCCGACCTCAAATATTGCAATTTCAGGACTAGATTCTAACTTATTGTAACCTTTCAGGCGCTTAAATCTAACTCCCATTGTTATATATACCTTTCATATCTAACATCGTAAGAATATCAAATCTATACCTCATGTTCAAATGACACTTGCCTTTAATAATGGATACAACTTCAAAACTCGTGTCTGTATATATTCATATCTACCAAGTGTTTACCATAATAGACTAATTATCTATAGAAACCAAAAAACCTTCAGTGGAATCTGGTGGTGTTACATCTTTAAATTTAGTAGCAACCTTGATTTGTGTAATTGACTCATTTGAGTATGTGTGGAATCATGTTCAGATTGCGATTGGGAGACTTGCCTTCCCTTTTGCTGGCAAAACCAGCCCTCGGACTGTCTTCCTTTTGCACACCACAGCGTCGTATTTATGGAATGGCTCTTACTGGTTACCTATTTGGACCAAATACCGAGGTTTGGGTTGGCTTGAATCGCTTCACTAATAGCCGAACCCCTGAGCCCCTTTTCATCGCTAAGTAACCAAGCAAATGCTCTGAATCACCCCACTTTTGGGGGCCAGGTCGGGGAATCCCTGGTACCCAGCGCGCCCAGATAGCCAGTGCCACTATCTTTCTTATCCTCTGTCGCCGCTGACTTCTGGAACCTCTAGAAAATACATCACCGCCAACAAGAATCTCCCCCCAATCTCCCCTCTTCACTCCAACCTCTACCTCAACTCACCCACGCACATAAGCGCAGTTATGACAACGCTGAGTCTCTCGCCATCGCCTCAGATTTCAGAATCAGATACAACACAGACAGCCATTGTTAGGGTGAAGCAGCCAGGGAAAAAAAGGACGGGAACGACAAGATTGCGAACTGGGTGCCTGACATGCCGGCGGAGGTACGCGCTCTCTACCTTCATGTGTACTGTATTCTTTGAGTCACAAATCAGACATGCTGACCTGACTCTGAATTACAGGCGCAAGAAATGTGACGAAGCCTATCCAATCTGCGGACACTGTACACGACTCAATCTTGTCTGCGGACGCGAAGAGCCACGAGCGCTGTCACCAGAACCCGTCATTGTACAACAGACATCCAGCCCGACGAGTGAAAATGGCGACCTGGAGAGAGCACTGCAGAGGCGGAGAAGGTTTTCCATTTTAATACCAAATCCGAGCCCCGCGACTATTATTCCGTCGCAACATGAGCGGAGTCAGAGGTATCTGTTGAAGTATTATACGCAGGTGCTAAGCATGCTTTGTGCGACGAGCGTGGAGAGCAATTCCTTTATAAACGGTGAGTTGGATAATGAGAAAATTAGGAGTGTATGCGGAAGCAATTGGTACCGGCGGTGTACTTTTGAATGCCGCTGACCGCTGTAGTTTTTATGCCAATGGCAATGGACTCGCAGCCTCTTCTAAACTCACTTCTAGCATGGACGGCAGGCCATATTAAATGCTTCGATGAAACCTACTCGCCCGTGGCCTCCGAATACCGTTCTTCAGCCCTCGTTTCCCTTGCGTCAGCGCTCCCAAGTAGCTCGAGCTCCGATTGTACACTTGCAGCATGCCTTGTTCTTGTTGCTGCAGCCTCGCCTACAAATCAATGGTATGATCATCTCCAAGGCGCCAAAACCATAATAGAAAATGCTGTAACTTTGGGACCTGGTGGTATGATTCTAAGTGGCACCGAATGTTTCATGCAGACACAGGATGGACAATGGTTATTGCGCCATTTCGCATATCATGATGTACTCGGGGCTGTTGCACTGGGCTGTGAGCCTCTTATAAAGGGCCCATATTGGCTGACCAAGGGCCAGCAAGTCCTAGATGCATTTATGGGTCTGGGCTCGGAATTACTGGCCATAATATCAGAGATATGCTGCCTTAAACGGGAAAGTTTAAACTCTGACGACTTTGAGCTGCCAATTTGGGAGGATCTTGATTGGAAGATGGACGGTGCAGGGGAGACCTTCGCCTCGTGGCAGCCACTGCTGGATATTGAATCCCGGTTGGTAAACTGGGTGTGCCCGACAGTGTCCCAAGAATATCTGTTTGAGCTTGCCGAGAGCTATCGGTATGCAGCACTAATATGCTTGTACCGCAAAGCACGAGATCTCTTTCCAAAAGATACGCCTCACATTGATCTGCGAATATCACAACACGTTTCCGAGCTCGTTCGTATTCTGGAGATTATACCGTACCAATCGATGGCCGAAGGAGGTTTACTCTTTCCGTTGTTTATTGCTGGCGGTGATACAATGAACGACGATTCAATTTCAATTATACGAATAAGACTTCAAGGTTTGCTAGCTCACCGGGGCTTTGCGCATACTGCTCTTTCCATGGAGATTCTAGAGGAGCTATGGAGGCTGAAGAAACGGAATGTGAAGAGCCCTGATGGTCGTAATGTTGACTGGAGGGACATTCTGGTACGGAGGGGGATTAAATTAATGCTTCATTAGGGAAACAAGGAATTAGAGGGGGAGTGCGAGGCGTTCGGGGGTATAAACCTGCGGAGTTTGGTGAACTTGTACGAAGACGGTGTACTGTAATTAGAAGCCAGCAATCGGTAGATATGAGAACTGAAGTATACAAATACAAATACAAATTCATGCTGACATGCCCAGCAGTTACAGTTGCTCTATGTCAACCTCTTCGAAATATTTAGATGTTATAACATGAATTCAGCGGGCCAGCAATGTCCTTGAATTACCCATATCTCGAGTCCGACATCTCTCTATCTGACCTCCCATTTTGAGCTCAATTTCGTATTCAGAAACACCGATGCACTTGAGTAGAGTAAGATTCATGAAGTCATCATCATGCCGTAAAGCTAAAGAGTCTTGGCCGATCTTTTGATTCCAGGAGTGGGATGTAATATTCTTATCAGCCACAGCTCGAAACGCTGCTGAAGCTCCAGGTCCGCATCTTTCCAAGCCTTGGAAGACCCATCACATCTCCTTTCGACTCCGCCTCCATGGAGAAGACAAGCTTCTTGCAGCTTGTCCTCATTTCTACATTTCGATGGTCACCCCACCTTGATGGCGGGGAAGAGCGATTGCAGGCTCCGAATAAGATAAACTAGGAACACGTCTTTCTGAACGCGTCAAGATCTGTAATTTCATATCGTGTTTACTTGTGTTTTGCATTTGAAGTGTCGTTATGGAGTATACATTCTCTTATATCAAGAAGGTACTCATTGCGAACCGTGGTGAGATTGCCGTGAGATGTATAAGAGCTTGTCCTGCTGCTGGCATCAAAAGTCTTTCCGTCTACACAGAAGGTGACAACACTTCCACACACGTAAGTCTCGCCAATGAGACCGTACTTCTATCCGGCCAAAACGTAAATAATTATCTCAACGTGTTAGTTCTCTATCTCACCAAAAAAGGGCATAATCACTGAAAACAACACTGCTACAGAGACAACCTCCTCAAAATTTGTAAAACCTATGAAGTCGACGCCGTAATTCCAGGCTACGGCTTCGTTAATGAAGATGTTGGTTTTGGACAAAGGGTTCAGGATGCAGGGATGATTTTCGTGGGGCCTTCTCCTGAATCGATTTTGGAGATGGGGCAGAAATATCGGGCGACGGCGTTGGCTATGGATGCGAAGTTCCTGTTGTTCCTGGCGCGGATTTGCTTGTTATAGAGGATGAGGCAATTGAGGTTGCTAAACGGCTTGGATTTCCTGTGAGCTCTTTGCCTTTGCTTAGAAACTTGTGTGAATGTTAATGCTTTTTTCCCTAGATCATGCTGAAAGCTACAGGTGGCGGCGGAGGCATGGGCCTCGAAGTATGCGAAGAAGAGTCGGCTATCAAAGTTGCATTTGCTAAAGTCAATGGACGTGAAGACTCGCTATTCGAAAATACAGGAGTCTTTATGGAGAAATATTATCCTTCGAGTCGACATGTTGAGGTACAAGTGTTTGGAAACGAAAAGGAAGTGGTGCATTTTGGGGAACGGGAATGTAGTATTCAACGTCGACATCAAAAGGTAAACCCGAGTTCTTTTATCTGCAAACCACTCATGTTTCTAATGTCAAATTCTTGTAGGTTATCGAAGAATGTCCTAGTCCATACGTTCATACTCGACCCTCACTCCGCGAGAAACTTACAAAATGTGCCGTCACTTACGCCTCGAAAGTAAAGTACAAATCAGCCGGGACAGTCGAATTCTTAGTCGACGATATTACCGGTAATTTTTTCTTTCTAGAAATGAACACGAGATTTCAAGTAGAACATGGGATTACGGTGCTTTGCTACGACGTTGACCTAGTTGCTTTAATGCTTAGGCAAGCTGACTATGAAAAGTCTGGCACAGTTGGTATTCCGACAGAGTACTTGCGGAGCTTGCAAAGAGAGGGACCGATCGGTGCTGCAATAGAGGTAGGTGTGCATGCTGAGGTGCCGTATAGAAATTTCGCGCCGAGTCCGGGTCTGCTACAAGCTGTTGAGTGGTCGAGTGGTGGGGTGTGAGAGTCGATACTTGGGTGAAAACTAGACAGCGAGTCGCTCCTTATTACGATCCTCTTTTAGCAAAGGTTATGATACATGACAAAGATCGGCCAGCAGCGGTAGAGAAAATGCTCAAGACTCTCTCAGAATGCGTGCTACAAGGCCCAGCAACCAATTTACATTATCTAAGTACTGTTGTTGATTCAGATGGATTTCGAAAAGGAGAACATTGACGAACTACCTGTCTACAAAATTCGAGTATCAGCCCTGCGAATTCGATGTACTATCCCCTGATGCTTTTACAACTGTTCAAGACTTTCCCGCTCGTGCCACAAGTGGCCATAGTATTCCCAAAGGAGGTCCTATGGATAATATCTCCTCTCGAATCGCAAATATCCTAGTTGGAAACGAACCCGGGATGGAAACACTAAAGATTACAATCTCAGGTCCAGAACTCCTTTTCACGGCTCCTGTTGTATTTTCCGTTTGCGGCACTCCTATGGCTGTCACAATAGATGGAGTCGAAAAGCCAATGTGGCCTCACCTTATCATACAAGCAGGACACAAGCTCAAGATCGGTGCTGCGAAATCTGGCGGATGTAGGAATTATCTAGCTATCAAAGGAGGCTTTCCAGATGTCCCAGTATATCTAGGCTCTAAAGCAGCAACACCGAGTCTCAATATGGCGGTACGCAAGGTAGAAAACTACAGACTAGCGATTATATTGCTCTTGCACAAGAAACAGGACAATGGGCTCTAGAAGCTACAGAATATACGTTACCAGTATCATGTATACCAAGTTTCGAAATCTCCGAAGTATATGTTCTTCACGGTCCACACGACGATGATACATTCATGACAGCCGCGGATCGTGAAATTCTCTACACCACCCCCTGGAAAGTAGGGCACAATTCGAACAGAACAGGAGTCAGACTTATAGGGCCTATTCCACAATAGAGTCGAAAAGACGGTGGCGATGGAGGCGCTCATCCATCCAATTGCTTCGATTATGGTTATCCACTTGGTGGTATGAACTGGGGTGGAGATGCACCTGTTATATTTTCAATGGATACTCCTAACTTGGGTGGACTGATATGTTCAACTACGGTTATCTCTTCTGATTTATGGAGGATGGGTCAACTTAAGCCGGGGGAATATGTGAAATTGAAACCGACTACTTATGATTACACTTTGGAACTTACGAACCGAGTTGATACTTTTATTAATAATATTCAGAATTTGGTTGAAGGTGTTTCGAGTCATGTTCCGATGTTGGATCTTGTATTGCCGCCAGGAGAAAATGGGGCTATTTTGAAGAAGGTTGAGGGTGATGGAGGGGTGAGGCCAGAAGTGAAATATCGACAGGTATGTGAAGATGCAACATGCAGGTTCTAGAGTTATAGTCCAATGCAAACAGGGAGGCGATTAATACATCATTGTTGAATTTGGCAAGCAAAAAGCTGATATTACGATTACTTGTCGCATCCGCTTGCTCATTCAGAGACTTGAAGCACTCAACATACCTGAGATGGCTATAAATCCTTCTATAATTGGTTAGTACCTAACATAGCACAAACATCGCAAGACTGATAATACTAACATATCCCAGGTGTAACAATCCAATTCAACTCCAAAATCATCACACAACACTCGCTACTACAAAACGTAGATGAACTCGAATCAACAATCAAGCCAGCTCTAGAAGTACCAATACCAGTCCGCAAAATCCGACTCCCAGTCGTTCTCGACCATCTAGACCTCACAGAATGCCTAGACAGATACATAGGTACGATCCGATCAAAAGCCGGTTACCCCCTGACAACATAGAAGTTCCTACGAAAAGTAAACAGACTCTCAACACGACGAGAAGTATTTTCCGTCCTCCTACAATCCCGATTCCTAATAGTCTCAGTCAGATTCCTAGTCGGTAATCCCATTCTATTCCCTTTAAACCCCAATATCACATATCATAGCTCAGAAATTCAATCCTACACGTATCCCCACACCAGGAGGAACGGTAGGAATAGGTGGTTCCTTATTTTCTCTATATCCTATAGAACAACCGGGTGGATATATGCTTCTCGTACAAACTTTAGAGACTTGGGATACATTCGGAACGAAACCCGGTTTCTCACCGGAGAATCTTTGGCTTTGGGAACCTTTTGATATGGTTACCGTTTTACAAGGTATCAGTTTCTGAATATGACGCTCTAACAGCGGATTTTGTAGCTGGTCGTTACAATTTGCAAATCTCAATTGATATTTTCGATTTAAAAGAAGTATACAATACACTTGAATTTGTGAAGACTGATCGAAAATACCTTACCTTCAAAGAAAATCAAGGAAAAGGAGTTGCAGAACAATTAGCTATCTAAAACGAACTTTACAATTCTTGGACATCACAAATTGCAGAAGAGGTATAAAGGGAAAAGGAAAGATTGAAGAGGATTTTGGAAGATAATCCTAATTCGGTTAATATTGAGTCGCCTATTGATGCTAATGTTTGGAAGGTTGTGGTTATTCTTGAGGCTATGAAGATGGAGATTAATGTTATTGTTACTGAGGGGGCGGTAGGTTGTAGGGTTATGGCTGTTGTTAGTAAACCGGGGAGTACGGTTGTGCCGGGGGTTTTGTTGGTTGTTGCTAAGGGTTGATTAGTGATGGGTGTTGTGGGCATTGCTGGGATAGATTTGAAATGTTGTAGATAGCGGATTAATTTTGGTTGATATACCTATGTTCATTGTCTAGGTTTGGATTTGAGGTCGGTTCTAGAGATCGGAGGATAGATCATATAGATTTAACATTAGTGACCATTGAAACTATGGAACATTCGGTCAAGAAAGAAATTAAGACCTAAGGAATGTTCCCGTTTGACAATGCTGCACGGGGAAAACTCAGCATGGATCGAGTTCTCAAGGTATTCTGCGAGGTGTGATGTTTCGTGGTTTAAACAGCTCTAATTTTAATGCTCTTATCTATCTAACAATTATCTAGCAATCCAACATTGCCACTCAATAAAGCCCAAATAGACTAAAATCTAATAAAGAATCCCATCTATATCCCAGAACTAAAGATCTTCTCAGAACCCTTAGAATCTGTAACCTGGTCTAAACCTTTTTCAGAAGTAACAACATCAGAGACCCCCATAGTTATAATTGGTTTAGTAGCGGGACCACTCTTCGAAATCTTTCCGCTAACAACATAACGAGCGAATTTGGCAAGTGAATCACGACTTTCCCAGATGGGTAATAAGGTGATTGTTCCGGTTGCGAAGAAGGCCCACATGAAGACTACGACGATCCAACCTTTGAAGAAACCTTTTGAAAAGACTGGGTGAAGTATTGATGTTAGTGTAAGTTTTTAAATATGATGCCGGGGAGGTAAAGACAAAGGGCATATACTTACCATAACTTGAAGCATACATAGGAATAGGCCAAAGAATCAGGTAGATAAGGGTCATAGCAATACTTGCATAAATAGCCCACTTTCTCGCCCTGAAAAGAATTTTCTCATTCTTCTCTTCGTGCGTGCGCGCTGCTTCAATAGCAACCTCCATTTCAGCAGGGGTCTCAGGAACATAACGCTCGTCCCCATCCTCATAATCATCTGCTGGCTTGACCTCCTTAAATTTCTGGAAATCGTAACTCTCTGATCGGATAAAAGTGAAAAATGGTGTTAGAATAAGCGGTGCGCAGAGTGAACACATATTTCCGGCTACGAGTGGCAGATTGGTGGATAGTGTTGCTATTGTTATTACGCCTTCGGTCGAGCGGGCTGTGAGGAGCCATGCGAGTATGGCACAGGCCGAGCTAATTACTGGGGAAGCAATAACAGCGAATTTGGATTGCTTGCTCCACATAATTGTACAAGCCATTGGCACGATTGCTGAATCCACTAGGATGCCTGAGATGGTGATAAGAAAACTCACGGAGAAGCCAGCATGGTTCATACCACAAGCGATGCTCGCGGCAACAATGGCAAACCCAGGGACGATGAAGTTGGAGAATCGAAGAAGCTGCTTGCCGGTTGCTTTCGGGTTGATGTAGGATTGATAGAGATTATATGTCAAAAGAGCGGTTGTTGCAACAGTCTCTGAGGACATGGCTGACGTGACTGCCATGAAAACCATAAGTAGTACTGCAAAAGCACCTCCATTGCCCATTACTGAGATTGCAGCGTATGGCATTGCTAGTCCAGAGGCGACCTCATAAGAGTTCATGCGGTTGGGGTAAGTAGGAAAGGATGGAAGATGCTCTGTGGCAGCTGCTGTCAAGCCGAAGGTTGTTGCAAGAACGAACGGAATTGTGAACCAAGATGTACCTCCGAGAAGATACCCACCGAGAGTTCCAGCAGGATCGGACGCAATGGCTTTTTGGAAAAGCTGGGAATCAACGGCCGCTGCGAATCCAGCTCCAACAAAGACGAGACCGATATATCCACCTTCTTGACTTCTCATAGTGAGATAGGAGCCTTCTGCGTTTCCTGCAACTGGGTGGAGCTCGGTAGCTGTCGTGAGCAGCTCCCACATCTTATCACTAGATCCAATTACTGAGGAAGTTGTATATACAACGAATGCGGACATGATCATAATCACGAAAATGACGACAGTATGAATCCAGTCTGTCAAGAAGGTGGCTTTAATTCCCCCACAGAGTGTGTAGATTACCTAGATTCATGTCAGGATTGGCTCAGACCTCAAAGTCTGTCAGAACTTACCACTCCAATTGGGAACAAGAAGCACAAGGCATCGCGATTAACACCGGTGAGTATACTGAAGACAGCACTGCCCCCAACAAGTAGACTGACAGTAGTAATGACTTGATATAGTAGGGAGTAACAAGAAAGAACGATGTGTGCTGGAGCTCCATATCTGTGTTTTGCAACTTGTAGGAAGGTCTGCGCATTCGGGGCTTTTCGCTTCAATTCGATGGCAGCGACTGAGAATAAGAGAATCTGCACACTTGCTCCAGCTCCATACCAGAAAGGGCCCGAGACTCCATAAGAGTATCCATCTATCTTATCGTTAGACATTTCCAATGGCAGGCAGAGATGTACCTATACTGACAAGATGTTGAGCTTAGAAGTGTGGCCGCAATGGTCCAAGAAGAGACAACTGCAGATGCTGTAAGCCCCGTTTTTACACTGTGCTTTGCTGTCATGAACATCTCAGAATCTTGCTTCTCTGCAAAGTACTTGGCCAGAAACCATGAGACTAAGGACATTCCAAGGGCAAAAGCAGCCCCGAGGCCAACCACAACACCATAACCAACACCTTGACTGAAAGGCGGTTGAACTTGAATAGTGTCTGCCATGCTTCTTATAATTTGATCAATGATAAAGGGAAACACGTCTTCGCAGTCTCTTTAAAAAAATACAATGGAAGTGCACTCGTGCAGACTAGATTCTTTATGAATCAATTGAGTGACCAGTGATGTGATTGCCTTATCTCTGACTTCATCATCTTTGAGAGGCTTGATACCACTAGATACGATGCCCCTGGACAACCAGAGAAGCTTAAAAAACAGGGGATAAACGTGCACAGGGTACTTATCATCGTCGGGGTAATATTGGGACAGTTTCCTGGGCGATATGGGGGCCGGAGGCCTCGATATTCGACAGGAACTTGGCCGATCGAGTCTTTAGCATCCTTGTACCTTTCGTCCAGTGCGACTTTGCTTGGGTTAAAGAACCTCCCTTCCACCGTGCCTCGTCCCATTCCCGTGCACGTAAGATTCATACTTTGTAAGATGGAACTGTGTGGAACTGTTATCATGGGAGATGCGAAACATTGTTTGGTGGGCAGATAAGACAAAGCAAGTTGTGCCAAAGGCCAATGGGAGATGCTGTTGATGTAGAACAAGAGGATGGGACGGAAGAAAGATTTGGGCGCGTCGCGATCAGCATTGGCAGGGTGTGGTTAGCTTTGAGCAAGCCTTTTAACTTAAGGCCAACTGTAACTTCCCCCGTCATGCCTGTATCGAGTAATAATTAGGATAGGTTTAGCGAGCAGTCTTCAGCGTCAACGGCGGACATCTTCCTCCTCCTCAAACCCCCATTTTTGAACTCCAGTCACAAACCCCGATACTTATGATTATGCTCGATAAGGAGACTTCTGATACGTGTACGCGGCTCCCATTGATATGTGACGCAGGCAACTAATTAGATATAAGTTACTCAAGCTAAGAAAAATGAGATAGTTTCGCTCAAATCTAGTCCGTTACTGAACTAAACATGATGAGAGTTACTCAATTCAAGTAGGTTACACAGGTTAAAAATTAAGTGAGTTATTTAAACCGAGTGAAGTAGCTAAGGTAGTTACAACTCTGGCAGAATTCATGTGGGCTGTATCTTATACGAGTATCATTTTCATCGTCGTACACGGATCAGAAACCGTCGATAAGGAAGAGGCATAAGAGTTCCTCAGCCTTGCATATGTAAGGCAGCTTGATATCAAGGTGGATCAACCCATAGCCTCGTAGAGCTGCTCAACTATGGTGGGGTATGTGACAAATTGATATTCTTCCAAAGTTTTCAAAGCAGGAATCATTAAGTGTATCTCTCTCTACTATCGACTTCATTAAGAAATCTAGAGATTTGAAAGCAAAAGTACTATTCAATACCAACTATCACAATGTCGAACCTCGTCAAGAAGATTGAGATTAACTGTGATATGGGGGAGGGGTTTGGGAAGTGGAAAATGGTACGTGAAATCCATCAGAGAGAATATACAGAACACTTGTCTAACAATTCTCAAGGGACCGGACGAGGAATTGATGAAATATACCGACGTAGCAAATATTGCTTGTGGTTTCCACGCTGGTGACCCTAGTTTAATGGTCAAGACGGTTCGACTTGCAAAGCTTTATGGGAAGAAAGCAGGTGCCCATCCAGGTCTCCAAGGTACTTATAACAGATCACCCTATTATTACACCAGAACCTAACTAATTTAAATCAATAGATCTCTTTGGATTCGGTAGACGACAAATGGTCATTGATCCAGCCGACATGTTCGCAATGATTCTCTACCAAGTAGGAGCTCTAAAAGCCATCCTCGATTCGGAAGGCGTCCCTCTCAACCATATAAAACCTCACGGCGAACTATTCTTCTATATGCAACGAGATTTGAAAATCTGCAGAGCTGTGTTAGAAGCCTGTAAGGTATTTAATGTCCCCATATATGGTGCGAAGGGTTCAGATGATGAAAAAGCCATTTGTGAGGAACTTGGTTTGGTGTTTATTGAAGAAGCTTATGTGGATGTTGAGTATACCAAGGAGATGAAACTTGTTCCTATTGCTCAGATTAAGATGGCGACAGTTGAGGATATCTATAATCGGACGATATCCATTGGTCGTACGGATGCTACTGTGGATAAGCAGGGCGAGAAGTTGGAGCTTGGATTTGGTGGGAAGCCGTTTAGTATTTGTTTACATTCTGATATGCCAACTGCGTTGGAAAATGCGAAGGCTTGTCGAATTGCAGTAGATGAGCTTAATGCGGAGAAGTTTCCCAATGTTAGTTAAGATTGATGGTTTATGTATGATATTCTTCCACTGTCTAATAAAGACGTTATGATTACATTCAACCATTCCATTTGTCTCCTACCCTTTGGCTGGATGCTGCATGCTCTTTAGCAACAGTTCATTTCTCTTCGGCATAAAATTCTTTATATAAAGAAAAAGAAACACACTGAATATTCACCACCACTTCAAAGCTTGCAAGTGGGAAGGCCACAGCAAACGAAGCTGTTATAGGTTGGCAATCTGTGTCAGAGGCAGAAAACTATATCAGGGTAAACCACAGGATTCAAATAGGAGAGCAAACAATAAAAGGACTTCTCTGAAAACAAGCACACAAAAGCAAATCCAGATCAAGTGCTTTCAGAATCCAACATTTCTCTTATCTTTAGCAATAGCCTTGCATTTAAGACCATTAGACTTAAGCCATCAAAATTTCAACATTCTGTTAACAAGCCGCAAAAGCATTGACAACTGAAGGGGGGGAAGTTTGCTGCTAATAAAAAGCTTGTAGCGACGACGGATGTAGATGAACTAAGGACTCCTAACTTCCTTCATCTAGTTTCCATCTAAGCATCCTGTATAACAATTGTATAGTAGGCGAGCATCCTTTAACATGTCTGGAGGAGTGGCTAAGGTATTCTTAGAGGGTAGAAAAAGTCCGAGTATCTTTGTAATAGGGGTTTTCGCATTGTTTGGGCGTAAAAGAATGAGATTCTATATACTTCTTTAAGGCCTTACGACTATTAAAGGGCTAATTGCATTCGGGTTTCGTACATCTAAGACTAGGGGATAGACTTGGGGGGTAATAACATTTATCTAAATACCTCATAATATAGGAGCGGTGATCAGCTGTAGTCGAGCATCCCTCGTTGAGACATTGAAATTTATTAGTTGGTGGTCCCGGAAGTTTGATGACATGCTGGATGAAGGTCTCATGGGTGACGATCTCAGGCATATAAGGATGAAAAAGTGAAGTTGGAGTTTCAAGCTGAGTGTTGTTTCAAGGTGTATTAAATAAGACTAAATATTTCAATCATTCGAGTTCGTGGCGACAAATAATAGAAACAATAGTACAATAGTACAATCGTAGACTTGTAAGTTCAAGTCATCCGAGGGTTTTTGAAACCAGAAAACCCATTGTTCCGTTGTTATTCCAGTGAAATGTGTTTACTCGAAACTTAAAATCTTTGCTATAAAGCAAAAAATGTTCTGGTGTATTCTACCCAATATTTAGTCTCGCGCAGACTTGAGAGTACTGTGGTCGAACCTATTTTTGAGTTTAAGTAGGTAGCTAAAACTAGTTTGCTTAAATTCAACTGCAAATGTGTCGCTAAGTTACTCAAGCTAAGTGAGTTACTACCCCAGGTATATACTGCATTCTGGAAAACATTCCTTGGTTTCTATAGATGCTCGCTTGCAGATGTCACTTTGGAAACAAAATGCTTATATCAAACCTCGCCTCAGCAGTACGTTTTAAATATCACTTAGGATGAAAACTTCAATACATCAAAACACCAAGAAAGTAGTAAGATACATGACTAATAACAAAGCATCATATTACTAGAATCAGAGGTCTCATAGTTAATACCACAATCGTTTACCAAGATAAAACATTAAACCCCACCACAAAAAAAAGCAATATATCAAACACAAAGTCAATTACTCCAATTTCCATTATTTTCCCATTCTAAAATACAGCCTGCCCAGGTTCCAAATTTCGTCCCCCAAAACGAGTTAATCTTGTACCTAATAATAACCCCCCACCCCCTACTAAAATGCCTCACCCAAAAATGTTCATCTTAAAAGATGTATCCGATCGCAATCCTCAAATATAAACCTCCAATAACGTATATATCAATCCCAACACAAGAAGAAACAACAATGTAAAACCTCCGCATAACATTTCGTAACCTCCCAAAAAGTGAGATTCGCAAGAATAGAATCTTTCTTATCCTCCTTTCCTTTCATTTCTTCCAACAATCCAAACCAAGCCCTCTACTCATTGCGAGATTTACCATCGCCCTCAGAACAATCTCCTAACCCATCTTTCCTATCAACAATAGTCTCTCCCGGATTAAATTGAGACATATCCCCGGGTATATTTCTAGGCAGTTGTCTCTTCTCCTCTGCAAATACTGTAGCATATAAAGTTTCATGTAAAGATCTTAGGTTAATAATAAGTGGTTGTGAAGGTGGTGGTGGTAGTGGTAGATCTTCGGTTGTAAGTGGATAGCCTGGACCTCCTGTGAAGGTTGACCATACTGTTGGTACTAGTCTGTGCTGTGGTTTTGGTTTCGGTTCTACGGGGGGTTCTGTGATAGGGTTAGGATTTATTTAGAGGGGTTGTTTGGAGTTTTGGGTTTGAGGTGTTCGGTGCTGCTGTGGGAGGGGGGTGATGGGGTGAGGCAAAGAAGGACTTACTTGGCATTGGCATAGGTGTTTCTTGTGGTACTGGTTCTGGTGGGATTGGTATTTCGATTATTGGTGGAGTGCCGGTGGTGGACCTTGAGATCTCTTTGAGCTTTGGTTGAATATATTGGATTCGTGGGGACTTTGAGAAAGTATTGCTAAACTGTCTTGTGGCTTGTCGTAGACATGGTTGTGCAACTCTTGTGAGTTTGGATGCGATCATCTTGAACGATGTTCGTGGAATAAATGCCTTCTGTGGTTGATTGTTGCTTGTGTGTTGGTTGTGCTATTAGCTGTAGTTGTTTTGTTGTGTTGTGTGCGGATGGTTCTTCTTTGAAGAAGTTGGTTGATAATGAATGATTAGCGTTTTGGATGATTTTGGATGATGATAATCAAGGTATTGTGGGATTCTTATATATTCCGCTTTCAGAATGGACTGACTAGAGAACAACCTGAGTGGAAATCACGCCGTTGCCAGATTAGTCTAGTAGGTACAAACTAAGAAATGCTAAGTTATTGAATAGGGTACAGCCTATTTCCATGCATTGTCCTCTAGTTTTACCGGTTCGGCTTTAGAGTCCTGGTCGTCGAGTACTTGTAATGCTTGCAACGGTTACTCGAAACAATTTAGTAACTGAAGGGAATGTAACCGTAACGGTATCACTAAATATTGATACCACTAGGGACATAATATAAAGTCTTAATATACTGTTATAGGTAGCATTGCAAGTTTGGTTCGGTCACATGGCTCGAACCGGCTCAAAGCTAGAAATAACGACCTTCTACTAGCAAACTCCGCAAATTTAAACCAAACAAGGACTACCTATAGACCTCTATAGTATGTGGATCCTCCTAAAACTAAAGATAATTACAAAATGAGAAGTTAAGAATATCACAAATATGAGTCAGATCGGCGAAGCAGAGGCAACACCCATAGAATTAACTACCAAAAAAGAGACTAAACATTTAGCTAATATTTAGTACTGCGAGGTGCCTAGGTAGATTGGCAGTATAGGTTGTAAAACCTACTATCTTGGACCAAGTTTAGGTGAAGCAGTCCAGAGAAAATTGGGATATGCCTTGTTTTGGGTTTAACAAATAACCGCTATCTCGGAGATCCCATCTTCGCAGGCCACAGACATTCCTTTCTATGAAGAGAAAAGTGCTTCCACCCATAACGGTACAATAGCACAAGTGACGTGCGTGTAGTGCTACTGAGAACTTGTATTCCAAAAAGAAAATCATCTTTCTGATAGATATCTGAGTTGTGGGTTCCGACTCGCGGATGAAGAGGTGGTTCTGAGGTAACGAAGCATAATAAATTGTAAGGACCTTGGGAATTCTGGATGATAATCTGAATATGGAATTGCTATGGTTAGAAAATGAAGCTGAAAATATTTAAATAGAAGACGAGCATCTGTAGAAGATTAGTCTCGATAAGGAATTCTGAGGTTAGTTTGGATGGAGAACAAACATCTATACACTTAAAGATTAATCCCCTCTATAAGTACTTCAGAAGTTGATCTGTATATTAGAGCTAGTAGAAGGTTTCGGCATCCTAGCTTCAAATTTATTGAATATACGTATTGATAGTAATACATGTGTTAATATATATTTCTGGATGTTGAAGTCTATTTATAAAGAAGGATTCTCTGTAATAAAACTTCTAAACTTCGTGTTTCTGCTTATAATACCCTTCATATCTTTACTCGCAACTTCCTTCTAGTTTCCATCTTGGCATCCTATATAACAACGACTGTATAGTCTCGGCAACTTTCGTATTTGCTCCGCTATATAGTCACACTAGCAAAGAGGAGCTGACGATATTAAGGGTCCTTGGTAGTAATAGCGTGTTTTGATTTAAGGTAAACGTGAAATGACCTAGCATTCATGAAAAACGGTTGTGCTAACGCAATCTGGAAAAGTGCATCGGCTGGGGGGAATCCCGTTGGGTGAAACTCTGTAACATGGGTATCAAGTTGTGTTAGAAATGGGAGAATATATTGACGAATATATGGATCAGAAGTCAATGGACAATTGCTTGATTTCTGAAATGGATGACAATACTGCTATATTTGGCAACAAGTTGACGTTGTGTTTTATACGTAGTTTTGCATTTGCAATAACTTATTAGGCACTTGGTGGGAGTAAAATCATGAAGCTCGAGGTGCTTGTTGTAACCCTCGGTAGAATAAAAGGATTGGTTACAATGAGGACAAAAGCGGGTTGGTGGAAATGATGGAGGGCCAAACTTGCAGAGATCGAGACAACGCCAAACTATTCCCAGACAACGAATCCCTTGGTCATAATAGGGACATCCTGTGCAGGGAGAGGTGTATTTCCTATCAGGTCTTATAGCTACGTCAGAAGGAGAGCGAGAACCTTGAATATTAGGTTTTTCTTTATCTAGAAGAGAAGCGAAGAACTCAATGAAGGTCTCATAGGCGACAATCTTAGGCATGTGTAATATGCTGACATTAGACTTGCTGGCCATATCAAATACAAGATCGTGCAAGTCGTTCGGAATATCTCCCTTCAACACTACATCGACAAGCTCGTCCTCTATCCCATTAGTTTCTACCTCTATAATATGTGGATTCTCTTAAAACTAAAGCTAATGACACAAAGCAGAAGTTAAGGATTTCATAAATATCAATGAGTCAGGTCGGTGAAATAGAAGTGACGTCGACAAGTTCTCCCAACACACATAGCTGGTATTACAACTTCGAGATTCCAGGTTTGTGGCATTGTAACCTCTAAATCCACTATCTTGGACTGAGTTATGTCGTTACAGGTCACAAACATTCTTTTCTATTGAAATAAAATTCATTCTCGCCCCTCCCATAATTGCGCCAGTGGAATGTGTGTAGTGCTACTAAGATTTCGTATTGAATCAAGAAAATTGCACGTCTGATAGAAATTTAAGTCGCGGCTTGGGATTTGTGAATGAGGTGGTACTGACACTCCAAGGCAATCAAACGTAATAAACTATAAGGGCTTTGGAAATTTAGAATAATAATTTAAATATGACACTATTATGGGTAAAATATAAAGCTGATCGTCTGTATGTATTTTCGTACCGATACATATTGAAGATTCCACACCAAACCCAAATAGGATCTAGCACCAAGCAAACAGCACAAACAATATCACATGCACTCGGCTCACTCTTAGCGCCCCACTAGCGTACACAGAAATCTATAAAACTTCGCCCTCCTCCCAACTTCTTCATCTTTCTTTTTCTTTTCTTCTTCATACTTACCTTCTTGGGACGGTACTGCTCAGGAATAGTGGCCGTCACGATACGAGACCTCCATTGCACATCGGGGCGTCAAGAATCGTCGAATATCCTTCGGGGTCTTCGCCGGGGGAATTTTTGATTGCATACCTTAACTGGTTTCCTCTTGGGGATATACTCTTTTCATTGAGATCTTGTGCCTTGTGCCAGGACTTGAAGAAGAGGTTGATTTGTGCGCTTGGAGCGCCTTGGTGTTTTGGGTTCAGGCCCGCGCGGTGGATGTCGTTGGCGTCAATGTGAGGCAAGGAGAGTACAAAAATGATATCAGTGGATCGAGCAGCCTCGAGGCAAGAGACAATATGCTAATTGTAAGACCTCATGCTTAACACAGTACTGTTTAGTAAATCTGCTTGCAGGCTCTACGTGTGCAATCCTTAGGTATAGCGACTTAGTGTTAAGGCCATACATGAAGAGCACATGCTGTCGTGACGAGATCGAAACACGAAATCACCATTGCGCGACTTGCCTCAAGCTGCCGTGCTTCCATCAACCAGCATAGATACCTACCTACACAACGATAACAGATCACAAGTAGATTAGATTGTTACTATTCTCACCTTGCACAATATTCGCACTCGGACCTCCCTACGTTGTACTCGCACGTAAAACTCAACTTTGAGTTCTCCTCTCCTTCACGCTGGCGCGTCAAACATCGCGTTCAAACGAGTCCCGAAACTGATTTCAATTTCGCACATCTCTACCTCCACACAACAAACCTCAATCTCTCACTCTACAGCACTATTCACAAAGATGTCCAAACAATTAGGTCTCAGTACATCCTTCAAACCAACCCCACCAACAACATCTCCCACAAATCCCACAAAACGAAAACACAGCAGTAAAAATGACGAAGAAGCACCACAACCAGAGCCCTCCAAGAAGCAAAAGATAACAACTCGCCAAACTACCTCCACAAATTCCAAAAAACCTACTCCCACCCCCAAGAAATCAAAACCCTCCCCCGTCAACAAAGCAGCTCTCCAAAACTACAAAACCACCATCCAAAAAGCCACCGACCGCCTAAAAAACCTCGACAAAGAAGTAAAAACCCAAAATCCAAACCACCCATCAATAACATCCGAACACTACGCCGAAACCATGATAAAATTCCTACCTAATGTTGAGAAGTTGTCGAATATGGGTGACGAGGGTGTGAGATGGGCTTTTAATCTTTTGTTGTTTTTGGGGGAACATAGTTATGGGGATATTGATGCTAGTTTTAAGATGTGTGGATATGGTGGACATGAGGGTCCTTATAGGGATATGGATCAAACTATGATGGGGTTGATTGGGAGGAGGGTTGTTAAAGGTGATGTTAGTATAAAGAGTGAGGTGGATGAGAAGGTTGAGGAGATACATGTGAGACGTAAATGGACGGATGCAGATGCTGATGTAGGTGTTTTTAAAACGGGGAGACCTAATAAACAGCAGAGGGGTCGGATGGAGTCGCAGAAGATACAGTGGATGAGGGAGAGGAGTCGGGAATTGAGGGAGAGGAGGGAGAAGGGATGGGATTGGGTTGGGAATGCGTTGGTGGAGTTGGTTGAGCAGAGGGATTTTATTGCTGGGTTTGGTCATGGTGGTTTTTTTGTGAGGAGTATTGCGAGGCTTGAGGAGTTGGGGGATGCTTCTTCTATAACCGAGACGACGGCATAAGAGGGATTATATCTTGTAATTGGTATCTATCTAGGTACGTCGGACTTGTTACCAGCTGGAACTGAAAATTATGCTTTAATAATTGCAAGGTTTTTGAAAAAAAAATTTGCAAAGGAAAAGATGTCAATCTAGTTTGGTACCTCTATAACTTGCTGGTGTCCTAGTGTATTTTGTGCTGATGATCCCCAGCACTACAACGCTGCTATCATGGATACCATGCTGACAACAAGATATAACCTCTGAGAATACCACAGGAAGCAAATCCTAACCCAGATTTTCTCTTTGCAACATAGAGAGAAATATCGCTAAAGCGAGGGCAGATGCTCGTGTACAACAAAATGCTTCCCTGAATATTTAGCTCAAATATGTTTATGGAGTATAGAAAGGAAAAAACAACGCCTAATCTCATATCAATCCGAAATAATAGAAACTACCTGATCTTTCATATAAATTTACTTCTTTTAAAGATAGTGATTTTTGCATCAATTAAGGCTATTAGCACCCTAGCCACTCTTGCTAACAAGTTGCAAGAAGCTCCTCTTCATTATATGGCAAAGCACCGAAGTGAGAAGAGAAAACACACCAAAGGAGTGTTGAGTCAAAACATGGCGCTTGCAGATGCTTCCACAAAGCCAGTTGGCTATGGTACGATCGCCACTTGTACGCCAGGAGACCAAGATCTAGCCATGTAAGAAGACACAACAGTGTTTTATTCTCCGAGCCTTAGTTTAACTCCCGGCTTATAATGCACTTTCTTTTCCAAAATGCTATCATTGATATACTTCGAAAAAGAAAAGAAGGGCTGATCTCAGGGATTAGCTACTGACGCTTTGGAGCTTTGAACGCAGGAAATCTTTTGTACATACAAAGTGAATTGCAAGAACGTAAGATATGTGTTTTATTATACAGGCTACAGAATAGCAGAAGAGTCATTGAATTGTAAAGGAAAAGATATAACAGAGATGATACAACCTTCTAACATTGTGATATACAGGTATTATATTATTAAAGTATTTCCTCCCTGTCTAAGTATCTATTAAGATCGTGATTGTTTGCTATTCTCACATTAATATATACTTTTCTAGCTAGGTACCTAGACAACAAATTTGTAGTTGATGTTGTATGCCTAAAAAGCTCAATCTAGATTCATGCCTATTCTAAACCTCTAAACATTTCGTCTCATCTACAAAAGATAGCCTGCAATGAGTAAGCGGCTTCACTAAATATAAAAATGCTCCTAGAAATCTTTAACTTTTCCTGTTTCTTATCGTATTCTGATTATTTTAGGGCGTCCACAACGCCTGGTTACTCAAAAGGCCAATATGTTAGTGCCAATGTTGATCTCATTGTGGGGGTTTTTCGGTTCGGGTTTGTATTGAAAGTACGAGGATACTAGGCTGATTTTGTGCGGAGGGGATTTGAATTAGAATGTGATTATTGTTTGAGATGTATTCTATAAGGGGAAAATGCTATTTATTTCTCTTTATCTTTAAGCCTAAATTATTATCTTTATCAAAGTTTTTGATGCTTTGGTCTAGAACTTCCGAGGAAAAGTTTATGTCTCCTAATTTTAGTCAGTCGCTTAATCTCGACTTGATGTATCAGACTGGAAGATTGTTGGGAGCTGCTCTACAGGAATTGAATGGCTCTTAGGGTACCGTTGAAATTCAATTCCTAAGAAGTTATCTTACAGATAGAATCAAGTGCTTCTTCGACTTAGAAACCATTCTTTGTTTAGCGAGGACGACATGTTATCAGAAAAGAACACTTGCACGAAGTAACCGTGTATTTCCTTTATTTGCGATATAGCGCTGTATTAAACAAACTTCCCCGATGAAACCAGGTAGATAGAGGCCTTCATAGAATATTCTTGTGCCTTTGTGCGTTAAATGCTATTCTTGGCAAGGGTTTGAGACCCATAGAATTTCATCACCAAAGAATATATGTCTTTTGCCGTGCGCGTCCTATTGGTCTACACATTTGGCAGTTGACATGCAAAGAGATAGGCCTTGCAAACTCAGAATCCCTGAAGTTTTCCACTATCTCTAAAGATTCACATATGTATCTAGAAGCATACAAGAGACTTTTTTCAGGAATATCAATTCCCATTAACACTAAAATTTAAAAAATGCAAATATAGGTCAAGACCCATAATCTACTACAAGAAAAGACATGTTTCAAGCTTTCCACCTCCTCGGCCATCACCACCACTAAAAGCACCCAGCTTTTGCATTCCCCCGCTCCAGATCTTCCACTTTAGTTAACCAACCGGCTGACAATCACAGGCTGAAAGTAAGTTGATTTACATCTAGCAAGAAGCACCAGAAGGAATATTCTTGCAAGCAGTACTCTTCTTTCCGCCAGTAACAGCAACTTTCTCCCAAGTCCAACCAGAACAGGATCCAGAACCGCAAAGAATATAAACATTAGTACCAGAAGAAGCAACAGTACCATGAACATTGTTAATAGTCAATCCAGTGATGGGAACACCAGTGGTAGGTGTTCCAGTTGGAGATCCATTCTTGTAATCTTGTTGGATTACGATTCCGTATTTGGCGATGTTGGAGAGTGTAATGTCTTTGTATGTTACGCCTGCGACTGATCCGGTTGCTCCTGAGACTGTCTTGACGCGTACTCCGTTGTCTGAGTTTTTGATGGTGGAGGACAGGATGTTGACGGTTTTTACGTCGTTGTCGGATCTGCCGCCGACGGAACCGATGCTGAGACCGTGGCCACCGTCGCAGACTCCTCCTGTGAAGGTGATGTCTGTACCAGAGTTGACAGCGAGACAATCGTCTTGGTTGAGACTGAAGTTGGTTAATTAGTTTGATACAACCATGGCTTGAAATCAAACTTTGAAATTGGAAGGAGACTTACATGTTAGCACCGCTGATTGTGACACCAGTAGAAGATCCAACATCGAAAGCATCAGTGTTGTGTCCAAGAGAAGCACCATTCTTATTGTTCATGGTGATATCATTAACAGCAAGAGTAGTGGCTCCGTTAATGGACATCAATTGAACTGGGGAATCCTTGAAAGTAAGGCCGGTGATGGAAGAACTTTTCAAGCTGTGTGCGTAGAAGAACTTTGGCTTGGTTTTGCCTCCATTCGTTCCCTTTCCATCCCACCATCGAGCACCGTTGCCATCAATGACTGAGTCAGAAGCACCAGTCACAGTAATGGAAGTTCCTGAAACGGAGATAAGAGGACCAGACCTATTTCTAAGTATTAGTATAACCAAAATAAGAAAGTAGAGTTAGGAAACTACATACCACTCCTCGTAACCGAAGGTAGTAGTTCCCTCAAAGATAACATGGGTACCAGAATTCAACTTAGTGAGATCAAGAGTAGTTCCAGAAGGAACAGCAATATTGTTCAAGACAATAGTAGCGCAGGAAGTCTTAGACTTGCTGACAGAAGCAGCATTAGTGAAAGTGCAAGTGGTAGCACGTTCTGCAAGGTTGGGAGCAGCAGTTGGCATTGGTGCAGCCGCTGGGGCGGCAGCTACCAAGGAGGCGGCCGTGGCCAAGAGGCCAAGGACAGAAAGTTGAACCATGATGATAAATTATTCGGAATAAGAGTATATGTACGGTATGGTTGGTTTATGTTGAGTGAACGAATGTGATTGAGATAAAACTCGGGTTGGTATAAAGAATGTAATAGTCTAAAGACTGACTGAAGAACAAGAGATGCTTGATGATCTTGTTGGATCTGTAGCTGTCTCCTTTGCCCTCTATATACTCATTTTTTCACTTACAACTCCTCCCTTTCCATCTCTTCACGATACAGACAATTATTCCGTCAAATGAGACCAGGGTATACCAGTGACATACACCGCCACATGGACTGTCATCGGTGATGATTCAACAGGAAGGAAGTAGTGAGTAAAGTGTTCGCACCCAGCCACTATGACCAAATCTGACGATTTTCGAGATGAAGGGGGACTATGAACCAAGCGAGTATTCTAAACCAAGAGCTTTCAAGCTCGTTTAAGCAAAGTCTTAGCACATTCAAGCATAACTGAAGCTCTCCGAATCGTCCGAATTAAGTGCCAAGACACCGTCCTTATATCAACTTCACTTGGCGCTAACTTGGCGACATCTAGTAGATATCCGGCATCCCCCGAGCCGATATACTTTTTTGATTGGAACGAGAGGGGGAAATTTCGGGGAAGATCTCTTTTCGAAATATCATTGTTTGGAATAGATTACCATGTAGAAACCAGGCAATTCGTTAAGCTTTTATCTAAGCTTATTCAAGCCCCCTTGCCAAGACGCAAGATCTCATCTCCATTACGTGTGGTTTGCCTTTTAGAATTTAGAATTTCATATTAAGGTTAAGATTTTTCTACTGCCGCTCTACGTTCCGTTCCCGCAAGATTCTCAAAGGATCCAACCCTGTATTTTCTCCGTTTCAAAAGATTGAAGATGTGGACGGAAATGGTCAGATAAGCGAGAATTTCGGAAGGCTTCCGAACTTCGAATACGAAGTATGGAGTGCTCTCGGCGTTGCGCCGGAGATAATGGCTGCTTTGTACGGCAATGCGAGGATATATTATCAAGCAGAACGTTTAGACATTCGAGAAAATCATTTGATGTGTGTGCCGTTCGCACCGAGAGACTCCAACATCACGAGGTGAAAATATATTAAAGTTGGTGAAAGTGACAACTTCGGCATTGCTTAATTAATTTCTCAACCCTCCTTCCTTAATCGAAGCTATGTGTGGTGAAGATGGCAGGTAACAAGAGTCATGATGGTGGGGGAAATCCTGGAAAACCCCCTGGCTGAACGAGGTTCCCGAAGTGTATTGATGGATGCTACTTCTTTTCGACTGCCGCGAGTACGACCGTCCGGCAGATTTAGACCACTGATAATTACGTGACGAAAGCCAACTAAGGAAAAAAGAAGTGGGAGAGTTGCTTGCACAGTAGGAGGTTTGGTTTGACCGCCTATTCTACATATTCCGTATAGGGCACTTGTAACGTTGTAAAAAAAAAACTTAGGGGCTCGCTTAGCGTGTCTGGCACCCCTAAAGTCTCAGAAGAGTTGCCATTGGCGGCTGTATCTGAATGCCGTTGTTTATTGTGCTTCTAGGTATTAGCCATGTTTAGTAGGCTAGCAGTATAGTGCTTCTGCATCATCTCTATAATAAATTATCTTTTAGCTGTTTTAACATCAAAATCATCACCACAACCAAATACAATTCTTCACTTAGAAATAATTCTAGAGGTTGGAAGACAGAGAACATATTATATAAGCGCTAAAATCCATAAATGGTATCTTTATATTAAATCCTATTGCTCCAATATCAAAGTCCACAAGACCCTCCTCCACCTGCGGCTGATTTACAGATCCCCCGCAGATCCACCACAAATATAGTCAATAGCGTCTTGAACTACCAGATAAAGTCTCAGCACCATCTCAACGCATAAGAAATTAAAAAATCAATCGCACCTGTTATAAACTTCACAATATCCTCCTCAAGAATCTCCTTATCAAACTCCTATTATTCGACTTAGTAACTATTACAAACAAAAATAAAACCAGAGAACTTTTACCTCTTCAAGACGAACAACGAGGTTTGACATATCTCTATCTTCTGCGCCGAGGTCTTTGAAAGTTACGTTATTTTGAACCTATTGTAGACATCGAAATAATAATAAGTTTATGGGAAAGTTAATGTTTGAGTGGATGTGTAGATGGATAATCTTACATCTTGAGCAGGGACACACAATTGTTCAACAATGATTTCCTTGACTCGATCTTCGCATGTATCTCGTTCGTTAAGACCTGGCATATCAAGATTCTGCTCAAACTTTCCTTTTGCCATCTTGAATAGATAGAAAATATTTTTTTTGATGTCGATTCAGGCGTGAAGGTGGGGCAATCAGCGTGCTTTATATAAAGTCGACGAATGAAGGTTTATGTCGGCGCTTCCGGGACAAGAAAATTCAATTGGTTAATTTGCGTGGAACAATACTCTTCGTGCCGCTTGAACTGCATTTCATGGCTTCTTTTCTGTTTCACAGGAATCTCAGCTCTAAGCCTCTTAAACTTTATGATTTATGGAGTTGAAGGTGATTGGCGAGGTTAGCTTAGTCTGCATTCTTTCTGTGGCTTGTACCCCCGCCCGTTGTGTCTTCTGCATTAAGTATACAAAAAGTAAATAATCTTTGCGTTCTATTAGGTAAGAACTGTAATAGTTTAGATAAGAGGCGTTTCTTGCAGTTAGTAAGGGATACGATTAAAGTTAAAATGCTGATCGGACTGTAAAGAGCGCTACTTGGGTTTGTACACGATTCAATCGTGTATAGTCTCTTCTTTTCACGGCGGCTTAATGAGGGCTTTAATAATTACTTTTGGTTGGTCAATTTTAGATCTGTCTAATACTAGCAGAGGTTATGAATTGAAAAAAAGGACATTAGAGGTATCTTACAGAAACTGAAATGTATTCCGTTGAATACAGCTAATGTAATAGTCACATGAGAGCCTGAGGTCTATGGTGGCATAACTAACTAAAACAAGTAACCAACTTGATTTAAATAACTAATTTAATCTAAATAGCTCAATTGATTTGAATAACTCACATGTTCTAAGTAACTCGCTTGTGGGTTAACTCACCTGATTGAATAGCTCACTTAATTTAAGTATTGATTTAGAGATTGTCAAAGATAAAGTGTTAAGTGTAGGATAATCAACATAGGACTATGGCTGTATAAGCTGTGATCCAACTTATTAGAAACTCAATACATATCAGATATCTACACTCTGGAAGCTCCAAGAAAGAATTCATATCTCCTTACAAACAACGTCAGCTTGTAAGGAAAGGAATTGCGCTTATAAATCAAAGAAAGTTGTCTAATGCTTGGCATTAGTCTTATATAGCTTCAATTCAGTTTATTATTGTTGATTTTCAACACAAGTCGTGTAATATTCCAAGCAAGATAAAATAATGATATATTCCATTTTGCTACACCTGTATAACGACATACATACAACAAGGGAATTGTTATTCGGCATTAACTTAACCAAATCAAGACAAGGCCTAGGGTGCAATTACTATCAAGTTCTACTTCTACTTGTACTAAAATTACTAGTAAATTCAAGCACCTTACAATAATTCTCACACATCCGTTATTCAGTTTAATTTTATTAAGCTACTCTTATTAATTCTTCAATAATAGCGGCTCTTATTTAGTAGTAGCTTTTGTAGCTCGATGTTTTAGAAGAGGCTTAGGAGGCAAGTATATTATTAATAGATCGGAAGAAGGGATAGACATAGCGTTAGTGTAGGTAGTACAATATAGTGGCTAGGCGACGATAGGGTAGTGGCGCCGGGGGTGCTTAAATTCACTAGTCATTTTAGTGTAGGTAGAAGCATTATTCGCGGGCTAGTGCTGATGCTGTTACTCTACCTAGCCCGATTTAATTAAGTCAATGCCGAATATCAAGTACTCAATGCCGAATAACAATTCCCTACAATAATGACACACACCTTCTACGCCCCTCTTGCTAGTTTTTATTATCATAGCCTCTCATGACGCTCCTCTAGAGGATAGAACGCTAAGAGGACCCACGTGTTCCTTTGTTAAGCTCTCGCTGTGTCTTATAACTCTTCCTGCGCGATAACTGAAGATATACTCTGGGGTCCCGACGATTTCATGAAATATTATTGTTAACTAAGAAATTTGATGTCTAAATTTTAAATCGATTTCTAAGCAGTTTCTTATCTATCTTTTACTTATAAACATCCTCACGCATGCATTGCCTTCCTTAACTAGGTAATCGTCCGCTGACCGCCGGATCAGTGGATAATTAACTTTGCTGCCGAAACATTACCGACCTCGACTTCAGGAAGCATACTCCGTATCTGTACTTCGTATGTATAATTGTACACGTATTACTGTATGCCAAGGATGTCAAACTCTAACTTTATTTCTGAGGAGTTATCAACTGTCCGTAAGCGACGTTAACTTTTAGCCTAAAATAAAATGGAATCATTATGAGTATCAGGGTGATAGTATACGTTCTGTCTCTCTCAGCTCATCATATCCATTATTGCTGTCCTTCTTGTTGCGAAAGTCCTAGAATAACAGTTACAATATCCACTACCAAAAAAATGGACCACAAAATTCGAGTAATCGCTAGACTAGCGAGCTTAATTCTCTTTATCTTGCCAGTCACCGGACACACTTTGATGCAACGTCCTATACCATTCTCTAGCCAGCTCCTTGATAATGGACCTATGAATAAAGATGGCTCTAATTGGCCATGCAATGGAGAGAAGGACTTTTCTCCTAATGGGATAATGAATATATGGGAGCGTGGTTCAACACAATATCTTCAGTAGGTTTTCCTTCCCCAATTCCATACTCGAAGGTTGCTAAATATTCTTCCATCATTAGAGCCATGGGAGGTGCAAGTCATGGAGGTGGCTCCTGTCAAATCTCAGTAACGCGAGACCTCAAGCCCACAAGAAAAAGCGAATGGAGAGTCATCCATTCCATCGAAGGCGGTTGTCCAATTCGCAATCTAACAGAAGAAAACTATGGCAACTCAGCCACGACACTCCTACCCAGTATCTACAACTTCTCAGTCCCAGACTGGCTGCCAGTCGGCCAGGCTGTAATGGCATGGACCTGGTATGGTCGATGGAGCGTTCCTGAAATGTTCATGAACTGCGCGCCAATCATGGTACTTGGAGGTGCAACGAATAAAAGTGTTTTTGATCATCAGTTGGATGAACAGTATGAGAGTGCTCCTCTCATGTTTGAGGCAAATAATGGGAATGGGTGCTGGACGGCAAACCTTGGCAGTTGTGTTCAATTTCCCGAGCCGGGCTTCTCTCTTGAGGTTAATAGAGAGTGTCCGTTTGATTTGGAACACATGTTCACGGGGACTTGTGGTCCGGAATACAGGTTGGCAGACATGTCAGTGCCTTGGCGACAGCGCGATCATGTCATGCTCACGGCTTTCATACTTCTGGTTTCTGCACTTCTTATTTTCTCTCTTTTCAGAGTGTTTGGTGGGAAGCATCATCAGAGCAAGTATGAGAAAATGCTACAGGCTTGAAGTATATGCGGAAGGAGCGGGAGCTATCAATAATCTAATCTATACTTCAAGAGAGGGAAATGATTTTCTTTAGAACGAAACTTTCAGCCGAGGTTAAAACTTCTACCCATCTCTTCACGTTGCGCAGGTGTCAATATTTTGTCTTGATAGACTAGGACACTGTGAGTCGGGGTAGCCGTGGGGCGTTTGATGTTTGATAACATTTAAATAGCCTTAGACGTTTAAACTGTTCTGCTTGGAAAAGCAAATTCAAATTCTCAAATGGCGGTAAGAAGGTCGGTCTTTCCCAAGTTAATAGAAAGGTTTCGGTAGAAATACAAAAAGAGTAATTAGCCGACGGAACTAAAATCTTATCTTGTGAATACACTAAGTATAGAATCCAAACCAGCTATAGTAGAATTATATTTTTTTATAAACATTAGTAAGCTATATTGACCAATTGAGATATATTACTTAGAATACTTTAAATGCTATACCTATTAACCTGCAACAGCTTACAACGTGCCTAAATTCTTACACCCTTTGTAAAACTTACATTTTTTGAAAACCACGAATAGGCCCTATTCTATTGTTCTCAGGTACTGCATTCGCATAGAGTTTGTCACTGCTTTCAGCTGAGAGCGGGTTTCTCCAAGGTTAAACTTTCTTAGCCAACGTGTTAACCTTTTCGCCAATGTGCGCATTAGCGAACGCGCCTCGGACCGACCCCATTTCTGGAACTAAAAAGCCTCAGAGGCAAGCAGGCCCTAGAAAATCGACCTGCATTGGTCAGAAACCCTTGAACCTCGAAGGATCATCATACTTGACAACGAAGGCGAAAGCCAGTTAACTGGGGTATACCATGTGGAAAGAGCGCCTGACCTGGAGTGTAATCCGTCCCATGCACCCCCAATAGATAGTTCACCCGAACATACGGATCTTCTTTGCCTGGATGGCAGCGTAGGTACTGGAGCTGAACAACTACCGACTATTGAATGCCGAAGTGATTATCATGACCAATATGCGTCTCGGACAAATATACTCCGTTGTCGGGATGGATCATGGATAGGAAGATATGTTTTGATAACGTAGTAATCTAGCTGTAAAGATATAGGTAATCGATGTTGATGATAGCCATATATTGCTTTATTCCTCTTAATCCCAACTTCACAAACTACACAACCGAGCTCGATAGTGCAACATGCTGCTAAGGTCAACAGCTGCGAAAACAGTCCGTTCTGTACTTACACTTTGCGGTACTCTCGGTATCGTAACTACGAGTATAGCGACATTACAGTTTGGGTATCTTACCTTAACTGTAGACCTTGTGCTCAAGCTTTTTGTCACTTTCGTATATGCCCATGGACTTGCTAATATCGGCTCTATACTTCGAAAGCCAAAAGTTTCAACAGAGAATGGTGGCAGTACTACGCCTTTCATTCCCATGCAGGAGATGAGTGATGTTAGATTTGAAGAAGAGAGTATTGTAGCGAGTGGTACGGAAGTCACCAGCGGGCAGTGTCAAAGGGAGACCAACACTCTCAGCCTAAATAGCATGATACGACAACCTCAATGCATCGCTACCATAGTTGGCTGGCGAGAAGACGAAGATTTATATCGCCGATGTCTTCAAGGTTTTGCTGGCAATCCTCATTGCGCCGCAGTGGTTGCGGGCATAGATGGAAACACTTCAGACGACGAGCAGATGGTGAAGGTTTTCTTAAGTGTAAGTTTCTTTCCCTTATATTCATCGTAGCAGGAACTTATCATGCGTTGCTAGGTGTTCCCCGATGGAGTAGTGATTCGATTACAAGACCGATTGTCCCAAACGCTAGATCAATACATGCTCTCCACCAATATGACCAATAGTGATGACGAGGACACTCGTAACATGGTCATGGAACACTTATGTAATTTTGCTCGTGGCGTTCTAAGAGAAGAGCTATTCCCCCAATCTATGAAAGATATCCGGGCTATATGCGTTGTTCAGCCACATTACTCCAAGAAAGATATCCTGCTCACAGCCCTAACATTCGCTAGCGCCATTTCTGCGGAACTGGACATCCAGTACCTCTTCAGTACAGATTCAGACTCAATAATTATGCCAGGTGCTCTAGGCAAGATTAGTACCTTACTAGAAAGCGATGGCAATATTGGTGGAGTCTCTGGACACTTAAGGTTCTTCCATCCTCGACCCACGTTCCTCTCACGGATGACAACTTCACACTATTGGTTCGAGCAGGAGATTGCCAAGATTCAGGGAGCTATTTTTGGAGCTACAGAGTGTCAACCGGGGCCATGTGCTGCTTTTCGAATATCTGCACTCAAGTCAGTCTTAGTTCCATGGTATTGCCAAAAAGTATTCGGGCACAGAACAGTAAGTGAGAAAGACACCGTTGGTAGCGGGCCAGAATTCAAAGATTTGAAGAACTAAACATGGCTTAGATCACGAACGAGGACCGTCATTTGACTACTAGAATTCTTTTGGCTGGCTTCACTGTTCATTATGCTCCTGATGCTGTCATCTATACCGAGACGCCAAATAATTTGGACGGTTGGGTCAAGCAACAGGTAAGTCAAATACGACATCTTTGGGCCCAACTAGAGGGATATAACCTGCCTACGGCCCAAGGATACCAATTCAATAGATTTGAGCTAACCATATTTGATCACAAAAGGTGCGCTGGTCAAGAGGAACAATGATCGAAACATTATGGTATCCACGGATGATAAACCGCCTATATCCCTGGCACATCTACAACATCCTAAAAGCACGCAGTGTCCCACTAATAACCTTCTGGTTCACGACCTCTTACGCACTGGGTCTTGAAAATAAAATAACTAAAATCAGCACAACGGTCTTAATCGACATCTTTTGTATGATTGCATTACAAGTCACGTACATTGTCCACCTCGGCCCGGACTCCACGTCTCCTTCTGATATCATTTGGTTATTACCTTCGATTGTCTGGTTCTTCTTGATGTCACCGGGTATTGTTGTTTGGTCGTTAGTTACTATCTTGGATGATTCTTGGGGTAATATACCGAGGGCTATTGGTTGGAGTAGCGCAACTCAATCAGAGGAGAAGGAGAGCGCAGATAAGAGTCAGTTCACCTCAATAGGAAGAAAGCCTTCTCTGGAGCTTAAGTATGTCGGATTTCAGATTTTGTGGCTCATTATAATCATGGTGGCGATTTTTCGTGCTTTTAATCTCTTTTGAATGGCATGAACTCTCCAATCAGGCGATGGTCAGATGCGTAGAAAGGTCAAAAGAGTTTTAGCGTAGCCTTAGAAAAAATATATACACCTTAGACTCTAGCTAAGTAAGGAGATTGTCTTATTCTGCCAGTTGTACAACAACAAGACGGACAATAAATAGAAAATAATATCGAATCCTGTTCATCTAAGGGCCATTTCCCTCATCTCGATACACAGCACGAAGAGCCCTTTTATCCCAACTCCCCTAGGAACGCTTTTACAAACATTGAGAATAGTAAGGATTCTGAACCTGACAAGTCGTACCAGAAACACAAGCTGTTGCACCAGTATATCCTGTTCCACCACTATTATATCAAAACATTAGCAAATATCCCCTCCAACAAGAAGGTTGAAGGAAACGGAAGGGAAGGGAAGATGTTACCATTGTGCCCATTTAGCAACAGTACCGGAACTAGATGTCGAAGTTGTGGATACGGTAGATGCTGTGGATACGGTAGATACTGAGGATGCGGTGGAAACTTTTGAACACTTGACTCGTGTTGAGAGCGTTGTTGGTACTGCTGTGTTCTGTTAGTTTTTGCATACCTTCGTAATGAGACATAGATAGAGATAAATAACTTACCAGCTACAGCGGTAGTTGACTGCTGGACGACAGCTGACGTAGTTGGAACTGATGTTACTGAAGCGGAAGTAGTCACAGCACTTGTAACAACAACAGAGCCTTCGACAACCGAGGCAACAGAACTGGTAGCCACGACTTGAGTAGCTGAGCTTGTTGCAACAGCACTGCTATCCGACCCAGTTCCTGTCGTTCCATCGTATACAGCCGGGCCCGGGATCGTGTAGCTTGTGAAGCTACCATAGAGGTTAAAGACGATTCCGGGATCAGAGTATGAGTATGCGCCAGGGATAGCCACACCAGTAGGAAGTTCCTATGTATTCCAATATCAGTATAGCTCACATATAAATGACCCTGATTTAAGATTAAACTTACAGTACTTCCACCACTGGTAACCTCAATCTGTACACACTCCATATAAAACTGGGCACCACGGGCCGAGTTAACATTATAGGCAGCATCAGCCTCATGCAACGCAATGATCTCAGGACGAAGAAGATAAGTTCCAGTAGCCAAACTAGTCGGCAGAGTAATAGAATGTTTTCCTTTATTAGCAATCAATTTCGTAACAGCCCATTCTGAACCATCAAAACCTTCTTCTGCAAGTTTGATCCAGACATCGCCTGCACCGTTGGAAGAAGTAGGTGCGATGTATGTGATAACTGGTCCTTTGTGAGATGCATCAATGATATCGTCCGAAGCATCATTACTGTTGTGGTGCCATTCGAAAGTAATCTTGTCGCCTGCTGTAACGGAGACTGTTTTTGCTGTTGCGACGTTGTTTACGTTGCAGGTCATGTCGGATGATGTGATGTCTTTGACTGGATTGTTGTTGGGTGGACTTCGAATATATCCTGCTGCACTGTTTCCGACACCCTGATCGACATCGTTGACGTAGATATTGGTGATTGTTGAATGAGCACTAGCTACACCAGCGATAATGGCGGCAACGGCTGCTGAGGTGAACTTCATGGTAAAGATTTGTTGGTTGGATTCTGTTCAAAGTGAGAGTGATTTGATGACAAAAAGTGGTGGTATAAAATAAAAGATACAAGAAGTAGAAATATGATAGTGAACGGTTTCAGAAAAGAATGTAATGTCTCGAAGGATGACGATGGAAGAACGAGGGACTTGCGTTGAAGAATTCCTAGGGGCTGGTATATATATATGATATTTCTATTCACCAAAAATACCTTGTTTGTCGGAGTCCCATCCAGAAAGAGAGGGGAGTTCCAAAAAAAAAATCCACATATGGGCCAGTCATTATGGATCATGTACGACAGTACGGCTATACTGTACGGAATACGTGGAAGGGAAACAAGTATCTCCTCTGTATATATTGAGGGTGGTCTAGGCGTTCGAAGATCTGAAAGGAGATCAGGTCAGAATTCCTCACTTCTTCTTGACGAGAAGCCTAGAAAGGTAGTCTTCGAAACAATGTGTCTGTGTTAGAAATTTGTGAAGTTGAACAATAGGTAGACGCTGAGAGCCAAGAGCTGCGCCAAGGAAGTTAAACACTCTATCTCGAGCCGCCACCCGGCCACCGCCACGAGCCCCTTTTAAGCGACGGGTCAAAAACAGCTTGACAGGCTTTCTTGAAGCGCTTGCGGCTGGACCATACTTCTTTTGGACTTCTTACGCTTGGCATATAGCGGGACGGAAAGATCAAGTTAAAATTTCATAGTTACCTCGTGGCTGGGCCACCGAAATTTGTCTTGTCAATCCTCGATCCCAACCGAAATTAACTTTAACATTAACTCTAGATGACGTCCCTAGGACATCAAGCGAGGAAGATCAAAGCCGTAAGAGATCATTAAGATGATGCACCTTGGCCAATTGCGAAAACTCGAGATCTACTTATGACTGAGATTAACATCTAGAATTTGTTCATAAGCGCTACATTCAGCGGCCGAAGTCATTTACCAAGGTGGATGTCTCATGTCCCATGTTAGCCCTCCAGTGTTCTCAGAATCTGCAAATCCTCCATTCAACTCAATCATCCTTCTGTCCCTTCTAGAGCTTCTTCGTAGCAGCAGCTCCCATAGCCTTGAGAGTCTTCTTGATTTCCGCACTTCAACAAATTAGTACAATGTTTTTCTCAAAGAGCAAGAGTAAGAGCCCTGAAATTTGCTCAGAGTCGTGAGACAGTGTTTCAACGGCATAAGAACAAAGAAATATTTCACTTACTACGCATAGTCAAAGCTGGGATAGAGAAAAGGCCTGAGGTCGAATCTATTATCATCGGCTATTTGGTAGCATTGTCAGTAATGTCACAAGATACTATTCAGTCATGATTTGACATAGAAGACTCACGTGAATATTGCTCCGCATGGTACGATGGTGTTAACATGGCTATTCACTTGTTAGAATGTAAACGTTCATACACTACACCTGAAAGGTAACTTACTCATCTATTGACGGTTGATAGAATAGCTGCAAAAGATTCAGTCAGTTCTAACATTTAGGGTTAGGGTTAAGGAGATAAAACGAATCTCTTATTTTAGTTCGTCCTAGCCAAGAAAATAAAGAAGTTGAGTACTTAGTGAAACCACCGAGTCTTTTCGTAGATCTCCTGGGGCGAAAGGAGATGGCCCCAAATGTGAAGCAATGCAGACCACATTCCATATGGGCCAAGCTTGTCGACTTTGCGGAGACGACCATACACGGAGAGCTCATTGTATGACATACCCATGTCAACTTCGTCCTAATAGTCAAGAACTCGGAGTCAGTTTTGTCCTAGACATCGGGTGACTTGAACATGACTCAGGAGCAATAAATAAGATGAGCCTAAAGGGGACAAGTTGACAACTTTACTCCCAGAACTTGAGACTTACGCTTTGAACATAATCATCGGTAATAGGCTCTAGCTCAGCAGTTGGCGGTGCGCTTATGAACGTCTCCAGCAGCGGCATATCAAAAGATTTGCTAGCCCAGAGGATGAACTTCTTGAGATCTGTTTTTGAAATAGCCCCGATTGGGTTAATGTCAGGAAACCATTTTGAATAGCTCTTTATTAAGTACAAAAATGGACTTGTGTAACCAACGTGATTTGAGTAACTCAATTAATCTAAGTAATGACTCGCTTGATTTAAGTAAACTATGCTAATAAAACTATAATCAGAATGATCTCCTGCAAAGCAATTCATACGGAGTACAGTACACGTCTTAAATGATTTTTAGAGAGGTCATTGCCCAAACGCCTGCGAAATTTTATACAATAAGCATGTTAAATTACTAGAACATGATCCAGAGGAGGTATTTAATATCTAGATCTCTTCATCGTTTTCAGGAATCAACCTCTCCCGTTCAGTTTCGACCTCCTCGCTAAACTGTTTATCTGCCAAAGTCTTCCCTTTTCGCCACACAAACACCACCAGCACTAGCCCAACAACAAATCCAGCCCCAGCTAGTATGATGTTTATGGGCGTGGGATTGCCATGAAATGGTCCAAGGGTAAGAGCATCTATTCCATACTGTGAAAAATTGATGATACCAGACAGACAGATAATCGTCCCATAGACTCTGCCGAAAGTCGCGAATCCGAAGACTTTGGCTGCGTAATCTCTATAATATCATTGTTAATCGATAAAGATGTCCTGGTAACGGTAGATGGTAAGACTTACGACATAGCGGAATAATAAAGTGGCCGTAATAAAACAAATAGGCAGACGGTTGTATACCCAGCCCATACAAATGGAAGAGAATTGAGCACTCCAACCAAGGTAGTGAGGCTCACAATCACCGCGAGATATAACGGGACACTTACAGTATCCAAAAATAAGCCGATGAATGGCGTGCAGATAACACCACCGACAGGAAGGGCAACATCGAAAAAGTGGTTGATCTTCGCAGCCTCGGATTCCGAACCAAGCATGTACTCGTATTGGGAGCGAATGGTAGAGATAAAATAATTCATGCGAATCATCTGTAAGACTGTGAGGAGAGTAATTAGGATAAACCAGGGCGAGAGCATCTGTCTTTTCGCTGGCTGGCCATGAAGGACGCCCCAAACAGCACTCGTCGTCTTCCGTTCTTCCTCACGTTCAGCTCTCAACAGCCTTTGGTTTTTATCGCCCATGAGCTTGTCGAGTTTACGAATCTTGGATTGCCGACGATCTTCACGTTCACTCCGAATGCGTCGAACTTCTGCGCCGCTATCTATCTCATCATCGGACTCGTGAATGTCGCGTGTAGCATCCTGAGCCTTTTCCATCTTTCGTTCCAGCTGCGGAACAGTATCGTAGCTTTGGGAAGGCAATAGCGTGATTTGAAATAGAAATATCAGGACTGGTACAATTGCGTATAAGAAGAAGAACTTGTCCGGTCCAAAGCGGTGGTGCGTAGCATCGTAGGCAAGTCGATAGAAAAGAAACACAGCAGCCGATGCGTCAAACGAACCCGTTATGAGTGCCACAATGGTGCCGGAATATTTGGGGAAGGCGTTAGCCATTTGAAAAGAAGGGACGAAGATGAAGGTGCCACCTAGTGCCAGGAAGAAACTACCGATCAAGTAGCCATCAAATTCTGGCAGCGCAAAGGCGTACGCCATGAGGATAGTGCCGATAGCGAGGCAGATACTACCAGTGATTCCACACACGCGAGGACCATAACGATCTAGTATAGCTCCCACGGGCAATGCAGAGATATTTGTAGTGATCGCAGCTACGATGAAAAAGAAGTTCAATCTTTGACGTCTACGGTTATTCAAGCCCGAAGCTATTAAGGGTAGGTTACGTTACCTCATATCCTGTTCTCGGCAAACATTTACATGTTGCCGCAGTTCCTCATCTGTGCATGAATCTCGATAAACCCCCTCTGCGATTAATACAGGCTTGATGGCAGCGAAACCGAAGACAATCCCCGAAGCAACCCAGCAGGCGAGGACAGTAATAACGACTTGGGCTGTATTTTGTAAGTGAGATGCTCTAAATTGAGTTTAGGGTTCTGACCTGCTCGTTTTGCTGGTGAAACTTTGAAGGCAGCGAGTTTACCTGTATGGTCTTCATGATGTCGTGATGGATAGACGTCATAGCTCAATACCCGTCGAATAGGCTTGGAAGCTTCTGAATCGTCTGATAGTCGTTGGCGATCCACGCCATCGAGAGAAGAAACATGTTGTGCAAGAGACATTGCGATTTGTGATGTTCAAGTCTCCTACAAAACCACCGGCGAGGAAATTTAAGTTAGAATAAAGGAGCTGTCGAAGCTTACAGGTCTGATTCTTCAGTATTAGAAAATGGATAGTAGATTAGCTCGAAGTAAGTTATTATTCTCCCTAGGATTCCCCTCCTCTTGACGATTACTGCAGTCGCGACTCTACCGACTCTTCATAACATAAGTAATCTGGCAAGGTTTCTGAGTAATGAGATTCCTTGTGAGGAAATCGAGGATACAGAGAAGTACCTTTCATATTGGTTAGTGTTCTGGCACAGAAGATTCAAGAAGACTCCGGACATAGCTCTCCGCCCACATAAATCGTATTCTCCTACTGGTCACAACCCCCTGATCCCTACCCGCCTCTAAACCCAAAATAGGAGGACAACCCTTGTCCGATGCTGATAACCGAATATCATCAGTACCACGTCATTGCAGTTCACAAGCTGGAAGCATTACAGACACATCTCTCAAAGACCTGTGCTTCCCACGGTATTTCCCATAAACTTCATGCTCCATATCTACAACTCTTGACCAATGATCTAAAGAGGATATCCCGGGTTACCGCCCACCTTGAAGTAGCTATTCCCGAATCCTGATTGATCAACTCAAAACTCCAACACAACACAATAGTCGAATGGACAGCAACAAGAGGGATACTATTAACTATGAAGTTTAAAGTTTGTCTATATTGGGATTTCAATTTCAATTTCAATTTCAAATACAGATAGTATAAATAATCTTTTCTGGTCTGTTTCTTTGCATTTGTAGAGTTCCATACAAGAGACTCGTGGAATATAGAGACCGTGTTGTTCCGTAGATTTAGGTAGAACTTCACAGATCATTCTACTACCTAGAACTAAACTAATAAGGCTCAAATCGGTGTCTACAGGTGAAATATAATAGATGGGCATGCAGAATTTCTTAGGATTCGAGTTAAACAATAAGGATTTTTTTTAGGGCACTTATAAGGGACATAAAGATCATATTAGAATACTTTCATAACTTTGTCAATAGTACGTCCGCTTTTGAAACGGATATGATATTTTGGCAGGTATTCTCAAATGCTAGAAGTGTGCATTGCAGATTATGTACAGCAAAGTATATATACATCAGAATTGACAGCAATCGTTTCTTAAGAACAGCATCTGCGACCAAGTATAGACAGATCCTCTAGAGACAAACTTCTTAAACAACCTTAAGAGTATACTGAGAGGTAGTGAAAACAGCATTCTCACCTAAAAACCACTCGTTAGCAAACCACCTCAAAAATATTTTTTTTATTAAAAAAGGAAAAACCAAGAAGAAAAAGAAGGGGAAGAATACATACCAGAGAAAGGTTCAGTTCCAGCTTGTAAAGAAGTAACAACAGCACTAGTAGAAACACCCTGGCTAGAAGTCAAATAGTTAAAAAAGAGCTTAAGATCCATATCGACATTTCCGATGTTGCTAGGAGCGACGAAAGAGAATACAGTAGTATCTCCATTAGGACCCTTGAAGAGCTTCCAGTTAACACCAGCAATGGTGACGGTAGCTAGAGGAGTGGTTCCTGTTGAGGAGATTGGTGCAGCACCACCGTATGATCCGACCCAGATCATGATCTCGTACTGGTTTGCGGCGCCGACGGATGGTGCGAGCCATAGATCGTAGGAGACGTCGGAGATCATGTTAGTGTAGCCGGAGTATCTGTTGCTAATTGTTAGTACATGGTTTGTGTATGATTAAGAGAAGAATATATACCTCCAGACCCAAGTAGATGGAATAGAGCTGATGGCGGAGAGCTTCTTGTTTATACTCTCAAGCGCAACGTTGGAGTAGGACTTAACCTGACCAGCTCCACCTTCCCAAGTCCAGGTAGTAGACCAAGCGAAGGAGAGGGCACTGCTAACAGAGTTGAAAGTAGTGCATTGTGATCCGGAGGAAGCTGTTCCAGCTCCCCAGTTGTTGTGATAGACAGTGTAGCCTGCGGTTGCGACGGTACCCCAGTTTCCACACATGGTAGTTGCACGCTTCTCAATGGTTGGAGTTGGAGAAGCAATTGCTGTTACAGCTAGCATGGCTGAGATGAGGGATGTAGTAAACTTCATGGTGATTATTATGGCCCGGTAGTATTCGGGATTTGCGATTAACGAATGAATGTGAAGTTTGAACTTTGAAAAACGAGGGTATGCAACTAAAGAGCGGCTGCAGAGAGAAAAATTACCTGAAGGAAGAGGAGAAGTCTTTATATAAACTTACTAGAATGATCACCATGGAGTCGAACCTTCTCCCGCCTCCTCCGGTGTCTTCTTTCAGACTACCTTTTCTAGGCCTGGCCCCTTAATTAAGGTTGAACTTTAGGTTGAGATCCTGCACTCTATCGTTTTCTTATTTCGATCCGTATCTCGGTTCGATATGCCGAATTGATGCCTGTGGCAGTGTGGTGACCGAATTGTCGGCTTGGAACGTGCTAGTGGGTTTCACACAAAGTAATTCATTAAAGTTGAATTCCGCCAATCAACAAACACGAAAATACTCGACCTTCACGAAAAAAATACTTCATGACTTAAAGCAAGTCGGCTGGCTTTACTTCGTACAGAAATACAGATTGAGCGTCAAAGCATTGCCAATTAATTCTATACTGTAAGCTATCGATCCTAAGTGGAATCCTCCCAATTAATAGTACGAGAGGAGAGATCTCTTGGCGGCCTTTGCGAACGGAAAATTTGCGGTCTTACGGAGTATCTCCTCTCTTTATAATTTATACTTTTTGTACACGAGCTTAGCCGAACCTCTTTCCTATATGGAACTTAGAAGCGTTTAAAGATACAATTTATATACAGTATTCTTGAAGCCGGATGCAATGTTTGAAAATGGGAAAGTGATCTATGGCAAAGTATAACTGATTTAGTCCTAATCTGAAGCTTGTTTTCTCCAAATTGATTCAGGTTACTCACTTGACTTGAGAAACTTGCAAAAAGATCGTACAAACTACTTACAAATAAATATCTACAACAATACACTTGGTGCTTACTCAACTTCTCCATTCCACTCCTCTCCAGTCTGACAAAGTTAGTAAATACGGCACGTGATCCAACTCAAGCAACTCCCGTCACTTTAAGCGAGCGAGCATCTCGGCGAGATTCAGGGGTCAGCGGCGATGATCTCGCTGACGAGGCGACGACGAGATCACTTCGCAGCATTCGAACACTTCAACGCCGCAGGTTACCTGTTCCTCCCTACTTCAATGCTACAGTCAGCTTAGAAATCCATAGATTGGTAATTGAAGAAAGTTGCGAAATGAACAATATAAAAAGGATGGATGGGTTTCGCTGTTCAAGAATCTCACACAGTCACTCAGAACCCAAAGACCAAAACAAAACAAATCATTCATCTCAATCTTCAACTCAACAAATCTCCCAGCCAACTCCAAATCCTCCAACATTTATTTCACCTCACACACAACAACACAAAAACACACAGAACACTAAACAAAATGTCTTCCCCAAGAATCTTCATCACTGGAGTAAGCGGCTACATAGGCGGCCACACCCTCCTCCGTCTCATCACCAAACACGCCAACTGGACCATCGCAGTCCTAGTCCGGGACACAGAGCAGAAATCCAGAATCCAATCCCTCTTTCCCTCCATCGAAGTAGTAGTCGGTACACTCGATGATTCAGAACTCATGGTCTCTGAAGGTTCAAAGGCAGATGTTGTTTTGCGTAAGTTATCTTTTATCGTTCTACATTTAGAAGTATAATGGTCCTGATATTGTGGGATATAGAAACAGCATCAGCAGATCACATCCCAGGAGTCCTTGCACTTATCAAGGGACTAAGTCAAAAGAAGCCAACCCCAGGACGCTTTATCCATGTCAGTGGAACAGGAATATTGATCGATGTCCCTAATGGTTTTGGTAAGTCCTCTTTCCCTCCCTACCAACCTCCTCCCAGAACTCCAACTAACACCATAAACCAGGAAACCCGTCAGACAAAATTTATCACGATATATCCGACCTAGCAGAAATCACATCCTTCCCACTTGAAAACCACATCCATCGCGACGTCGACCTAGCCGTTCAAACAGCAAATAAAGAATACGCCGTCCCAACAATAATCATCTCACCACCAACAATCCACGGACTAGGTAAAGGCCCTCTCAAAACAAGAAGTCAACAAATTCCTTTCCTCATTGAAACTATTCTTAAACGAGGTCGAGGATTTCAAATCCTGGAAGGACAGAATATTTGGGATCGTGAGTTTTTTCCTTTCTTTTTTAATTTCGTTCGAAGAAGGGTTTGATTGACTGATAAATCAAAGAAATTCATATTGATGATGTCGCGGATGCTTTTATATTGCTTGCTGAAGAAGCGGTGAAACCGAATGGTGGGAATGCTCAATGGGGGCAGGAAGGATATTATTTTGTAGAAAATGGGCATTTCGTAAGTAACACTTTCCTAAGTCTCATATGAGATGGCGCTAACTGATATAGAAATGGGGAAATGTAGCACAAGCTATTACCAAGGAATTATTCACTCAAGGAGCAATTTCAAGTAGTGAAGTTGATAAGATTTCAGTGGAAGATGCTATGGTTTTGCATCCTTGGGCTCATTTGCTTTGGGGTGGCAATTGTCGGAGTCGTGCGGATCGACTGGAGGCATTGGGATGGAAGGCTAAGAGAGGAGATGTTTTTGAGAGTCTGCCGGAGATGGTGGCTGAGGAGGTAAAGAATTTTGGAAAGTAGTCTTCGAAGACGACTCTTGATAAGTAGAGCTTGGTGGGAAGTATAAAGCAGGAGTGAATTGTTATTGGAAGTAATTGAAATTGGGCATGTCCAGAGTTCAGAATATTACAGAAATATTATCGAGATTGTAAGCAGGTTCAGTAAGTTAGATACACACCTTAACTTTTGAAGCAGTTTACTGCAGGTTGATGACGATAAAGTCTTGGCAGACAAGGGTTATAGGTAGCTCTTCCGAACGCCCATCATGTCTCTTCAACACCATGTTTAACGTTGATTTCTCGTCGTGTCGTGACAAGACCAAGAAGGTCAGCGACCTATCACGGTAATAATGAGTACCAATTCTCAAGGAGGCACAGTCATTCATAGCAGACCCTGTGTAATCTGTCGCAAGAGGAGAGTAAAATGCGACCGAACACGACCTTGCTCAAACTGCTTACGCTCAAAACAGCTTTGCACGTATGAAGGCGATGATGTGGGTGCAAGCGTAAGCCTCGGTCGGAGTTCAGAGATTCACAATGGTATCGCTACGACTGATGCTGGTGTTCTTGATAGGTTGGCAAGGTTGGAAGCTCTGATGGCGGCGATGATGGAGCGAGGCGGCGGCGGGAGCAGCAGCAGCCAGGGCGCAAGTCCCAAAGATACCACACGTGACGATACAACAGTTAGAGCTTCTCTGAACAATTCCTTTGCTGAAGCTCCCTCACAGCTTAGGTTAACAACTTCCACATCTTCATATAATGCAAATACAGCACCTGTTGGACAAATTCTGTTTCAGGATGGGTATTCAGCTTACTTTGACTCGCAGTTTTGGCCTGGGGTTATAAGCGAAGTGTGTCTACGTTCCTACCTTAAAGTAAACCACTATTATGAAAAAGACTGTTCACTAACTGTATAAAGGTAGATGATCTCCGTCGATTATTTTCACCTCCAATCGAAGATCAGGAGGACGCATCTTGGCTAGCCCAGTCATCAATAGGTTCAAAGTCAAGTTCATTAGACCTAAGTTCTCAACACCCTACTATCGAGGAAAGCAACATTCTATGCAAACTCTTCTTCGAGAACGTAAACCCTTTTACCCGGATAATTCATGAATCCTTCTTTGGACAAGCCCTCAACCAATACCGAAGAGGAACCTTTATCTTGCCTTGCGAGTTTGAAGCTTTGCTATTCTCTATTTACCTCATAACTGTTAACAGTCTTCGTCCCGAGGTTGTCGAAAGTACCTTCTTAACAAAGAAGGATGTTCTTATCAGTCGTTTTCAACATGCTACTCAGACTGCTTTATCCAATGTTAATTACTTGAAAAGTGACAAAATCTGGACACTAGTCGCTTTACTACACTATTTAGTAAGAAAGTTCTCCTTCATACAAATCCTCACTTTACAAATCCATTACTTTCCCTTCAAACATCTCTCCTAAAACAAAAATCACAACAAACAAACTAACACCTCCCATCAGACCTACCTCTTCCACCGTAACAACCACCAAGACGCCATCCCCCTCCTAGGAATAACAGTCCACCTCGCCCAAACAATGGGACACCACCGTGACCCAAGTCACTTCCCCTTCTCCTACTGGGTCCAAGAAATCCGACGCAGAATCTGGAATCAAATCAGCATACTAGACAGTCAAGCAATCCAATCCTACGGCTCAGCAGAATCCATCCTCCCACCAACAACAGACACACAACCACCGAAAAACGCAAACGACGAAGAATGGCATCCAAGTCGATTTGCAAAACCGAGTACTGTACCTCAAAACTCATCTGGTTTTAAGGATATGACATTTGTTCTTGTATTGAGAGAGATTGCAGATTTGATTAGGAGTTTAGTGGTTATTAATGATGTCAGAGAGGGTGAGGCGATGATAAGGGATATGGAGATTAAGTTAAATGAGAAGTATCTAAGATACTTAGATCTCAGTATTCCATCCCAATCCATCATAATCGCCATGACAGAAATCAAACTGTCAAGTCTACGCCTCAGACTTCTCCATCAAAAAACCAAACTGTCAAAGGAAAAAGAAAATCCAAATAAGAATTCAGGAGGAAGAAGAAATCCGTAAGTTTTTTCGTTTTCCTTTCTAACTAACCACAACACCCTTCACCTCCCCCCAAAACACATCCCACTGACTGCTAACCTTTAAAACTCTACCCACACAGTCTATTAACAACATCCCTAACCCACCTCGAAACAATAGAATACCACATCCAAACCTTCACCACAACAACCCCCCCAAACAAAACCAACTGGTCCCACATCTTCCTCACCGAAATCCCCTGGCTCGCAACCTCAATACTCCTAACCCAAACACCCCACACAACAAATAAACCCGACATAGAACGCGCAAGTCAATTCATCGATCTAATATTCAAGAGATATGGTGATGAGATGGAGTCTTCTTCCGAGAGATCAATGAAGGGTTCAAGAATCTGGAGGCTTCTGGTTGAGTTGAGAGATCAGGTATATTTACCTTGGGTATATCAAGACCGGGAAAATCGGGAAAATCGAGAAAATCAAAAGGTACTTGATGTATCGTCAATAACTTCTGGGAATCAGAATCAGAAGCGGGATCAGAATCAGATTGATGATGATGAGAATTTTGATTTTGGTGCTGCTGGGGTTCCGGTACCTGTATCTGTACCTGTAGGTTTTGATGATTACATAATGCGTGATTTCATTGGGGGAGAGGAGGATCTAAGTGGAAATCTTCTGGGTGGTGGTGCTGGTGGGAATTTTGGGGATGGTTTAATGTATGATGATCCGTTAGATCTTGATGATTTACCTAATATGCCTTGGTATGTTTATTTCTCCTCTCCTCCTCTCCTCTTTTTTTATATAAGATCTTTTGCAATTCCAAACTTGATTTGTTATGGTATTTGTATTAATTGGGATGTCTTTTTTTTAGGCTTGATACTCAGATGCCTTTTTGAGATATTCGTACCTATTTATCAAAAGATTTGAAATTTGGGTGTGGTTGAGGAATTCTTTAGTGTAGGTTTTGGGGCTTCGTGATATAGTTTATTTTTATTTTTATGGGGATGGACTATCTTTAATTGATTAATTGATTTTTAACGGAGTATTTTGAATACCTTCGAGATGTTTTAAGATACAAGATGGACTTTCGAGTAATTAGGTAGCTCACTTAATAAACCTTACAACAGCAGAAAACAATCTGTTTTAAACGCCAGTAGGAAGTACATTAGAACATAAACGACAAGGAACAATATTTCATCATAAAATACTATCATATACAACCTCCCAATCAAGCTAAACTCCTCCCTTCTTCCTCACCCCTCCACCTCAAACCTAAAACCTAGCCTGTACCTTCGTCTGCGTATCAGCCAAAGCCCAAGCACTACTCCTCCCCTTACTCTTCACACTAGCCGCCTGTTCCTCCGTAAAACCCTTAGCCTCAACAGCAGGATTATAACCCAATTTATTCTTCTTCCCAACCTTCTCACTAGTAACAGCATCACTATTCTTACCATCAGCGCGTTTATAAACCGTTACAACAGCTGCACCTCCAAGACCAAGGTTATGTTGTAGAACAATCTTGGTACCAGGCACGAGACGGTTGTTAGCCCAGCCCCGAAGATGCCAGACTAATTCTGCGCATTGTGCGATGCCAGATGCGCCGAGAGGGTGACCTTTGGAAATGAGACCACCGGAGGGGTTGATAACTAGGTTTCGCTTTCCACCATACGTGATATCGCCTGCACGAACCATTTCGTGAGCTTTACCGAGAGGAGATAGGCCAAGAGCATCAATAGTAATCATCTCATTCGCAGAAAAGCAGTCGTGTAATTCGCATACTGAGACATCAGCAGGTGTGACCTTCGCCTCCTTCATGGCAGTCTCAGCTGCAAATTTGCTCATCTCAAAACCTACTAGATCGATTGCGGACCGAGAAAAAAGATTAGGCGAGTCGGTTGCTAGACATTGACCTGCGATTAGAATTGCTTGCTCTTTAAGATGTGGGCGGGCGTCTAGGAAGTCCTGGGATACGAGAACAGCGGCGGCACCACCATCAGAGGTAGGGCAGCATTGTAGTTTAGTGAGGGGTTCAAAGATCATGGGTGCATTTTCAATTTGTTCGAGCGTGTAGACGTCTTTGAATTGCGAATATGGGTTTCGTTGCGAGTGCTCGTGGTTTATGCGGGCAATTTCAGCAAAGTCTGAAGCTGTTGCACCGTATCTGGCGGAGACGGTTAGCTTGGATTTTAGAAGAGAATAGTAGAAGTATTACTTTTCCATATATTCTCGACCTGCATTTCCAAATATTTGTGCAGCACCTGGTGCATTTGTGATACCTCTGGTCTTGATCATCATTTCGGTAGTCGTTCCAGTAGGGTTACTTCTATCATTCCAGAAGCTCTGTAGACTACCAGGCATCATCTTCTCAAAGCCCACAACCAACATACAATCAGCACCTCCGTGACTAATGATATTCCTCGCTATCGACAGACCCGTTGATCCTGTCGAACAGTTGTTGTTGACATTATAAATAGGGATTTGGGTCATGCCAAACTGGTAGAAGACGCGTTGACCGCAAGTGGAATCGCCGTAGCAGTAACATGCGACTCCTTGATCTACATCGTCGTAATTGATATGTGCATCCAACATTGCCTTAACTCCAGCCTCAAATCCCAACTCAGTATAGTCGACCTTGCCTCGCGGCTTGATGAACTTGGTCATCCCCACGCCAAGGACATAGCATGGTTCATTACGTTTGATAACCATGATGGGCAGTTGTAATATGTGACTGTGAAAGAAGAGCTAGACGGATTATTTTGGAATTCAAACTTATGGTTCAAAGAAAGAGGACGCCAAAGCAAAATACGAAGTCTAGAGAGACGTTGATATATGAAGGTCGCACATGGAGCTCGGTAGCATGGTGGGGAAGGCTTTTGCGGGGACACTAGCGCCATGCGAGCTCCATGACCTCGGTCTAGAAGATCCTTACCCGTGGCATTCAACGGTTGTGGGCTGATTCGAAGACGGTGATCTGTTTAGTGATCGTAGTTAGCCTATTGTTGTCAGTATATGTCCCTGAATAGCTATTACAAAGAGCCAATTGAAAATTGAGATCGCCTCTGTGGAAGCTTGGTTGAGTTAAAGAAGCCGTCTTACCCGGATTGAAAGGGCGTGAGATCACAATACAATTGTCCAACGCAAAAGAGCTCTTACGAGTAATTGAGAAAGAGAAAACTATGAAAGTATAGAGCGTTGAGTGCCTTAGGTTGTCAAGTATTGATAGCGTAACCTGAATTTGCCATTGCTATTAGAGCTAGTCGCAGCTGGAAATAGCGAGAAAGACGCAACTGCTCAAATCACTCATTGGTTATGATTTTGAATAATAAATTGAAAACAAAATAAAGAAACGGGAGGTTATGAAAGGGGTAATTATCAAGCATCATCGTTGAGCAGAAGCACCCTCGCAGCTTTGCAGGTTCAACAAAACAATCCAGGAGGCCTCACAGCAACACTGCGCTCTAATATTTTTGCGATATTGCAATCAAATGCATCTCATTGTGTCTTTATCATCTCTTATCCCATGCTGCGATCTCGCATCATTCTTCTTGACCCATAACCCATGCTTGCATATCCATGTATAAACGCCCGTCCCCTCATCAACCAATATCTACAACCCATCCATTATTCACGTCTGTATTCTATTCATGAACGAAGCATTTATTCCTCAGGAACCTCAATGCTCTTGGCTTCTCCATCTGCCTCGCCACTGTTGACCTTCTTGCCGGTCTTCTTGATGGTCTTGAGGACAGTCTCGTAGGCGAGCGTTGGCTCTGCGACGACGGTGGCGGTCTGGGTGTCAAGGGAAACATCATAGGATTTGACACCTGTGAAAATACTGTTAGCATATGTTTACATAGGGGAGAATATGCGCCTGAGCGAGACCGGTGTAGTTGGGCGCAGGGCGAAGAGCGGCGGGGTCGGTGAAGAAGGAAACAAAGGCGCAAGACATAAAAACAAGCAAGAACAGGACAGGACTCACCATCGAGCTTCTTGAGCACACGATCAACAGCTCCAGAGCAACCTCCACAGCTCATGCTGACGTTGAATTTGTAGGTGTGTTCGGCGGACATGATTGCGGTAGAGTTGGCTTGGTCGATAGCGGGGTATTTTCTTTTTTCTTTTTGCGAAAGTAGTATTGTTGTTGTAGTTTGAAGAGTGAAGAGTGGCGATTGTAGATTGTTTGTGAGTACGAAAAAGGAGTGTGTACGAAGGAGAGACGAGGCGAAGGTATTTGTATGTTGTTCAAAAAGATCTGGTCTCTTGCGTGATTTGTGCTTTGATGTGTTACTGGCTTAGAAATCCTGAAGGCTGAATGAAGCTGAGCCAAACTCGTCTCCTGTAGCCGGCTCCGGGCGAACAAAGAACGAGGGGGTTTCGCGTCTATTTTGAAACTTGCTCACGACAATGTTAATCACCAAAAATGATATTTCTGTCAAATCCACCAGGATCCAGAGCTGGTTTGCTCCTTATAATGTAACCGTTTCTTTTGGGTTTCACTTTATCAGACGGTGATGCCATCCAATCTGTAGTATCGCAACCGGGAAGATCCTCCACTCCATATGTGTGGCAAGAATAACCCGTCATTATTCACCCATGGCTTACAATATTATTGCACAACGCTGGCTTCACAACCACAAACAATAACAAGAACTAGACTATTCTATTTGCGGACGAACTTTTCGTTTAGTTTATTGACTCACACTAACGAAGACCAGCAATTTCAAGTCTGACGAAAGCCAGGACCACCATCCTCTATCAGCTCCGGCATTTCCTCGTCAGAGTCCTCGCAATCATATTCCGTGTCAGTGTCCTCCATATCTGAAGAATCAACTTGAGGGCTTTGCGCCCAGAACACATCTAGCAGCCTCCTCGCAAATGATGGGCGTGCGTTCTCCTCTACGCCGTTGCCGTCATATTGCCTTGTTGCTTCTTGTTCTTCTTCTGCAGCCACAGCATGTTCTAGTTGCCGTCTAATCTCCTCACGTTCCGCAGCTTCGTCCTCACTTTCCTCTTGTCCTTGTCTATTTGGACCAAAGCCAGGGATGAGTCGCGCTAAGGCAGCGATTGGGTCCATGAAGTCTCCTCCGATGTCATGTGCACCACCGCTTCGCCCCTGAACGTGAATTCTCTGACTATCGTAAGAGTAGACGTTGTCATCAGGTGGTAGAGGATCAGCATCTGAATTGTTACTGCGGTGTAGAAGCGCCGAGGGAACCATAGCCATCAGGGCTGGCGTATTATCGAGATAGACAAATCTAACAACGTCGAGGGTGATGGTTTGGTTTTCAACTCGGGAGATCTTTGAGTCGTCAACTTTATCTATCGCATGAGCAATCTCCATGAGAAGTGATGTTGCTTCCGGTGTATCCCACAGACTCTTCGTCTGACGGACGTAGATCTCTGCAAACAAGGTCTCGGCATCGGTTCGTGGCACGCTGCCCCAGATCGATGGTGGTGCGTCCAGGTTTATTTCCTTGAATAGACGACAGAAGAGCCATGGGAGTTTTTGCATTGACTCCTCAAGTAATAATCTGCTCTTTGCTCCATCTCTGAGCTGTAACGCTGCGAATGATAGCGATGGATGTGTGTGATAAACGAGCAGAGGACTATGCAACTCATTGGTGAAGTCGATTTCCAAAAGCCACTGGAATGCGTGTGCTCGTATTGCAAGGTGATGAAGCATCAGAGACATTGCATATGGGTCTTTGATTGGATCCAAACTGTACAGAAGTTTGGCCCATTCAAATGCAGTCCTGTAAGTTCCCTTCATGATTAAGCTTTTGATGTATTGGTAGCCAGCAAGCCATAACTCTCTGTTTTCAGGTCTTCTAAAGTCCATAAATACCTTACCCTGACTTAACTTGGTCGCAAACAAAGATGTTGATGCTCGAGCGAAGGTAAATAGAGCACGCTCAAGGAGATCAGAAGATAAAGCATGATCTGTCTGATCCTTGGCGATCTTGCTGACTTGAATAAGGAGGGATATATGGTACGCTGGAAATAGTGTGAGCACTGAGCGCTTTGAGGACAATTATGGACTTACGATTCCGTTGGAGAAGCCCAATTAAGTTTTGAGGATCTCCCATCTCCACAAACATATCAAATTGCTGCTGCACCTGCTGATATGATGGATCATGGATGTATCTGAATTCAACCATACCGTTACCACGTTGCGAGCCAAGCCCATCATGAACGACCTCCATTTTAAGGCCCCCTGTGCTTCCTCGCGGCCAGTCCTCTTTGCCTTGGATAAATATATTTCGCCTTAAGGTTATCTCTGGAAGGCCTTTTCCAGGAGCATGGTGCCCCTTCAGCGCTGTCTCCAAATCAATCTGTTGATTCTGACCCCTCTGTCTTCGTGCGCCTCGTGGTACTGTGCCACCTGCATCTTCATTATCCTCTATGGCCGCTCGCCCAAATAAACTTCTCATCTCATTCGCCACCTTCAGATTTTGTGTATTTACTCCCAGGAGTTGGCATATCCTTTCGTATTCTGGATCAAGCTTCCCTCTTGTGAGTTCCTTTGCGGGTTGGCCTGTAGGCGATTTGAGCTTCAGAGCTGCGAGAGCTGCATCGATTTCGTCTGGTCCATCTTGCACCTCCGGAGTCTCAGCGGCTTTTATTGGATCTTTGCCCTTATTTTTTGCCTTCTTTTTCTTTTTCGACTTCTTCGATTTCTTCTGCGGCTTAGGTTCAGGATCGCTCAGTTCATCCTTTGTCTCTGCCTCTAGCCCTTCGTCGGCGGAAACCTCGTCATCGTCTCCTTCAGCCTCTTCGAGAGCTGCAAAGTTGGCGAATAAACTAGGCTTTGGCTTGTGTTGGTTTATGACTGGCTCGTCATCAGACGCTTCTGCATCTTCCTTCGCTTGGAGTTTGGCTTGTTCCAGCTCTCGTTGCTGTTGTAGCTTGCGCAGTTGTCTGCTTGACATGATCGTGGGCTAAAAGATACAACTGTGAAAAATTCGGGGTGCCGGCACAAGTTCAAATATCCTCAATTGCGGCCCAGCGAATATCGTGGCCAATGGTGTAGAGTGGCAGAGTGAGAGAATATCAAAAAATGGTGCCGTGATGGTTCGGCGAATGACGCATCGAGGTGGTGGGTTGATGATTTGATCAGGCAGAATTCCTAGAGTTCCAAATCCGGTGATGCGGTGACGCGGTGATGTGTGAAATGACCAGGCTGCACAAGCACCTAGGACACCATTAGAGAAGGCTAGAGGAGACAACAAGAAGCACTACTGTAATATATTCTAAGTATCTTGAGTCGGGATGCACTGATTTATACCTTCCTTTATTTGTCGCCGTTCTTTCACGCCTTCAAACTCTGTCACGCTCATTTTACAGGATCCTGTTGCTCACACGAGCGCTTCTCGAGACTCCCCAGACGCCAGCGCCCACGACCTCCGACATTTAGGCCTCAGACACCGTTCTGAGCCTATTTCCATCGACATTCAATGCGTCGAGCAGTCGTAAGAGCATTCCGGACTGCGCGTCAGAGTCCATCGATTCTACGAAGTACCCGTGGTGGCATCCTACAATCCTCGAGCTATGTTCTAGGCCTCCGATTGGCTTCTTCTTCAACTCGCCCAGATAATGCGATAGCAAGCTCAGCTTCGTCGATGTATATAAGGAGGTTCTCAGTCGCTCTGGTCTCGACCTTGGTGGGATACGGAGCGTGGTATACATATCAGGGCAACGGAACAGATATTGCGAATGGTTCAGCAGCTCAGCAAACCCGCGGTCTCTCGAACTCTGCGATCTACTCAAACCCTACACAGGCGCAAGAACACAATCCAGATCTAGATAGAAAGGCCGTTGTAGTAGGCCCAGATACATTATATACAGGCACCATTACAGGGGAAGGACCTATATCGAAGGATACAGATGAGTCTGGGCGCAAAGTGCTAGAGATGTTGACACCAGAGCAAGCTACGCAGAAACTACGCCGGAATGAGGAGTCATATTTGGTTGGCAGGGGAAAGGGAGTTGTGCGATACGATGTGGTTCAGATTCCTAGTAATGACCCTATAGAGGATGATCACTCAGAGAAGATAATTGAGCTACCACCATCGTTGGCCGCTGCCACCGCTGCCCGAAACCCGAGCAGTGATTGGATGTTCTGGGGTGTCTTTGATGGACATTCGTGAGTACTCGAGGTTAGACTTTTACTGGGCCTGGCTAACAATCTACAGAGGTTGGACTACATCTGCGAAGTTGCGACAGGTTCTGATCAGTTTCGTTGCCCGAGAGCTTAATACCACATATAAGGCTGCGCTTGCCGATCCAGCGGTTGATGAGCCATCCTCAGAAGCTATTGAGGCAGCCATCAAGACCGGATTTACCCGTCTAGACAACGAGATCGTCCATGAAAGCGTCGAGAAGACTTTCAAAGCCAACTCAAAGCTCGTCGCAGCAGAGCTTCTTGCACCAGCTCTCTCAGGATCTTGCGCTTTGTTGTCATTCTACGACAGCAACTCGAAATTGCTAAGAGTGGCATGCACTGGAGATTCCAGAGCGATTCTTGGACGACGAGGGGACAGTGGAAAATGGATTGCAAAGCCTCTTTCCGTTGACCAAACCGGTGGAAATCCGGACGAAGAAGCAAGAATGCGCAAGCTGCATCCTGGAGAAGAAAACGTGATCAGAAATGGCCGTGTCTTGGGTGGATTGGAGCCAACACGTGCTTTCGGTGACGCAACTTACAAGTGGACCCGTGAGGTATCAGAAAGGCTAAAGGCCTCTTTCTTTGGCCGAACACCATCTCAACTTCTCCGTACACCACCATATGTAACCGCTGAGCCTGTAGTAACTACCACCAAAATTGAGCCAGAAAAAGGTGACTTCGTAGTCATGGCCACCGATGGCCTATGGGAAATGCTCACAAACGAAGAGGTCGTTGGACTCGTTGGGCAATGGATTGAGAAGCAGTCTTCTGAGACTAATGGTAACTCGTGGGCAAAGATGTTCACTTCTCAACAAAAAGGTCTTCCAGTCGAGGCAGGGCAAGCCAAGAAGGCAAAAGATGGTCAAAAGACTCCTATCCGTCAGCAACAGTGGGGGGTCAAGGGAGGTGAGAATGAGAGATTCGTCGTTGAGGACAAAAACGTTGCTACACATCTCGTGAGGAATGCTCTCGGTGGCAAGGATAAGGACATGGTGTGTGCATTATTGACACTACCAGCACCATACTCAAGAAGATATCGGTATGTCCAAGTCGACTCAAAGAGAAACCTCTATGCTAACCAATTATCAGGGATGATTTGACTGTCGAAGTCATCTTCTTCGGTAACAGCGACAAGAGTGGCGATGTCGTGGTCAACAAGGAAGCCAGCGCTACTGCGAGCGATATCAAGGCAAAATTATAAACTATGGGTTTTAAACGCTATCTGATGAATAGATCCAGATCAAAGATTTTTGAGTTGTAAGACTATGCATTTTATTCTACGCACTAGCGCGGCTATTAGTGCGGTGCTTATTCATTCTTATCAGAACACCAGTATAGCAGAGCCTAAGTAAATGGCAAGCAGAAATTATTTCAGCAGGAAAGTCCTAATTAAGATCTCTGGGATAATCAAGTTATACAATCAGTCTAAAGATAACTAGAAACCTGCTCGGAAGGAATGTGACTGCTATATGACTTTATCTAATCGTCATGTAGCAGCATAGTATCCAATTTAATGTGTAAGTTACTGATATCAGTAAGTCACTCACCTAAGTTATTTGACTAACTCACTTTCCTTATTAAAGCAACTCGTCCAACAGCTTGTAAGTCCAAAACAATATCTATTAATTAAAAGATAAATCAAATACAAATACAAGCAAGCAACACTTTCAACCAACCCTCTTCTCAAGCAACAACAAAAAGCAAACAACTCTCCCCCCTCGTCTAAATAAGTACGATATATCATAAATCACTTCTTCTCATCCTTCTTCTCACCCTTCTTCCCACCTTCTTCCCCTTCTTCCCCTTCTTCTTACTACCCTTATCATCACTCTTCGTCTTACTAGCCGTCTTCGTCTTAATATTAGCCCTCTTAGTCCTAACCGCCGTCTTCGTCGCACCCTTAACCCTACTCCCCTCCTTCTTCGTACAAGGTTTCTGAACACCCCCATTCTTATTAACCCTATTAATCTGCTCAGTCTCACTTCTCGTTCTCCCAGGTTGTTCATCAACCTCCTTATCAACTATCACCAACTTATTCAACTCATTCCTCGCAACTGGTTTTCGAGGTGCTGTTGTCCTGGTCTCAGGTTGAGAAAGTGGTTCGCCGGTTGCTCGTCGTCGTGCCATTTCGGCTGCTAGGCGACGACCGGCTTCTTGTCTTGCTTGTCTTTGAGCTCGTCGACGTGCGTGGTAGGCTCCCGATATTTGGATTAGGTGCGCTCTTTGTTGCTCTTTTGGGTCATTGAGGTCCGGGGATGAGGGTTCTTTTTTGGGAGCCATTTTTGAGGGGTTTAAAGATTAAAAGATGGATGGGTTATGTTATAAGGGAGATTAGATGTTTTGGTGTTGGGATTTGAAAACTAGCTTGTTGTTACTGTTGTTGTTTTGGAAGTGTGTCTCGGGGATTGCGCTGGGGGTATAAATACTTGGGGGATTTCTCCTTCGTGGGTGAGACAAAGAGCAATTCGGGTTTCTTTGATCGGTTCTTTGAATTGGAGAGATTTATCTCGATCCGGAAAGCTTTTCTTTATCCTCGGTAAAAATTCAAAGATCTAGAGGAGCTTGCTTTATTGAAGATGCCTTTTCAAGGCTGTAAATGGGGTTTCTGTGTTTAGCGACAAAGCCATTTGCTTTTGTGGCAGGAAGGAAAGATTTTGTTTTGCAACGTTGAAAGGGTTCTTGAGTAGAGAAATACAATTAGTTCTAGGCTATAGTTGAGTTGTGCTGTGATATTGTAGTCTCGAACTCCGAGGAGCGCTTATCGTGAGTGTTTAAGGGGGCGAGCTAAGATTTAAAGGGGGGAGATTCGCCATCGCTAAGCGAGGCCAAGGGCAGATGGTAACAAAAAAGAGGGGGAAATGAAAGAAAAGAGTACCTCGCCACAAGCCTGCCTTCTGAACACTTACTAATTACATCTAATACTCTATTTCTTCTTCTTCTCATTCTCTTCCTCCTTCTTCTTTTCCTTTTCAGTTTAGACAATCGTCTTCATCGACATCAATTACTGCAGTAGCATAAAAACATATCAACAATACTATTTAGCAACCCAAAAAGGCAAAAACCAAAAATCAAAACTTGAGTCTAGCCTTATAAAGATACAAGAGAATCCTTTCTTTGTAAGACAAGACTTACGAGTTACAACGGAAGCCTTCCTTTGTAAGGCTCTACTCAAGTCAAGTCTTCCGAGTTGAGTCTTCCTTTGTCTACCCGTAAACATAGTAACATAGCAAATATGAGGGGAGTACGGACTCTTAACTACGTAGGCTGTTTAGATTTTTTGCTAAGAATGATCCTTTAAAAAGACTTGTAATCGAAACCCTCGCATGGAACTTTTTTATATTTACTATTATAAAATATAGAGTTTAGCACAAAGTGTTGCAGTAGATAGTGACTTAGATAGCCGAGACTAGTACAGCACGAGGTAGCCGAGAAGGAAAAGGCCAAAAAAAGATTAGAGCAGTACAAAGACACATTATTTTCTAAAGACTCATTTGCTCCTATTCCTTACACCGTTTGCTGCTATACCCACGGACGAATAGGACGTGCAAGATGAAATACATATGTTTTATTGAGGTGAAATCCTCGGAGTGTTGAATCCTTATAGAAAATTGCAGGAAACAGTGCAACAGATAATACATTGTTGCCAACTTGACATTTGGTGTACTCTGGTCCTTCACTTATTTCACCTTGTATGGGTTAGGTTTATTTATTGCCAATTTGCCGCAGACAGTGAATTGTGTTTCGACTCCGAGGTTTAAGCTGGATTGCAAGAAGGTGCAAAAAAGAAATAAAACAGGAACAAGCCAAAAAAGGACTAGAGCATTGCAAAGGTACTAAGAATACTTGGAGACTAATTATATTTATAGAAGTAGATAAAGACCGACCATGGTCTGAATCATTTAGTTTCTGCGGGCCTGGTAGGCTTGCAATGTAAGGATAGTAATGATACTAGGAATATTAGATCCTGTTACAAGTGGTGGTAAAAGATATTTAAGCATAACGCTACTTGAAAGGTCTTTACCATGCTCCAGTCATATATTGTTAGTCACCACAGTTGAGTCTTCCTTGGTTTACCCACAAGCAGCGCAGTGAATACTAGGGGAGTACGGACTCTTAACTGCTTAGACTGTTTGGACTGTTTGTTAGAGTAAATTTTCTAAAATAGTAAATAATAGAAATTTTAGCATAGAACCCGATTAAGCTAAGGGCGGAAATGTGCGGCAGGTAGTGAATTGGACAATAGGAAGGCTAGCGCCCGAGGTAAGCGAGAAATCAAGACACAAAAAGACAGAAACCGAGACCTCCTTAACAAGACCATACTGCTTCTGCGATACATCATTGATGTTTTACACTGGCTCTTTAGTTAGTTTATAATGTAAGTACCAAGTTCAATTATAAAATAATACAAAACCCTTTCCCTAGGTGCCTCCTTGGCAAAAAAAGAAAAAAAAAGAAACAGAAACAAAAAAAAGTGGGCGGGAAATTGACTAGAGCCTTGCAAAGGTGCTAAGAATTCTTGGAGACTAACAATATTTGGAGAGGTAATAAAGACCGACCATGGTCTAAATCGAGTGTTTTGCGGGCCCGAGAGCTGGCAGTAGTAAGGATAATAATACTAGGTAATGATACTAATGATGGGTAAAGATACTAAGACTACTGTGATATGTGCTGTATGGGAATAATGATACTGTTACAAATAGTGAAGTAATGATATTTGGGAATAAAGCTATTTGGAAGGTCTTTACAAGGCTCTAGTCGTATTGTTAGTCACCACAGTTGAGTCTTCCTGAGTTTACCCATACCGTAGTAACAGCGTAAATACGTGGGGAGTACGGACTCTTAACTGTTTGGACTGTTTGCTTAGCAGAACTCTTAAAATAATACATGAAGGGGGCCTTGTAGCCGAGTATAAATTTTACCGTACATTCGCCACCGGCAACCTTTTTAGTGTTAGCGCATTATCCAAAGCCTTTAATGCTGAAATCGATCTCTAAATTTTTATGCCGCACCAAATGCTGTACTTGGGACTGACTGAGCACGATACCGAGATACTTAGTACCATGACGGCAATACATTTGTGATGTGAGGAACAACCTTTAGCTCATAACTGTTGATCTCTCATGCTAAATTAACCCATGAATGGTGTGGGATAGTACAAACTTTGCACCATAACTTACACCAGGATACTTCTCAAGTAACGAGAAGGATAGGCAGGTAGATAGTGTTTCTGCCTATTTCATAGCTAACTTTTCACCGGAAAAGTGAGCCTACCAAATTTTCTAGGGAATTCTGAATTTTATGTCAGGAACACAGTTCCCGCTTAGTGAATTAAGAGTCTCCAAACACATGTTGGGCACTTCTAGAACAGGAGATGGATTGGTGTATCCTATGCTTTCAGTATGATATCTTTTTGATGAAGGAGGCATGGCAAGCTTGATCAAACGCAAATTCATAATCATGGAAAATTCATAGCATAAAGAACAATTGGAGGACGGTTTACGTGGCTTCATTGCTCGTTCGGTGAACACGACTATGTAGATTACAAGCTAGTCTTTAGCAACACGCAATGACCCTGGCATTCCCCACCAGCGGGCAACTATGAACTTTCCTTCCCATTCTCTCAAGTGCACTCTCCGCCGTACATAAATGCAGTTCTCGTGTATTCCCCCAAATCTAGGGAAACACTGAGACTCCTGTTTGAATTATGGCCCATCTTGGAGAATCCCTGACCATATCCTTAAGTCTACTTGACTTTGGCAGATTTCCATAGTATCGGTATCGATCCATGATCCATTTGCTAGATCTGGCCCTACGTGCAGTAAGTACATTGGCACGGTGATACAGCTCTCTAGACGAAATTGTAGGATTATCTCTGAGCAACTCAATAATCTTGATATCATCTGTGATACTTGGTTTGGCTACCTTTCTGCCTTCATTGGGTCTGATGTGAGTGACGTTAACCGGAATATTGGATAATACCGAGCCTGACGCTTGACCTCCTTGGTTACCAGTCGGTTGATTGACGGCGTGACCGGCGTTGTTCAATGAGGCATTTTGGTTTGAAGTAGAGGCAATCGCGGTCTGTCCCTGACCATTTCGAGTTGTGGTAGAGGAGGACTTCTTGCCGCGTAAAGCCTTGGATGTACGAGTTGAGGTAGCCGCGCTCTTTCCCTGACCATTACGGGTTGCCGTTGCGGGAGACTTGTTGGTGTTTGAACCATTGGCGGTACGAGTCGAGGTAGCAGCGGTCTGTCCCTGGCCGCGATGAGTTCCGGTCGAGGCAGAGGGATTGTTGGCAGTCCGAGCGCTCTTGTCAACAACACCATCAGATGCAGTCAAACTGCGCTGTCGCTTTCGACTCTCCTATTAGGGGTTGGTTAGTATAGGCCTTGCCAACTGGAATACTTGGGAATAGACAGAGGCTGCTTACCGAGGCAACTTGTGCATTGTGACTGTCGGCGAGCGGCTTTTGGAAGTCTGCCTTCAAGAACTTGGGCTGACCCACAACAGGATGGAGTCTTTCGAGTTCTTTACCGGGGCCAGGTCCGTGGAAAATGAATTCGGATTGGCGGTTGTCGTAGTAAGCATGGGGGCGACCGAAAGTATCTGCGATCACAATGCGAGCGTGAACGGGTACCATGCGGTAGGCCATCTCGCTCCTCCTCTTGGACGCAGTTAGCAATTGAGAAGCAATTGAAAATATGGGGAATGCAGCACACCTTTTAAAGAGGTTGAAAGCGCCGGATCGGTCTGGACTTTGCTTTGCTTTCTTGTTGTTTGGAGTTGGTGGGTTTGGGATTTCATAGTGGGATTTTAAAAATTCCATGGTGCGGGCGTTCTGGAGTAGTGAATTGGTATTGAGTGAATTTGACCGCAGTCTCTCTACCGCCCCGCCTGTATGAGGCTAGCTCAGTTACGAGTGTATATCCTCAGCATGCCTAGCAAATAAGTTGCGTATTCTCACTTCTTATACACACATCAACCTCCACCGACAGAACCTCCACCGAAATAACCTCCTGTTTTGCCATCAAAGCCAATTACTGCTTGATCACTGGCCTCAAACTTTAATTTTGACCCAAGTACACTGGTTTTTACAATTTACAACAGAGAGGTTGATTGCAAAATAGTAGCAATGTCGCCTTGGTCACTTCTTGCTTGCATTTCACATTGCATACCCAAAAGACTTCCTGCGCCTAAGGCCTGAAATAAAGGAATCTTGATCATTGATTATATATAGAATTACGCAGACCCCAAAAAAAGTCAATTATTTAGGGTTAAGAAGTTGATTGGGGGTTTAGTAGAACAGTGAATCAAGACCAAGAGAACTCGCCAAATTTAAGCGAGCTCTAATTGATCCTCTCAGCGCCAAAAAGCAAACTGACCAGAACTCCTACCACCAAAAAACCCATAAGCTAAAATAATTGGCCATCCTCTTGATATGCACCAATAAGCAAAAGTGTTTGTATGAGAAATTTCTTTCCTGGAAATGCTCAACTGACTCAAATCTCGCAACATCAGCGATACATCACAACCCAACACCTAGTCCACAACCTCGACTCTTTGCCAAGTTCGGATGCTTGAAAAGTCTACTTAGGACTGTTTCAGGTCTCTCGATTCTTACTGTACCAGGTAGAGCCAAACCAATCTTTACAGACTAGCGACTACCTCTCGATGCTAAACAGCAGTCTGCGAACTTCCGGGGTTGTCGTCCAAGTTTTGTAGTATAAGGCCTCCAACCGATATATTTCCACGGGATCTCACTCTGGGGCGCAACGGAAACTTCAACTTGTCACGGTATAGCCATGCGACCGAGATTATTGTTGTCTGTCTTCTGAAAAAAAAAAAGGTAGCATACTGAACATAGTTTGACATGCAAAACAATAATGTCAGCAAATCTCAAACCTAGTGTAAACTGCTCATGTAGGCATAGAAAATGGAAATCATCTTTACTTACGGCTACTGCCATTCCGGAAACCGAAATTTTGTCAGAAGGGCAATAGATTTCATAGCTGAGCTGTTTCTCTTGTTTTCATGGGCTAAATATTGATCTATCTTACTATCTTGCTGCTGCGTGAGATTTTAGAGCTGCAAGATATCAGCATTCAACTTGTTGTCGAAACCCCATAAGCATACAACTTTCAGCTTCTTATGCATACTAGTTATGAGACGTTCTCAAAAATGGATGAGTCCCGAAGCTGTGATGTCTATCTGCTCCATACAATGAGTGAACTCTTTTGTGATGTCTTCAAGCCGAGGTCTTTGTTATTCGGACAATATACTTGGAACCTTAACCATCCCAAGTATATATAGCCAATGTAACTCTTTGATGAAAGTGGGTTAGATGTAAACAGAGAAATATTTGTAAATTGCTTTGATGGTTAAACATCTCAATAACTCTTATTATTTATACGTTGTCTGCGATACACAAGTAAAATAGTCGGTACATGATTTCTGACAAATTGCTTTTAGCAACTGCGAAATACTGTTGTGTGATAGACTTGTACTAGCGCTCACTACCTTTCCCTTAAAGATGCTAAGCCCTAACTTTTCTTCTCTTAGTGATATTCCGAAACTTTTAATGCACTTTCCTAGAACTCTTATTCAACACTTTAGAAGTGAGAGTCGACAACATAAGAACACCAGGTTGTAAGGAAAGTCACAAAGGAGTTGAAACTTTGGCAAAGATAAAATTCTTAAGGAGTCAAAGTTATGAAACGAGTTGAAAGTTTTACCCAAGTCCTCTGAGAGGTGTCAACAACCCGATATTATCAATGAGTCAAAACAATAAGGTACAGAAGTCGGAAATATTAACAAGTTAAACAACTAAAATTTTCAGAAGCCCAACATCAAACATTTCCTATACTGGCTCTTAATAAAGCAACAAAAACCAAGTCCCCACCTTATATAAACCACCCTTAAAGCCCCCTTAACACCTAACTCTCTTTCCTCCCCTACCCTTATGCTCCATAACTTCATAACCCCGATGCGATCCCAAGTTCCCACAACAAGACCAATAAAACTCATCAGTAAATTCCTCATCATCCGCAAGAACTTTTACATCTCCGTCATAATCAGCTAATAAATCTGACGACTCATTGATTTCATTGATCCTTAGTGTCCAAACAAGTCAGAAACGCCCTCTTACTCTCCAATTGGTAATGTGGAAGGAAAGGAAAAAAAGTGCCTGTTTTATGAAAGAGTGGAGTCGGGCTCTGCCGTAGTATAATTTAGTGCAAGGCCTATATAAAATTACTACTCGTCAGTAAAATCTTCCTCTCTTCATCAATAGCTCGAGTTTCATCGAAAGCTTCGTTTTTTCCCACCTACCATCCCTATATATAGTCTATATATATAGTTAGTTTTAGCCCTAGTACGGGAGCGTTTGGTAGTAAACAGGTACCCTAGAGTATTATTTCCTATACAAATTAGGAGTAATTCGATCTATATTAATAATAGCGATTGACTTAGTAAGTCTAAAATCAATGAATTAATTCGACGAAACGAGATGAATAAAAGGAAAAAAAACATATCAGGATGTAGGATACCAACAACAAGAATCCTTCCTATTCATCCTGACATCAAACTCCCTATCACACTGTTCACAAATAAGCCACCTCAGTCTAAAACCCTCCTCCAACACCACATTTCCTAAATCCCCAACCTTCCTCTTCATCTTTTTCTTTTTCCCATTCTCATCCCCATTCCCATCATCCCACCCATTAACCTTAGCAAGCAAAGAAGAAGCAACATATCTAGTGAGAAGACAAACCCCCCACATAATCATTCCCCCAATAACACTTCCATACAAACCCCAGATCAAACAAATCAGGATCATCAGCAAACCTTTCTTTAGAACCAAGAATCTTTCCATTATCGTATTCATAATCAGCCCAAACAGTAGCTTCCTCATCAGGAATTTTATAGCTTCCCTCTAATCCCCCTCCCCCCAAAAAATCATCAGTCTTGAACACTCTTCTCTACTCCTTAAAGTTGAGGTACAAAAGGTGAGAATACAAAAAAAAGTAAAGCATAGGTACTCGAGTACGTGCCTTCATGATGACACAATCTTTTTCACCATTGTTTAGAGGATCGAAAGACTCATCGCAGTTTTTGCAAATTACTTTCCTTGGCACTTCTTCTTTTCCCTTTTCTTTTACTTCTTCTCCCTCCGTTTCTTTTCCTTTTACTTCTTCTCCTTCCGTTTCTTTTCCTTTTTCTCTTTTCTTTTCCGTTTCCGCTTCATTTTATGCAGGCTTGTCCTCGTTGCAAGGAAACGCTTTCGAAGCAGGCACGAGCATAGAAGCGGCAACTAAGTTACGAGCAACGTGCTCTTGTCTACAGAGCTGTAGGAGAAGCCCTTGGAGGCGTTCAGGAGTTGCGGTCTCTATTGCTTCAATGGGTTCTGGTGCTAGAACGGGCTCTGGACCAGTGAGATCAATAACTGTTGCCATTTCTAGGAAATTAATTGCAGAATTGATTTTCGATGCGGATTAAGCTGGTTTGTATCTTGGAGGATCTTCAAGCTGTGATCATTTAGACTTGGGTAATATTCTCACATGCAACATGATCACATAAAAATACTCTTCCGTTGTTTGCGACCTCTGTGATCATCTCTTTCTTTTCTACTATGCAAAATGCTGCTCTAGTTCTGTTATAGGGGTATACTAATGTCCCTCTGCGAAGGTGGTCTGACAAAACTTACCTCCGGCATCTGTGTATTTATCATCAGGCCAGAGCAATTTTCTCCGCCAGAGCGCTCGTATCATCATTCCAAACACAAAAAACCAAACCACTACCAACAACCCGGCCAGGACTGTCCCAAAGACCTTGATTGCCTCCGAATCGAACGCTTTGCCGATAGCTTGTGTGGCAGTTATCATTGCGGTGTTTGGGAAAACAAAAGAAAACCAGGTCATATCGAATTGGATATGGTGCTTCGGGTGATGGAAACCCATCAACTGCCAGTGAGCACCCACACTCACAATGAAGAACCACATACATAAACCCCACATCCAAAGCCCAGTAAGATCAGCTTGTAGCTTCAAATAGAAGGCTGCTTCTGTATAGCCCATATATCCGTTTGGAAGGACTTTTGTAGAAAGTATATTTCCCAGGTGTACGATGCCAGCTACTGTGAAGCCAGAAGGTCCGACTGACACGAACTGTAGAGGTTAGCAAATATGGTAGGGTCCGATGAAATGAGGGAGTGTTGCGCCTACCATTCCAGGTCGTGCCATCTCCCTGGGGAGCTTCTGAGTCATGAGGCGGTAAATGAAAGCGCTATATATCATTAAGCTAACAAGAAACCCAGTTCCCTGAATGGTAACAGCCCCAAGGGAAATTGCAAGGGCGTTGATCTTCGTAGCTGCTGCTGCATCGGGTAGAGCATCCAGTAGGTTTGCTGCAAATGGCGCGAGTAGAAGTAGAGGATAAGCTGGAAAAATCCAAATTGGTGTCATGGTGTGAATTGGAAAAGTTCTAAGGACTTATCAGCATCGTTATTCATAACATAAACTGCCATTGCAGAGAAGGCGTGGTCAATGCGAAGCTGTTGAATCAAGTCTGTGTAACAGGAGATGTCCTAAGAGCAAACCTAAGGATGGGAAGACCTTTGCATCGCATACGGCGCATTGACTATGATGGAAAACAGTACTCACTGGGTTGACCATATTATCAGGTATATAGAGGAACTCGCGAGAAAGGCAACAGCAGCGTAGAGCCAGAAACAGACTTGCATGGTAGTTTGAAGCCATTCTCCAGTTTCTGGTATTCCATATTGACATATGTTTATCAGCATCGTGCCCGTACTACGCGGCAATTAGCAACGGAAGCTCGAGTAAATGCTTGACAACTTACGAGACAACACAAGCGGGGATAAAAAGAGATTCTCTTTGGTTCGTGAAGGAAGCTCGGAAAGCGCCTGGTTTCCACCAGAACCGTAGAGTGAGACCAACACTATTTATTAGGAACAGACAGAAATTGAAAATCGTAATTATAACGCCAATGACCCTGAGCCAATCAGATCGAAATGGGACTAGAAAGTCTTAGCGAAAAGATTTTCCATGCATAAAAAGAAGCAGAGCGCATTTGCCGTCACTGAGCTTGTCAAGCCAACTTGGCCAGAGGTCAGCCAGACCAGTCGTTGGGCCGGCAAGAGGGGGAGAGCGCTTGTGGAAAGGAGCGCCTACTTGAATGTAGAACATTGGCCATCCCTCCTGTTGCCATCGTCATTGTGAACCAAGTCCATGTATAGCAGCCCACCCTGTCTCGTATGCCAATAGTCTTCAGTCCCTCATTTCCAATGGGTTTCTCCTGTGTTGAAGGGTTGCTCATATCCATACTCCTGCCATTATCCACCGCTGTATTATTGTCCCCTCCAGAAATATGTCGTTTCCTCTCTCCTCCTTCTTGTATGTCCTCTTTCCCGAAGAAACCGCATAAACTGCTCTCGATATCCGGGGCTCGAGGTGTTTGGTACCCGTTCTCTGGGAGTTCGCACATCAACCTTCCTGGTAGAGATGTCGCAGTTGACATTTTGCGAAGATGCCTTCCTCTGGTGGGGTTACGAAGATCTTGGATATTCCATAGAGACCCAGCAGTATTAAAGGTTCGAGGGTGGTGAGGGCGTAGCTGAAGTTCACCAGAGTTGTGATGAAGATCAAAAGATTCAAGACGATGGAGCCAAGGTTGCTCAGCGCCATTGTGATTGAGACACGGCCTATCCCGGGAAATCTAGGTTGATGGTGGGATGCAGGAAAAGGCGCTGGTGGAGAAGATTCGGTATTGCGGCAACGATGTCATAGGCCTCTATGGAGGGTTGGGCGGCGCTATTCGCAAGACGCTGAATCGAATTGAATGGGGTCGACGGAGACGATTGTTGTAGTTGTAGTTGCACAATCACTATGAATCACTATGAGGCTCATTAGCAATGATGCAGTGCGACATACGGCTCAGCTTCTGTACCTCGTCCAATCATTGACGTAGGGAGGAAGTACGTACAGTACAGTACAGTGGTAACACCTTCCAGATTTGTTGAGCGCGCATGTGCAGGAGGTCCATTAATTAATTAATTATGGTGGAAAGCTCCCAGGCGGATTCACCGCCATTCCAGATTTGGTTGGCGGTGTAAGGTGGCAGTACACTACACCATTCACCCCACCTCACCTCCATGTCTGAACAAACGCACGCTGCCTCTTTTCTGCCCCTCAGGCTTCTGCAAACGAAAACACTCGTTTTTCAATAGTTGCAACTGCTCTGTGCCGTCATCAAGACTATCCGTGCTATCTGTCATCTAACACTTACTACACCCACTAATCTTCAAGCACTAACATCTGAACTCCAAACAGCTTCACCTAGCAGCTTCTCTTTGAACCCACCGCACTCTTATTAAGACGTCTGCCGTTGATGGCGACCAGTATGCCACTTCATCACGGCCGCGAAGAGGTTCTGTACTGTGATGTCTCTCAGGATATTGGCGCTTGATCAACTGAATATATCCAGTTCTTCTGACAGACTCAAACTTTCTGTTTCCGCCACAGCAGTCATCGCATATCCAGCTAGCAGCCTGTCTTCCTTGGACAATGCTGGCATTATTGTGGCCCTCACATCTGGGAACATATGGACGTCTCGAGGAGTGGGTTGTCAAATCGAGGTTCATGTGTCAGTGGATGACGAGCTTCTTGAGAGCGCCCTACGAGACCAAATCATGGAGCGTCTTGCAAGCTACCTTCGCCATGCTCCGGTGAGTAGACTCGGCCAAAGACTCCTGCGCTCCGCTGAATTTCTATAGCTATGGTCCCAATTATCGTTATCAACTACAGTCGAAATTACATCCACACTTCCCACCGTCCCCGAACTCGACATACTCCTCCGTATCAGACATTCAGATCCTATACCCGCCCCGAGATCTTCAGGCAACATCAGGACGATACTGCTAGGATCCAATAATATCGAGGTTCCAGAGGGCGTGATTTGTGCTCGATTTGAGAAGCTGCGGCTCCATATGGATTTCAAGGAAACAAAAACCACGACTAAGAAAATAAAAATTCCCAAGACCGATATTGACCAGCCAGATGTAATGTTACTAGATGAAATGGGTATGGAACAATGTGAAAATGACCATATGGAGGCTATCGAAAAAGTTGCAGGCGATCTTTCTTTCTGTGTTTCTAATTCAATGGCAACCTGTTTTGATGATCACAAGACCATCGCTGTGGAACAGAACCCATTAGCACTCAAACAGACTGGCCCAGAAGACGATGAAAGATTGCTATCTCAGAATAATGAAGCCCCTTCACTCACCTACGAATCATCACTATCGTCACTTGACTCATCTATACGGCCTTTGAAACGACCTAGTTCAAATGACCATGATCATTGCAGATCTGACGGGCACTCATCAATATTGACGCCAAGCTCAGCATGTAACCTTGCAGAGGCTGCATTACGTTTACTAATCGGGGGCTATGGTCAGGGCACGAAAGGATTTCGAGGCGTGCAGGTCAAGAAGCCCTCTCCAAGTACGTCTCTTTCACAGGTTGTTCCGTCGTTGTGGAGTCCAGGGTTCAAAGAGGCAAGATGTTCAAATTTCAATTTGGTCGCGAGGTGCTAATCCCGAGCTAGTCCGTCAAAAACAATGCGCATTTCCTCCCCACAGTCGTCCAAGCCATAACGTCCTCCTGGCCACGCAACGCACAGTCACCCACACTGCGGCAGAAACTAATGCAGCTAGCAGATTCCCTTCCTTCGATATATCACAATGAAGAAGATTCACCTGGAGATAAGGGATCCGTAGAACGCCTCGGAGCCGTGGTTCAGTCAAGATTGTGGGCCATGATGCAAAGAAAGCTGCATGATCCATTGGCAGCTCGTCGGTTACGGAGTACATTGGAGTGTGGAGAAGAGCAACTTGTGCATGATCGGGGAGACTTTGGCGATCTGCTCGCGGAGGCTTCTAAAGCAGGATTTTCGGCGGGTGTGACCATTAACGACCAAATGGCCATAGACCTAGCGGAGTTCATGGATGAAGAGTCTGTCATGGAAGAAGAGGAAGAAGAGGAAGAAGAAGGATCTATGTTCGATGACCTTCTTGCAGAACTGGAGGATGATTGCGACCTGCTAGGAGACCATGAGCAGATTGAAAGAGAAGCAGTAGAACAAGAGACAGATGAGATATTTCTTTTGGACAATTATTCACAGGATGGGGCTGGTATTAAGTTGCAGTTACCAGCGATAGGAAACTTAGATGAGCAGCTGGGAGGTTTCAAGGACCTGGAAAGCCCATTGAAGTCACCGGAAACTGACAAGACGCTGCTAGGAGACCATTTTGCAGCAATGGCATCTGATGACGGGCAATTAGCAGAATCAGAGAACATGTTAGTATGAAGTTATTCCTCTTTATAGAAGGGTTATATATCACATCCTACTTTAAACCCTTTAGTATTATAAAAATACTATAGTGTCTTCAAATCCATATACTTGCCTTTTAAATAGGCCGGATTAAGTAGTGAGATTTGTCTATAAAGGTACAGATAGGTACTTATATAAATACTACTTTGTATACTCGAATAGACTTACTTTAGCTCTCTTTCTCTTTATAGAATATAACATTTGCTTTATCATTTCTAATTTATTTGTTACTTCTTACATTTATGCAGCAAGAAGTAGGCAGTAAGTGTTATTAATAATCTGCAGTTACTATCCACTATTAACAAGTATTGTCTGCAATCTGTAAGTATTACTTTCTATCTATAAGCATTTTTGATAATCTATGGGTATTATCTACAATCTAAGTACATTTATTGTCTACTATTTGTAACCTAAGTTCTATCTTCTATTAAGGACTATTCTACTATTGCTTGTACTTAGAACTAAAACTAATATCTATATATTGTTGAATGGAAAGGTTATGAGGAGCAACATATGGTGGCAATGTAGTGTTGTATTCTGTAAGGATCGAAGAGAGCTCCGAAGTAGGCCTAAGTAGGAAAACGGTTATATGACTATTGTTTTAAAGCAAGTTTTATTAGTAATCTGTTACTATCATCTGCAGTCTGCAAGTATTATCCGCAATCTGTAGCTATCATCTACCATTAGTAAGTACTTATTTTAAGTAGGTGTCATTAGCAATCTGTAGCTATCATTTGTCATCTGCAAGTATCATCTATAGTCCATTTATCACTTTATTTAACCTAATTGTAATTCACATCAACAAATCCAAAGCATAGAAGATAAATTTTATTCGATTTCCTGTACCTAAAACCTCCCAAAAGAAAAACCCTCCAAATACACATCCTTACTATTCCTCCAACTCCCATCCCTAATCACCTAATCACCAAATCAAAAATAATGCCCCCCCTCAATCCTTTCCCACCTCCCCTTACAAGCCCAAACCCTCTCCCTCAAATCCTTCGCATTCAACCCTCTCCTCTTACCCGACCCCAAATATCGATATCCAGTAATCATCTTCTTAGCCAGCATTCGTGATTCTGGTACCCCTCGAGCTTTACTATAAAGCCTTACGATTTCGAGAAAAGATAATTTGTTATCTTCGAGCCAGTTTACTAGTCTAATATCTATGGCTGCTGAATTTGGAGAAGGTGGTGTGCTTTGGGTTTTGTGAGGTGTTGTTGGAATAGGAGGTGTTGGAGTTGGAGTTGGAGGAKGTGAGGAGAGTAAGTTGTTATCTAGAATAATAGGGTTTTCTTGTGTTCCGTGTAAGGCTCTATGACTTGTATTTGTATCGTGTCTTGGTGGGGATCGATTGGAGTCTGAAGATGTATGAATTAGGCTGGTAGACGAAGACGAAGTGGAAGTCGAGGTTTGCGATGTAGATACTCGTGGTATGTTTAAAGGTGGTTGTAATTGCCTATTACTTTGACTTGCATCACTACTGGTTATAATGTTTCTAATGCCTGGATAACCAATTGGGTGTTCAACTCTTTGTCCTGATATTTGGACAAGTTGACTACTTTTCGCTAAAGTCGTTTTCGCTGATGTTGTTTTTGCAGATATTTTGTCTATTAAACCCCTTTTCGCTGAACTTCTTTCCGCCGATGTTCTCTTTCCGATACCTGTGTCCAATAAATCTCTTTTCGTAGAACTCCTTTCTGTTGAACCTGTATCCGTTGATCTTTTCGCTGAAGTTCTCTCCATTAACGCTCTTTCCGCTGAACATTCCCTAGGGTAGGGTGTTGACAACCTAGACAACGCTGTCACCTTTCGTAGTTCCTTTATCGCAACGACTAATTAACGTCCTGCCTGGCAGTAAATGATGATCGATTTTGTGATTGGCTGTCTGAGAAAGACTGAATTCCTGACATTACTAGTCTTTGTCCACCATTTGAAGGTTTAATGGTGGACTGCACGGTAGATTGTAGTGGATTTGAAAACTGGATAAAGGGTATTGGTGTTAGTGTTTATGGTTACTTTCTTGTTGGCTCTTTGGAGGTTGAAATATGTTGCTCAGGTGGGTAGTTATGCTTTAGGAGTGGATCATAGATAGTTGGAGGAAGACGTCGGGTGGAGCATAATATATTCTAATGACTGAGTCAGAAGGCACTAACTGAGTCGAAAGCTGCGACTGAATCAATGGCTGAAAGCTTTGAGTGTGAATATGCAGTTATTGTACTGTATTTCCCGTTCCTTTTAGAGTAACTGTGCGACTCACTAGACGGTCATGGGTGTAAACTATACTACTGTCTGGTTGAATGTCAAACAACTAGGTGGGAGAGCCAAGCGAATAAAGGTCTGTGAAAGTGGGTGGAACTCGCGTGTAGAATTTTGAATGTTGTAGGGCTTGATTGAGAGGGCGCGTGTCTTAGGAAGGAGGATAAGAAAATACTCTGCTTCTCTTCGCTTCTGCTGGTACTCGGAGTACAGGGAAGAGGGTTGAGGGATTAATTCAACCAAGAACTTCCAGGTACTGTAAAGTGAGTGACGGTTAACTTAAACAATAATTCAATAATATAAGTTTTATTTTTGAAGAGAATTTGGTGAGCCTAGGTCAGCTGTTAGAAATTGGTATTCGGCATCAACATTTAGATCGCGTAAATGAAAAGTTAAGCGAGATGTGAAGGTGCATTTCTTGTACAGGGGAGGAGATACCAATACCACTCTGCCTTACTTTGAGATGCAAAATCAGTAAGTACTCTGTACTCGGATAAGGCATTCTTCACCTTATCATCGACCCATAATCAATCGGTGTTTCCTACCCATCTAGTTAAGATTGGATGCTCACTATGGGCCTATTTTAACTACTAACGAGGACAGAGCACCCTATCTAGCACCTCCTTTACCGCAATACACTTTTGAGTGCTGATAGTTCAAGCGGCTCTGGCCGTGGCTGCCAGAGCGCTCCACTAACAGGAAGACGAAAATGAAGATAAATTCTGGTAACTTCACTTGCTTGTTGAACGGGATGAATAAATCTGAACCATTGGCAAGTTTGCAGAGTCTCAATACAAGGAATTTTGGCAACTTAAAGTAAGTAAAACTTCTGTGCCAGTTTTCTTCTGATGATATTAGGACTTTAGCGCTTCTAGGACCGTAGTACAATGAGTTGCTCTCATCGCCGTACAAGTAGGCTAGCAGCGAAGGCTACGCGATATACTGATGGGTGTTTTTGTAAAACTCATACCATTTTATCTCATTATCTTCTGATAAGATTCTTCGCAGCTTTCAGTAATGAGCCACAGTTGACAAAACTCACAGCTTGTAGCCTTGTGAGACCGAAACCCTAGCTTAGTGACGCCGCACTCATTCACCTTGAAAACACCACAACCACATTACCCGTGTGGTGCGGAAGGTCAAATTTTGATTTTCGCAGCGCAGTCCTTCAACTCTCAACAACAACATCAAACAACTGCACAAATCCGAAAAGAGCAACGTAGACCATCGATGGTTTTGCGTTCGCCCGGTATGAATACTTCGACATCTAGGGTGCAGTTGGAAGTAACAACGCTCTGTATGTAGGGGATCGTCTGACCCTAATTGAGTCAGAAGTTTAAACTCTATGCCAATATTAGACTTCCGCCTTGGTTAGGTTACCGCCATATGTAGGTTTAAGAAGCCAGTTGCTGAACCACTACTCCTGCCCCCCCCCCCCCTTTTTTTTTTGCGCCTTCGGTAAATACTCTGAGTTTGCTTTCCTGTCTTCTTGGATTTTTGAAGAGAAAAACACAAGTAGCTAGTGCCATTTGCAGTAACAACCCTTTACTATGTAGGGCATCTTCTGGCCCTAATTAAAGTTCTAGACATTGGTTAGGTTACCGCCCTATTTGTGTACATTAGGAAATCCACTCGACCACTGTCCTCGCATACATAGTTTTACTACCAGCCCTAACTAAGTAAGAATACTTGTATTGATTAATTGATTTTTATGTAGTGTCCTCGCTAACTTTGTTCTGTTTTAGGAGGGCTTTTTTTGGTCTTCCTATATGTTTTTAATCAGCTCGCTTATATTTACCAGTTTTGCCGAGTCTAATTCACCACCATTGTACACAAATTTAGCGTGTGCTAACCAGATAAGAAATTAGGGCAAATAATGCAAACATGGTAAGTGTAGTTAGAAGTGTTGAGCCCAATCCATGTAGGGGATCTTCTGGCCCTAACTAACTAAGAAGTCTAACCTTGCATAGTTTAGACTTCAAGCTTGGTTAGGTTCCCGCCCTATGTGTGTTCACTAGGAAAAACATTCAACCAACTGTTCTTAGTTTTCTTTTACTACCTCTCGGCAAATACTTTAAGCTTACTTTCCTGCCTTCTTTTTGTAGATTTTATAGAGCTCGCTTGAGTAAGCGAGTTGTTAAATAATTCCCTTTCACTATTGTTATATTTTCAGGTTTCTTCTATTTCCTACTTCCTCAAATTTGAGTTCAACTCTGGCAACGATTAAACTGATCAAGGACCCCTCATCCTCGATTACCATGTCGTCAAATAAGTCCAAAATCCAAAATTAGCAGAAGTTAATAACTAGAGCCGCCTCGCTCAACCTTTGCGGCCTCTTCGACTTTAAAAATGAAGAATAAATCGATCTCTCTAGTACGAAAATTCCCTCAAAGCCTTCTCATCTCCTTCTCTGACCACATAAGAGCTGTTTGCTAAGACTATTTTCCAGATCTTCCGCTACAACGGCGCATTTCAATTCCTAATTGGCAGAATTGAAAGCCCAGTCGGGACCAAGTACGCCAAATAATATTTATTATCGAGTATGAGATGACACGATATTCTGAACTATATCTAAATAAGAGTTATGGTCAACAAAGAAGATATTTAGACCGAAAGTCACATTTAGCTTCTTCTATCTTGGAACAATAGAAACCCGAGCTATAGTCATCGATTTTTTTTCATTCGGTATTTCTCCTAGTCGGAGGTTCTTAAAATTTCGCATTTAATTTTAAAGCATGCTGCTCTCCCATGTGGTGAAAATGTTGAATGCTGCATGCTGCTTCGAGAAATGTACAACATAGGTAGAGTATTATTTCGTGAACTAATGTACCTTTCGTGTAAGCAGGACTTCGGACCTGTTTAAAGCCAGGAACGATTGCTTTGCGTACCAAATATGACACATTTTGTACGTCTTTACATACTATTTAATTTGTTTTGTATTGTTCTAAATATTATGCAGTGATCAATTCTAGTACTTATCACGATGTCGGCGAGAATAACAATGGCAGCAAATATATACCTTACAACAACAATCACGGCTTCTTGGATATTGGTTCAAGTTTTATTAAGATCTGAATGATTGAACCCTAGTAATCATGGGGGTTGGAGCCAGTTGTTATAGTAGTTGTTTTCTGCCAAGCGACCTGAAGCGTAAGCGAGGGGGAAAAAGGGGGCCAAAGCCCGATTTCTGCACTCAATTTCCACAAGAGTGAGAGAGTTGAACACAAAATCTTAGGCGCATAATACTTCTTGTGCTATACGCTGAGATCTCAAGGAGGCTGTTTCTCTTTCAAAACTAAGGATAAGATAGCATACCGTTCCCACAATGCAAAGTACCACTAGAAATCCAAATCTAGTAGGCTGTGGTAAATGGCAGGTTCCGAGTTTAGATTCCGCTCATATAGATGTAAGTTCCATTGTCAAGTACAGACAGAGGTGCAAACTTTGGCCTCCATGGTGGGGAAGAGAGGAAGTCAAAACATATGGGTGACTTGTGTTACACCAAGTGAGGATATACTCGCATCACTCCATCGGAGTCTCAATTCTTCCGGGCTGTAAACAGTCCTTGGGAAATTCACTGGAAATACCCCAAACGCGTAGATTTCTAAGGTTTTTCCTATGGTGAAGCCTTGAACAAATTCACTCGATCTCCCCGGAACGCGTAAATTTTTGCGGTCTTCCCACGATGAAGTCTTGATCCAACCTAGCTCTCAACAACAACAACAACAAAACAACAAAATTGATACCAAAAACATCAAGGCCGTCTGGTGTCTTGTAAAGGTTTGTTGCTCCCCTCCAGGACTTGCTGCACTCTCTTACACATCTTCTCGCATAGGTGGACAAAATGGCTCCGCCGCCTATGGACACGCGTAAGCCTTTCGCGACCTTGCTCCCCGAAGTCTACGATACTGCGGAAGACGCTTACGATTTCTGCATCAAAAATGCTGCTTCTCTGGCGCTTATCAACTTCTACAACCCCGACTGGCATGACCAAAACAAGGCTATTGACCGAATGCATTTCTTCGTCGAAGAGTTGGCAAAGGACCTCGATGAATGGAAGGATATTTCACTGGACGGTACAACACAAACCACTAGTGTAAGTGATCTTCATATGATGCTTCTCTCCAACTGTACTTCTTCGAAAAATCCTTGTACTTTTTTCTCTAAGCCTTGGGATATTTTCTAACCATTCTTGTGATGTAGACCAAAGCCGACCTTCCCGCCAAGCCCGCGCCTTCCAATACACGCATCTCTTCCTCTATCCTTCCTGTTAAGCCCGCCCCTCCCAATCCGGACATCTCTCCCGCCAACCTCCCTATTCAGCCCGCTCTTCCCAATCTAAACGTCTCTTCCGCCAAGTTCTCTGTCATTCATGCTCCTGCCCCGATTCCACAAACTCCAGTCCCAATTGTACAGGCTCCAGTACCAACTCCCGTGGCAGCGGTTGGCAGAGGCGCCCAACAACAGAAATTAACAAAGACGCCTTCCTTCAATATGGAGACGGATAAGATCATCGTTCAGTTACTCTTAGAGAATCCAACAATTTCCTCGAAGGAGCTTCTTATGAAGACCAATCATGCCACTGGACGACACGACAGCTCAAGCAGAGTCTTGTTGAATCGTTACCGCAAGATCGGCAACAAGACGAAGAAACATTGGACCGTTGTCGACATCAAAGAATCTCCAAGATGGCCTGTCATTCAGAACGGTGCCAATAGCTACGTTTAGATTCCATGGAGAGTATTGCTTGTGTCTGAAATTTTTTGGGAATGGTGTGAGTCGGAGACCAACAGCAAGAGAATTGTGTCTAGGCCATTGGCTTTTGAACGCCCACTTGTAAACTACGTCGTGGGATTTACCAAAGACAATTAAAGCTTTACCACATTGTCCCGTCCTTAATTACCCTGTCTTTAATTGCTAACGTGATTACTCTTTTTAACATATTAACATGGGTACAGCAATGGGTTTACTCTAAAGAACAACTTAGCTAGTTGAATTTCTAATTGGAGCCTAGTGATGATAAAGTCCCCCTCCCCATCTCCTCCTCTCCCCAAAGTCCCAAGCCTCTTCAACATTATCCCTGTCGTATGAAAGTATCTTCACAGCACAGTTCCCTCGCCTAGCCCATTTCGCCCTCCACCCCATAATCCACTACTACTATGCTTAGCACTTACCTTACTAAGGTGGTAGCCCTTGTTTTGTCTTGTATCCGTTTTTGTAAACTGCTCCGACGGTTTCATTAGATTTTAAAATACACCAAACTCACCACAAATTCTTCCCATTTAGAACTCAAGGCCTTTTCTTAGAGACTGAACCTGTCCGATGCGAGAAATCTCCACCGCATCCTCCTTCCCAACATCTATGATTCCGCCAGCTACCCAGATCCTTTTGATTTCTACATAAAATAATAAAGAAGTTATAAGAACTTGTATAGGGGGCTTTAGTGTTTTGTTTAGGTTCTCTGAAAAGGTCGCAGAGTACTAAATGCTCTGAATTTCAGTAGAGATTACTTGTACTTCTATGTGAAATTAGCCTCCTCTATGTTAGAGAAGAGATTGTTCTGCATGTTCTAAATCATTTTGTGTTGATGGCGTCTTTCGACTAGAAAACAGTGGTTTGTTAGTAAATGGAATAGTAGACAGTCCAACTGTATGACGGAAAGCTTTAGTTTTGACGTCAAAAATGCCACTAACCTAATCGGTAATAGTGCTGCGCATATTCACATCGATACTTAGGCATAAAATCCTATATTAAAACCCATTTTAGAGAAATTGGTAAGCAAACAAGTCAAACAGTTGTAGTTGAAACTTCCTGTGCTGAATATGTTAACTCTCCACACAGGATTGCTCTGGAGGATAACTCAACTGTTTGCACTTCCAATCAGAACCTTGCTGAGTCGAAAATAAAATTGCACCATAATATCCTTATATCGTAATATCAATATGTTCCTCATTATCCCTATTATCCACACTAATCACGTTATTCACATTATCCACATTATACCACTTCCCCCAATCCTCCCTTCCCCCTCGCCCCGCCCTGCGCCATCCTCCATTCTTAGTACCTGCCTCGGCGAGCTTCTGATCCTCTTTTTTTTAACCCTTTTTTTTTGCTTCAGCTTTTGTACTATTCATTCGTAATTTCTTTCTAATCTAGAGTCCGAGGAGCGCTTGTGGGATTTTTTAGTTGATATTAAGTACAGCATTCTATGACAAAGTCAAAACATTTCGAATTCACTTAGTACAAACTCCTCCAGTTCAGAACCCTGAACCACTTTTCCTATCCCTTATTCACTTCAAAGTTTTAAAAGCCACGGTTTTTTGGTTCGAAAATCTATGGCAAGCTACCATAGTAAACGTCTTCTATATATCACATCCATTTAACTGTATTTCTTGACAAGGCGTTGTTCACCTCGTTTTGGTCTTTTCTGTTGTTGGATACTTTCTGGCCGACGTTGACGTTGAAGCAGGCCGCAATCGCCTAATTTACTCGGCTAAAGCTCGCCTCTGCCGACCTCGACACTCCCTCCATAAAGTTTCCAATTGTACAACCGTCAACTACTGTAGCTGATTAAGTGGCCGATTAGATAGTCATATGAAGCTATGGTCATTTACTTTACAATAAACATAAGTAGAGCATTGCCCTAATCTATTGAAAATCTAAAAATTATAGCCCCTAATATACAGAATGCCACCAGAAATACAAGAACAAAAGAAGGGCCAGCCTATCTTATATGAGTCTGAATTTACGAGCAGTAGCGACGTCAGCCCTCCAAATCAAGCGCTGAAACCAATTACGTCGTTCTATAAGTTGCTAGTTAGCAAAAATATTCTAGGTTACTTAGTTGCGGAGTTAGGGTGGCTTACCTGGTGGTGCAGCACGTCTTGGACGGTCTTGCTGAGGTGAAGATTGCAGAGTTGGAATTGGTATCGGATAACCATGGAACTCACGCCGTCTAGTGTTGTCGATTGTGGCTCTTGTGGGTTGGGCGATGCTGGATCTAGGAGACTCGCGGGGTGCTGAGTGCCCTGGGTCGGGTATTTGAGCGGAAACAGAGGATCCTATTGATGATACTGACGACGATATTCCTTTATTAGGCTCATTTACGGATCTTGTGCCCGATACGGAAGAAGTAGCTAAGACCGTAGTTCTCTGTCTCTCGAGTGGACTTATGGAACCTGCACTTGAAGCAGTGGAAGGAGTTGAGGATAATGCTTCTTCGGATGGCTCGACAGTAGACCTTGTTGAGTTGGTAGTTGGGGCAGAAGAACATTCCGGAAAAGGATCGAAAGTAGGAAGTGCTAGTGTTGCATCAAATAGATCATGGCCTCTAGAAGTTGTATCTTCAGTATCAGTCATTTCAACTAGGAATTCCCCAGGGGATGAAGGCGATGGAATATCCTCTGACGGTGATGGTAGTGATGATGGAGGGGATGTTTGAGCTGCGGATTGATTTATGCTTGCAATTCTGTTTCGAAGAATCTCAGTCGATATGAACTCCGCTGGAGGCAAACCAAGTCTATCCATGAGCCTGACATAAGACTTTTTGGTTAACCGGTAAGCGTATGCATTCTCCCCGAATAATTGGAATCGTGATATGGGAAGACAATAAGAATGGGGTATTAGTAAAAAACACAGTATTTTGGGCATCATTTGTGAGTCCTCAAGATGATAGTTCAGCTGATGGCCAAATTCAACGGCTATGGGAGAAATTTGTGCAATATCCCGCTTCTTAGGGTCTCTCTGATCTTCTCTGAACTTTTCTGTGGACTTGTAACTACAGCTTGATATCTATAATAAAATCAGCTCCAAACATAGGTAATTCAAACAAGGGTCTGACCTGTAGAACATGCAATATGCCTTCATCCCTCTTTTCTAGAACAGCAAAAGGGTGTGGGTCATAACATGCGACCTTGCCCAGTCCACAGAACCTTGGAATATTAGGATGCTGTCGAGATGTCATGCAGGGTGTAAAGTCAGAATCTGTATATTTCCTTATCCGAGGAAGAGATATGATACATCCGACTTCTACCTCATGAAGAGAAATCGATCGTGGCATGACTGGCCCTGCCTAGTCTGGCGTAGAAATGAGTGGAGAGGTGATAGATATTGAGAAAAAGGAATTCGTGGAAGAAAACAAAGCAAAAAGAAAACAAAAGAAATAAACTGTCAATCTGCCAGAGGCGTTGAATAGAATGTGTTTCTCAGGACTGAAGGCCCTATCGACTCTTATAATTCCCATCGTGGACCAAATACCAACAGGACCTCTAGAAGAAAACCGTCTTGGAATACACAAGTCGCTTGATTCTACTGTTTCAGGGACTTAGATGATTTGGATAAGTCTCATTGGGAATCCCTTTCAGGATGATCGCAATTCGGTCTGCTCTTACATGATGAATCAAAAAACTAAGAACCCTCAGATACAAAATATTGTGCAATACAGAAGTCGCTTGACTTGTGGTCCTATTGACTTTAGCTAGCTTAGACAAATTTCACTCGGAATTTGTTTTAGCAATAGTACACTTCAGTCTATCTATAAAAGTATAATTTTCTAAGATTCCTCGCACTTGAAGACGGGTAAAAAGCCATGAGACATGCAGTCTATGCCAAGGCCAGCGATAGAAGTAGGTTTTGTGCCCAACCGAGAAAACAATAGCCAAAGCTGCGACATTCTGGCACTTGATTCATCAAAGAACTTCACAACTGCCTATTGTCAGCCAGTAATTAGACATGGCACCTTGGCTAGAATCTAGAAGCTAGCCATGTTCGACAGGCTTTACAGACAAAGACAACAGATCCAAATTTGTCTCTTTGTCTCGACTAGTCACCAGTAATGTTTCGATAGTCTGAGCAGCTGCTGAATAGACCATTCTTGTGGTCTATGAAGCTTCCTCAATGCTATCTGTAATCGCGGACAAGTAGAACGAAATTTTGGTGTTCCCGATGACCTTTTGTCATTCCTTCAACGGTAGCCGGTTTCTCTTTAATCGGTCGGTGTCTCTACGGGTTTCAGATACGACCTCGCCGATGAAGATATTCCTGTTCCTAACAATAAGACGCAAAACGAGGTTAGTCGTAGTCTCAAGCAACGGAAACGCAGCTGTTGTTGTTGTGAAGATGTTAATTTTTTCAGCAAAAGATGTTATCGTCGCGCAGTTAATGCACCATCCCCTTGTCGTTCTAGTCCAAAATCCGCTTAACCCCGACACCTTGCTGGCGTCAACATCATCAGCAACATTACTCATCGTCCACCATCACCAACAACCCATGAAAGTCGCTCACGATGTTGCTAGCTTTACTGGATGAGAGCCACTTATTGATGAGTAAGGATATAATCCGATGGTAACAACTTGGTGCCTTGGCAAGTTAGAGAGAATGCGGCTACGAAAAATGTGGGGTGTCACAATCGATGATTGATGAGTGTGTAGATGGAGGGAAGAGTATATAAACTCCTAGCCGCTCCTTCAATTTTCGTATCCCCAAGGACATCGAACTAGTTTCTGGTCATCTACCAACAGCTCCATTGATATTCCAATTCACCAACATTCAAAGAACTCACCTACACCAATATCTCAATATGTCTGGCTTCGGTATTGCCACACGCGGCTCAGAAGTCGTTGAAGCATTCTCTGAGCAAGTTAAGGGATGCACCTGTGAGCATCCTTGCCCTTAAGCGCCTACGGTAAACTCCATGAACTAATACCTCGCTCTCAGTTGCCATCACCGGCCCATCGGCCGGCGGGCTTGGTGCACAAACTGCCATCTTCCTCACAGCAGGGCAGCCCGATGAAATTATCCTTCTCGGACGAACCGAATCCAAAGCCTCGTCCGTGATTTCAGAGATCAGAAAGTTAAGCCCATCGACTTCCGTTCGGTTCATCCAAGTCGATCTCGGCGATTTCTCCTCGATTCGCAACGCTGCTAAAGTTATACATGATACCACCCTGAAGATTGATGTCCTGATCAACAATGCGGGGATTATGGGAGTCAAGAACTATACACTTACGAAGGACGGCTTAGAGTCACAATTTGGAGCCAACCACATTGGACATTTCCTGCTCACAAACTTGATTATGCCGAAAATTCTGGCCGCAGGGATAGGTGCTAGGATTGTTAATCTATCAAGCAATGGGCACCAGCTCGGAGAGATGCGGCTTGACGACTATAACTTTTCCAATGGAAAAGAGTATGATCCATGGGTCGGGTACGGACAATCCAAAACTGCTAACATGTTGTTCACGGTGTCGTTGGCAGAGAAGCTTGCATCGAAAGGTGTTCTATCTTATTCGCTGCACCCGGGTGGAATCTACACAAACTTGGGCAATGATGTGGACATGAGTGAGTGGCCCAAGGTAGCGAAGCTCTTTGAATCAAGAGGATTTGCAATGAAGCCAAATGGTGGTATTTACAAGGACCTTGAACAGGGTACAGCAACAACCCTGGTTGCGGCTTTAGATCCTTCAATTGTGAAGGACTCTGGGGCATATCTTGATGATTGTGTCGTCGCAAGGGGGGATGCTGCAACCTATGCGACTGACCTGGAAATTGCTGAGAAGCTGTGGGCATTGAGCGAGAAGATTGTGGGACAGAAGTTTGAGTATTAAGGGCGAGTCATCAGACTGATACGGACCGCGTAGACTTCAATGAATCTCTCTTCTCTATCATACCTAACTGGAAATGATTGCTTTGCTCGAATGTGGAAAGAGCGTCATTAATCATAATAATTATGCATCTTTGTGTGCGGGCTAAGTGACGAGTGGATGAAGTTATGCTCGGCGCCACCCGCAAACCTCGACGCAGGAACGTCCACTTTCAAAAGTTCATCTCAACCCAACCAAGCACTTTGACATTTGCTTGGGACTTCTTGGCCTCAAAAACGTTGACTCGTGCGCCTCGTGCACCGCTCCTACTTACTGCCGTCACAAGGACCCATTGAGAGAACAAGAATATCTTTTGCGTACGAAGTAGGGAACGGTGAACGTGGATATAGACCGGGGTCCTTCTCATCTTCCTTCCACTTCGCAGCTTCTATCATCCGAAAACCCCGACTCTCAACCTCTTCCACAAACACAGGTGCCCTCATCAACAACCTCATTCGCCTCGATTCAGACGATTCGATGCCAGAGCCACTTAATCGACATGCTGTACCCTGACAAGTGCCAGCGGCCTTCCACTCGGGACCGGCAGTGAGGTCTCCACATCCTCGTCGATTTCGTGGACGGATCGAAGGGTAAGGTGGACGGTCTGCTTTGACCCTGCAATGCTTTTGAAGATTTTAGCGACGGACTTTCTCCAAGACTGCTTTCCGGACTTCTTCGGCCATTTGCTTCCCCAATTCTTTCAAGTTCCTACCTGCCTGCCTGTATTTTTCATCCCATGCAGACGAACATCTTGGAAATGACCATACCTGCTGTTGATCCCTGGTTATGTACAGCTTTGCAGGCCTCAAAGTGGACGATAAACTGCGAAGTCGCATAGGCAAGAGCTGTTGTAGTCATCTTTGTTTCTATGTTTTTTTTGGTTTTTTTTTTGGTTTATGGGCTTCCGAATCAAGAACGTCAACACCGAGATCTGTTGCTGGATCTAGGTCCAGTACGAGTAGTCCCCACGACTCCACAATGCCTATCCCCTCGGTTAAGGACCAGGGACATGACGAGCTTCCTCTCAATCTCGGACGGTGCTCACTGCTTAGTTGAAGTGAACATTGGATACCCATGTAAGATCCCTTAAGCATGGACGGATGAGGTTCATATAAGATTTGTTTCCCTCAATATGTTTTCTCGTCCACCTCCTTCTCAACTTGCCTTCCCCGCACAAGTCCTCACATTCGTTTTTAGAGTCACGGTCGCTATCCGTCAGCATGCAATTCTTAAGCTTCACTGCCTACGCTCTATTGGCTCCTCTGGCGGCCTGCTCCTCAATCTGGGTGACCGAGGTTCCAACATATGTGCGTCCCTATGCTATTCCACATTACGAGGGTGCCGCTGTCTCCATTGGCGACCAGGTGTACCGTTTCCCAGTGACTGGGCCTTCATCTGGCGGTGCTTTCTCACTCCTCGGTACCAACTCCCAGTCGTCAACCTCGCTTGGTGTTCTTCCCCATCTCCACCAGCGCCATTACGAGAACTTCTTCAACTTCAAGGGCCGCTTCCAGCTTTGGTCGCAGTATGGCAATGAGACTCAGCAAACTCGAGTGCTGAGCCAGGGTGACTATGGAGGAGTGCCAGAGGATACCATCCATACCTTCCAGATCTTGGACCCAGATACCGAGATGACTGGTATTATTTGCCCAGGTGGATTTGAGTAAGTCTTTCCTAGCATAGAATGTCCCAACGTTCCTTTCAAGGCTAACAAATCTTTCCTCGTAGGGACCTCTTCTACGCCCTTGCAAATGCAAACTACACCTCCTCCACCCTATCCCCATACTCACCTTCCACCTCCAACAACTCTTCTTCCCCAAGCGCCTCTGTAATTTCTGCCCTCACCTCCTTCGACGTCTATGCTGAGCTCGACTTTGTCACCCGTAGTGATACCGTCAATGGCACTGCACCCGAAGGAACTGTCTGGCACACAGGCGCGAACGATATTTCCTCTGACGATATCCACGGAGCTTTCATCGCCAAGGACTACGGACCAAAATACCTCTACAGCGGTGCCTCCAATGGCTCTTACCAGATAATCCAACCCTTCGTTACCGGTGCTCAGTCCGCTGATAACTTCACCCTTTCCACCATCACCATGGACAAGGGCAGCAGCGCCACGGCTCCTACCTTGAGCTTCCCTGGTCATGCGGCTTTCGAGGTCCTTGATGGAAAGTTGACTTTCACTATGTTGAACGAGACGATTGATTTGTTGAGCGGTGATGTTGTTTTTGTTCCAGGAAACACCACTTACAGTTACTTCGGAGGTGTTGCCTTCAACAAGGTTCTCCACATTTCTCAGGGTGCTATTGGTTTGGATACGAGCTTGATTGCAGATGCTGTTTCTTGGGATTACCCAGTTTGGCCAACTTCATAGATTGCTTGAATTTGGATTTGTGGTGTTTTATGAGTGAAAGTCGGCTGAGACTTTGGTGGAATCTACCTTACTGATTCCTGTATGCAAACCATTTTCATTGTATATATTTATTATGACATCGTATTTAATCCTGGAATCTCCATATGGGCATATTCTGTTTCCGTCTTTAGACCTAAGCTGAAAGTCAGCAAACCTGAGCTAGGCTGAGCAAGTGAGGTCAAGAAGGTGAACTATGGTGGACAGGGCATGAACCAGTGTGGAAGGCGACCAGTCAGTCGGCTACGATTGCCGCCTGCTTTACGTATAATATTATAAGCGTCCTTTCGGGGCCAATTCTGGCTCCCCGTTGTTAAGGATTCTTCCGGAGCCATTTTTAGTTCCACATTCAATTACGCACGTAGTAAGTGGCTCGACGTCTTCTTAACGTCGCGTTTTCAAATAAAACGCCCAATATTCCTGAGGAAGTTGTCTTTCGAGCGATTTCACTAAGCCTGAGGTGGCTGTCACCGACTGAGGAGCGACGAAAGAGGAGAGGTCGCCTAAGCGATGACGACGAATGCTAGCGCTGCAGGACGCCTCTTTTGCTCACCGAGATTAATTTTGCCTCTAAACTAATGGCAAGTACGTACAGCTCTGGAATCACTTCACGTTCCTCGGCTTCGAGACCTTTGTAATGATCTGAACGGAACAACATTTTCAAGTAGTGCCATAAGGTGGCTGATAATTACTTAAATTTGAGGCACTGCCGGCCTAGATAGTATTCCCACATGGACGGCATGGCCGCTTTTTCAAATGACGAACCCCATGAGGACGTACCGACAATTGCTGGCTGGCCAAACGAGGGAAGGTATGTGTTCCTCGGGGCAATTCGTTGTGCAATGTACTAATGGCAGTCACAAGCACACCTCTAGGAGACGAGGACTTCGAGAGCGAGCAGACTGGATCTCAGGTCACAGATAGTAAGAGTAGAGATGACCATGATTCTGGATTTTACGAGAGGAGCCTTCTAGATTCGAACTCCTTAAATACACCACCCACTGTGTATGAAATAGATCAATGGCAGCGCCACATAAGCCTACAGAATTTTGCCAAGAACCTTCAGGACGCGGCCAAATCGATCTACCCCAATGAGACCACCCGATCCAGATACTCTAGTGTGTATGTCTTGATAATTAAATGGGAGGTAGAAGATCCCAAGCTGCCTGTCTCCTACGAGATAGCAGAATTGCGAGAGGTTCTAGGCGAGATATATCACTATGATATAGAAATTTTCGAGATTCCAGAGACACGAAGCCATGCTAAAGTCAGTGAGAAGATAAACTCCTTTGTCGATATAAACGAGGATAGCAAAGACGATCTCAAGATAGTATACTATGCCGGGCATGGCAAATTATCCAAGACAAGAGATCTTGTATGGACGAGGTGCGTTCTAAATATTGCAAAGAAAGCTTTTAGTACCAACATCTATTTCCAAATTTGATACTGATGCGCACTTTCACTAGTTGTCAAAACAAAAGGAACGAAAAGTGTTCCACAGTTACTTGGACTGGCATACAGAAAGCACTAGAGCAGGCTCAGAGCGACGTTCTAATATTGTTGGACTGCTGTTCGTCCGGAATTGGCGACGCGGGTGAAGGTAATGGTGTGACCGAACTGTTATCTGCTTGTGCATTCGATGTGAAAGCAAATGGCGTCGGGCATTATTCCTTCACGAAGGCACTGACGATTGAATTACGGCTCCTCAGCAAGAAGAGATCTTTTCCCGTGGTCGAACTGTATACTCATATATACTGCCGGGCCCAACATCATATGGCTCAGGGCATCGACAACGAGCGATATCCTGCTCCGATCCATCTACTTTTAACACGAGACGAGAACTTTCCGCGAAGTATACAACTATCGATTCAGGAACCGTACTCAGCCCAGGATACTGATCTATTACCGGGACCTCCTAGTTATGGACTGACCTTTTCGAAGTCGGCCAACCACAAACGCCGTACATCCAGAGAGTCACCGGAACCGTCCAAAAAGCGACTGTGCCTAGATCAGAACAGTTCAAGCTCACAAGTAGAGGTCGATCCTTCCACCATGGAGTGTTCGGATGCCCTACATGGTGATACATTACAGAATGATTGTGTACGCCCGGAGATTGGGTCAGCATCAAATAATGATTCTTCTATATCTGGAGGTTTCCTACGAGATTCGTTGCAGCTAGCAACTACACATGCACCTAGACTACTGTTTGCAGTCAGGTTAGAAGATAGCATAAGAGCCGAAGATCTGTCACCGGAATACTTTGTGAATTGGCTGAGAATGATACCCACAATTGCGAAGGAGGTCAAGATCGAGGCAGGATTCGAATGCAACTCAACACTACTTCTCGTATCTCTACCGCTTTGCCTGAGACCTTACCTCGCGCATCATTCCGCCGTCGTTTCGCTTGGACCAGTCAAGTCCTCAAATCTTCTGGCTGCAAGCTATTCACACGAAGGCTTAGCCTCTACAAGAAGGGACTCAAACCCCTTGCCAGAAACGGCTGAAGACGAGAGGAGAGCAGTACCACCAGGAGAAAGCGTACCTCAAGAAATGATTCACGCACAGGCACAAGCACAGGCACAGGCTGATGGTCATTTATATACTGGCTCTAAAGATTATAGAGAGCTAGATATAGACGAGATAACACAGATGTCGTCGGAGCTTACGCTAACAAAGTACCATGAAGAAAACGGAAGAACCTACCATGCATACAAGGCAGGTAGATATATGTTCCCAAATGACGAGCCTGAGATGGACCGCTTAGATTTGCAACATCACTTATTCTGCTTAACTTTTGGTGGCAAACTATTTGTCTCTCCCGTCACAGAAACAAAACAATTACACCGCGTGCTTGATGTCGGCACTGGCACGGGTATCTGGGCAATTGAATTCGCTGATGCACACCCCGAAGCAGAAGTCTTAGGTATCGATCTCAGCCCAATTCAACCAAATTTCGTTCCACCAAATCTCACATTTGAGGTTGATGATCTAGAGGATCCTTGGATATTCTCGACTAAGTTTGATTTTATCTATGCTCGTATGATGACGGCTTCATTCAGAGACTGGCCACAGTTCTTCGCGAACAGCTTCAAGTATGACATTTGAATTCTAGTATCTTCCTTGAATATTAAGATTACTTGATTCAGTGGCTCATACACTTACTTACATTAATAGCAACCTGACTCCTGGTGGCTATCTCGAAATAGCAGATATCTGTTACCCAATCCAAGTCGACGACGAATCACTCCAAAACGACTCCGTACTACGAAAATGGTCCAACCTCATGCTAGAAGCTACTCAAATAGCTGGAAGTCCTATAAACTATGCAAAAGAATATAAGTCTCAACTAGAGATAGCTGGCTTCACTAATGTTGTAGAAATCCAATATACATGGCCACAAAATCGATGGCCAAAGGATAAAAAGCTCAAAGAGTTAGGTATGTATACTTTTCTTCCTCTATATCTCCTCAATCTCTAGGAACTTAAACTCAGATCCCTGGCATTTTATTTCATCTCATCTTGATAAATCTTTCGAACCTCAATAAATCAATAAGATGAAGGAGCTAATAGAAGAGAACAGGGCTGTGGAATCTGCAAAATATGGTTGATGGCCTCGAAGGCTTTAGCATGGCACTCTTCACACGTATTTTAGGTTGGTCTAAGGATGAAGTTGAGATATTTCTAGGCGCTGTTAAGAAAGAAATGCAACAGACTAGTATTCATTCTTATTGGGTTATGTGAGTCCTTGATATCCAATACCTACTGCAGTGTAATCCTAACGTAATTCCTATAGATATGTGGTTTATGGACAGAAGCCAGTGTAGATATGTTACATGAATTTTCATGGGACGTAGTCTTTTTGCCTAAACGCTTTTCAGAATTTCTATTTGTAGAAACTGTAAAGCTTTTCGTAGAATGCAGACACTGCTGCGTGACTATGTATAAGAGGATAATACTCATTACTTGATTTGAGTAGCTCACTTGATTTGAGTAACTGATTTGAACCTGGTATTAGATTTAAAGCTCGTGCTGTTAGAAGTACAGAGTGTTAATATTCTAAATAAGAGATATAAATCCGTCATAACTAGAGCATATCTCTAAGCTCATTATTGTCTGTTCGTTGTTTTTTAGATTTCAACTTAAACGAGACACCTAGCCTAGATACCATTTTTAAAGGTAGTTTCAAATCCGGGAATTCTCTCGTTTGGTCCTGTCACTGGGCTCGGTCAGTTCAACATACTCGAAACTAAGTATAATCTAGGTATCTGCTTTTAGGAGATTCCATTCGATATTTTCTGTCGGAGTGAATAGGAACAAGGTGGCGTGAGTTGAGAGAGATCGATAGATGTTCTGTTAAGATATAATGTGAAATAACTCTATAACATACCTTAACAAAAATAATAGACTACTGATCACTTTATTGCCATTTCCCGGACATATCTCATTAAGTACTACGCAGAAATATCCAAAGCCGGAGTTGTTGCCAACTGGAATGAATATCATTGGAAGGGTCAGCAAATGTACTTGAGTATGTACAGAAAATGCAATCATGGTGAATGCAAGATTTTAATGTAACCAGGAGTTGTGGAAGTACCAATAAAGGGATTGTACTTCAATAAAGATGAACAAGAAGCCATTCTATTTCATTTAGTTCAACTACATATACCAAGAAAGAAGAGGGAAAAGCTACAATGTACAGTACCAGACCAACCTGCAATCTCTCGAGAGTCAACCAAAAGCTACGCTCGGCTGGTTAAGGTACGAATAAACGGAAGATTGCAAAAGGGCAATGTCTCTCGCCAGTACATACAGTCTCCGACATTGCTATAAGCTATTTGTATATAAGTTATATACAAAGCCCCCACACTCTTTTTGTTAACCCCTATAAAGTGAACTCAATTGAAAAGCTTCTTTTCTAAAGAAAGGAGATATCTTTCCTTGAAAAGTTTTTATTAGGCCCTTAATATAGGCTACAGATACCTGCCTTCCTTCACTGCTCTATCAACTTTATATATTTGCAACCCCACTCTAAAAGGTCCTTTACTTTCCTACCTTCTAATGGACAAAGTATAATTGCCACCACATGCTAGGTTGCGAACATAAGATAACCAGTCTTTTCTTATTCACTTTTGCAGCCTGGCTATTAGTTCTATATTAGAACATATAGAGAGAGCTCTTTCTTGAAAGCTTTTTAAAATACTAAAGCTAAACAATCTGTTTATCTTGTTTATTCTTGTTTTCTCTATAGAAATAAATTTTTAGAAAAGATAGTGGAATTCCTAAAATAGTTATATAAATAAGTAATAGTAGGTTGCTACTAGCTAGGTAGTCTCGCAAAAATTATTCATAAGTAGACAAAAGGCAAATATTATACTAGCTTATAGAATAAATGTCCTATATATCAGCTACTCTAGTATACATTTAGTATTAATCTATATACAAAAGTCCTCTACTATATAAATTAGTTTATAAGAGATCATTTTCATTAGGGCAACTAAGTTACCTAGATCAAGTAGGGCTCTAATCGAATTGTTGAATCCGACGTTTTAAATCGAATTAAACTAGATTCGAATTTAGAAATAACCTTATTCGATTTATCGGATTATTAGTCGAATTTTAGTGCTAAAATTCAATATTCGACTAAATATTTATATATAGTAAGGGGATTATATAAGTATATACGAACTTACTTATAACTTAGGCTTAATTACTTATACGTATATTATATAATATTTAATATATATTTATATTCCTTAAAACTTCTTAAATACTCTTTTTTACCCTTAACCTTCTCTATTACTATAGTTATAAAGAGAGTAATAGTTTATAGTCTTTTAATCTTAATTAAGTACTAGAGAATTAATTAATATAAAAAATAAAATAAACTAGCTGGTAATTATTAAAATTATAGTAATTAATATCTCAGATATGTACTTCTACTTATATAACTTAGTTTATACTATAATAGGTAGGTGTCAGCCACGAATCACATGTACGACTAGCATAACCTCATTTCCACTGCTAGCCATGGCCTCTAATTAGTGGAGGATCGGAGCACTGGTGGCTTGATAATTTGACATAAAAAACAGCTCAATTAGCATATGAAACGAAGCCTTTGCGATGCTCACTACTTGTATATATAGTGTAGAAACCCCTATAGATTCAGGGGCAGGACAATACAAGATTTCCCCTCAATTACCTATATTCCTATATTTCACCACTTTCTATTTATTAGTGCTTGAGGGTTCATAGTAGGTCTCTAGCTGTATTAGGTATTTCTAGCGAGGGTACGCTTATAGTTAAATATGATCAAGTCGAATATTTTATTAGAAACAGACGTCGAATTCAAATCGATTCGCATCGATCGGAGCCCTAAGATCAAGTGAGTTACCCAAAATCTTCTGAATAGACATCCATTCAAAATGATCTCTTATAAACCAATTCATACGGTACACCAACATGTCCCTTGATATCTGGAAACTTTGAAGTCATTTATCTAAGAATGCCCAGGACCATTAACACCACAAAATGGAGACGTCCCCTAAGTAGCTCTATGTAACCCTGCTAATCCCTAGGCCACACAAACATGCTGCTACAAGTCTTTGGTCCATAATCTATGATAATATCATGAAAGAAGGTGAAGGCATTTTGGTGCTTGGACACTTCTCAAACTGATGGTTCAATAAGCGATGTATATTTATTACCAATCTACTGTCTTAGTAGACATGAATAAGTTCAAGCGTTACTTTTCCAACACAGTAGAATGTATTATATGGAATATTGAAGGATTATTTACTTTCAAACCTTAGGGAATAGTGCATTTGCATTTGAGTACGCTTGTCCTGATTTTACAAGTCATGCTTAAGATTGGGAGTACGAAGGTTGGATGGGTAAATAATCAAAAGTCGGTGCGCTGTTTTACTATAGCTTCACCATATATTTCGAGTTCTACATACAAATTTAACGCAGCCTTGTAATGTAAGTGGCTAGTTATTTAAATCAAGGCTTGTTTTTCTGTAACAAAAGCACCGACTTTTGATTATTTACCCATCCAACCTTCGTATATCTCGTTCGATGCATATGACAAAGACGATACTATAAGTGCATTGAATTGATCCATTACAGGCACACTAAGTTTTGTAGGTATAGAATTCATAATCAATAGCTCTAGTATAGCTCTCCGCCTTATTCTAGATATGTAGATAGGTAGGCAGAAACAACTATCTAGGCATAACTTTTTGGCGAGCAAAGGTTATGGATATACAATAATAATGGATCCGGGACTCATAGCTACCGTAAGGACATCTCGCAATTCTCTTGTTAAATGTTGATATATCTGGTGAGATGAGTCTTGGCTGCCCAATGGCGTGTAAGTAGGTTGAGCAGAGTCTGGACCTGCCTGAGCACAGGCGGCACAGAGCCACATAAGCTAGTCGGCTAGAACTGTCGAAATTTCGGTGTTGAAACATGTACCTCCTCCCTATGTTCGATCTTGATGAGACGCTGTACGAAAGGCACTAGCTACTGTACTGGTCACTAATGGAACGTGCAAAATGAAAGCTATTTTATGTGCGTTGATAGGTTATCATGTGTTCTCAACACCGAACTGCTCATGCTTATTGGCCTTGGTCTAGCCAACCACAATATACGTTTTTGTAGTGTAAGATCTGAACTGTAAATGCTTGTAAGACGACGTGTGCACAGCTAAAAGACTAGCTTTATGTAAATCTACTAATATCATTGGAAGCCCCCGAACTAAGGTTTTATTCCTTCTACCAGTAGTTAGGACTTATCGTACCAGTAATCTTCTATGGGGGAGTTTCTCCGCAAGTCCTAAAAATAAGCTTAAGCACCGGTTTCCAATTGTGTACACCACCAACAGGCAGTCGCATCACAGATGTCCGCTACATTGGAACTCAATCTTTGCACGGCCATATCCTCATGAAGAACTCGGCCCCCGGATCTGACCCTGTGATATAGTAGGATGTCAATGATGCAACTGAATGAGAAGTACCGGGTAAGTTTTGCTACTTTTCTTATATTTGGAAAGGCTATCGGAACCTGTACCTCTAGTAGTGAAGCTTTGCTGTGCACGAAAGGTATGCAGGATTTTCCACCTCGCTTCAACGCCCTCAATTAAGTAAATTGAGGGCGCAAGATCTAGACGGTTACGATTGGACGATTTCCGCTCTCTGAATAGTTCTACAGTATTGCTGAGAATCTCGAGCGGTCTTTCCTGCAGGATGCAGCGTTGAAGCCTGTATAAAATGCTTCTACCGTAGTTCGAAAGTACAGTGTTGATAGCTGTTCGGCCTCTTCGTCTATGTTAAGCTAGCCTCCTCGTTTGTCGCTTCGCATGAAAAAGTCCGAGCAGCAAGCACAAAACACAGAGCTCAACCCTGCCTTCGTCGCTTGCGATCTCTTAAACCACTAAGCAACAACTAGCAACAATTCAAATACTGCAGTGCAATATCATTGGAGCTTGCTCTATTGGGCCGGAAATTCTCACTCCCGTTCCGATACTTCATGATGTTAACTCAACATGTGATACTTTGATAATCAGCACGAGTCGTGATCAGTATCAGTACCAACAAAACAAGTTTAAACAACAAACGAAACTCCGAAACAAGTCATCAAACCTTCTGACCCTTCATCTCATCCGAAAAGCAGGAGCTCCACAAAGATAGCAACAATAACAGAATAACTATAATAACATATCAAGTTATCAACTATATTTCACCTTGAAAATTGGAATTTGGCTTTCGGGGACCAATTTGTTATAGTTCGGGAATACCGAGGGCGAGGGTTTGGGCATTTTTTAGTTCTCTTGCTATGACTGTATCGGCAAGGAAAGGCCTGTTGGTATTGCAAGACCCAGATCCCCACCCAGATCCCGAGTAAGAACTGTCAAAACATGCGAACAATTTGGATTTTGAACAGGAGAATACTTCCGTTGTGTAAGCCATTAGAGAACAATATAGTAATTCGGTGCTCCGTACCGTCATTGACCAAGAGCTACTGTACAAGACTAGTAAGAGTAGCAACCGCCTTCGACCGAAACATCTATGACAAATTCAGTCGGGCTAAGCTCCACACTTTATCTTTGTCGGAGTAATGATTGCAATGCAGTTACGAAGTAGATACCCACACTTAGTGAGCCGATTACACAGTCACTAAAATGGACTGATTCGTATCGCCATACCTCCGTACAGAATGGCAACACATGCTTGTGCTGCTTAACCTTCCTAAAAGGCTATTCTCCACAGCATAAAAAAAATTAAGTTTTATCGAACCTTGGATTTTCGTCATATTTGATCTCCTTTTCTCTGTGCGCAATATACCGTACTTGGAATAGTATAATATATAATACAGAACATAATACAGTACCACTGTATTTAAAGACAAGCAAAATCCTCCAAAGCTAAAAAGCTACAGTGCTCACGGCCCCGCTTTCCCGCTTCCCTCTTAGGAACAAACTGTAATTATCTACAGGTCTACCTTATATTAACTTCTGCGTAGCCAACATCAAAATTAACAAATTTGAGAACAAGTTTCAAGTTTTATTTTGTTTCTATGCACGCATATTATTTGAAGATTTGCTTTAAAAATAAATGTTGATGAAGAAATGAAAGCAGGATGGAGAGTTTTCGTAAAAGGAAGAAGTGAGGATTTCGCGTCGCGTTCATCTCGGAGTCGTCGTCATCTTGTCTTTGGTGTAAATATCAGATACTTTTATATTCTTATTAGGTTTCTAAAATTGGAAATTAGGTACGCAATATAAGGAAGAGAGTTGATTAACAATAAAGTTAAATATTAATAGTGGTAACCAAAGTTCTTGTTCCCGTTTCTATACGAGTAAAGCAAATAATGACAGGCGATGCTTGTAATGCAATAGGAATAATACAGAGAGAGCGGCAATGTGTAGATACAATAGAATTGCAGTAATGTATATATACATTACCATTGAACCTGCATATTTGCGATTGAATCTTCGCAATTTAACATATATTATTATACCTAGGAACAACACAATGTATTTTTATGTTGCCCATAAATCACGTGCTATCGCATGGGGTGTATCCTTATATTAGCTTTATATTCGATCCTTTCTGATTTGTAGGATCTGAATCAATTCGCCCTGTTCTGTAACTAAGGTCACGCAAGCCTAATACATTACAAATCACCTATTTTGTATGGCATTCGGGATGAATTCGATGCCACTCATTTAGTATATATAGCCTACTACTTGACCTTGTATTCAGAGGGCAAGTACTCACAATTCACTCATTATATGCATATACAATTTCCACTAAGTCGCAGTTCAATACTTTATTTAGATCTTCTAAGAATTATCATAAGGATATCTGAAATTCGAAAGTAAGAGTTAGATAGGAGCATACTTAAGTCATTTACTTTAAATGACTTGAACTTTGTTTGTGTAACTTAACTAAGATAATTTATTTCGCTTGGATACAGGTATCTAATTCAAAGCCTGTACCAGTGTACTTACAACAGTAAGTACTCCGGTAGATAATGTTACTTAAAATAACATCCCCTACAGCATTTCCTTCTCTCCCTATCCCTAAGAATAATATCTCGATGGCAATGACAACAGCCTAGCCGAACTCCTCTCAAAACCCAAGCACCAAAGAATTGTAGAAATAACGCACAGGAAAACTTCAAGTCCGACGGCGCAGAAATCATGCCTCACTAACGATGTGATTGTGACATAGAATCCAACACTACATGAAAATTCCATCGCTTGTTCCAGTATCGTACGTTGTACCAACCCTACTGTAACGAATTGTGCCCCCGCATGAGTACCGACACACTAGTTGACACTTCCTTATCACCCTTATCCCCCCGCATACAAGAACAAGGAAGAGACAAGGTCATGCTATCTCTTATATAACATGGGAAGCTATAAAGTATATATTTTCCGATCTTAAACTACCGATGTACCGATTCCAAGTTCGCGCATCCATCTGAGACTTAACAATACTATACTACAGTGCAGTAATAATGATAGTATAGTACAGTAAGAACTGCGGGGTTAAGATGAATGAAGTCTTTCGAAGTTTTAAGAACAGGAGATAATTGTATAGTAGGGATAAAGTTACCGTAGGCGTGGTAGGGTATTGTTTTTGCAAATATGCCGGTACCTAATATGAGCCCACATTTATCTTTATCCTTGTTGTAGCACCTTGCTAGTAGTAGTGCTTGTTAGATAGTCGAGGGTAGTGTACCCAAATTTGTGGAATTTTGGTAAAAGTATTTATTTGTCCGACGGAGATATATTTCTTCGAGGTATATAAAATTCATGCAGAAGAATGTAGGAAAGTTCTTTGAGATGCAGTAAAATGTGCTCATAGGTAAATCTTTAGTTCGCTTTCTGTATTTAATCACATTTTCAACACGTTTGTTGCTGCAAGATTATGTACGAAGGTACAGTATGCTTGATAATGCCTGTAACATGCTTGCCTTGCAGCTTACCCAGAGTTGCGGAACTTTGGTACAGTGTTGTATACCCGGCAATGGCGAGAGAATATTCTACTGAGGCGCAGCACTGCAATCCCGTACCATAATTGGTGAACTCGGTAGATGACTTGGTAATGAATCGTTGGGTCTTTGAGAGCTCATGTGACGATGTTTCTATAATCTACGAGGATATAAAGATGCAATGCGCTGTGATACCATAGTCTACAATGCCGCCAGTCCCCACACTAAGAAGGGAGAAAGAGCTAGCGCAAGAAGGACGGTGAAATTCTCGTCATCTACGCTAGTACTTCGTTAGTCTTGTGCTCTTCTCACTACAGTAGCCCTAGGATCGGCTTATCAGTAGGAGTTGACCTCTCTAACGTTTGCCTCCTGCAACATACGTACGACATGCAAAGACGGACCACCCCAAAATTAAGCATAACCCCCGATCGAAAGCATTCGACTTCCCCGCCCCATACAAGCATAGCACAGGGAAATCAACACGTTTGATCATCCCTATCAAAGTACGGGACAGCAACACTAGCGTGTTTGCGTTTCCATAACGAAGGGGGATAAACATCCGTGAACCTCCCTAGTATTTGGTGAGTAGCTTGAAGTAAGTAAGTAGAATGCTAGTGTTGAATGTGAAATTATAGTTATTTAAGCCTACGTAGCCCTAGTAAGGAATAAAACCTTCGTGTCAACCTGATTTACAGTACACTGTAAGAAAAGCTTAAGCATGTACTTGATGGATTGATGGTACAGTACAGCAAAGCATAACCTCAGGTCCAAGTCAGGGCAGAAGTTTCGAGACAGGGACACAGAGATCTCGATACCATTTCGGCAAAGGGCAGTTACCGAACAAACCAAGGTATGAAAGTAACAAAAAGACAGGCAAATCGAAGTCGTTCGACAGGGAAAGGGGTATGAGAAAAGTCGTACAGGATGTTATTAAGCTCTCAGGCACCGTTACATAGTATCAGAAGTCGAAAATGGACAAGGTACGCACAGACACAACCCATATACTTTTTTTTTTTGAAAAGGTTTGAGATTCTCTTCACCACGTTTCCTTTGCATCCGCATCTACACATCCCACTTTGCTTTGTAGTGTTTTGAGGAAGCGATGGGATAGGAGGAGTGGGGCAAAAAATAGGAACGGAAAAACGGAGATCCTGTATTGTGCGATACCAGGGGACAGGGTTAGGGTCATAGGTACTACTTTCGTGCATAACGGATGTTTGATAATTGAAACAGCTGTCAGAACCTCCTTATACCGGGTACTACCCTACCTCTTTACAACTTTACAAGAAGTTTTTTTTTGGTTTATTTAAACATTTGAGTTGTGACAATTGCACAGACGAGACGGAATGCTAAAATGTCGTAATTGCTGTTCCTTACCGATACTGTTACTACTGCTATACGTTTTTATCACGAATACGATAGACTACGGTAGAGTACAACAATCGTATAACCTTTGAATAAGACCCTAACACCATGATATTAAAGCTTAAAATATGTTATTCTATAATCAAACATTTAGGTTGAAGTGATCGATGGACAGAACTGTGTACACGGGAAACACCTAGATACACACAGACACAACCTTTATTTTGTTTCTATAGCGCCACAAAAATGATTTCATCGCGGCAGTTATTAGTCTCCAGTTCAACTGATGGATAGTGCGGAAATAGTGAGTTGAATTCGCGATGAAATGCTTCAAAGGGAGGCAACTCCGTAGTTAGTTTCCATTGAAACGCAGAGGAAGGGATACTGTTCTTTCTTTCGCACAACTGTACAGCTACGATCTCGATTCTGATCGGCTATATTGCTCCGCTTCACAGTACTTGCACCCTTGTAACATACATATCGACTAAAAGTATCAAACCACTAAATGATATAGTGGAGTATACAGTGAACTAGAATCTCGATTGCAGAATTCGGGGTTTGACCGGAAGTATTGCTCCGCTGAAAATTGCTTTGTACTCGATTCCTGTTCAGTATGAGTCTTGTCCTTGTCCTTGCGTAACTCTCGGAGGTCAAAGATCTATTGTACATGAACTACTGCATATCACATACATTTGAACTTGGCGGTCTTACTGGTTTTTTGTGAGGCCCGTGGACAACTCCTAGAGAGTCGACATGCCACAACGGTAGGAGCCAGAGGATCCCCCGCATCTAGATTTTTGGTCTGTTCTTTACTACCGTAAGATATGTCAAGCTAATATAGACGATCATAGGAGGTAACTCATATAGTGAAGTAATAGCTATTGTTACAGTAAACCGCTAAGTAGCTCAGTTGGAATAGTACTTTACCTAAGTGCGTAAAACTCTAGTATTATTATCCTCTTCCCTTTCTATTAAAAATAACAATATAACAATACAGTACAACAGAAAAACTTTAACTCAATGAGCCCCTACACACTTAGAATATCCTAGGAAATGTATACTTCAAATAATAACAAGTCCAAAAAGTCATCGCTTCCCTACAGTATTACAAGCTCCCTAGCTCCTATCGCCTAACTCACATGCTCGCTCGGCTATAAAAACGTCCCCTATCTATAGCAGGAAAAGAGAATTAATAGCAACAGACTATCATCTCCTATACCACAATCTACAATACTAGAGACATTTTAAGCCTCCTAAGAATAAGGTAAAATACAAAAGTACACTATAGTAAAATCCCCTCTAAAAAAGAATAGTTAAAAGTAATTTAAAAGCCTATCTTCTTATTTTAATATAATTATTAAATAAAGTAGGTATTAATAAAACAAGTTGATCTGAAAGTTTAAATTAATTGCAATTGTTTATTCTATGTAAAGGTATAGAGTAAAACCTATATACTACTAAATATATAAAGTACATTCGAAAAACAAATATTCCTTCCTACCTACCCTCCCTACCAACAACTCCAATAACTTAGCAAATCAATTTCTTCGTCCCTTACTCTCTTAATACCATAACTTAAAAGGTTCAAAAATATATAGAGGCACTATCATCTATAATTTCCAACCATCTCTAAACGCCATACAATAAGCATATTCATTAAACCATTAGAATACGAAGGGAAACAACCATCAAACTGTCAAAGTATAGCACAGTTACAATTACCAACACAACCATTATAACGATGATAATGATGATGACATCGGCCCTAATATATTTCCGTCGGCACAATAGTATAGTACACTTTGCTACAAAGGCACTTACGAAGATGATACCGGTACTAAGTACTTGACTTTTCATCAATTAACTAGCCTACGCTACCAAAATAGACCAAAAGCATCAAATACTCCTTTTGTACAGTACTTAAGGCAAGGCAGCGACGGGATCTTGAAATCCACGACCAACGATCCACGATGACTCTCAGACTCGGAATCTACTTGTAATATGGGGGTTTTCATGCAGTTAGTTGTTGGTGGTTTGTTTTACTGTTGGACAGTTGGTGGCTTGCTGGTGGCTTTTATGCTATACTGTGCTATGTTGTGCTATGCTGTGCTGTGCCATACTAAAAAAACCGGATCTTGCTCGAGATGGTGAAAAAGTTGGAAAGGACAAAACGTGATAATTCTAGACCTACCTAGATTCGAGATTCTTGAACGATGGATGGACCCAACAGTAATCCTCCCACGATTTTTTTGCATCTTGATTCTTAACGATTCATTTACCAGCCGACCCAAGTATGCTACCATTCAAACTCCATACAGGTTATCGGGATCCTTGGGATCCAGCAATTAATATAACGGAGCTACCGGTAGGCCGACGACCATAAAGTAAAATACCTCATGTCGTATTCATGTACCATCATACCATAATACTCCGCACCGTATGTTAGGTGGAGAGCGGCACATACGACAACGGAATCACCGCTTGTTATAATAAGAAACAATAATCACTGTGAAGCCGCACGTACATTTGCGCAAGAAGCTCCAAATCCAGTCGTCTCCAACAATCTACCTAAAAGTTTTCCATTACGAAGGTACCTGAGTCCTTGACTCCTGAGGCCCTGCACCAGAGTCTAAGAGCCCAAGAAATCGAAGAAGCTCATCCTTGGCCCTTGTAAAAGTTGTATGCGGGCTGTACGGGACTACTTCCGCGCCGGCTTATCATTGGTGTATTTTCCAAGGTTAGCACTGTTGCATCGGCCTGCACCGTCGCTTATGCTGTCTCGGCCGTCTCCAGAATTTGGGGACGCGGACGGTGGAAGCGGACGACGGATAGCGGACCTGAAATTCTGAATCACTGATGGATTATGGTCTGGTTGACCGAGAGAAGTCAAATCCTCGGTCGGGGAGATAAGAAGTATAAAAGTTGGAAAAGCGGCACTAGGTGAGTATAACTAAGTTGGAATGGTTTAGATCTGGTTTGAGGCTGTTTTGTTTCTGTTGCAAGCTTGACTTGAATTGTACTGTACCTTTGTAAGAAAAAAAAACGCAAAATAAAAAGAGAACTTGATTGACGTTAGAAGAAGCCCGCGAAGAACTTCAGCTAGTTCAGGGCAAGAAACACGGGATACATACGAGTAGAGGTTAGGGATCTGTATGTCACTACTTCATCGGTTCATCATAAAGACCGTACTCCGTAAGCCTCCTCCAAATATTTGACTTACAAACTTGGGGTTAAGGACCGAGCGGAACGAGTAGTTGGTACATGAAAATGACAACGGCTTTGTCTCTCGTTCCCGCGTTGTGCTCAAATAAGACCTAACAGCATAGGTACCTTTCATACTTGTCAGCTGGCGCCCTCAAAGAACGGTTGCAATTATCTGATAGCCTCATGTCTGACTGTGCCTTTTGAGTGTGTATCCATCTCGGTGACTCAGCTTTGACAACAATTAATATAGAATGCATGAATTGCATTGCGAATCCTTAAGAAAAAGCACTGTCCGTAATTCCCAAAGGCCCAAGACCCAAGGGAATAACCTCCGGAGAATTCCACGGTCCTGATCCTCAGCTGGCTTTATCCTGGTTGGATCGTGTATCGATGATTTTCGACGGTGCTTGAGCCTTGGGGATCTTGGGATGAATGGCGCCTCGACTCCACAGTCGTTTAAGCGACGAAGTACCAATAACGTAGGTGGGGTGGGGTAAAAAGAACGAGAGTCCGAGCCTCAAAGCTCAAACTTGTAGAGTTGAGAGTTCGGAATTCAGACCGATCGTCGAAGAGGGAGGGAACCACCACCTGATGCTACCACGAAAGGGGGCCTTGCTCGTACCTTGGGAAGAATGGGAATCGTTGACTAAACCATGAGTCGGATCTTTGACTTTTTAGGTTTCATACGTAGTGTGAAGGTGGCGTTGAATTTGATGGAGCATTTTCTGTCAACGGGATTGAAGGACCAGATGTCCTGGAGAAACGCCGGCGTAGGTATTGTGGAGTTGGTTGATTTGCCATTGTTGATACAGTGTTAGGGAAGACTCCAAACCAATCTATGTGTCAATATTTTTCTTTCGCCGGTACGAGATGAATTCCTTCTTGATTAATATGTGAGACAAACCGCAGTTGCGTGACGAAGTATCTCCTTGACAACCCGTTTATCGACATTGTTGAGAATTGCCCGGTCTATGGGAAAGCCACGTTTTCCGAACAATTGCTTACTGAGTTGCTTAGGATCAGGGCTCATACTACTGATGAACGCTGGGAAGCTAAGCCATGTATTGAACAGACTGCACTATTATTCACCAAACATAAGCTCTCTTCGCTCTAAGAAGTAGGATCAGCTGTTTGATGTCCAGGAGGCCGAATTACCTTCGGGAAACTCTAAGTTTCGCCAAGCACTTTATGAAAGGATCTCTTCCTCTCAAAGTCTTGGTTTTTTTTGCATAACCAGATACGGTTTTGTGAAAGTTCACGGATGACACCCTAAGTCGTAATCGTGATGTGCGATGCCACGAACGCTTGAAAGTCCTAGGAATCCACTCCTATCTTACCCTTTAAAGTTACTGTATGTTGATGCTGGAAGAGGATGATAAGAGTAGCGAGAGTAAATGCGTTCATAATCCATGTCTGAGAGGATTTCTTCCCAGCTCCAAGAGCAGGTCGACTGGGGAAGAAGATCATAGATACTTCCAAACAGCACACATGGGTCTTGGCAGTCGAGTACCGAAACTCGTAGGGCCAGTGGGCCACTAAAGTTGAGCTTTGCTTTTGAGCCCTTTCCCGATGGACGATGAAGCTGTTGATCCTTAATTAAGATAAGCCCCTGAGATTATTAAGCTTTGATATGTCTGTGCGAGACTCGTGGCTGGCGATGCCACTCCTGGCTACACAGGCGTCGCTGTGGCCACAGTGCTGTCCTTGTCTCTCATCACTGCAGTCACTGCAGCCAGCCCGCGCGTGACATCCGCTGTCAATGGGGCCTCGAGGTGCAGAAAAGTCGATAGTGCTACGAGCATGCACGTGCCTGGTCCCGTTCAGGTCATTGCAGGCTTCTCGAGCCTCGAGCAGTGAATTGTACGAGGTGTACTACTACTGTACTGCATTTCGGAAGAAAGGCATTGGACGAGTAGTCGCTTCTGCAAGTCGGCAAGCTGCCGCAGGCTTCGGGTGTGCTACTGTACTGTGCTGTACTATACTGTACGGACGGAAGTAGTGCTTGCTTTGGCTCGGGTAGAGTATCAGCCAGCAACCCCTCAACGCTGCGAACTGGTAACGAGCAGAGCACAGCATCCGAGCCGTGCCGTTGGCTGTGGTTGCAGAGCTTGCAGAAGGCTGCGGGAATACTGTGGAATACGGAGTAATAGCACCAAAATAGTGAACTGTAGTGACCTCGTCGACGAGAACTGCAGAGGCTCTCATAGGCTGCTGCAGCACCTGTGGAAATCTCCCGCGAACGTGCACCAAGCCTAAGAGCGCCGGCCGGTAGACTTTCGTCCACCCCTGAAAAACTAAAAAAGCACACCCTGACCCCCCGACGAGGCTGCTTGGCTCTTGAGGACCCCTACCAATCCTGCTGCCCCTTGCAACGTCTGAGCGTAGAGACACCACACACTCCAACTTCGGCCCAGCATGTGGCTGTCATGTAGGCCAAGCCAAGCAGGCCGCCCTACTATTCGATGTGGCCGGAGGGCCTCAAAGATCTGCTCATTTTGTTGCAAAAAAAGATGCACACAAAAGAGGGAGGTGCATCGTCGGTGATATATTGGAAATTGATAGCCATTAATGAAGACCAAAGATGGTCTTTGGTCATGATACGATTCCATCATCACACGCAGATAAGCTATGTAATTGCAATCTCTGTACCTAATCTATTGACGGGAAGCGGGCAGGCAAGATTATTATTTACTTTCGTAGACCGCGCGCGCGTGCTCTTGGCTGCTGGTGCGGTAATCTCCTGGAGAGGGGTGATCGGCCTGTCTGCTTGAATAATGAGGTGCGAATTGCCTAGTCATCGCCCAACATGGTGACGATGGACTTCTATCGCGACCACTTTGAAAAGTAAGAAAGGTGGGAGACGGGGGAGACGAGAGATCAGGGGACGAATTATCGTTGTCAACCAGATGGCACCCCAGTGGTTCATTGAAATTGTTGTCCATGCTGGTGGTACGTCGCATGGAGATGGAGGAGTGTGCCTACTGTACCTGCAGCTCCATGTGATAATACGAGCTGGTGAGCTGTCGCTGTCACGCTTGTGTCGCGTGAAGCTTTAGGCTTTTGGGGGTGAAGGAAGGAAGGGAAGGAAAGGAAGGAAGAAAAGGAACAAAAGGAAGGGGAAGTATGAAGTTGTATCAATACTCATCACTGATTCACAGGGTATTTGTCGGGCTTTGGTAAAGAGAGACAGTGGCGAGCAGCCACGCAATACAACGGATTCAATTTACGAAGCAGTATGCGGCGAATTGTTGTGTAGCCTCGTTTTTTTTTTGACCCGGGCAACACCCTTATTTAGTAGTCTCTGAAGCTAATAACGCCGCTCATTGTTCACTGTTGCGGGCTCTTGACCTCTTCGTACCTTAGGTAGGAACTGTATAAAACGATCGTCGCAAACCAAGATGAGCCAACCTTGATCCCGAAAGGAGTGTGAGGAAGAGCGAAGCCAGGCTTGCGGATGCGAAGATGTGGATTCTTTGTCGAGGCTGTTTTGGTCGTAGCCTGGGGGATTGAGGTTGGCGGTTGGAAGCGATCTATTCAGCTGCTGCCCTACGGCAAAACCTCATGCAGCTTGATGGGAGTACCTTATTGTACGGAGCAATAAATGCACTTATCGTCACCCGTGCTTTGTGCCTCGCTTCTGTCCTGGTATCAACTGCATGACTTTTCTTCTTCTTCTTCTGCTTGCTGCTTCTGCGGAGTACTTCTCAAACGATTGGCGTTCTATTTTTGACGGATAGGATATGATGTTGGCCGTCAGTCAGTCCCTGATTCTCTCGTGATACACAAAAAAAGCATGGCATGCTTTCTTATTGTATTTTGATTATTTTTTATTTTTCCATACCGTGAGTCCGGTACGTCCTCCGTATTCAAACCTGACAGAAGCTCTTCCCCCCCCCCTCTCCCCAAAAGGGTATGCTGGAGCGTCACTCCCTTCGCTCGGCATATGCCCTCCGACCACCCTTGCATTTCAACGTTCGCCCTCATCCGCTCGCTGGCCTATCCCTGGTCCTGCAGCCCTCGCCCTCGCTATGCTAGCATCCTGGTCTCATCCCTTCCCCTGCCTCGCCTGCCTGGCCTGCCTTGCCCATCGTCACAGCCAAATCTGGAGACCCAACCTAGAAAAGGCCCAAGCATACAGTAGTACGAAAAATAATACTGTGGGCAAGACTCCATCCATCTGTATCCATCCGCCTTGCAGCATCCCTCCCTTTTTGTACATCAGAGTCAGTCCTCCCCAACTCGCCAAACCTCCCTTCCAAAATAGTTGTGCTGTGTATGTACAGTACAATACAGGATTGAACAGCAATTCCTTCTCCGCCACTTCCTACTTCCCAATCCCCAACTCTCCAATAATCCTTGCCTGAAATTGAGGTCCTGAGTTCGCGACCCACGACCGCGCCCTCCGCCCTCAAGTTCTCCGCGGTCCGGATCTGCACCCTCTCCAAGGAGAAAAGAAAAGAAAAGAAAAGAAAAGAAAATAAATAACTAACTTTTACCTACGGCCGACGCTTCAATTGCGCAGCAGCTGGACTACTGACTGAAAAGACTCAAAGGGTATCGTGGTCCGCGGTGAAGTGTGCAGAAAGCTGTTGGTTGCGTCTCGAATCGAGATCCTGAAGTTTCAACGCACCGCACTGGCATTGCTCGAACGGCGCATCAGCCATCTCCAAAAACTACGACATACAACGAGTCACAACACATCCGAGACCCTGGGCGCATGGGCTTCCTTTCGACAATTACCCAAACTGTCTGACACGTCCATTGCCCCTCGTTAAGCTCTCGTCGCTACAGTCGCCATACCTCATACTGTACCCTCAAAGTCCTTAGCATAAACCGTTTGCCCCCCCCGTCACCTCCTGCCCTCCCTGCTTGCCCTGCAGCCATCTCGCCCACTCCCCCTTGCCGTGATATCATAGCACGACAGGCCATCTGGGTGTTCAGGAAGAGAGAAGTTTCGTTGCATTCGAGAACGATTGGCATAAAATTCCTGGACCAGCATCACCATCCGGAAGCTGTGCTTGACTAGGTGTCGACGTTTCTTCCCGAAACCCTAAGTCACCTTGAGTCCTTTAACGACTGACCCGAACTGGTATGCACCTTCTCACAGCCCGAGCAGGCCACTTTATCGTGACATTCCTTGAGCCCCTTCAGCAGCATTCCTCGAACGCCAATTCACAACAACACACAAAGCTCACACGGAAGGCGGGTGCTAACCCTCCCCACACGTAGACGCGAGCCAATTCACCACTTTCCCACTCAACAATACAAACAACACTAACGACGACGACGACAACAGGAACAAGGAGGCGCAGGAAGCAATTGAACAGGTCCTGCAGAACTCGGATCGCCAGGAGGCACGATTCAGAGTCCCATCGCATCGTCACTCCACTTGAAAAGGCTTGGGCCAGACGCATTGTCGTGAGCCCGGTTTTACATTTAGGAATCCAGCACCGAGCATTCCTTGCTCCACCCCGTCTCGCTCCAACAACACCAACACTTACACTACTACACTTTGGAGATTCCATGGTAGCCTCACACGGTAGCCCATCATGGTGAAGGTGGACAAGCAACAACGGACAAGTGCTCTCGTCGCTCCTCTCTCCATCCACAAGCAAGGTCGCGCTCAAGACTTCAGTGACCCGGCGAGGCACAAGAGGAATACTTCCTCGCGCAGTAGTACACAAACTTCTTCGACGAGCTCGCAGATGACACCGCCTGCGACACCCAATGGGTCGCAGGAAGACTTATCACAGCACATGGAAGCTCCGCAGCCCGTCTTCCACAACTTCTTACGCGCGTTCTATCCTTTCCACCCAACATATGCCGTCTCGGATAGCACCGTGACATTACCTCTAAACGAAGGCGACGTTGTTTTGGTACATTCGATACATACCAATGGCTGGGCAGATGGTACGCTGCTTATATCTGGTGCCAGAGGCTGGCTGCCTACAAATTACTGCGAGGCGTATGATCCAGACTCGATGCGGACACTACTCCAGTCTTTGCTGAACTTCTGGGATTTAATGCGTAGCGGCCAACGCAGTGATAGCGAAGTATTTGGCAACCAAGAGTTCATGAGAGGTATCATCGCTGGGGTTAGGTTTCTCTTGGTAAGCGACACGATTTGGATTGAATCTGTGACGTACAGTCAGCTTACTTGTCGTAGGAAAAATCAGATTGCCTTACTCGAGAATCACCTCTTGTTCAAAGCAATGATGGATTGCGCCGAAATCGAAAGGCGCTTTTATCGGATCTGTCTGCGCTTGTGAAATCAGCAAAGCGACTGCAGGAGTTCACTGTTACTTCAAGCACGGCTGACGACGTGAATGATGTGATAGATGAGATGATATTGAAGGCCTTCAAGATCGTTATCAAGGGAGTGAGGTTCCTTGATATTCTGGATGAGGACCGAAGATCTCGCCAGCCCATTGTCCATAGGGTGATGTCCACTGTCCTCGAAGAAGTTTATAACCCCCCAACTCCTCCAGCAGATTCGATGTCATTCGAAGGGACACAGCATTCAGACACAGCATCTTCCGATGCAACGTCCCGCAGAAGTTCGAGGGTCAGCACAGCGAGTGGTTCCACACGGCCCGACGAACAAACAAATTTCCAGTCATACAAACGAACGTCATTTGCACAACCAGGAAATTCTACCGCTGAGAGACGGCTGTCAAGGCCAACCTCGATGTTGGTCAAAAGGCAGTCTGTATCGCATCGCCTCTCTCAAAGTCTTCCAGCAGTGCAGCGACAGAATCTGGTCTCTGAGCGGCTAAATGCTAGCCATGATACCTTTCTCTCATACCTTGGATCATTTATTGGGCGGTTACATCTTCAGTCTCAGTCTTCCGCAGATCTGCTAGTCACCATCCGGCATTCGGTTACTGCCGGGCGAGCCCTCCTATCAGTTGTCGAGGTCGTATGCGCCCACGACCATCTTAGCGCCGATGCTTTAGACCAGGCTCGAGGCGGGATGTATGATCGCATCAACAAGCTAGTAGTTGCAGCAAGAGAAATTATCCAAAATTCGGGACTAGAGGAGGATGATGTAGTTATGCCACAGGAAAATGGGCGCCTTCTTATGGCTGCAACAGCATGTGTGAAGGCTGCCGGAGAATGCGTAGCAAAAACGAAATTCGTCATCGAGCGTATTGGCGATTTTGACTTCGAAGATGGCTTGGGAATAGATGTCGATCAGATTAGCTTGGCAACAGAACAAAGCAGTAGTTCGAACCAAGACGCTGATAGCACACCAGCCTCAACGGCTGTTACGACAGAATCAGCAAGCAAACCTGCTCGGCCACCACTCATCATTCCTGCGTATGAGAAACCACTCCCCGAAGTTCCCCAAGAAACTTCCGCAGACGACGATAAGAGCCTTTCACCCCGAACTCTGGCCCCAGTCACTGAAGGCCAGGATGGAAGTGATACTAACACAAACCCACGATCTTCGTTCTTACCACCACTTCCAAAACTAACCAGCCCATTGATGGCCCAGGAGGATTACAGCCCTTCTGACAAATCATCTACACACGATGGAGATTATCAAGCATCATTCCGCTCAGGAAGCATTGCAATCTCAAGTACTGGGACTAGCAGTACATATCTCAGCAGCATGCGCGACTCGGAGTCAAGCATGATTTCGACATCTACGCGAGCTACCACTCCAGACCTAACAGTATATGCGCCAAGGACTCAGCCGTCATTTTCGGATTTGAGTGTTAGCGGTAGTCAATCGACTCTGGCTGAAGAAGAGGATGGGGAATCTAAGATGCTCGAAAGGACATTCGCTCACGAGTTGATGCATAACAAGGAAGGCCAGATTACTGGAGGCACTTTGCCAGCGCTTGTTGAGCGTCTGACAACCCATGACTCCACACCAGACGCAATGTTTGTCTCGACTTTCTACCTCACCTTCCGATTATTTGCTACACCAGTCGAACTCGCCAAAGCATTAGTTGACAGATTCGACTACGTCGCTGAAAGTCCCCATATTGCAGGTCCAGTTAGACTACGCGTCTACAATGTATTCAAAGGCTGGCTCGAGTCGCACTGGCGTCAAACGGCGGATCAGGACGCCTTAGCTGTTATTGAACATTTTGCACAAGACAAGCTCCTGGCAGTCCTACCTGCAGCTGGACGTCGCTTAACAGAGCTCACTACTAAGGTTGCTTCGACTGAGGGGCCCCTAGTTCCTCGCCTTGTATCATCAATGGGCAAGACAAGTACATCAATCGGCCAATACATCCCTGCTGACACACCACTCCCACCGGCAAATATGACCAAGACACAGACAGCGGCTCTAAAGAATTGGAAGATGGGTGGTAGTATGCCTGATCTATTAATATTCGACCCGCTTGAGTTAGCTAGACAGCTGACCATCAAGGAGATGAACATATTTTGTTCTATCATGCCGGATGAGCTTCTCGGATCAGAATGGACTAAGAGGTCAGCCTCGAATGCCTTGAATGTAAGGGCAATGTCAACACTCTCAACAGACCTCTCAAACCTAGTGGCTGATACCATTCTTCAACATGACGATGCAAAGAAGCGAGCAGTCACTATCAAACACTGGATCAAGGTTGCGCACAAATGCTTAGAGCTTAACAACTATGATACGTTGATGGCCATCATTTGCTCGCTTAACTCATCCACCATTGTACGACTGAAGAGAACATGGGATATTGTCTCATTGAGACGACGGGATATGCTCAAGGGACTCCAGGCCATTGTTGAACCCGACAAAAACTACGGAGTTCTCCGGCGAAGACTTCATGATCATGTACCACCATGTCTCCCATTTGTCGGTACATACTTGACCGACCTCACCTTTGTGGATGCTGGTAACCCAGCTACCAAACAACTACCTGGCCTTGGTGGTCATGAAGGTATGGCAGTTATCAACTTTGATAAGCATACTCGGACTGCCAAAATCATTGGAGAGCTTCAGCGATTCCAGATTCCATACCGCCTTACAGAGGTTCCTGAGCTCCAAGAGTGGATCCAAGCACAGATTGTTCGGGTTAAGTCATCGCCTGACCTCGAGAATGTCCAACAACAATATCGGAAGTCACTACTTTTGGAACCTCGCCAGACGTTCCCGAAACCTTCTCCCGTAGATGCTCCCCAGGGTGGCGCCTTTTCCTTCTGGCCTCACTCCAGTAAGGACAGAAACACTTCCATTCCTACCATTTAAGATCTCCAGTACGGAGACCTTCTTACTTCACACATTAACTTCCGACGCATACCACACACCCTCATGACCGATTTGATACCCAACTTTGAATAGCGTTTTTAGCGAATGATCTTTATTTGGTTCCGGCGTTTTTGGGACGGATCCCCTTTCTTTTTCACCACTATTGAATACCATATTTGGCGTGGCATCGCCATTAGAGCATATTGGTATTGGGCAGCAACATTCTGCCTACCTGGATTGTTCGAATCATTACGGCCGTTTACTGGAAATGAGGCATTATTTGGGAAGCCCGGCGGTGGGCATTAGGGATAATTTTCCTCTTGGCTTGTGTTTGAAAAGAATTCTTTTTAATTGTATTCACACATACCCGCATCCTTTTCGTTCTTGTTGACGTCTTGTTTTTTTCTTTCTTTTCTTTTATTGTCAGAGTTAGAGAGGGCAGGAATTTGCTGGCTGGAAGAAAGACAGGCATACCTCATCATCACACAACAAAAGCTTTGTGGTTCGGGCTGGATTCGAGATTTTTTTTCTCCAACAGAGCTCGCGCTCGACTTTCATTTCTGTTGTATACATCATTCTTTGTAGGGCCTGTGTGAAGGAGCAGGATAAGATGGAATATGGCTTGGCGAGGGCTGAGCAAGGGCTGGCAAAAGCAACAGACAAAAGTTGGCGGCAACGCTGAGAAGGGATGCATGCATATGTGTACAGCAGTGGACAAGGCGGTGGGTAGTAAGCTGAGAATTGCTGCTACTGCAAAGAAGCTGTGATGAATGAATTTTATGATTATAAATTAAGTTCTGTCTACACTGCCGCTAGTTATGATTTTTGTGAAAGTGAAATAGTGAGACGGTGTATTTCGGCTCCTTTATTTTATGTGTCTGTCTTTATATAAATTGCCTATTACCTACTAAGTATTCTATATGATAGTTCGTAGAGCGTACCTTCCAGGGGGTCTAGCTTAGGTAGGTTTAATAGTACTTGTGTGACGCTATAGCTTACTTAGTTCGTCGCTCATTTAGTTAGTAGCCAGGCCATTTATATAGCCAGCGTAGCCACACGCTTCTCTTCTTCTTTATCTGCAATTAATACCACTATTGACCAGATCGCCCACTCACAAAGTCTTAAAGTACCTTATTTTTAAATACTCTAGATAGGAATTTTCTTACATTAGGATTTATCTAAGAAATTACTAAGGACGTTTAATCTCTTACTTAATATACCCCATATAATAATACTTTATTTTAGTTATACTTTCTACGAAGTAAATTCTCTGCCTACAGTTAGCTATACGGCCGAGTTAACTCGGCTGCGGTTAGGCGACACGGAAATGTTTGCTGGCTTCCTTTTCTACTTAGCCCCCCAACGAAGACCTGCCTTCACACGGCGGTAGGGGCGTGAGTACTCGAATCTCTAAGGAGATTCGACGAAACAAAATAGTCTTTATTGTCGTCGCTAGTACCTAGCCAACAGCAGGCTCTTACAACGTCCCGAGTAAACCGATATCCTATACCTAGTGACTAGTACGGACGAGTAGATAACTAATTCTATAGCAATATACTCTTTGATTTAAAGATAAAGAAGGGATAGTAAGGGAAGAGATATAGTATACGCATCTCCGTCTCCTAGCGATTAGATTGTTTATTAGAGCTCTAGATACAGGGAAGGATATAGGTAGATTATTATAAGGGTATATAACTTTACATATACTTAGAGGATAGTTTAAAGAGGTTTTTTAGTAGGAGATATTTTCCCTTAATATATAGAGCTACCTACTACCTAAGGCTAGTATTCTCTATATATAAATACAATTATTATAAAGGCTTATTATATACAGAGGGAAATATTACACTAGATATTATTAATTTATAAGTATAATAGCTATAGAAAGAAATATATATTACGAGTAGGGGAAGAGCTATATTACTTGTATAGGGATAGTAGTACTTATTTAATAAGGGTATTTTAAGGATTTATACTCCCCTATTAGCTATATAACTATACCTAGGTATATAGAACCAAGTCTATATAAGGCCTTCGGCCTTGGAACGGACTCTAAATTGACTCTATCATCATCATTATCATCCTTTTCTACTTAGTGACTAGTACTTGAGGTTGAAAACGCTCAGCCTTAACATCCTCGGTCCAATTCAAGCACCGAGGTAAGTGTCATAGGCAATATATGTAAACGCCAGTAATGCCGAAGCCATATAATGGTAGTTGCAATTTTGGTTTAGCCAAGAGCCTTTTTGAAACCCCCTTTGTAAACTCTTTTCAACCCCTTGGAATTTCCTGGACGATTGGGCAATAGCAACCCTATCGCATACGGCGGTTGTTCGAAAGCCATCGCTGTCCATGCTGCAGGCAAGACCGTGAAAGACGGCTTCAACCTGTACTCGGTACTTGGGGTATTTCCTTGGGCCTGCTTTCATTGACCGCCCTGTGCGTTGTCGAGTGCATCGCTCCAGGGACACCAGGACCTTTGCAACTCGACGTGTTGTATCGCAAACGTTGCTCAAGGCAAGCTCAGCAAGAAGCATGTGAGCCTGCTGGCCCCTATGTTTTCCCTCATGGATGGGAAAGTTCTTCGAGCAGAAATCATGCATCGAGGGTGTCACTCACGGGTCAAAACATGATGGGATTCGCCAAGCACCTGCGTACAGACCAAGATCGGCTCTTAATCACAGACAAATACTCAGCCGAATAGATAAGTGCAAAGGGCGACCTATCTACTCTGACGGAGCAGCTTTCTGAGTTGGCCTTTAATATGGATGGAGGCCTCACCTTGCCACTCGTCCACGATCACAAGTTCTTAGAAGATGTGGGAGAATGCTCGTCCCTTGACTTTGCATTGCGCATTTTTTCGAGTGACATCAACCTGACCAAATAGCATGTAAAAGAGAGAAAGATCCTTGCCGGAGAAGGGGGTCGCACATATTCCGAAGCTCGTTTGTTTGATGAAGCTGGGACACTTGTGGCCATCGAATCACAACAGTCAATAATGAGGCCGTTACCAGCGAAAGCTGTCTTGTAAGAATGATGGAGCTGTTCAATTGCAGAACTCGGGTTAATGCAGTCCACATATCAAGTAAGTAAGGTACAATGCGGGACATAGAATTATAAAAGAGGTCAGAATTACCTTGCTCAACGTTTGTCATGGTATGCTTCGAGCCGGCAGCACTCTCTCTTGGGTACAGCAGAACTCCTCAATAGGTGGACAGCGATGGGTGGCGGATGACAGGTTCTGGTGTAGACGACGGTGGTTCTTGGTCAGTAGGAGTATGGCACGCATTTGCAGGTCTGAAGACCCTCTAGTCTGAGTTAGATTATTGGTCCCTGCTGGATGATAAGTGTCGAATACTCTAGGCTCTGATCTTCTACAGAGGAGGCGCTGTTCCACGAATATAACCTCATTCTCTTATTGCTTCAGGATCTATTAGCCTCATCCTTTAGAGTTTCCGCGTTTCATTGTAGAATCAGGCTCTTCATGCTATAATTGCACTCATTTTTGGTGCAATTCTAGTTCTTTCCATGACACTCAATTAATGTACATATAAATCCTATAACCCAGGTGAAAATAGTCAACCAGAATTTAACCAATTAACTAATATCACTCATTTTAATCATCAATAAGACAATATTCCTCTACGCACTTTCAATATCTCATTAGGTGTATTTTTTAACTACTTTACCTACTTGCCTACCTAAATCGCTTTCGCTAACTAAGAGCGACATCGAATTTGTCAGACTATAAATAAGCGAGGTCGATGATTAGGCGAAAGCACTCGAGCAGCTCTGCATCAAAATCCACTCATTCCACCTCTGCGGATACAACTCCTTCATCCTCTTCTCCAGAGCTGTCGCCCCTTCCTTCCCCTCCTTGCCCTCACCCTTCAGCCTCTCACACTCCCTTTCGAACACCTGAATATACTTCTTCGTTGCTTGCAGCAGGTACGCCCCATCAATTTGACTAGCCCGCTTGTGACCCGCCACCACAATCTTTGGATTCAATCCCTCAATCATGGTCAAAGCATCAATCCACTGCTGTCTCTTCTCATGCGTATTCGCCACCCCCAAAAACTGGTAGCAGTCGCCGTAGATGACGTCGCCACCAACAACAAGGTCGAGAGATGGAACATGGAGGACCGAGGAGTGCTCGCAGTCAGAATGTGGGACATCGATGGCGTGCAGGTTATGGTCGTCCAGCGTAAACTCATTTGATACAGGCAGGGGTGTAGCCAGAGGCTTCTCCTCTGGCAGCTGCCCGTTGGGAAAGAACACCGACCATAGGGTGGTGTACGCGTCTTCGTACTGCTCTTTGATGCCGCCTGCAACCTTGGCTGTCGATACCATTTGAATGCCAGGAAAGCGCTTTTGCAGGACAGGTGCGCCGAAGAAGTGGTCGCCATGCGCGTGCGTGATAAAAAGGTGGGTTAACTTCTTTCCTGGTGCTATTTTGGTGATCCAGTCGGCGAGATCGGTGGTTTGCTGGATGTTGATAGGGGTGTCGACGATGACTGCTGAGGTTGGGCCTTGTATGAGAGTGCATGAGATGGGAGACCAGAGCCTTTTATTTGGGTCTGATTCCCCAGTTGCAGCTGGGATAACCGGAGCGACGTAGACGTCGACTTGGAGTGGTTCTGGGGCCATCGTTAGGAAGTTTTCAGCACTTGACTTCTCCACTTTGTAGATGGGTTAGCAACTTGAGGCGTTGCCTTGGCGCTAGCTTGTAGGCTTCGTAGAGTGCTCTGGTGCTGTGGTGATCTTTTCTCCGTTCACAGACATCACTTTTATAACTCCTTGGTACTGTACGTCTACTTCGTAACAGCCGACTATCAAACCTGGTCCGGCATTTATTTTCTAGCGAATAAATTACCCGAAGCTGTCGGGGTCGATCTACCGTACAAGAATTACTAGGGCCGAGTTCCGGTAAGACAAATCAAATATAATATCGCGATGATATGTAATTATCGGTCTTCAGCTAGATCGTACTACTGTAGTAGGAGTGGCTAGCTAGCCGAAGCCGACAATTAGTGATCCTAAGATACTAGTGCGATCGAGTCGAAGACCGACGATTACTGATCCGGATAAAGCAGCAATAAAGTCCCGGCATTCGATTTAGACTAGGTTGTGCCAAGCTCTACTGTGAAATTCTTCTTGCCGTTTGTACGTTTACTTTAAGTGTAGCGGGTTAGTAGAGATTTACTTCAAAGTCTATGTGTATAAAGAGGGAAGCTGGGCCATCGTGGTCGAAAGAAATCACCGACCTACTTAATATTACACCTAGAGCCTTACCTAAAACCCAACGATAACACATCTTCTACCACATGTCTCCTATAAAAAACGTGCTGATCATTGGAGCGGGCGGCAATGTTGGGAGATCTACCATCAAAGCCTTGCTCGCCGAGCCGGGAAAATTTCAGATCACAGGTCTGACTCGGGACACCTCTGAGACTAAGCTGCCAGTTGGTGTTAAGCATGTCAAGACCGACTATTCCCAAGCGTCGCTGCTTGAGGCCTTCCAAGGACAAGACGCCGTCGTCAGCACGATCTCGGGAGGCGGATTGGATGAGCAGAAATCCATTGTCGATGCTGCCATCGCCGCGAGGGTGAAGGTGTTCTTTCCCTCTGAATATGGAGTGGACACCTCGATCCATGCTGCGTCCAAGGTCATCCCCGTTTCTCACATCCAAGATTGCCGTCGTGGACTACCTGAAATCCAAGCAGGACAAAATCTCATGGACTGCGATTATTAGCGGATCCCTATTCGACTGGGGCTTGAACATCCCTAGTTTCGGTGGCTGGAACGTACCTGCTCGTACCGTGACAATCTACGATGGCGGAAACATCGCCTACGATGCCACCAATGTCGATCAAGTCGGCAAGGCGATCGTCGCGTCCTTGAAGCAACCCGAGCTCACCAAGAACCAGTATGTATACGTGAACAGCTTCACCATCACACAGAACCAGGTTCTCGAGGCTATCGAGAGAGTGACGGGCGAGAAGTTCACGGTGTCGCACAGCACGTCCGAAGAACTGTGGCGGGACGGTGCCGCCCAGGTCCAGGGAGGACAAGGACTCGGTGTGTTGGGCATGATCGCTTCGGCTTTCTATCAAAAGGGAGCGACCTTGAAGTTGGCGACCTATTCGGTGAATAGAGGATTGTGGAATGACAGACTAGGCCTGACGCAGGAGAACTTGGAGGAATCTTTGCAGAGATATATAGCAAGCAAAGTATAACATGGACAGAAAGGACAATATATATTTTTACCTCCTACTTTAATTATCTTTGTAGTGTCTATGCCTGCGCTACCTGAAGCTGATATCGGAGCTGTGTTAGCCTATACTGCTATCCCTTCCTTCGTATATTGGCCATGTAGGCAAGGATTGGACACTCTGCTCGTCTACAATCGCTTAACGCGTCTCAGAGGCAAATACAGGAAGTTTATTGGCTAGAACTGCTCTGTTTGATCGATACCTTATTGCACGTCGCTATGGCCCAAGCGTTGGCCAATATACGAAGGAAGGGATACTAGGGTTAGGGTTATAGAAGGTCTAGTACTCAGAGGCGGCCTTAATAAAAACACTCGCACTCTATAACGCTATGCACCTCTTAAGCACAGCTTGCTGTATAATGTCTCTACAGTTATAATCTTATTACTAGAGAAGAGTTCCTAAATTAGGTAGGTGACCTGTTTATATAAAAAGGGGGGGAAGGTTATTATAGTATATTACGTGTATAAACTGTATAGTGTTTCCGGCCTCTACACCTCACTTAGAGCCACATCTATTATATATATTTATTATATTCAGGGTTTCCTTTGCGACTCTATTTCAAGCTTGTATAGGTTATTTAAAGCTGGGTCGGGCTCGAAATATCTCGCTTAAATATCTCGCTTCAATGCCCAAGAGAGGACAGTTTTAGGAATTGCCAAGGAACTCTACCTTGCTTGGTAATGTTTCTTTTCAGTCGTATCATAATCTTACCTCCTTCTAAGAAGCACAAGCAACCAACCAAGTCTGGCAATTACTCTACTAATATCCAAGGCCGCAAGTCCTCCTCCGCACCCCCACCTTCTTCCTCTTTGTGCATTCTCACTACCATGAATCAGAACAACAACGGATCAATGTCGCTTTCGCTCCCCACCCAAAACAATACTTCACGACTAGATTCTAGCGCCATGTCAGATCTTGCCTCGTTGCTTTCCGCATCTTCATATCCGGTGCCTGAACCAGTGATTCTACAGTCACCTGAGAGTGACGAGCAGTCACCCTTATATGGCGGATACGGCGGATTTGTCATACCAAGCGCTGCAAGCGAGCGGCAGACAGACCGAGCGACTGCATCTGATCTGTCTAGACCGACCACCCAGAAAGTGCTAAAACCTCAGGGCAGTGAGTCGGCAAGTATGGCAGTATTGTCACGCAAGAGACCTGGTAGACCACGGAAGACGGTGACTGACCTAACGGACGAACGTCCGGAAGAGGTGCGTGCGTATGTTGTAGCTCATCGTCTCTTATCCTAGCTTAAATCAGTCAACTAAATCTTGGTTTGGGTACAGCGACGCCGGTTGCAAATTCGACTAGCACAACGGGCCTATCGCTCTCGTAAGGAAGCAACTCTGTCGAGATATGAAGCCCGGATCGCCCAATTGGAGACAGCAATGAAGGAGATGAGCTCAGCTGTTCTTTCATTCGGTGAGCACGTTGCACATACCGGGGGGCTCGCGTCAAATTCCGATCTCCAATCCCATCTACGCGACACCACGGAGCTATTTAAGTCTCTTGCCGAGGAGACTGACCCGGCCAGCGAGGGAGAAATAACCCTTAGTATCACTTCGCCGAGTGGAGAGCCGTCGTTCTCCCTGCCGGTAGAGCAGGAGAACCTATCCCCATCTCTATTCCACGGGCAGCCGGTATCTCCGTCGTCAAATGCCTCTCCCAACATGATAGCAACCCCTAGAGGTTTCCCGGTGCCTCTAGGCCCCGGCTCTCCACTTCTATTAGACACAGCGACTATAGTGATCGTAGAATTGTCACAGTTTATTCATCAACTCCGCATGGCATGCGTATACCATGCCTACTTTTCGTTGCGCAATCCATCTCTCAAATTGGACGATCTCCGAAGGAAATTCCGCTTTCTTCTCAGCATGTTGCATCGGGAGCGCCTCGCTTCCTATTTTGAGGCCGTGTTGCATGCCCAAATCCATCCGGCGCGTCTGGCGGAGTGGGAAGACATCCCATTCTTTAGCGTAGGTGGTGCGGGAACTCATTATCCTCGGTCTTCATTGCCGAACTCGAGTATCAGCCACGCTTCTCCAAGGTACGAATATCAGAGTCCAGTTCGGGAGGATCCCTCGTCCGAATTTTCCCCGGAAGCCCAAAAAGAAATGAGTGGAGAGTGGTTTGATATTCGGGATCTCGAAGGATTTCTCCAGGAAAAACACGTCTATCTGCTTACCCATCCGCCTACGGAGTCCAGACAGAGCCTATTGAAGCAGGCCGCGATTAATGCCCCGAGTCTGATCAAGAGTACGGTCCCACCTCTGCTCTTCTGAGCTATGCTCATTTTTATGTAGTCCTAGTAAGCACGTGTATCTGTCTCGGTCGCTCGCCTGGATGGCGACGACTTGATGTAGAAAGAGCCCTTTGCATGGCTGTATGGGCATAAAGAATGAAGGAAGGACAAACGTTGAGGAGTACACGAGACAGTAAACCGAGTAGAGAGTAGGAGGTGTAGTGACGGAAAATTACAATATAGGCATTGAAAAGAGACCTAGTATTTCTGGGGAAAGTTATTCCCAAACTCTCCGAAGAGTCCCTGTCCCACCAAACCTACTCGAGCCCACTGAAAAAAATTTCTATTTCGAGAAAAAAAGAAAAAAAGAAGTCGTGTTGGGTGGTAGGCATTCGACATTATTGTAGCACTTGGAAAAAGTTTTCTAGTGTTCCAGGATTTCTTGTTCTTCCTTTGTTAACACGGGACCGTGTGGTGATGATACTTTGATGTAATAAAATTATAGTTTTAAATGTAGAAGAATCATTAAAGATTTGTATCTTGGAGGGTACTCATTAACACTTTGGCATGATAATATCAACCACTTATTCCTTGGGGGCGACTCGCTTCCCCTTTAGCGAGCAAGACGAACTTGACGCATTGACTACTCCGTACACTGTCCAAAATCTTCTATTTGTATAGTTTCCAATACTAATGTTTTAGAGAATGGAGAAGACTTAGAGGATTACAAAAGTATTCTTGATTTAATAATTTTGTTCTGTTGACTCGCGTCTTTTATGACATCGGGTAATCTATCGTCTATTCTCTTATTGTACAACCCAACATTAACTAACGACTGTTCCGGAGAATTATGACGTCCATTCACCCGTTGATATGCTTCCGTTCTGTATTATGTGCTAGTGCAATAGTTATTGATGTTGGAGGGATTTGAGAGGGTTAAAGAGATAGGGGAGCAGTTCTTCTTAATAGCTTCACCGGATGGTAGGAAATTGCATTCTTCAAAGTGTGGCCTAGTGGATTCGGCGAAGGTGAGGGTGAATTTAGACAACTACGGTGGGTAGAGAATCTCTGTATAGACTGCTATGATATGGCATGAAAGACGTGCTATATAATGTGATCGTGGAAGAGCCTTCAGGTGATGATAGAAATTCAAGGAAGATATTTGGGTAAGATTGACATTTTAGATAATGTAAAGTCTTTATCATTGTATCTTCTGATGAGATAAAAATAGAAATGAACTCTGAAGGTTGTCAAGTACAGCTGATGTTAATCTAAGATAAACTCCAACACGTATTGCAATAATCCCCACACTTTGCAATTTGTTTCTTTACTCTTCAATATTCATTTCCTGAAATCTGAACCATTTCGATATTCTTCCATGTTTAAATGCGGTTGAAATTCGCAATATAGTGTTTCCTATTTCAAATCAAAGAATATTCATTGCGTGGAATATAGAAAAACTTACTGGAGTACTAGCCATCTTAAAATTATAAGCAGCCTCCTCATCAGACACAAAATTCTTTTTCAATCCGGAGCTTTCAATCAACATCTGGATTTTGCAAGATCTTTCCATCAACATAAACAGAAACGCAGCTTCATCTACAGTCTCTCCAACAGTGAGAAGGCCATGATTCATCAAAATGGCCCCCTTTCCCTGCCCAAGAGCTGCTGCGATACGTTCTCCTTCCTGATCTGCAAATGCAATACCTCCATAATTTGAATATACACCATGTGCATTGTAAAAATAGCAGACGTCTTGATTGAGCATGTCTAGTGGTCGTGCGAAAGCCGACCATGCTCGACCATATTTAGAATGTGTATGGCAAATACTATGAACATCAGGACGTGCCTTATGAACAGCACTATGAATAACATATCCTGCTGCATTTATCGGGGCGTCCTAATATTTTTGACTCGTCAGTCTAGTTGTTTCGTTTCATGTAGTCCCATTAGGCTCATTTCAGCTTACAATATTCCCAGCAACTGCGTCTCCGGCGTGATTTATGCACACCATGTCACTCGCCTTCAACATCCCAAAATGAACACCTAATGGATTGATCCAGAATCTATCTTCAAATTCTGGATCTCTAACACTGATATGTCCACTTATTCCTTCGGCATATCCTTCACTGGCAAACACGCGGAATGCGCCTGCCATATGCTCGAGTTGCCATTGCCGCTGGGTTTCGAACGAAGTGAATCTGGGCATTGAAGGCATTAACTTGCCCTGGTGAGCCATAGATTTCATGGCTATCGGGTCCCGTGAAAAGTCTTTGGGGCCGGGTGAAGTTGCGGACATTTTGCTGGGTGCTACTGCTGCCTGTGGCAGATCACTCGTGGCTGTTGGAGCCATATTTACGTTCCGAATGATGGGATCGTTTTATCTTTCAATATACTATTTCTCTTGCTGTGCGACAAGTTGATGGCAATTGTATGCGGAAGGCAGAGAGATCTTTTATCGAAGAAAGAAAGAGATGAAAAAGGTTCAGCATTTGAACACTGACGAAGTTCTATGTCGGTGGAGCCGACATGAACCAACCTATCCTGATCATAAGCCTGCAAATTATCGCAGCATGTGATTGAATAGTGAAATGCGTTACAGTACCTACTGTCGGATGGCCCGCCGTCGTACACACTTCTCATTGGAGCAGATGTCGGCAGCTCCGCCTTTTGAGTTGCATCTCAATTGCGTCGTATTCCCCAATCCATTGGAATTCCTCTCAGTAACTTTTGTACTGAAAGTAAAGGACTTGAGTTAGGAGTAAGTTGAAATACATACATCTATGAAGTCTTTCTGAAAATTCCTGTCTTACTTAGGCACCTTGCTTCGGTCTCTTGCATACATACATACTATACTTGGAGATAGAGATGATTTATTAAACTAAAAAGTTAACAATTGGATTTATAGCTATTAATTTGAGTATTCCGATAAAAAAGTACAGCTCAAACCCCTTCTACTACTAATCACTATAGTGCATTCTCCCACCTACCACAACTGTCAGTTCTATTAAAGATACCTAAAGTCACGTTCTTTCTGAAATTATAAAACTAAAAGCATCTTGTAAAAGTACTTTGCTAGGCATTCTAAGACATATAGATATGGTATAGAGAACTAAGTGGTCCTGAGAGAAGCAATCTTGAAAGCAATAGCAGAGGCAAAAGATTGTTTCATTGAGGTTATAGACAGGTGGCGCAATTAGGAAAGTACCTCCAAGGCTTGTATGGCTGCCAAGATTGTCCCAAAGTCCCAGCTCGTACGCTCGAGTTCCAATAGCTGCTACGAGGTCGTTGTCAGGAGCTTTTGTTTCGCGGGTATCCACAATTTCAACACCATACATCAGATCGCGGCCTCTTGCGTCGCCAATACATCCATATCGTTCCTGAGTTTTTGTAATCCAGTATACAGTTGTGCACCGTGGATCCTCGAGTTCTTAACAAGATTATTTGGTAGGACAATTTTAAGGACCTTGTCGTTAACGGCTGCTAGAATAGGGTCATTGGCGTGTGTTGTGTAATGGAAAGGCCCTATTGCGCAGAGATACACTCAATCTCGTTGCTCGTAACGACCGTACTAATGGGAAGTCCATTTCCAGGCATTTCGCTAAGCGTCAAAATTTTGGGAACCACGTCTTCATACTCAATGGCCATGGTGGCTCCGCAGCCGCCAACACCCATCTGGGCTTCGTCGACAATAAGAAACATGTCCCTCTTCTCGCAATGCTTCTTTATTGCTTTTAGATAACCCTTAGGCAGCATATGCATACCAGCGAAGGATTGAATATAGTCAACAATACACACGGCAAGAGAGCTGACGGACACTCTGTCACATGAGGCTCTAAACTTAATCAAGCGTAGTCAAGGTCAATAAGATCCGTCTAGTTTTCTAAAAATCAAGCGGTATGTATTTTGGATCGGAAGCATATGCATGCCAGGAATCAGAGGTCCATGATCGGCTCTATTAAAAAAGTACTGAGTTACGAGAGCTTGGCCAGTGATACCATGCCACCGAGATCAACGACTTCAAACTTGCCTGTGTAGACCTTGGTCATCTTGATTGTGGCTTCATTACTCTCGCCACCTGTCCTTAAGAAGCAGGCTTTGTCGAAGTCCTCTGGTAGGACAGAGACAAGTCGTTCCTCCAAGTTGGCCACCGGAGGTGATACCATCTTGGTAAAAAGATGATCTAAGTTGAGAGCATGATCTGTAATTGTTTTGAAGGCCTCTCAATGTCCATGCCTAACGAGACATGACATTTGGTCCGAAGTTTGGTCGGGAATTTTGTGGCCACTAGCAGAATATACGTATAGTCCACGAGCGTTAGTAATGATGGCGTCTTCAAATAGCATACCAAAGTTGATGAGGAACCTCTATTTAAACCCATTGATTGGCATAATGCGACAGCTGACGCTAATGCCATTGGATTACCCGCCACTGCTGTAGTACTTCATTCTCCAAAATTTAGTAAAACTGCGATAAAAGTTTCAAGATCGGCAGAGAAAATCAGTACACTAATTAAACCCTCCAGAGCTTGAACACAGACAAAGCGGTCATCAGGACACCGGGTAGACGCCATTCGAGGATTTGAAGACTTCCCCCAATATCCCATAGAGTTCACGTATAGACAAGCAAGCAAAGCGGGCGATATTGCATCTCTCTGCTCGTACTACTGCTTTCTGAAACTCGACTCATCAATAAAGGAAAGCAAAGATTTATATTCTCGAAATAGGTTTTGGAATATCGTTACTTTGGATATCGAACCGTGCCATACTCACTAACATTTCCACAAGAACTTGATTGCAATGTTCAATCAGTTTCTCTATAATCTGGCATTTGTGCCAACCTTGGTTCCTGTTCTTCGTTGAGCCTTTAGGATGCTTACGAACTGCGGTGAAGAGGACTGGCTTCCTTATGGCTTTGAATGCCATCGTGTTGGGACATGATCGTATAGTCTGCCTTTTGAAAGTTCCAGAATTCGAGATATATTTCCGAGAAGCTTAGCATCATTTACAACTGCGGGCCCAATGATATAGAAGATCTCTCCCTCTATCTCATTATCAGCAGTAATCCTTGTAAGTATGATGTCGCCATTCTCATGCCCATGAAAATAGGTATGAGAGTGTTTCGGGGAGTTTCTGGCCATGTGTGGAATCACAGCCCAAAGTGCGGTATCTGGGGACAATGTAGTTTCTGTCCAAAAAAAAAAAAGAGTTTGAACGTTAGATACGGAGATTTGAGCGTTGTCCCTGGATTGGGTCTTGCTGCGTTCAGTTGATTTAATTCTGCGTTGCTCCGGCGTGGTCAACGAGTCTCTGGTTGCTACAGTGTCTGCAAATATTGTCCTTCGGCAATAGTTATCTTTGTGTTGCTATATTTGACCACTGCATTAAAGGATGGATGATGAAATCGCGGATAGCTGTCTGTCGTGTTTGGTTTGGTACGATTTAGCTCGTACCTGAGAGGGTGAAGGAAGAACGCAGTGTGGCGTATCTCGTTCGAAGAATGCAGAATCTTTGGAGATGGCTGGTGTTTGGGATGGTAAGATGTCAACGGAAAATCTGGTCTGACAAGGGCCCTCAGCTAGAATCATGTCGATCGAGGCTAGAATAATAGAGCGTCGACCGCAGCCCGTAAGTTAAAAGGTTTATAACTAGCTTCTTATTACCTAACGCTTCTATCAGTATCACAATAATTATATATGAAAGTGCGTAGAAGATGTTGAATGGAATGATTATGGGGAGTAACATGTGGGAACAAGGCGTTGTATTGTGTGTTTTGTAAAGAGCAAAGAGAGCTCGGGGCGTGCTATTTCTAGTAGCTAAGCGAGGGCAAACAGGCAAACATGACCCAATCGAGTATTCCGGTCAACCGAAGAAGTAATACTTCCCTACCTTGGCTTGTAGGAAGTACAGCCTTAACAAGAGACCTTCATATCGTCTTTATTATATTTTTTATTTGGTTAGAGCCCTTAACCTTCACATTGAGCGAACCGAGCCCGCCCGTAAAAGCCGGTCTCTTGATTGAGCTTCTCTACCACCAGTCAGCCTTCCCCAGCTCAAAATCGATGATCCGGAAGGATCCGAATAAGTTTTGTTCTGAATATCATTTTTGTACGTCATCATATCAGTGGCGGCAAGACGACCCGACCAGTACGTTTGTTGCTCGCGTACTAGCAAGATCCTTCCTTCTATCTCCGAGCCAATGCCGTCAAGAAGAGCGTCAAACACGACGCTCCTGTATCAAACCCCAACACCAACTTCTTTCAAGAAATTTGATATCGATGCCCGAGTCAAACATCTTAAAATCAACGTCCAGAACTTTCAAGATGATATCGCAGATATCCCTCAATGCATCAATTGTTAGTAGGTTTAGCGTTTTAAAAGCCATCACGATTAACGAAAACCATCTTCACACCCATCATCCCATCATCAAACGGTCTAAAAAACAAGCCTTCAGGAATTTACTCCAAGCCTTTCTAAGAAGCTCCCGATTCATCGAAGCCAAGCCATATCCGTTACGGTCTGAGTCTGCACCGGCAAGCAAGGTATGGACATTATTGGGCACAGCACCCTCTTTTCAGGGGCTGTTGGAGCCACCATCTGCCACGGCGGCTGCAACTACAATGGGCCCAAAAGAAATACTGTATTCTAGAAATAACCGTAGAGATTATACAGTGGGCCGATCTAAGGTGCAGCAAGGCGTAGGTATGCATTGTGATTAGGTCGTCCGAACTTATGGGTGGCGACCTGTCACTGACCCCGTATTCTACGGTAGGCCATCGACCAACTAGATTTAATTAAGTTCCACGGAAGTGCCTGACAGGAAAAGCCGACAGAAAAGCCATGAGGATATATCCATGGGATTCAGTGGGTGATAAGTTGGTAGCAGACAGTCTCTGAGGGTGTTTTAGACCTTTTAGCACCTGTCAAGCGACCAGAACAGGTCTCGGTATGCTCGGCTTGGCTCCACCGAATGAGCTCCGTAGGGCCGGCGTATCCACCGGCACTCCACCCCTGCGACGGGAGCCGTAGCACATTACTGTAGGGTATCGAAACGTGTGATCTCCGGTCCCCTGCGTGTGGATTTGTGGATTCGATGTTTGTTTGAGGATATCAAAAAATCGAACGATGTACGATGTACTTTTGCGTCAACTTCATGCATCTATAAGTGACCTTTCGTCCGGTGTGCCAGCACTGCTAGAATACTGTACGCTCGTTCTCCTGTTTGTTACTCCTTCTCAACCTAACCCATTCATTGCCAGCAGCCGGTCTGATTCGATTCTCTTCTTGACGTGTGTAATCCCTTTTAACTCTCATTACTACTTTCTATATCGCAGTGCTGTGCACATTTTCAAGACAATTTCCTCCGAATACACTACAACAAAATCAAAAATGCCTTCTATTAGACAGATACTCTTCGCCGCTCCGGCCATGTTCGCCGCCGTAGCTCACGCCCAGGGAGTCATCACCAGTGCTCAAGGAACTAAGGGGTCGCCAGCCAGTCTGCCTCTGCAAGTCGACCTGACAAAGTCAGACGCCAACATCATCAATGTTGACGAGATCACTACCAACGTCGTCAACGAGTGTGGGCGGACTTTACTCGGCGGTAACATCGACGTTGGTGCGAACACCGAGGATCAGTTGGGTAACAAGACTGTCACATCCGTCACCAAGGGTAGCACCGTTTCTGTGACTATCGATCAGCTCGACGCCAATGGCGCCGGTCCTTACACTTGTGATCTTGACCCTACTGGCAACTCCATCGGTGCCACAGGCCAGACAAACCTCACTACCACGGAGAAGGACTCAGGTAATGGGGCTATCACCCTTTCTGTCACCATGCCATCAGATCTAGCATGCATCGGAGGTAAGTCTCTTACTTCCCTTCTATAAAACTCATAAATATAAAAGTAACTAACACAAAAACCCAGCCTCAACCGGAAATGTCTGCACCGTCCGTTGTTTCAACACCGCAGCAGCCGGTCCCTTCGGTGGCTGCTTCGCTGTCCAACAAACAGACACCACAGCAAACAAGAACACCCCACAAAACATCGTGACAGCCCAGACTCTCTCCGGTGTCCTGGACCAAATCGCTCAAAACCAGAAGGATCTCCCAGCTGCCGTCAAGTCCGTCCAAAACGCTGCTACTGTAGACCAGCAAGGAGTTTTGGCCGTCGATGAGCTCCTCAATATCGACAGCACTGCATCTGCTACTGCTGGTGTTGCTAGCACCTCTGCTGCTACTGCTAAGGCAACTTCTGCTGCTACTGGTAAGACTGGAAAGAGTGGAAAGGGAAATGCTTCAAAGGGTACCACTACTGCTACTACAGCTAAGGGTGGAAAGAATGCGAACGCGAATGCTAAGGGTGCTAGAGCTTTTGTTGCTTAAGTTTTTTATGCTGAGATCGCGGAATGAATGAGATGGATACCAAAGTCTTTTTTTCGTTTTTAATATGGAACTGTGGCTACGTAACGGGACAGTTTACAATTTCAGTGTGATTTATGTATGTATGTATATATAGGAGATGATATAGAAAGGATGACACAGGATGACACAAAAACTTTTAGCGGCCTTATTTTCATTTCATGTGCCTTTCGCACTGTAGGTAATTTTTAATAATTACAAGTGCGATTATGTTGCAAGTTTTAAACTTCGCAGGCCACCATTATTTATGTTCTCAACTTTCAGTTAAAGGATTTATTGCTTCTAAGAGCTAGGAAAGTACTGTATATATCCTGTTGAACTATATTGTCCTCACTTAGCCACTACATAGAGCCCTTCGGTGCTTGAGCTCTACTTGCTTGCTCAGCACGCAGAATATAACAACTTTACCTACATGCTGCTCCTATAAATATTCCATTTCGCGTAGCCGTAATATTGCGACTGTTATGACAGTCATGTGATTTAATTCTTGAGAACTAAACGATCTATATAGTAGGACTAGCAATGAGAAACTAGAGCGGTACAGCTTGAATGGTGAGCTTAGCAACTCCAAATTAATAATTGAATTAGCTAAATCCATGATTGAGTAAGTTGCTTAAACTAAGGTACAATATGTTAGTAATATTCTAGGTTCTTGAACATAGGTAGTTATATCTATACCTGCTCTATGTACTCTTTATATATATAGTAACTCTAGGAGGTAATTAATTTATTAAGAGTTCTAAATGTTGCTTTGCTAACTTTAGTGACTTGTATGTATGACTTAACTAGTAATAACAAGCTCCACGTAGTGAGGAACTAATCACAAGCTAAAGGGCACTTGACACTTAACATATTAAAATTATCTAGTTTTTGCATCAGGCTAAATCACATTGTTCGCGTGATATAGTTCACAGGCTAGTAGAGCAAACAAAATCCAGGCAAAACTAGTATGTGCCATTAGAGAACAGATTGAATTTAGTCCAGTTTTCAAATGAACTGGACATATTCTTTTTGAATATATAATTCCTAGTTCTTACTTCCTAATAAACTTTTCTATTCTCCAAAATCTCCATTCGATTCGAATACCCAAACGCACTTTTCAGCGTTCTCAACTGGCATTTCGAAACGTCTTACGAAGCAAACTTTCTACATTCACATCAAACATCCATACCGACGTAGAAAACTCGTTCATACCAGCAATCATGTCAGATACATCAGCCAATCGTCGTACAAACCCAACACCCCTCCAAAAGTCTAACCTAACCTTCGGCGTCGAATTCGAATTCGCCCTAGTAGCACTGGAAGGCACAGAGGACCCCCATCCAAACGACACCCGACTCGCCTACGGCCTCGACTACAACCCCCAAAAGTACGATCTCGCCAACCCCACAGCAAAACCGCACCCAACAAAAAATCCCTACACCCTAAAAGAAACAAGCAAACGAGACTCAGGCTACACCTCCCTAAAAGACTGGGAAGAATACATGACAACACCACCGGTCTGGCCAGTAATAATGTCCGAAGGAATCCAAAGACATTGGGATGAATGGGCAGCCCAAGAAGATGAAATACAACCAGAATGGGCAACAAATGTACCCTGGACACCACCAATACCAGCACAAGATATCTGGTATAAACATCAACATGGACGAGGAGTAGTTCACGCTCAAGAACATATAGTCAACACATTAACACGAGCCGGATTCCCAGCACGAATAGGAGGAAAAAATGATACTCCAGATATCATATCTTATAACTGGATAATCACACTTGATAAAACGATAGCGGGAGATCATCTAGATGATAAATATGTTAAATTTCCTATCGAGATTACTTCTCCTCCTTATTCATTTACCTCGGAAAATATCCAAAGGGTTATGAGTGTTTGTAGGTTATTAACGAGGACTTATCGGATTAATGTTAATGATTCTTGTGGGTTACACGTACATATCGGACAAAGAAATAAAGGATTTTCTTTCGATATAATCAAGAATCTCTTTGCTATACTCTGGACTTTTGAACCTCAGATAAATACTCTACATCCTGTTCATCGATTAAAAAATTCTCATTTCGCTTATAATCTTCGAACGGATAGCGATCTTGCTTCTATGTTTTTAACTCCTTTTCAAGGTTTGATGAAACTTGGGAGTATTGGTGTTGGAAATGAAGACGAGTTTTTTGGTTTGGTTAATAGTTCTACGGGTTATAAGGCTGCTTATAATACTAAGTATATAAGGAAGCCGTATAGGTATGCGTATAAGAGGACGGTTGAGTTTAGACAACATGAGGGGACTTTGGATCCTGAACGTGTTGAGAATTGGATTCAGGTGTGTGCTGGTTTGGTTTTTTATGCTGCGAATAAAAGTACGGAGGATTTGATGGAAGTTTTGAAGGAGATGGTTGGGTATTCTGTTGGGAGATTTCCGGTTCAGGAGGTTTTGAAGTTTTTTGGTTTGGGGGATCAGGCGAAGTTTTATGAGGAACGCCTTGAGATGTGGGAATATGGTGCTGAAGGGGGGAGAGGAAAGATTTGGGATTCTATGATGGAGAGGAATTGTGAGTTTGAGGGGGAGAGTGGTTTTGAGGGTCTTGTTGGTGAGGGTTTCATCGAGGATGGTTCGTCTGCTTCTGAAGGAGGTTGGGCTGAGGCTGAGGGGAGAAGTTGTGTTCGGTGTTTGATCAAATCTGATTCGGCTAGTTCTGAAGGAAGTTGGGGTTGGGGTGAGGATTCGATAGGAGAAGGCTATGTGGAGGTTGGGTGGTGAAAAAAAAACATGATTAGGTAGTATCTTTTGGATAAATTGTGGTTCATAGGATTTTGAAACCGCGTTTGATGGGAGTTATGGTCAGGGAAACAAAAATATAGATTTAATGTAGATATAAAAATGGATGAGTAAGTGCACAGTGTGGAAATAAAAAGTATATCCCATGATTCTCACAAAGAACAGAATGTGTTACAAATAAAAGTATTATTAATTTCGTCTATTCAGCAGAAGAAAGTACCAACGAAAACCAATACAGAGTTTAACGTAGATTCCCATTGGCGAGCGACAAGCGACGAGACCAAAAGATGAGAACAGTGTCAAAGTTACACCAAACCAGTAGCGCTACAGTACAACTAAAGTCATAATCACAAATAAGAAGCTGTCAAGTTTTTGAAGAAAAAAAAAACTAGGAATTGAAAAATCTAGGAATTGAAAAATCTCTTGTATTACAGTTGAGTTGGCATCATTGCTATTTTAGATACATTACGAGTAGGCTGGTATCGCTTCCCAGAAGCACACCACCTTATATATTACATATAACAAACAAAAATACCCTATATTAAGAGCAGCCAACCATTATACCAATCCCTTGTAAATAACTCTTATTTCGCAAGAGCACATGACATCATTGCACCTCTTATCACTTAGCATGATCGAGACGCTATTAATTTATTAATTTCGTCTCGAAGATTTCCGATTTGCCGGTCTAGATGGTCGATCTGATGTTTGTGACGAATTTGCTTCTGGGATATTACTCGGTAGTGGAGGAAATTCACTAAAATAGGTTCGAGCATGAGTTTGTGCTGGTGGAGAGTGGTGGCATCCCTGAGGGGGTAGTTGAGTTGAAGAAGCTCTTCTACTTGCCTTTAGAGAATTACTCTGTACTAGGGCACGGGTATTCGAAGAGTCTGTGGTAGCTTTCCATGCAGTCGACGTATAGGGGTATGACTGAGGCGCTAGTTGAGGAGCCGTGTGAAGTGCTGGTCGAAGAGACGAAGTTTTAGGAGGTTCTATTGTAACGTACTCCCATTTCCCCCTCACTTCCCGAAAACCCACTCGCTTCATAAGCAACTCATACGAACACTTATCCAAGATGAAATCAGCTCGATGAGAAAGTTTGGCTCGTGGGCTACGCCAGTCTTTCTTATTTGCCATGAAGTTTCTGAAGCGATGGATTGGTAGTCTATAAGTGTGGGGGAGATAAAAATAGTTCTGGATTGCCATCCTTTGATTGTATGCAAAGCTGTACTGTGGTGGTGGGCTGATACCTTCAGCGAATTGTGCCAAAATAGGTGAGAATTGAGTATCTCCTGGTGGGAAATTATTGGGATTATAATAACGGTTGAAATCACGTAGTGGGGTGCGGTGGAGAGTTGTGGTCTAAATTGTGGTTAGTTTTATATACTCTATCTGAGATAGATATAGTCGAAACTTACACTTCCAAAAACGATCCCCTGCTCTCCTGATGCCTGTTGGTCGATCTGGAGTACCACAATAGGGTGTTTATACAACGAAGAGTTACTTGTGCATAACCCTTTGCATCTGGGATTTTCACACCTTGGAATGTAACCGTTATTCTGTCTTTTCTGTATAAGGAGTATAGAGCCGACAGCAACATTGGTATTCATGTTGAACTGTGCTTCCTGAAATGAATGGAAATTAAAGGAGGGTCTATCCTAGAACGAAACTGGTATAAAAAGGTATAATGAGCGTAAAGGAACAAGAAGCGAAATCTCAAATATAGTCAGAAAGAAATTGTTGGGAAGTGAAAAGAAAAGATGGACTTGCCAGAGAAGTTGAATAGAATGTCACGAGCCTCTCCAGCATCCATAAGTACTTCTTATAGATGTATGTCAAGAGCTTAAAAAGATGAGATGCAGTTGAGAGAGGTTTCATGGCCGGGGGTTTAAGACTCGAAACACCCAAGTCCATTGTTCAGTTCACCTAATGTTTCTCGACTTTAAAGAAAATCTCACTTCTAAAAGATATCTTACAGGAACTAAGAAAAACCTCATCTAACACAGATTTAACCTTCTAAAGGAAGTTAAAACACACAAATCAATTGTTCTATGTATCTATCTATGTCTTTCGAGTTTAAAATTACTCTCAGTTCTACGATAACTTAGACAAGAGATAGCTTTATTCTGCTCAGATTAAGAGAGGTTTCATCTCCACTAATAATGAATGGCCTTAAGTATTCGAAACCAATACTCTATATCTATAACAAACTAAAATTTCACAACTCGAAAGACACAAATAAATTATCCAGTTCACCTTATATTTCTCAACTGTTAAAAAAGACCTCACATATAAAAGAAATCCTATAACCACTTACAATATCCTAATCTATCACAGACTCAGCTAGCCGTCCAAAAGAAGTTGAAAAATATATCACTAAGGTTCACCAAGGTTCTATTAAAATTTTCCGCACCGCCCGAATCAGCCTCTTGACTTCGAAAGTAAAACCCTTTATTTCTAAAGAAGGATGTCTTATCTTTAAAAAGGCCTTCCTGTATACTCTGTAAACCACATTACCTACGTTTCAGCCCCTACGTCGCTAAGGACACAAAGAAACTCCATTAAGTGATACGAATACGAATAAAGGCAATGTCTTACACTGAGTAATTGAACATTTAAACATCTATTGATTATAAGAGTATTAGGAATATTAGATATTAACAACTCTATTGTTAATCGTGGGCATACTTGTTTAGAAATGGGCGTAATGCGAAGAAAAAGAAAAGAGAAAAGGCGGATGACGCTGCTGATATAGGCGCCAATTAAAACACAAACGTAAATAGGATACCACTTCCAATAACACTAATAATGTATGGTCAAGAGGGAGCGCGTGGAAGTACTGAAGTCAAGAAACTAGCCCAGTTAGGATGGGTCATTCAGTAACTTGAATGGCCTGAGTAACTTCCTTGCCTTGAGTAAATCATTCAACTTAAGCAACTCGACTGATTTCGAGACATAAGCACGGCGATCAACTCGAATCAGTGCTGTGTGATATGGTGATACAGAAAATCTTCGAGAATTGGTTTGTTGCGATTCTTTCATTGAACCTGGTTCGGTTGGGGATGAAGTCTCCCTGGGAGGCGTGAAAGAAAGTGCCTCGTAAAAGGATGGGTGGCGTGATACGTCCTGTCGTCCTTCTCCTCTGATTTACTGCTTAGCATAGCTCTTTGCCTCGGCGAAATCATGATTGTTTTCGTTCCCAACACTTGATCGGCACATGCAACCGTATGATGAAGACAATCGCTCGCCGAATGCTCCTACAAGAAGGGTCGAATGAGGAAAGAGTAGCGGGGGTATCGCATAGCAGTTCATTAACGTTATCATCGTAGTTGTCGTCGATAGTGGAGAGCTTTCGCGTTTTTGGTTTCGAGTATTTTTACCATCTGGTCAAATCCCAAATGGTAGACTGACCATGGCTCTAAAGAGCAGCATTTCGTCCTGGAGAGAGAAAGGGGAGAGGAACAAAGTTGGGAAGACGCGTACTTATGCTGTTGAAGTGGCCCTCAACCTGATACTGAGGGTCCCTTCAGATATATTGAGGAGAGTTGCTCAACGACAGACGGGGGCACACGGAGTAGGGGTCGAACAGCGGGATGGGCTGGGGTTGCATTGAGAGAAACCTTCTTTTGACGTCTGATAGATGTAGGAAGTTATTTTTGTACTGTGCCATATTTGGGAGTTTTCCTTCTGTTGAGTTTGCTGATTTTGTCGCGATGTTGAAGCTGGTGAGAAGCTTTGAGGCTTCATACTGGGGGTAACCGACAACGACGTGCATCACGATCACGTGTTAGATTACAGCCTCCTTCGAGGGTCGAAAAGGAGAACTTCTCAATCGCGATGCATTCGCTGTTTTCGTTCTTCTCTCACAGAAATGACTTCATCACAGCTCAGCCTCAGTGACATAAAACAACAACTTGGGACAAGTTGGCAACACAGCCGCAGCGGTGAAAATAAGATTGTCGCGCTTGCGATGATTCTCATCGGCATCGTAAATCTCCTCACTGGTGCGACGAAGGCCTGGTGAAAAAGACCACCCGTTCTGCACATCAAACCAGTGATTTCCGAAATATGATTCGAGGGACGAGGGAAAAAGAAACGGAAATGGGCAAATCTTCGCTCAAGCTGCCAAATCTTGAGTTTATGCGGGGGTCTCGGGCAAATAATATCAGACGAACTATGCTGATAATTGCCATCATTTAAGAAACTTGAGGGAGATGAGCGTCAAGGGCTAGCCGCCACCGTATCTCTTTATCTGAAGCAATTGCGGCGTCTGCTTCCTTGTCGATAACTAAATTTACTTGTTTGCCACAATATATTTTTTGATAACGGTCAAGAAAAATGTGACTTTGAGCTGATGTCATTCTTGGGGAAGAATTGCGAGATGATCGAGGTGGATGCCGATGAAAATTCAACGCGACGGCGCCATGTACGCTGCACTGCACAAAGTATGATAATGACTCGACTATCCGGGAGAAGAAGCAAGTTCATGATGTTGGCGCCGGCAGAGCAATGTATGAAACATAGTGGATGCACGCTCAGCGGTCTGCTCAGGGTCCTCCCATCCCATCTCGCAGATTCTCATCTCATCTCATGTCATCTCTCTTAACCCTCACCGGCTTCTTCATCGTGGGAAGCTTTTCCAGCACCTGCATGAAGCAAATGAAGGTCCCCCATCCAGAAAAGTTCTCGATGTCCGAAGAATCAAGACAATCGTGCGAGGCCAATCTAGAAAATCTTGGTTTGCGGAGAGGAAAAGTCAGGTTCCAATCTCAAAAGTACCCTTGGCTGGGTGGATTCTGGAGATTTTTACTGGAGCCCCCCTCTCTGGGCGACCACTACGAAGCATAGCCGATAGTGGTGGTCTATCCGTGGATGGGGCCGTTATCGCGCGCGCCCACGAAGCCCATCACTTTTGGCTTCAGGGGGGCTGGTATTGAGAGCGTGAGTAGTGAGTGCATTTACCTGCATTACGAAAGCTTCTAGGCCTAAATGGCACCAAGATACAAAATACAATATTCTTATTTTCGGCATTCACACGCGGCCTGGTGGACGGCGGCGATAGAGACACGTTTTTCTGTTACTCTTTCTATCTTTGTCCCGAACGGGAACTTACATTCTGGGTGGTACTGCATTGAAGCTGACAGGCTCGTTCCTTTGACGGATCTCCTGGCATTGTCTCGCATAGTATTAAGTGTTGAGTGCCTAGAGTTGATAGTTACAGACAGTGAGGCACAAGCTTACAGGCTGAAAGTGATGCAGTGGTGCAGTATCGTACTGTAGCAAGAGAGCGTCCTTCGTAAGAGGCTTCAAGGGGACGGTGTGCTAAAAAGAAGCGGCGCCAACCGACGTTTCGAAACGAGCTGTACCTGGCTGTACCTGACGATCCACAGCGCCTTCTCGTGCTGGCATTAGGCTTTTATAGCGTGCATCGCGCCAATCAGATGGCGTTCCCAAGGCGTATCCAAGGCGTCCCCTCCTCTAGCGAGACCCCCTAATATCCTTTTCAGCATGGGGCACGATGCCATGAATCCACCCACCATCTCCGTTACAACCATGCTCTCTGTTCTTCCCATGGCTGCTTCTTTTTCGTACCTGCAGGGCCTGTGGAAGATGATGAATGGTGAATGGATAGAGTAGTACAGTACAGTACAGTACAGTACAGTACAGGACAAGCCAAGCCTACCTTAGCAGGCCCATTTTCCCTGTCTCCCCTGTCAACTCCCAAGCCCACCACTCAAGATTTCGTCTAATCTTGGCCCCCTCCACTGCTCTCCCACCCCCCGGCGCCTGCAATGTTGGTCAACCTCCCCCCCTGTCTATCGAATCTCTGGTTTGCCCTTTTGTTGTCGCTCTTCCCACCACTTTTCGTCCTTTTCTTTCCTACTCCTCTCCTCACCAAGATCTCTCTTGACCAACAGTCCTTTCCGTCGTTTTTGCACAGAGCATTCCAATTCTCAACCACTCTCACTTCTCGTCATTCTTTAAACTGAGTATCTGCAACCTCTTGCGAAATCGACTTTCGCTCATTCACCCCCCAACTGTTACCCATCCCGAGTATCTTACGACCGTACATATCCAACGAAGCTACGAACCCCTCACTCGTTAAGCACAGCATCTAAGCAATCGTCTTTTGGAATTCGGAAGCAGGAGCATTGATTGCTTGAACATTTTGCAAAAAGCATCACTACTAGATACCCTCGACCTTTCTCGAAATCCGATCTTCGATACCCAAAATGCAGTTCACCACTCTGTCTTTGGCATTCTTTGCCGCCCTCGCCGTCGCTAAGCCAGAGCACCAACACTTCCACCACCGCCGTCAACTCAATGGAACCTCCAGCGCTGCAGCCGAGCAGACTACCTTGACTGTCTTCGCTACCCAGATCCGAACCGTTACTAGCTGTGCCGCGACCATCACCAACTGCCCAGCACGTGCATCTGAGTCTACCAGCGAGTTCATCGTCACCGAGACCGTTGCATTGACCACAGTAAGTTAAATCGCACTGATATCAAAAAGCGGAACATAATTTACTAACTTCGAACAGACCGTCTGCCCAGTTGCTGAGGCTGAGTCCGCCAGCTCTGCCGTTGTCTCCTCATACGCCTCAAGCGCAACAAATGTCCAAGTTGTTTCCGCAACCACCACCCCAGCCTCGTCCTCCACTGCTGCCCCAACTGTTCCTCTCTCCACCGGTGCTTCCAACACTGGTACCTCCAACAATGGTGCCTCCAACACCGAGTCCAGCGCAGCAGCTGTTACCACTGTTGGATCCGTCGTTGTCCCAGGAGAGGAGGTTGTCACCAACAGCACTCTTACCTACACTCTCGGCACTGGATCATCCACCACTGTGATCACCACCACCATCCAACACACCTCCACTGCCACATCGTACTACGTAAGTTTTTAGCACAACTATTTAGACTAGTTGAAACCTGGCTAACAGTTTCAACCACAGACTCAGTACATCACCAAGGCTGTCTCCCCAACTGCTGCCGCCTCTGCTTCCGCCTCTAAGGCCGTCTCTAATGCCGTCTCTAGTGCCGCTGCTGAGACTGGCCCAACCACCACCCTTACTGGAACCTCTACTCAAACCAAGACTTTGACCGTCCAGTCAGCCGGTGCTTCCGGAAGCGCATCTGCATCTGATGTTGGTGCCAAGGGAGTTGCCTCTACTGGAGCTGACTCCACCGGCGCCGCTGGATGTGCAGCTGTCACCGTCACCGTTGCTCTTTCAACTGTCACTGTGGTATGTACTTGTCCATTCCTAATTTAAAACAAATCTAATCAAGCAACAGACTGAGACCGCTGCTGCCACTGCTACTACCACTGGCACTACCGCTGCTGTTGGAGGACAAAAGGCCGTTGCATCTGACGATTCAGCTGACTCAGCTACCTCAGCTACCTCAACCTCTGTTGAGATTGTCTACAGCTCTGTCACCGTCCAGCCCATCCCAGTTTCCACTGGAGCTTACTACGGTAACGGAACTGTCTCCGCCGCATCTACCAAGAGCAAGTGCGCTAGCATCTTCCCCTCTTCCGGTTTCGCTACCGTCACCGGCGGAGCTCTACCAACTGGCTACAAGCACTAGATTATTTCTTTCTAGTCGTTGTGCCTTCGGTTGTCGATCCCCTTAAAGCGGAAGAATCGCGCCACTTCTTGAATTATAGACTTTTACTTTGTTTCTTCTTTGGAAATTTTATCAGCACTTTTGAATTAAGCCAATTTTTCATGTCCGGTATTTGGGCCCATAGCGATGTGTTGCATATGAACCAGCTGGTATGGGGTGGAGTTCAGTAAATTTGGGGAAATCTGTTTTGTGAGGGGTTTGCTCGGAGAGACAAAAGAAGACCTAGACAAGACGAATTTGAGGTTTGTCTTCGTTGGATATCTGTTTGTTTGAATTTTCTGTACATTCCTAACGACAAATGATTTATATGTACATGCAAAGTCATTCATTCGCACTTCACCTTATCCCAGCGCAACTGTTTTCTCTGATTTAACTTACCACCTTTTGTATGATGCAAATCGTGTACGTTCTTTTTGTATATACAAGACTTCAATTCAGACGCACTAGTTGCTGCCTTTTTATATTCTTGGGGTTATGGTGGTTGAATGTGCATGCTTCTCGAAGACTTCGATGGAGATCCCCTTGCTTGACTACAGAGGTGGGATGGGTATATAATCAAAAGTCGGTGCACTGTTTTACCGTAGCCTCAGTATATTCTTAGTAAGTAAGCACTATTTTCCATTGCCATTTTAATAAAGATTGAGCTCTTCCCTCCCTCCTATTCTCTTCTTTCTAAATCACTTCTTCTCTTTCTTTTTAACAAAATAGATATACTAACTACTCCTATTTAGGAGCGGGAGGCTACTCCTATTAAGCCTGTTTCTAATAGAAGTATAGGAAGCTATACCTAAAGACTGGTTTCTTTAACTTATACAAAGTATAAGAGAGTATTGTAAGGCTGTTATTACTGTAAATAGGATGTATACAAAGTTCTGAATAGCTTCAATTATATTTGATTTTTATCTACTTTACCTTATAATATTTTACTGTAGCCCTGTAAGAGTCTACTACATAGTAATTTGTATTGTAATTTTGATTACTTCTACCACTTTGAGTTCTACATATAAATCTAAAGCAGCCTTATAATGTGAGTGGCTGGTTATTTAAGTCAAGCTTGCATTTCTGTGACAAAAGCACCGACTTTTGATTATATACCCATCCCACCTCTGTAGGTCGTCGTTTCTTGATGCTCGTATACGGTAGGAAATATAGATAAGATCTTACTTATGTACGGGGTATAAATTTAGTGATATGACGCATTATTACCTCCGTAGTGATTGATCTCCCGCAGTACATAATTACTCGAGTATGACGATCATGATCTTCCTCTAGTCACACCATTAACACTACTGAATAGAAGACGAGGGTTATTACTATTTACACTTAAATGTTGGTACTATTAGTAGTACCTACTATCTTACTTGAAGTCTCTATCTATCTGTGTTAGTCTAATTCCAAAATGCTGCACCGCTGCGATGCCATAGCTTTCGAGCCTTCCTTTACAAGCAAAGCAATGACGTTTCAAGTACCTGTACCTGGCTTGTACTTTGTACCTTTCATCTTTTCAAGTTTTTCTAATTGATCAGTGATCAGCGTTCTCCTGAAATGTGATTCTCCTGAAATATCAGCTCACGTAAACGCTGAAGCCATTGGAATGAAAACTCCTTTTTTTTCCATTGTTACCCTTTTTGTACACCGCCGCCTATCCCCGTGAATACAAATACAAATACAAATACGCCCTCTCCCTCCCCTATACATATTTATTAGATGGACGGGAGGTTTCTGATTATAATTTTATGGTTTGGAGTAGGGGCGGGGGCTGGTGGAGGGAGGGAGGATAAAATTTTGATAATGAATGTGTATGTCCTGAATGAGAAAGTGAGAAATGTTAGGCCTGTATGAAACGGGGATCCGGTTTGGTGGGTACGTGTATGCTGCTAGGTATTTGTTTCTGTTGTTGTAAATTTACCCCGTAGTTGAGATCTGGTAGGGATCGTAGGGTAGGGAACTCGGGACGATCTTACATTGTTTGGGTGATCTTCATGGTCTAGGTTGTTTTTCTTTGTTCTGGATGGGGTTCGAGAACGTTTTTTTATTTTTATTTTTTTGTATGGAAAGGTATGGTACTGTTCTTTGTATGGAGTGGAGAGAGTGGTTTTGATGAAAACGGAAGGGTGGGATTGTGGATGGATGGTGGTGTAGGTTGTTGGAGGCTGTTGTTGGATGCCATGTGGTGGCGCTGTGGCGGACTTACCTACTGTAGGTGCACTAGTTAGTTCATACCTTTAGGGTTATTAGCTCACACGTTCGCAAGTTCACGGTTGGCTTGTCCGGCTTATGTCATGTTTTGGAAATAAGACATCGTTAACCTCAAAGGTTTACCTGGAACACAGCTTATACCGGTAGCTCGTGAAGCTTTGGATGTTTTGTTACAGCTTGATGTATTGTGTCTGATCACTGGATTCGTGGATGTGATGTTACTGCAATAGGAGATATTTCTTTTGTTCTTTCTTCTTTTCTCTTCTAGAATGGAGGCGAATCTGTATGTAGAGAGAGAGGCAAACTTATGCGGATTCAAACTTCTTATTGCAGCATCGGATTCTGGTTCCTTCCTTTGTTCTAATTGTGATCTGTAAGCGGGTTAGCGCTGTACGGTACGGAGATCACAAGCGAGAAATAGAGCTTCCTCGCTCCTGTCACACCAAACCGCATCAGATCTTGGAAAGGAGGAAACCCTGACGCACGCGACGATTCATACGGAGTACGAAAGTACCTACAACCCTACAACAAGGGCCCAGCCTCCCCAATTTCTTCCTTTCTTTCCCTCACTTCACTTCTCCAATAAATCACTGAGAGATCATGCGTCTTGGTTGATTGAAATATATTCGTTACTGCCTTCCTTCATCCTTTATGCGAGACATCAGGTACAGACGGCGACTTTCGTCAGAGATCATCACCCGAACCTCTTTATCACGCAAGACTCAACCCCCCACCACCCCTCCATCCATCACAAAGGACAACCAACACAGCATCACTCATGATGCGACGAACGCCGGAGGATCTGAGCGATCCTGATCGCAACCTCGCCGAGTCCAGCAATCCCGTTCCCGAAATCCCAGAAGACCACGACCTCGATCTCATCAACGAAGAGAACGAGAACAGGATACATACTCCACCGCCACGCATTGCAGCCCGGTTCTATCGACCCACGAACAACCGCCGCAAGTCATCTGCTGCCTCTTCCCGTCGCAACTCGATCTCCTCTGCGCATTCCCATCAGTCGCATGCCTCCGCTCGCCATGCCGGGGGCCCGCAAAGCAATTACATTGCGCAGCATCTGCGTCGTGCTTCTATAATCGAGGACCGCAAGGCGAGATTGGCGGACCGGGCGGCACATGCGGAGAAGGTGCGTTTGCGAGCTGCGCTTGCCAAGGCTGCGCCGAGGAGTACGACGAATTCGGAGGAGAGGGCTTTGGCTGCGCAGCAAGCCAGGGAGAGTAAACTGGCCGAGATTGTGGCGAGTTGTGCGGAGGAGGTGAAGCGGGCGAAGGGCATTGCGGAGAGTATGAAGGAGAAGCGTGAGCTGGAAGGGAAGAAATTGAGGAGGGAGATGGAGGAGAAACTTGCTGAGGCGGAGAGGAGGAGGGGTGAGATTTTGAGTAGGCAGAATGTCAAGAGAGGACGGTCGATAAGTCAGCTTAGGAAGAGTCCTTCTCCCACGCACGATGTACAGGAGACAATTAGTGAGCCTACTGCTGCAACCAGGATACAACAGAAGTGGAGAGTACACAGAAGATGGAAGGCATTGAAGGAGTTCTCGGACCTTGGCCTTACTATCGATGGGGTGCGAGAAACATCTTTCGAGGAAGTGGTTGAGTTGCTGGCCCGTGAAAATGTCTTGCTCGGTACGGCCCACATCTTGAGGATATGCGGACTCAAGGAAGGAGAGAGTGGTTCTGTCAACGAGATGACTGCAGTCCGAACTTTCCTCAGTGCTTTCCTCATCCTCGGCCACCCTACCCAAGTTCTTAGCAGTAAAGGTGACAATGGGGATCAGGAGCAGGTGGGAGTATCGGCACCAATGCGCCGGGATGATTTGGCTAATCCGCAGTTGCAGGATCTGGTTGCGAAAGCACGAGATTTACTTATTTCCTTTGAGAACGTCTTGTCACGTCTAACTGCGGCGAATAACTATACACCACCTCCTGTTCAGTTGTCTACGCTGTCTGAAGCATATGCTACTTTCTTCAATGCTTTTATTGCTTGGAAGGCTAGGGACTCCAGCACGCTTATTGATATGATGGTTCTTCAGTTCGTAGAGCTTGACTCGATATGGCAGACCGTCAAGGATAGCACTGAGGAAGCTGTCACGGACTCATACAGAGATGGTATCAGGGAGAATCAGCTCAAGTTAATGGTCAGGATCAAGAGGCTTGCTGGTGCTACTCAGGGAAAGCGCCTTATCACCAACGCTATCAGAGAAGCTCGGAAAGCGAGGGCATCAAAGAAACCAGCTGGTGATTCGAGACCAAGAGCGGCGGAATCTGTTACATCTGAGACGCCAGCACTTACGGATCTCGCTGTGTCTGAGACTGCTGTCTCATCTCACTTGCAGACCCTCACTCCACCTGCGACTCCTCAGCGGGAGCGTACACGCTCACATGCTGATGATCTGAGAGCGGTCCGTTCCATCCTACCTGATAATCGGACTGTTGTTCACGAGCTTGCCATGAACCGGGAATATCGTATAGAGACGGATGACTGCCTTGAGCTTGAACAGCGAGCAGTGGTTAGTCGGCTTATTTTCGATTCGATGAGACAGCAAGTATCAGCTGGAAATAGTGATGAATGGGTTCTTGCAATGGCCGACAACGTCAAAGGGAAACTACAACATCTTTTGAAGCCTGGCAATTCCATGCACACTCTCATTGGAGAAGCGCTTGATACTGATGTCGTAGCAAGAGAGCTGCATAATGGTAATTTCTCATATGAGAAGTTCTTTTCTTTCATGGCTTCCATTCTTCCTCGCCTTTGCGCTCCATTCCGAGATGCCGAGGTCAAAGATCTGGTTGATAATCATCTGCAGACTGGTGATGTTGTCGATCGGCTACAGGCTTTGATGGGCTTCATCGACTTAATGCAGCTCGACTACGCAAATTTCATGCTGCAGCAATCGGCACCTGAACTCATCAAGCATGCTATCAGCTATGAGACAAAGCATTTTGCCGAGATCATGGACGACACTGGCAACAACCTCTCTGCAACGGAGTCTGCCTGGAGAGAAGCCAGAACAAAGGTTGTTGCTGAAGCAGATCGTCGAGATCCAGAACAGATCCATCTTACAAGAACACGTCCAACGCCAGACAAAATATATGCGCAGATGCTGGTGGATATCTTCACTTCCATCACTCCCTCCGTTCCAATACCTGAGACCCTCCGGCTAGACGCCAAGCGCATTACTCGTATCCGCTCTGAGATCCTGCGTATCGTAACCACTGGAGCCATCATTCTTCAAAGCAAGAATCTCCTTAAGCGGGACATCCGCAGCCAGTGGAAGACCGAAGCTACCCGTATCTTCTCTGTGCTAGAAAACGCAAAGACAGTCGACTCTGCAGTACAAGGCATCCAAGCCGCTCTCGAAAGCTCCCGCAGCATGCCCGCAGCCACAAAATCCCACATCCGTGACCTCGTAACGCGAATCATCACTGCATCTTTCTCGGTCTCTTCTTCGGAGTCTTCGGAGCTGAGAGACCCGGTCATGAGACTACTACTCACACGCTTGAGAGGCCATATGATGGGTCGTCTTGCGGCTGCTACGACGAAGGATAAGGTCAAAGCTACCAGTACCGCATCCGAAAGTCTTTCTACGCTTGGCTTGCCAGAGTTTGTCCAGAAGGTTGGTGGGTTAGTTGAGGAGGTTCAGAGGGTGGGACGGTTGGACCGAGAGAGTCATGGAGGGTGGTATGAGATGCTTAGTAAGGGAGTTGAGGAGAGTGATCCTCGAGGTGGTGTTGTGGGTGTGGGCCTTACAGGGCCTTCACGTTCGTGATTACTAGCGATGAAATTTGAGGGGTACTATTATTTGGATGGCGTTTATGGCATGGGATTCATGACAGGCATGGGACGAAGGCGTTTGGATATGGGAATCATATTTTGCCAACGGGTTTGCGGGTTTAGCGTTTGGCCTGGTGTGGTTTGGGACGAACACATCACAGGGAGAGAGCACAACGGCTTTGCATGCTTGAGGTAATGACTTATGATGATTATACGATGTTTTTTTGAGCGAGAACTGGTGATCTGGTGATCTGCCCGGTAATATGGCAGTTTGGGTGATGGTGGGATGGGTTGATGGTGCAGTGGATTGTGGATGGGGATTCGGGAACTTTGATAGCTTTGGTAGCTTTTCTAGCTTGCGTGCGCCTTCTTTTATAGGGATTACAATTTTATGTTCCAATTCTGTGTTCCAATTTTATGGTTTGTTTGTTGAAGAGAATACTACATGCAGTGCAAGAACTTCATTCCGTAGTATACTTGAGGTTTGAGTGGTATCATAGGTTCAAGTGTTTTGTTTACAGAAGGAAGCCTTGTAACTACCTAACGTCGCAGACTCAAACTTCCCTGCCTTTTACTCCTCGGAGGCGCTTATATTCCTCTACTATACGCAAAAACAAGCTCTTATAAATGGTGAGAAGGTACAACGAATTATAAAATTAGATGATTTTAAGGAAGAACGGTAAATCATCTACAGCGAAGTGAGTTTCTACTAAGTTATAGTTTAATATTCTTCCAATCAATCTTGACAAGCGACATCGAATATGCGTTAACCGAGGAGGGTATGTATACTTTCGTAGCTCGTCACAAAGAATACCCTGATTTTCGCACTTTCTACGATTTTATCTAACTATATATTGCCTTGCGTTGTGATATTTCTTAACCTCACACGGGGATGGCTTGGATAGCATAGTTATTGGTATATCTTACGATACGTTGGAAAGTGTTAAGTGTATATAATACTTACGTCTCGGTTGCCTGACATCACAACTTTAATGACAAGACTCCCTCTAATGGCATGTTTAACATCCACATTTCCTTCAAGTGAAATTTTTAACTTAAAAGAAGTAATTCTACGAATCCAGCTCCTTCACTATATAAATATCCTAGAGTCCTCGATATCGGCATGTCTTATCGCCGGTCTCGAACCATAACGACCAGGATTACAACAAGTCTGTTGGGAGTGGTGCTGTGTGCTGCTATACATGCGGCGGCCGTGTAGGAATGTCACTGCAAGCCCTTCAAGGGTTCAAAGGGCATTTACCATAGACAGAAAACGTCACCAAGTCCACCCCTCAATGGCTTTCTCTTATCATTATTCGCTTTTGCCTACGATTTTGCATTTCCATCATAAGTATGCGCACCCGCACATACCTAATAATCAAGTAAAATCGAGTAAGAAATCACCCGAGTGTGCGAAAAATCAGTCAAGTTTATGCATGTGTTCTTGTCATAAATATATGATGCTTGTCCTGGACTTTTCCCGGAACTTCCCTCTGCTTCAACCCACCTTACTTCTCTCTTCTTTCAGCAGTTGTTAATGATACACTCATGTGTAATTCTTGAGAGATATCTAAAGATTTGATTACCTTATATTTAGAAGAGAAAAAATGGCTCCTCCAAAGAAGCCTGTTGAAGAATACAACACTGGTTCGAATTCCTCTGAGACTATTGCTGAACAGCAGGAACCACTTATCGTCAACGGCGATGTGGAAGCTCATGCTCGTGTTGCCGAAACAAAAGCCTCTTATATGAGCTTGCCTAAGAAAGGTCAACTTGCTTTGCTATGTATTGCTAGAATGGCTGATCCTTTGGCTGCTACCTCGATCCAGGTAAAATACTTCCACCCCACCCCCTCCCAATCCAATAGGTACTTGGGAGATGTATGTTAATACCTATATATATTTTAGACATATATGTTCTACCAACTTAAATTCTTCGATCCTTCGGCTTCGGATGCCCTTATTTCTACACAGGCTGGTATAATTGTTGGAGCGAAGACGGCTGCGCAGGTTTGTACGGGAATGTTATGGGGAAGACTTGCGGATTCGGAATGGGGTGGGAGGAAGGTTGTTCTTATGATTGGATTACTTAGCTCCGGTATACTACTCTATCACTCTGACGAAAACTATTTGTTGCTATTATGAGAAATAACAATTAACTAATATATCCTGTAGGACTTGCTTGTGTTGGATATGGATTTTCTCAGACTTTTACATCTGCTGTTTGTTGGCAGGTTTTTGGTGGTGCTATGAGTAGTAATGTTGGGATTACGAGATGTGTGGTTGCTGAATTGAATCCGGAGAAACGGTTAGTTGGTAACTTCTATTATGTTATGTTGTTAGTTTTTTTATATCTGGCTGACACTTATTTAGCTATCGTACTCGAGCTTTACTTCTACTGCCTCTTTTTGCCAGTGCAGGTATGCTTATTGGACCACTTATTGGTGGTTTATTAAGTTCTGTTGGTAAAGACTCGGCAATAGGAGCATATCCATATGCACCACCCAATCTCTTCGTAGCAGGAATTTACGGCATCGCAGCAACAGGAGTATTCTTCGGAATGGACGAGACACTTGAAAGTCTACACCAAGACGGATCTTTCATCCATCGCATCTGGAAGAAATTCAAGCAAATATATCCCAATTTTAAAAACAACCGACAGCAGTATTCTCAACATGATTATTCACCTATCGATCCCAACTCACCGGCTCCGAGTCCAGTTGTTGAACTATCGGATGGACAAGCGAGGAACCTACCACACGCATCTCATTTCATACCAAAACGAAAAGCCAAAAAGCTACCATTCTACCGTATCTGGACTTTCAATGTACTTTGTACCATGCTTGCCCATTTTATCATAGCAGGACATCTAGCAACATTTATCAATCTCTGGGCAATCTTCCTCAGTACACCAGTCGGAGCAGAAGAAGCACAACATCCACCCTTCAAATTCGATGGAGGACTAGGTATGCAACCAAAACAAGTCGGATTTGCCATGTCTGCCTTAGGTGCTATTGGTGTAGTACTACAATTAGTTATTTATCCTCGACTTAATGATCGATTTGGAACTATTAAGATTTGGAGAGCTGCACTTTTTATTTTCCCAATCGTTTATATTCTAGCACCTTTTGTCTCGCTTGTTACATCTGTTAACTCTTCAGCGGTTGAGAATAATACTCTTGTTTGGTTAGCTATGTCATTCGTACTTATTCTTTTTGTAATCGGTCGTACGGGTGTGACTCCTGCTACAACATTACTTATTAATGATTGTACACCTCATCCTTCTGTTCGTGGTACTATTCATACGGCTGGTACCGTTATTGGAAATCTTAGTCGCTCTTTGTTTCCTATTGTTGCTTTTGCGGTTTTTGGGAGGGGGTTGCTGGTTGGGGTTGTTGGGTTGGGGTTTTGGTTTGTTGCTGGTTTGGCGGGGTTGGCTTGTGTGGCTAGTTTTTGGGTTACTGAGGGGAGTAATGGGAAGGAAATTGATTTGGAGGAGGAGGAGGATGAGGATGAGGATGAGGATGTGGATGGTGAGGTTGTGAATGGTGGTGGTGATAGGATGGTTAAGCATAATAAGTGAATACTTGTTAGTGGTATGGCTTTGCGATCGAAACGTGGCGAGTTTGTGTTGAGATGATTCTCGACAGTTGAGGCATTTTTAGGGAGTCTGAAATGACGAAAAGTAGGAATCGGATCTTAATTAGCTAGGTACATAAACAATTATTATTTTACGAAAGTTTCTAGGAATCACTTCTGATATGGGAGCTTATATTTTGGTAAGTGATTTAGCGATTCTTTTCTCTACATTTTTGTGCTACTACTGTTTCATTTATCATAGGGCATGGAGAGCCAATTGTAGGTAATGGTACTAGTGTTTCAACTCTTTACAACATTCACTTATAGAAAATTCAAGGAAAATATAAAACTTACAACTTCTGGAATAAAAAAACTTACCTTTTTAATTTAACGATAACTTTACCTTCCTAAATCAAAAACAGAAAACCTCCGAAGCAAAAAAAACGAAAGGAATGTCTTCTTGCCACCAAGAAGATGCGAGTGGATAGACGTTTATCCTTCTCGGTCTGGTTGTTCTTCATCTGGTTGTTCTTCGTCTGGTTGTTCATGAAGCTCTCGACGACACGCCGGGCACGTCAAAGCTGTTTGGAGCCATGTAAGGATGCACGATTCACCAAATTCATGAGGAACGTTGGAGCCGCAGCGACACAAAACTGGATTGTGGGCGCCTTCTTCGTAATTCGCACCCGCACCGTAGATTTCACCACAGATGCTGCAGTGAGATTCTCTTGGCTCCCCCTCCACCGGTCTCAGCACACTATCGATGATTCGCTCTCTTCTAACCCCTTCAAGCAAGTTGTCGAGTCCTTGCTGGAAGTGGTTCCGGACATGTATTTGTGCTATTGCTTGTGTGGTTTCTTGGAAGTCCTGAACCAAGGCGTTCTCGAATTCGATTCTCTCTGCTTCGATTGATCGATTTTGCGTTGCGAAAGCTCGGAAGACTGTGAGTCGGTTGTTGATCGATTCTTGCGAGATCCATTGTGCGTCTCCCACTCGCTCTTCCCAGTCTGGTCCGCTCCACTCTTGTAGGAGACACCAGTGACAGGCGGTGTTGGGGAGGAGTAGGTAGTAACGCTCAGTTGTTGCGCACGATCCTTGTTCTTGTGCTTGTGGGTTGTTGGGGTTGTTGTTTTGAGAAGCTAGTGGGCATGGTCTTAGGTGGATGGTTGTGGAGACTATATGGCCGCAGAGGCCAAATAGCGTTTTGAGGTCTTTGCACACCATGTTGCTATTTTTGTTTTTATGCTTGGTCTTGCTTGAGAGTGTGCTTGGAAGTTGATGGGTTGAGTGATGAACTATTTAATGATGGGGTGAAATTATGAGTTAAGTGCGGCCTTATATATTCTATACTACATGCTTGTTATTATAGTACAACGATATAATCGAATTGTCTTCTTCGATGTATAACAACAACATAGTACAAGTCTTTGGAGTTTAATAACTATATTTAGTGGCATATTATTGTTATTAATGGCTCTGACATGCTTATGACCAGAAAGACAATACACCTATCTCTTTAAGGTAACAGTTGCTTAGTCTTTATAACTTTATAACAAGTAATAAAGGATATTGTCTTTTACTTGGCTTTGTTTAGAACAATAGGCTTTGTAAATAGTTAAAGAAAGATATTAGAGCCTTTGAACTACTTGAACGACTAAAATATTTCTTTGTTTTCTTAACGGTGAAAATCTCCGTTCGATAGGAGTCTGAATAGTTTCGAAGGCCTCTGTAAATATACAACCACAAAACTATCCCACACTTCACAATTTGAACCTATAATATTATATGCAGAAAGCTGCTGCAAAGAAAGTGGCGCCGGAGAGAAAAATGTCAAGGACAAGAAGGTTGAAGGGAGTTGAAAAAAGGACAGCACAGTACATAGAGCATAACACATAGTTCTAACAAAGAATTGTGCTCCGATAAATAACCCAATAGACCCTGGTGGCTGCTGAGGTATGGTTTTTAACTCAAAACAAGCCGACAATGACAAACAAGTCTTTAATATCCCCACCAGGCTTAAAGTCTCGCGCAACCGGACTACGATTTCTAGTCTTGGAACACGGCTCTTTTCTAGCACCCTAAAATCCTGTGTATTTTGCTGAAGCCTGTCCAGATCTTCGACAGGAGCGTCAGCTGGGCATGACAAGTTAGAACCACGCACTCTATGTTGGGCGTCATTCGGTTCCATAAGCACCTCATCACTTGTGGCGGTATCCTGTTGATGCTGCTTATCCCTAACAAAAAGCTGAATACTCCTAGGCATAAGTTGATCTTGTGTTAAAACAAGATGGATAGGCGCAGGATGACGTTCCCTTTCTCGCCCGCTCTCTGGGATGTCCTCCGGGATCCGGCTTTGTGTCTATATTTAATAGATGAGCAATATCTTATGTCTTTATTTTACTTACCCTACCTCCTCTTAGCCTGTCAGCCCACTTCATCTCAAAACATCTCCATTATATACCTTAAACCTACCTCATATGTCAACAAACAAGACAAACAATAAAGCTTCCTTGGTCCAATGGTTAGGATTCCACCCTTCCAAACTCCATTCGGAGAAGTAAGGTGGAGGTTCGTGTTCGATTCACGGAGGTTGCACAAAATTCCAAATCATTTCCTTTTGTCAATTCTTTTACTTCACATCATCGAGACAGTGTAAAGAGAGGGAACGATCTCCCTTTTTACTTTTTGGAGTGGAGAATTGTGTAGCGAGTTTAAGCGGACTAATCAATTAAACGAGAGAGGAGACATGACTGTGGAGTCGAGAGTCGGTAAATTGAATTGTGTGTCGTAAATTGCGACACTTAGTAACACACGAACTTTTCAACATATTAGTCGAAGGTAAATATATCTTGTTTTTCTAGCTATATATAAGGAGTGTGATAGCTTGCATTATTACTAAAGCAAGCAGCAAATCCAAATCCAAAATCCAAATACAGAATAAGTAATCAACTTCATAACTACAACCCTCATTATTGCTTCCTTCCCGAAAACTTTTCCATCAGAACTGAAGAAATCCGCCTTCACCTCCCCTTTTCTTTCCATTCACCAACCAATAGGCCTTTCCCTAAATTCCATCCCCGTCCCCGTCCCCTCCACAATCAGCCATCTTCAAGAAACCAGCCAATCCCTTACAAAATAGTAATGGGAACAGTAATGGCAGTTCCGTCAGTCTCAGTGCAAACCGAGTTGACGCAACAGATAGTCTGAGTAGAACAGCTTGTTCTCAAAACGGAAGAGAGGGCGCAGGTTAGACCGAGGATGTCGAGGACACTAATGCTGTTGCAGCCGAATTGGGTGCTAGAGGTTGGGCAGGACTGCGGTTTGAGAGTTACGGTTGGTTTTTTTACTCGTCATCATATTTTCCTTCAAGTAGCACGAAAGGGTCCTCGGAACCTTCGAATCTTGGAACCGTATTTGAGTTCCCTTCATGAGAAAAAAAAATTATCCAAGTGAAGAGGAGGGAAAAGACAAACTACCTTACGCAGTTTTTCTTACGTAACTGCACTTAGCAACCAAATAAGACAAGAAATGGTAACTTCGTAACTGTTACTATTAAGTATCTAGTTTCGGAGAATTTCCACATAATCAAAACCTAATTAGGTACTCAATCTACACCCTAAGAATAAAAAGTGCTAGAGAAGTGCCAACCAGTTAGTGCGATAGTAATTCCTACAGTAATTTGCTTTACTCTCCCAGGACTTGGATATGAGACATTTGTACGTTATGGTGGGTAAAAAAAGTAAACTATATAATTTGTTGAATAGGCAGAGTATAAGTGGACAACATGTGGGTGGCAATAGGGTTTGTATTTTGTTTTGTATGGAAGCTAGAGTGCCAGAATGGGCCTACTTGTAGTGGGCAATCACATGGCTATTCCCATATATTCACTGGATTCAACATAAATAAATATGATAAAATTCACAAAAGACTTAGCCAATGAATCCAAGATATCGGTAAATCAATAGGTATCCCAGAAACTAAGGGGGCTATAGTCCGGGCTCCGGCTGAAATATACCAGCCTACCTTGCGAAATCAGATCGGAAGATTAATATGCTACTAGGATTCCATACCGTCACTCGTGACATCCTGTCAATTCGAAACAAGAAGTTCGGCCATAAGTGGCATAAATTGCGATTGCCAGCCATCCAGATTCCGGACCTCAATGTATGATTGCATCATGGTTGTTCCAGGGGAGAGACCTATCTCTGTAATCAAGCAAGATGAAGCTGAAGAGACGCTTATTGATGTCTACGTATTCTGACTACATCTGCGGAGTGTATATCATGAGACCTCTTATGCATGCACTGTGTCGGAGTTGGGAGAAATGCGGCGGCGTTTACCTTACCTCCCGTTATCAATTTTGATTCGAACTAAGGTACATTCTTTCTTTAAACTTTTCCCGGGCTATTCTTCGTGCATTCCGCTTCCTCTTTGGCCCCTTCCGTAAAATTCGTCACATTGTTTTCCGTTCATTATTTTAACATAGTCTACCAGAACTCTGCTTTTATTGGATAGTAACAGTCATCCCATGTTAGGATTGACCCGGTTGAAGTAAGATTTTAGATCAAATTCATATGGGAATATAACCTTTCTCTATTTTATATATTATGGTCTTCCAGGCTGATTATATTCCTTTTCATTTCAATATATGGCGACACAACTTTGTCATCTAACAAATAGCAATATCAAAGGAGAAGCAGTATTGTCGAGCCGAAAAGGTTTACGCAACAACCAGTGCTCAGCGTCACGTGACCCCCTTTATTATCGACAACTTCTCTCCAGACCTCCAATTTCTTTCCAATATCATGTCATGTTCTCTTTTTAATCCAGCATTATTGCCTCACAATCTGAAAAATCATGATGCATTCTCAGGACCCAAAGTCTACACATTACTATGAACACTGAGTCTCCATGATGCTCACAACACATGACACCCTCGGCCCGCGATGTCTTTCGCGTGCTGCTGGGGCATGATAGGATGTGTTGAGATTACCTTGACGTACTCGACCTCTACACCCCTTCAACTTGGACTTTGCGCAAGCAATGAAGTTAATTTCTGATCAAAAGACCTGTTAATATAGGTCCTCTTCGTTTAAATATTAATAAAGGATGCCCTCGAGTTTGTTTTATCCATATGATGATATCACGTGTAATGGTCGAGCTAACCTCGTGCCTTATACAACAGCACCACCATTCTATATCCAACAACCTTCAGATCTATAGTCCTATGCGAATATGCTACGCATAACTGGGAATTCCCTCGCATGAAGTCAGCCCTACCCGTGTACCTGCATTTACAGACTCGGGAAAATGTCACGATCTTCATCGCTATGACTTTGTTCCCGAGTAACAGAGACAACCGCTGAACTTTGAATTTGCACCATGGTAGCTTTAAGGGAGGTCACTTGATGCCATCTCCATCGTATATATTGAAGCGTTGCCGTAGTGGCACTTTTGAAAGGGAACCCCGAATTGCGAGGTTATGAAGATTTCGCTGTGGCTGATACTATCCTAACGTCATTTCTTTATGATGCCGTTCTCCAATCACTTCAACTTATCAATTCTGTCTTAAGCCAACACATTCCATTCCATTCAAGCGTTTTGTTTCGTTTGATACAGAGATTTCAATCTTTACAAGGTCTAGAACAAAGAAGCCGTTTCGTATAAACCGGGAAGCTCAACGGGCCTCCCAGCCGTAAAGGTGTCTCACTTAACTATCCGCATCTGCGAGTACACGACAGGAGGTAAATATTCTGGGAAAGCTTCAGATCAACCACGATCACAGCCAAGAACCGCAATGGTACCCTCCACTTTCCGTGCACTCCTTGCCCAACTTCTCAGCGAACTTAGCAGCTGCTACTCTCTCTGCGACGATATCCGCACCAACCGACGGCTAGGAAGGACGCACCATGCTCTCGATAGCCTTCAAGACAATTTCAGGATCAGCATAAACAACCTCCAACTACAATTCAACACACTGCGGAGAATTGTTGGACCAAATTTGGATATCGGTGACGATGCCTCAAATGAGATAATCACGGCCGCCTTGAAGGATGTGAACGACTGCATTAGAACAAGATTATTTGGCATTGCCTTCCGATACTATCGCGTAGTTGAGAGGCCTCTGGGTGTCATCGAAGCTCCCCACTTTAGAGACATATTAAGGCAGTGGCACCATATCGAAGTCAATGTCACCAGCGCTCTTGATGCACTCTCTATCCGCCTCACCACACCGATCGATCCCCCAGAACCCAAGCCTGCTCCAGAACCTCAGTTACCAAAAGACGAAGTGATCATCTCATTACGGGATCTCGACAGGCTCATTGATCATATGAAGAACTCCTGGGTGGAAAGCGTCGTTGGATCAGACCTGCTTTACGTAAATGCTTTCGATGGAAGGAGATGGACATGGGAGAGACCAAATACAGGATATATCAAGGAGATCGAAAGCGCCCCAAAGAGGAATACAGTCAAGAGGAGGGTTAGTTGGGAAAGAACGTCCAAGAAGCCTGGGCATACTTAGGATGGTCGATACTTTTCTCACGCCATTTTCTTACTGATTACCTTCGGGGCAGAAGAGCGACCAGGACCGTTGAGAAATTATTTCTCAAGACAACAACGATACTTCCACATGCAACATCATCCCCGGAGAGAACACATCCAGACGGTCAAAGATCATATTCTAGGAGCATGTTACGAGGGGCGCAACTCTGCGAGCGATTTGGGGCTGTTCAGCACAGATACGGATGGCTGCACGGATGGAAAGACGGAGGTTAAGACCAGGAAGACAGGGGAGAAACCGAATTTTCACCACAGGTATTTCGCGCATGGAAGATCCATGAACAGTACGGTCTTTTTACTATTGCATTTGGCTAGTTTCAGGGATGAGATTCCGGCAGCGGATTCACTGGTGGTAAATATCGTGTTTATTTTATTTGGCATGATATGGCATGGGATAGTTCTTACCTTGAGTTTCTATTTTCAGTCCAAATTACTTGTGGTATATGATGAGGCAATAAAGAGACAAGTCTTGGTGGTGTCACAAGTAGTCAATCAGAGTCTTCAGAAAGTACAAAAGGTACGCCTCGTGACTTTCGCTTGTGCCCCCATTGGTCACAAGCTCGCTTAACCCCTGACCCCCCTTTCGAGACGTCACCCATCCATCCTTTGATCTGATGATGTATGTCGGGTGTCTCTGACTCGATGAAAGTTAACGCGGTGTGGGAACTTGTGTTGGTGTGATTTCCTGGATGGGAGAAGATGAAAACCTGGTTTAAGAAAATCTATTTTAAGTTATCTTACTCTGTGCTATACCTTTGTAGGGTTTAAGTTATTTGAGTAGCTTACTTTAGTTTGGTAACTCATTTATAAAGTGATAATAGGTACCTACCTAGGAATATGCTCTCTCACAAAGCACCTGATACAGTTCAACATCTCGAGGTGATGACTGGAAACCACCAAGGTAATTAGGTAAAAGAAAATTTATTCCCAAGATAACCCTTCTAGACTATGCACCACCTCGCAGAGGTTCATCATTGCAGATACGAGATAATTGAAATTTATTAATGGTGTGGAGAATGAACGCTTTAGAAGGCAAAAGCGCAAAACTGCCCATTTCTCGCTTAAAAACATCTCCACCAAACCACACAAAAAAACAAAAAGTTAAAAATTCACCTCTCCAGAAATAGTTACGTGCAGGAGAAAAAAATTCATTGGGCCCCGGTGAAATTCTCTGGCAATCAGTATTTGATTTCATGTCGTTCGTAAATGCACTGCTGCCTCATCTGAGCTACTCACAAAATCTTGAATTCCATTCCCCGAATATCGAGAATGAAGAGTAGATAGAGTGCAAAAAAATACCAAAAATGAAATTGGAGACGCCAAGAATCGAACTCGGGACCTCTTCCATGCTAAGGAAGCATTATACCACTAAACCACGTCCCCTTATTTCTTATTTGTTGTGTTTGTTGAAAATGAAATTCTTGTTTGTATAGATAAAGCAAGAAAGAATTAGGGAAAGTAGAGGAAGGGGGACGAGGTCAGTGGTAGTTAGCGAGGCGCTTGTTTTTAGGTTAATTACCTAGTTTTGTAGATTCTTAGTGTAAGTATTGGAACAAGAGTCTAATTTATAAAATGGGTAGTTATAGATAAGGCAAATTATATCAATAGTTGGTCATGTACCTAACTTAAGATTACCTTATACTGGTGATATAATGTAGTGAAGTGTTTAGCGAAAACAACATTTCTAACAGATACTGTATTAAAACATTAGCAAGTATCTTACGTTAGAGATATATTTGGGGGAGATAAGTCTGCTTTTTTTGTTAGGAATATTGAAATGGAGTTGAGATGGCTAAGGGCGAGCTAAGGTTGAAAATGGGTAAGCACTATAGCACCGGGCTGGATTCAATGAACTAGAAACTTGTTTTGATTCGCCCTGTGACAGGTTTCACATTAGTCCTCAGGACCGAGGTGCGTTAATTACTGCGGAAACGATAATGAATGCTATACCACCGTCAGAATGCATCGGAAAGTCCAAAGATATTTTCTTATTGCAAGTTGCAATACGGCTTGTAAATTCGCGTTTACCAATTGGTCTTATTCTTCGCCGAGTAGCTGAAAATAATACTTTCTCCCGCCTTGGATTGTTTTATATAGAAGAGGGGTATAAACACATATACCTAAATTCCTGGGATGAGAATTGTATGAAGGGGTGTGAGAAACTGGCTGCTGCATCATTAGATATATTTGCAAGCTGCGAACGTTGGGAATTTATTACTGTTTAAGGCTTATAAGGTTCTATTCAATTAGTAGAGGAAGTTGCGACACTAGTTACTACTATAGGGAATAGCTAGACGTATGTCAACCAATTTATGTTGTCACAGTCACCTTACTTATGCACTTCGCAGACTCCTCGTTGAGCTTTACTCGTTGCATTTACAGATATAAGGATGTGCCTAGTTGTGCCGCACAACTGGACCGGTCCGCCAAGATCTCCACAGAGTGATGACCATCATTAGAGAAACCAATGAAGTTTTGATGTTGTATAATTCTTAGCGAACGCATCTCGGGAACGTTGCGCTGGCGGGTCTTTCATTATAGGGCTGCCCCGGACAACTGGACAGACCTGTTAAATCCCCACAGATTGAGAATCGTCGTTTAGAAAAACCAATGAGATCTTGATGTTGTATAACCCTTCAGATTTAACTAATAATATCTGACATGCAGGCCACGTTACTGTAGCCTCAGCCCGAAGTAGAACTCGATTCTGGGTCGGCTTAAGCGAGGGTGCAATAAGCGAGGTGACAATCTCCTATATGCTTGCACGATACCTGAAAGAACGCTGAGCATTGAATTAGAAACTAGGAGCATTTCGCAAGTCTTGAGGTAAATTAGTCAATCATGTGAAGTGGATAAGGCAGGCTAATAAGCTTAGAGAATAGTATATTATTTAACAACAAATTACTCCTACCCCCCTAAAGGTTTTTTAATTACTTTGCTGTACCCTAAGAGGGGAGGACGGGGGGTTGTTCGGAGTAAGAGCTTAATGACATAAAGCGTTTCCTAATCAAGTATCTCGCGTATTAGCGCCCTATAAAAATTTGTATAGGGGGGAGATAGTCGAAGGACAGCCGTCTTAGCAGTGCCATATATCCACTTAAGTACAGGTATATCTTTAAAATTCGAGCTATAATTAGCTTGGGCGTTGTAATTGAATTGCCTTGGGCATCACAATAAATGTTGTGATTTAATTGCTTGATATTGTACTATAGTACTGTACAAGTATAGAAAGGTCCCCAGAGTTCCAACCGCCCCCTTTCTTTGGGTGGGTGAGTTGGGAGTAATTTGTCGTTATTTTAAATACTTATAACTAAATTCCACTACTTACTTCTCTATACTAGAATACATCCTTTAATTGTTATATTCGAAACCCTCCTAAATACTTAGCAACCGCGACGGATATCGATGCTAGTTCACCCTTCAACATTTGTTTTTACTTAGCCCCAGCCCTCACCAACTCTCCCCAAACCTAGTCCCCTCCTCTCCAGCCAACACCATCGGATTCCCAACCTCCACAATCTCTCCCGTGTCCATGACAACGACCCTATCAAAGTCCATAATCATATCCAGCCGATGGCTAACCGCCACAACCGTGTAGCCCCTAAATTCAGCCCTGATAATCTCCTGCATAACACGTTCCGTCTCGTAGTCCACATTCGAGCTCACCTCATCCAACAACAGTATACCACCTTCTAAGCCACCGCCCCCTATCCCTAGATTCTGCGCCCGGATGCGCCGTCTCAGCAGTGCGCGCCCAAGCCGCCCCGCTCTTGGACGTACTGCCACAGGTTCACGGCCACAAGGACAGCTTGGCACTCCTCGGGCGTTGAGACGTCGAAAGGATCCAGGTTAGCCTGGAAGGTGGACCCGTCAGGCAAGAACACGGCTTCCTGGGGCACTGCGATTATACGCTGACGCAGCGCGGGCCGATCTATGCGGTGGAGCGGCATGTTATCGATTACCGCGTTCCCTACAGTCTCTGAGAGGGGATCGAGGAGCTTGAGGAGTAGGGCGATGAGGCTGGACTTGCCGCTGCCGGTACGACCGCAGATGGCGACTTTCTCGCCTGAGTTGATCGTTAGGTCGATATTGCGGAGGGCTAAGTTGGGCGTGCCGTCGGTTTGGTATTCCGCACTACTCGGGGCGTTAGACGTATTTAGGTGACGTGACATTCGTGAAGATATTTCTCTTACTTATAACTCGCGGATACACCCTTCAACTCTATCACACCGCTTTGCGGCCACTGTTCAGGAGGAACAATATCCTCTTCATCTCTGTCCTCCGGCTTCACGTTTTCGTTGAACGTCTTGAGTCTGGCTATCGCCCCAATAGAAGTTTCTAACCTGGTGTAGAATATGACAATGCCTGAAAGGTTATCTCCGAAATTCATGAGGGTGACCAAAGAAGCACCGATGAAACCAGAGTTGGAGTGAAGCCGAACTGCAAGAGTTGTCAGGACCGCTGCCATCACCATGACTACGAGGTCGAGAACGAGGTTCAGCCACTGTTGAATCATGACGAGGAGATACGCGGGTCGTTAGCTGGAATTAATTAGGCGAGCGTTCTTTTGGACATCGTCGGGAAGAAAGCCTGCGTATCTCCAGTGTCAGCAACGGCTCCTGGATCATACAAATGAACATGGCGACGTCTTAACCCGAGACATGGCAAAACGTCTTATTAGACGTGTTTTTAGTGTCGGTCGTGATTTCGCATGTTACTCACCGAAGGCTCTCAGAGTTGTAATGCCCTTAAGAGTGTCAAGAAAATGCGTGCTAAACGAATGCAGATTAGGATCGAGCACAACAATCGCCTAGTAGATGACGGTAGACTTACTACAAGGGACTTTTAGCCTCAAGGTCTAGCAACCTTAGCTGCCTGGAAGTCCGCAGGTAGAACCTTTGCAGGATATACAGCAGGGCGCCGAGGAACGGGTAGCTTATGGCCATGTACGGAGACGAAGTAAGCATAACAGCCGCTTGTCCGATTGCTTGAAAAACCTGGGAATTCTGTGTCAGACTGGTCGGTTTCTCTCCAAAGCTGAGTAGCAACGTCACTGCAGACTTCTAATAGGTGTCCAATTACAACAGACTTACACAAAACAGAGTGTTCAACAGTGCATTTGGCAGCTCTGTATCTACAAGATTCAGATCTTGCGAAAATAGATTGGTGATGACACCGGTATCCGTCGCGGTGAAGAAGCGTAGCGGTGCTCGAATCAGTGTTCGCAAGGCCTCCCGGTGGAGACTGGCACCTGCTCTTTTTACAGAGACAACGAAGATCGCGATACCGAGGAGAAGCAGCGATATCATGCCGCAGATTTGAAGCAAAGCATATATCCCGGCGTAGTAAGCATAAGGGTGAGCCGGATGTTCCGAGTAGACGTCATTAGACCAGTATTTGAGCCCTGCAATAAGTGGCATTAGTTAATAATACTTATGGTAGCTTTTCGATTTCAGGACGGGCTCCATTTGTGTTAATTGAATGGCCAAGCCGGTCAAGATTCTGCCGTCCGAAGACAAAGCTAACTCACAAATTGTTGGAAAGTTCGTGAAGAAACCCCAAAGAGCAGCGAAGAACAAACTACATGCTGCCAGGAACAACCCCATACTCTTGAAGTAGTGCTTGTATACCGTTTTATCGCCAACTTGCCGCGATTCATTGGTGTCCGGCGCAAGGGATGATATGTTGGTCGTCGTCGTGTGAAGCAGTTGCGGCTTCGATTCTGGCACGCTCTTCTTTAATGTCGTTTTCTCAGACGAAGCATCGCTGCCAGAAGAGCCCCTCAATCCCAGACGCTGAACATACCCTTGACAGGTCATTAGTTTGTCAAAGCTACCTTGCTCGACAACGATGCCGTCTCCAAGTGCTATTATATAATCGGCCGCGGGTAGGTGTCTGATGCTGTGGGTGCACAACACGACCGTAGAGCGTCGTCGTCTGAGTAGTCCATCTGGCCCGAAGACTTGCCGGAAGACCTGCTCCTCGGTATCCGCATCTAAACCACTGAAGATATCGTCTAGCAGTAGCAGATCGGATTGCAAATACAGAGCTCGCGCGAGAGAAACACGTTGTTTCTGGCCCCCGGATAATGTGATCCCATCAGATCCCACATTCGTTCTGTCGCCCTGTGGGAGTGTGTCAAAGTCGAAGCCCAGAGCCGTAGCCTGGATGACTTCAGCGTATCTCTCATTATTGAATGGAGAGAATCCTACGATGTTGTCTCTGATCGATCCGTTCGAGAGGAATGCTGTTTGGTCGCAGAATCCAACGTGGGGAAACCTAGTGCTCAAAACCACACTACCTTCGCTAAAAGGAATCTCTCCAAGTAGTGCCTTGCAGAGCGTAGATTTCCCTGAGCCAACTGGTCCGACAACAATAGTGAGCGAGGACTTGGAAACTCGAGTATCTACGTTCCGCAGGGCGAACTTGTCTGCTTCCCAGCCAAACTTTCCGTTCCTGATGACAACAGGATGCGTCAAGTCCAGTTCTGAATCAGTCGAAGCTACGGTATCCGCTCTGGCGTTCTCTGAATTCCGTCTCATATCAGCAAGAACTTCGCGAAAATCATGGCGAGTCTCGCACTCCAGGAAGGCCTGGATTCGGCCCAAACAGGCCAGCCCAGAGAGGAGCTGAGGGATAGATTCGAAGATCTGCAACAGCGGGTTCGTCAAAAGTAAAAGCCAAGAAAGACTCGTGAACATCCTCGCGGCATCCAGTGTTCGTTGAGCGAATGCGAAGGTTAGTGGCGGGCTGACCATCAGCGGAGTATAACCAAAGAGCGCTGCAATGATGGCTATCTTGCGGAATCGGGCTCCCGCCGCCAGCTCCTCCACACGGAGGTTCTGCACGAAATCGCTGACGGCAGCAGAGAGGCCAGATATCTTCAGATTCTTCATACTGGCGATGACTGTGGCCGTCAGACCGACACGCTTCTGGACTCCTGCCATCCAAGCCCTCTGCGAGTCCCCAGTGAACATCATAAGGATCGCCATGCCGACGGAGCAGACTATAACAACTCCCATTGGTGCGACGAAGACTGCGCCAAGTTGGTTGTACAACATCCAACCAGCCAGAGCAACCTGGATAATGCTCGCCCAAATATTGTGCAAAGACCTGAAACCCATGTTGATTTGCTCTATGTCTGTGCTCATTAAAGTCAGCGCAGCGCTGTCATCGCCAGTTCCGATACGAACTTTTGTGGCTTTGATGAAGGTCTCGGTGACTAGTATCGAGCTTGCCATACTACGCATTCGGTGGTGGAAATACCTGTACTTATGTATGAGTGCCTAATCTTGCTAGTAATTCTTTGGTGGGTTCACTATACCAGCAGAGAGCCGTGGAGATGGCAATTCCCGAGTAAATCAGTATGCTCGCGCCGATGAAGCCGTATCCGACGTTCGCGTCGACTTCAGGCTTAGATAGGTGATCCAATAGCTTTTCGATAAAAAACGGTTGGCAAAACGTGAAACCAAGAAGTGCCAGGTGTGGAGGTATAGGAAGTAGGAGAGGGACTTTCAGCGTGCGCATTAGCACCTTCACAAGACCAAATTTGTCGCCCCTCAGTTTGGAGTAATCCATGTTCCTAGAGAACTCCTGCTGTGGTCAACAAGACTCAGCGTTATCATGAATAGGGCCGACACAAGCTTAAGAACCGAGGAAGCTATAAGCATGTTGGTTACATGGAAGGACCCAACCGCAACCAAGATAAGGAGTGAAAGTTCAAGCCCGACATAGGTTGTGATAGCACCCTACAGCAGTTTAATCAGCATGTTGAGACTGTACATCCGTATAGTAAGAGCGTACCAATTTGATGAGTTGAAAAGCCGGAGCATTCACCACGGTAGGCTTCCGTGCCTGAGAAACCGTCCGCCATAACGATGTTACGATGAATAAGACGGATGGTATGATCGAGAAGAACAGCTGCTCGAACTGCACGTTGAAGTCAAAGTCCTCTTGGTTCAGCTGGAGCAAGTTCTCCTCTCCAGTTAAGAACGACATCTTGGTCTCCTGAACACACGGCTTTCAGTTCAAGCTGATTTCCCTGCGGTGGCAAGCAGCGTCTCGTCTCTCGAGAGCCCGATTGTGTTCCTGAGGCCAACTCGACACTGGGCTAAGTTCAGAGCACGGGAAAAGCTGGTTGATCAAGTGAGTTGGTCACCATAGAAAATCAGGCAAACAAGACGCCGTTACGGAGAAAGGGAAAATGAAGGTCTACCGTACGGCGCGCGTCAACGCGTTAAAATAAATTAAACCGGTGCAACAGCTCACCGTGCTGACAAGCTCGTTAAAATGCGCCGGCGGAGTGGCTGCGATGCCTCCACCTTTGCAACCTCACTACCGGCCGGCCCTGAAACCAAGCAATTGTTCAAATTGCAAACATGTTATACAACACTATTTCTTTTTACTACTAACTAGAATTCTATAGGATTATTAAGTTAGAGATAACAATATAAGTATTTATTAGATAATAGTACCAGTTCTAGATAATAAACTAAAAAGTTATTATGAAAGTTATATCATCATGGTCATCACCAGAATGAATAGCCATACAATTGTTATTTAGATGGAGCCTCAAGGTATTTTCTTTCTAGAGCCACAATCATGTTCGCATATTGAGCCTCGTTGAGCTTAGGTGCGCCGTCAGTAAATGGGTAAACTTTCTTGTCCGTCTCCGTAGGTATCAACCTAATGTTCTATTTAACGTAACAAGATAAGTGCATTCAACGTAAAGTTCTTCTTGCTGGTACTAGTTGCCTTAGTGTCAGCTCAGATAACACCCTATATTCCGAATTCATAGACGTGAAAAAGAGCTATCCATAGGTAGTTTTCACTAAAGCTTATATATGATCTGTATAACTTCTGAACAGTCCTAGCTTCTGAACAGTCCCAGCGTCATTGAAGTGGACAGGAGATGATGTCTCTATCAGGGATATCTTATGATAAGCTGTCTTTCTCCCCCCCATCTAGAAGGGTTCCCGCTAAGAAACTGCGATGGTAGCCGATTCCAGTTAAACTCATAAGTATCACGGCCTTCAAACCTAGCCAATATACTTCTGGTGTCATTGTAATCTACAAGAGATGAATGTATAGCAAACTCCACGTGGGGATCATTATCAGAAGACGAGCGGACGTGCTTCCTCCATGTCAGATCCGCATATGTTCCACATTCTCCAAGATCATGCCATTTAGTGACAACGAATTCAACATCACAAGAACCAAAGTCCTTGAAACTAAATTGATACTCTGTTAAACATCTTGAACACCGTTTCGGTCTACCACATGTTGAGTATTGATAGCATTGCGATGCAGAATTCGGTCCGTGGAGGTTGACGATAGGATGCTGGATATCGCTGTACCTGTCTACGCCGAGATGAGGACACAATGGAATATCTTCCTGGGTAGGAATATATCTCCAAATGTTTGGATGAGAACACATTGAGGTTGGAGGCCACCTAATAAACTTGCCAGGGTGAGCAATCCATGCACTCTGGACTCGAACAAGAAGAGATCCATCAATATTCGAGATCTTGCTCTCACTACCCTGTTATAAAAAGAGGTCTGTCCCCACCAGTCAACGGACTGCAGTTTGAGAAGGCTACTGCACTCTTGGCCAGGTGATATTGCTTCATGATCATATAAAACGTAGGATAATCAAATTTAGAATGAATGTAGGTTGAAGTTTCAAGCGGTCGATCTTCTTTCCAACAAGCAGCTTCTGAAAGTCGATCGAAAGAGGCGAGGCTGGTTGCGATGAATCGATGAAGCTTCTTACAATGAATACAATTAATGTAATCATTAGGGAGATCCCTTTCCAAGTATGATAAGAAATTGTCCTTCGCTGTAAGTGACTCTAACTCCAAATATTTCATTCCGAGGATTTCGTTTATAGACCGACAGAATAATGCGAAGGAGACGGTCGAGGAGTTTGGTAAGAACTCAGCAATAAGAATAACAATCTCGAATGGCATTTCGCCAAGGATGGATCCCTTGAGCCCATTTTGCGGCACCAGTTTAGGACTGCTGATTTGTTTGCGTGGACGAAATCTTGTGGATAATGGACGGAAAGCCTCTGAGATGCGCATTCTAGAATCTAAACGAGACTAGCGAAATATTAGGACTTGGTTAATAGTCGAGTATCTTCAAACTTACCGACTTTACTTATAAAAAGTAAAAACTAATCTTTAGTCTCTTTATCTACTAGAGATTTTAGTATATATATATATATATATATAGGTATAGACTTCCTTTAGGACCTTATTACTACGCTTTGAAGTATCCCCTTATATAGTAACTATTAATCTTCTAAAAAAAGGATTATAAATAATCTCTCTCTAGTATATAGCCTCTTCCTAATCAACGCTTCGACCGCGAATCGACTACATATGCGCACTGCACGTCTTCAAGATCTACCTTCTTCTCCAACCCCCAAATGCTACGGATACGTAGAGTTGACGAAGATACCACAAGCCTGTTCTCGACACCAACGGGATCTCTTTCGTTCAACCTGGTATTCTTTGCTGCGTATCTGGATTTTCTGATTCAACGAGAGAATCGTATAGGCAGCAATGGAGACGCTATTTCCGGGACAAGCCTCCATCTGCGTGTATTCTCCGTGGAATTGTCCTCGAGAACATCCCTTCATGCAGTCTAGTGGGCAAAAGTCTTTCTCGTCAGCCCAAACTGGCAAGCTCTGGGCGGGAGGGTCTCGCTCGCCTTCACGAGTGTGGCGTGTTACACGGTGATGTTGGCGATTTACATTATGCTCTCGTTGCAAATTCAGACGGGTGGATTGTTTGGGTTAGGTTTAGCATGTCTCGTCCTTATGGGCAGGGAGGGTTGCGGGATTTCAATGAGAGAGCTACGATGGAGATGGGTGTTTGGGAGTCTTTATTTCCAAAGCAGCTCCCACGTCTAGGAAGACAAAAGGCAAAGAGGATAGCAGGCTGTCGGTGATGGGATTAAATAGGCCTTATCTTGGACTATATCGAGGATGTACTTTTATTCTGCTATAGCCTGATGATACCCCCATGAAGTGTCTAATGCTTAGACTTGCTGTAAGGAAATCCATTAAGTTTTCTAAATGACTTTATCGTTGCATGAGTCAGTTCTTCAAGCCGTACATGTATACAGTTAACGTCTCTCCCATGGGTTGGAAGACTATGGCGCCTGCAATTGAACCTATCAGATCATTGAAAATAACACAAACCTCCCACTCCGCCGTGGGACTTCCAGAACTGGCTTTAGAGCGTCATTCGTGGTCGCCCACCTTTGTCCTTACTCTTCCGCCCGTGTTCTTTCTAACTATGCTCCGTTAGTCTTCCCAGACAGCCCAGGGATGTCCCTTTCATATCAGAAACTTGTATCGAGGGATCCCGTCGCGTCTTTCATCATCCTCTGCTACTTTATTCAGGCGCCTTAGATATAATCCCAAAGTTGCTGCAGCCACCACCCCGCCGGCCGCAAAGCTGGACAATGTAATTCCTGCCTTGGTATATTGCGGCGCGTCTGTCTTAGGAAAGAAATACGGGCCGTAGATATTACTTGCATTGCCAATCATATTGACCAAGGCATATGCGATTGCTCGTTTCGTCCTTGAACGAGGCACAGTAGCGCCGACCCACGCTTCTAGGACGTTAAAAGCCGAAAATGAACCACAGCACATGAGATACATTCCAACATAACGGATGGCTGTTTTCCGCGAGAGGATAACCATGACGTTGCCGACGATGTCTATTGTCAAGGGCCACATAATAAGGAGTGCTCGGTGGCCAGTCTTCGCTGCTATCAGGGAATTTCCAAGGGAAGTCAAGAAGCCGAATATATATACCGGGGCCGTGAGTAGAAGCGTATCGATCTTGCCATAACCAAGTGTTTGCACGATGCTCGGGAAAAAGTAGGTCCATGTCTGCGAGGACAAGAGACAAATCTGAACGGCTACTAGGAGCCAGACTTTGACGTCTGATGTGGCGTCCTTCAAGCTCTCTTTGATGGGTCCCCTCTCGTCGATCTCTCCTACAGCGCTCCTGGCGATTCGCCATTCTGAAAAGCGCTGCTCTTGGTCTGTCAACCAGCGTTTGCGGCCTTCGCGGGGATAGTCAGGGAGCAGCCAGAAGGCCACTAGGCCTGCGATCATAGTACCCAGTCCTTCGATTATGTAAAGCCATCTTGTAAGTTATGAGCATGCGCTTCATACCAAAAGCATATTGAGTCAGTACTTACCTCCATCCTGACAAGCCACAAGCTCCTTCAAGCCCACTCAGAATACCGGCTGCTAAAACGCCACCGAAACCATTTGCAACAGTATTGCCGCAATACATAAGAGCAATCCGCGGGGCAATCTCGCTTGGAATATACCAAGAGCTGATGAGTAGCCTATCAAAAGTCAGCCATGACATTCAACGATTAATGGGATGGGGTTATTCTTACACAGCTCCAGAGAAGAACGGCGATTCAGCAAACCCAATCAAGAACCTCACAACAAAGATTCCTGCAAAGTTTTGTGTGGCAGCTGTGCTCAACGATATGCCTCCCCACACCAGAATAGCCACGGCAAGGTACCGAGAGGGCTTAATACGAGTTATGAGGATATTGCTAGGGAGTTGGCCTAGCAGATACCCGACGAACTTAAAGCACGTTAGTCTGACTCTGTAACTGCTATGGGGTAAACTAACCATGATAGAGACGGCAGTCTGATATTGCGAATCGCTCAATTTGAGATCGGTCTGCATGCCCGCTAATCGCGCACTGGCAATGTTTGAGCGGTCAAGGATATTGAATATGAAGAGTCCAAACAGAGCTGTGATCAGGTGTAGGTCAATTTTCCGGACCACTGAGAAACAGATGTCAGGAATGGTCTGTTGTTTTATAGGGGTTTGGGCACTTACAACGCTTTTCGAGCTTCTTGCTTTCTTCTTCACTCATTCCTTCGAACAATAGGTCTGGGCTTCCTTTGAGTCCTCCCATCTGTTCGTCTAACTGCCCACCTTCCTCGATCATTTCGACCTCGGGTGTCATTTCGGGGTTCTTTTTGATATCCATTGCTTTTCAGTTGATACGATGAAATTTTCAAATCAAGCCAGGAACTTTTTAAAAAGTAGGAGAGAGCTGATTTATAGGTGCAGAACAAATCCGAACATTAGCGGCCATATTCCCCAGGAAACTGCTCCGCAAAAGCAGATTCCCCCACGAAAGCAGCCTCCAGAAAACCTGGAGAGCGTATGGGGTGCATGAATAGTTTTGGCGAGGAATTAAATCCGAAGGTGGGGACTTGGAATATTTGGAGCGAACACGCAGGGGTTGATACCAAGGCCGGTAGGGGGCTTCCGGCCAACGCAGAGTATACTTGCATTTGCACACTAATTGTGTCCCCCTAGCCCTTTAGTCGGGCCTGTTTGAAGTGAAGCAGAGACCCTCCCTACAGGAGTGTTCTAAGCAAAATACAACACATAAGGACCTACAACAACGCTAAAATAAGCGAGTGACTGCTGCGCCGCCTAAATTCGCTTGTTGTAGGGAGGGTCTATACTTACTTTAAACAGGCCCAACTAAAGGGCCAGGGGGGCACAATTAGGTACCAAAAAAATAAAATTTAAGCATTCTTTAATAAAAATACTTAAAACTGAAATCTTGTAATAAATATTATGTGACAGCTCAACCACAGTGAACACGTGTACCACGTAGAAAAGGATTGATTGGGCGTATCTCTTAGAATCCAAGGTAAAGTGTAACAGTCGTTTACAGTGCTCGCGGTTGAACCGCACCAGTGGCTGATATCTAAGGTTTAGGGGGCATAATCGTATGAGTCCTGTTTTGCTATGTCCACGACTTGAAGACTGGGTAATTCCTTTCGAATATCACTCGCCATATCTCAGAATGTGCTATGGACAAGCGGATATTCGGAATTCGTGTTCACCAACAAAGATTTATATGCCTCCTTTGAGATACGAGTTGATAGAAACAGAACTGCGTGACATAACTTGTGAGGGCTAGTAGCGATATCAGGACTACGGATTTGAACACGGAACTGCAGGGTCGAGCAACGGCCTATCCACGTCGAGGCGAGGCGTGATCCAAACCTGCATTCCGGGTTCTTCTCCGGGGTGCGGGTGGAGGCGACACGGGTCCATACCCCACACTCCGGATTATTCTCCGCGCCAAACTGACTATTCTCCAGGTGCCAGGCTGCCCCGAAATTAATCGCCGTTGTTCTCTGTCCCATGTCAGCGTGTCCACTCCTGGTATGTACTCAGTAATCCGATGCAGTTCGGAAACAGTGGTGCTCTTGTTGATCGTCATAGAGCAGAAACATACGTCTGATGAAATGCACCATACCACGTCGAGAAAGAATATAACATTCCAAGCCTCTGCCTTGCCCAATTCCCATTCTCCACCTCTGGTCCTGCACTAATTTCAGCACCTCACGACCATCATTTTTTCAACGCTGTCATCGATTGTTTCCATCATCCCAAGTACAATTACCAACGAATCTCAGAAAATGTGGACGCCAACAACGACGACTGTCCAAAAGACTGAAAACATGAACACAGTAGAACTCCATTCATCCGGAGGGCCTATTGAACCTGCCTCAATCGGGTACCTGAAGCCCACCACCTTAGACACGCCTATCGAGGAGATGCGGGCAAGTTACCAGCGTGACGGATACCTCTGGGTGAAAAGTGTGCTCCCCAAAGAGGACGTTTGGAAGATGCGAGAAACGTATTTTGACTACCTTCCCGGTCTCACAAAAGCGGGGACACCCACAAGGAGTGGCATTTTCTGCGGGGAAGATTGGCGTTTGGTAAGTCCATCTCATGTACATATGAGCCTTGACTGATCGGGGCAGTGGATGCAACCCGGTAAACTGCGACGCAAATTTGGCTTCGAGGATAAAAACACCGAGTACATCCAGCGGATGGTAGCTGCACACAGCGAGCCATGGTATCGTGAATTTTGCGGCCATGAGGATCTCCAAGCGTTCATCCGGAAGTTTACAGGATGGAAGGACACTATACGTATGTACCGCCGAAATCCTACTCGTGTTTGAATTGCTCTTGAAATTCTTATTCTACGGCTCTTGGATCATGCAATTGTGGTGCCGAATGCTGACTCTGTTGGAAAGTCCTTGAACGTTCCATCTTGCGGCCCAATGTCCCAGGCGGCGAAACCACGCAGGTGCACTACGACCAGACCTTCCTCAGAGCTGGTCCCCCCACATCCATCACCGCGTGGGTACCAATTGGAGACTGTGCTGTCAACGGAGGAGGCTTACTGTACCTCGAAGATTCCGTCGGAATCGGGAAAGAGCTCGAAAGGGGGTTCAATAAAGCGGCAGAATGCCTAAGCAAAGAGGAAAGAATCTCTGCGTTCAACTCAACTATGATGGACACCGGATATCTCGAGAAAGACTCCGGGAAGTTTTCGAAAGCGTGGGGCAGGCGCTGGTTGTGTGCTAACTATGAAGCTGGTGATATTGTTCTGCATAATCCTTTCATGATTCATTCCTCGGCTCTAAATGAAGATCCGAAAGGGGTCATCCGCTTGGCGACCGACCTGCGGTATGTAGAAGTTGGCAAACCGTACGATGCGAGGTGGATGAAGACGTGGATTGTGAGTCATTCCTCAGTCGGGCACCAGCAGCAAAGTTACTGACTTTATATACAGCCTGGCGACGGTTTGTGAAGGCCGCTAGTGCTGGAAATGGGATGGGTGAAACGTGAAAGTAAATTTATAAAGTATCAGAATTGATCTTCACTCAAGCTGAAATCAGTTCATCCCAGCCAGCATTTCAACCGCGAAGAAAGACACCACAGTGTTCTTTGACACAACTTAGTGACTTCCAATGATTATTTATCATGATCTTCCTCGTTCACTGCTTTTGGGCAAGTCCCTGTGGCTGGTCTGCCATTCGGTACTAGTACTCAAAGTTCTGCTTTTCCCAGAGACGGAAAATGCTAGTCATTTAAGAAACAAACCATGACGCTGAGGGATCATCCGCAATGTTATCATATGCCTCTTTTGGTCAGCATAAGTCCCACTCGGTAGCACTTGACAAGTTTTCAAATTCTTCGGAGGGGGAATCTTACCCAAGAGTCTATTTGCGCCCAATCTATCGCGCTCCAATCCTCGAAAAATCCCGGCTGTTCCACACCACCCCTCACTGAATGTAGATCTGGCACTTGCAACAAAGCCTCATTTGACATGGTGTTTGAGGGATTGAGATTTTGACTTTGAAGTGAGTCAAGACTAATCCACAAGCCATTATCAACAGATTGCCGAACTTCTGCACCGACAGCACTTGGAGGTACTCGAGCTTGATAAACCTCATCAGATTGTCTAGCAGGTGGGTCGATTTGCTGGTGAACTTCGACGCGCAGCTCCTCAAGAATGATGCTGTATCGCCGACTGGGAGAATTGTTGCGCGTCGACTCAGCGAGGTGCTGCTGGCAGCGCTCAGCGGCGTTGAGCAAACTAGCTATGGTATTTTTACTACCAGAGCTCGAGCCGCTCGAATCGTGACTCTCACCAAGTCGATGCTGTTGGATGGCGTAGATATATAACACGATAACCGCGCAGAACGACGCATAGTGAGTGAACCAGAACGCTTGAAACAGGGGTCCTTGTCCAGCGAGGCTGTTGACGATTTCCACGACGATTCTCGAGGCATCCACACACATCTCCGACTGCCTTTGGATCCGATCTGTCATGGCGGAAGATTGTTCATTTGTGTCTGAGAAGTTTTTGAGAAGGAAAGGGCGCGTTGCGTGGATCATAGCGTGGGCGCTGGCAATGCGGAGCACTTGACTTTGCCGGCGTAAACAGGGGACGAGACTTGACGGGTGAACTGTACTGAAAATCGGAGGAAGGCTGCTTCTCCAAGATTCGAGATCCCGAACTAGTCTCTCAGCGGCCTCTAGACGAAGAGACTCCGGCGCAGCTTGGATGGTGTAGACATCGCGAGAGATTTCACCAACAATTTTTCCAAGCCTAGCCAAGTGAGCGAGGTGATATCTGTTCTGATATAAGGTTCTTACCTGAAATGAAGCACAGCAGCAGTCATAACAGACTCGCAAGGATTTTCTCCAAGCTTCGGTCCTTCTGGGGTCATATTTTCGTCGTCAATTTCTTCCGGAAGTAACTGATCAATGTCCTCATCCTGGAATAGTTTTGGTCTCCCAAGAATTACGCTCAGATATCGGTCAAGATTGTAGGCACTCCAGAAAACTCGTTTCCGGCACTCTTCCTCGATGTAACTGCCTGGTTTACTTCCAAACTTACTAGATCTCTTGCGATGTAAACCGCACGCCATGATAAGTTGAAGTGTGGTGCCAAGCGTGTACCAGCCCTGATTGACGCGTGAAGAGGCAAGTAGATACAAGCTTTTGAGTAATCTCGTCTGGATTGATCTCAATAAAGCTGGGCCAGAATCATTCCCCATCATACGTTCAGCAGCTTTAAACCAAACCTCACTGTAGACTTGTCAGAGAAGCTATAACATTTGAAAAACAGACCACACACCGCGGAGCGAGACACAGTATGAGGGAACAGAAAGGCCTCACCATTCGTGCCCATGAAGATCCAGTATCCCAATTCCACGCTCACGCTCTTCATGCAGTATGGAAATGGCAAATATCATAAAAATAACAGCTCCCTTTCCCCATAAATTCTGCGGAACTGCGTCAGACGAAAGGACGTGATTCGCATACAGCACCGAGAGCCACTTCTGAACCGTTTGTCTGTGCAGAAATCTGTATGTAACAACTGCAAACTCAAAGTATGTACCGATGAGATCTTCTGCTCGTTCCAAAGGAGGCAAACTGATGCTCGTTGGATTGTCATCAGAGAAGGGTGTATCCCCAAATGTGAAAAGGGATGCGTTCCTTGAAGATCTGTTCCCCAAGTCAGAAGGAATAGTTGATATGTAGTCTTGATTTAGACGTCTCCAGACCCGGTTCAGGAAGGATGCTCCGGATGTTGGACCAAGGTAATGCCCCTCAAAATCCGTGGTTGCAGGCATTGGGGAGTTACGCGAAGACACAATTGCTCGCGGCTTCGGATTTTGTTTCATCTGCTCACGTTGTGGCTTCTGTGATTGCGTGCTCGAATTGACTGGACCAGGTAAAGGCGGAGGAGGTAGTCCTCTAGAATAGGAGGCGTTGTAGTCACATGACACAGAGAGCCTACTACATCGCAGGCATGGTAGAGTACCCGAGCATCGTGTCTTCTTGCTAAGCACCAAATTTACTTAGTCATCTACTTGTTGATTTGACTTGGATCGCGAAAACTGACCTCCTGCACGAGTCACATGCCCGCGTCGTTTTCCTGCAATCCTGAGTAGTAGACTTTGATGAGGGCGTGGATGCTTTCTTCTTCCGACCATTCGGTGGTGGGCTTGCCAACGGATCTCTTGTCGACTCAGAGGCAAAGGCAATTGCTCCAGGTACTCCCCGATCTTCCAGCGTTGGAGAGCTAGTGATAGGCATGGGAGTATGCATGTTGGTAGGGAAGTTGACAGAGAATCGGAGATGTGCCGGACAAGTGTCCGTTTGTGTGACGGCGTGGAGTCTGAGAATGAAATGATAGAAGCGAAAAACGGATAATGGGAAAAGAATGTCTATTAGGACAAAGAGGCAGATCAAGAAATGCGGGGTTCAAAACGGATGAAGAAATCCGGGACGGAAGCGGAAATGCAAGGCACTCGAGAAAACCTTGCGACTAGCGTCCATCCCACTCTCTCAAGCGTTGTTGGATATCAATCGCAATTGGCAGTCTGGATATCACTACTATCCTACTGTTTGGAGGCCCATCAAGGGCTGTGCCTTAATCACCCCTTACTGAGAAGTGTTGTGCTCTCCTGCTTCCAATTGGCCTAATGAGGGGGACCGCAACGTCCTCCACCTCCACGTAGCGCGGTCTGGGATCTCTTTGGAGATTGAATAGAGCCAGGAGAGGACAGCTGGAGCGTTGGTGGTGGTCGTGGTCGTCGCTGCCCCGAGGCGACGTGGCCTCAACGAACAGAGGAGTCCTAGGGCTGAGATATGAACTATTTGAGCACGAACCAAGTATCAGGCCCTTGAACGAATCGAACCTGAATCTAATTAGGGGTTCGATTCGACTGAATCAAATAATAATATCTTGATATTCGCTTTATTCGAAGTGTTTTGAATCGGTACACGTGAACCGGAAAAATATTAATACGCCCCATTGACATAAGAATAAGTTATAAATTTATACTAAATCTAATAATATAGGCTATAGAAAAAGCCTAATATAAAAATAACTAAAATAAAAAATATAAGATAATTATATAATTAGATACTATATATTATACCTATTAGTATATACTATTATATATTAATAGTAAACTATCTAATAAAAGGTATTACTAATTAAGTGTACTTCTCTACTATAGTAGTACAACTATAGTTAATACTATGTATAGAATTAGAAGATACCTTTAAAGCTATAAGAACCTCCCTCTTAAGATAGGGACTATCCTTTAGACTCGCACTGTCTAATCTTGCTAGGAAGAGGTTCTCCTCGCTTAATCTCTACTAGAAGACACTTCCTTACTGGGGAAAAACATATAGTTATCTGAATTCGAGTGTTCGAATTATTTAAGGATACATGATTTGAGGATTCAGTACCGTAAGAATTGGTTTTAAGAGATCATTTCGAATAGTCATTTATTCGGACATAAGAGATGGATTTGAGTATCTCACTTGATTTGGGTAACTCACTTTGCCTAATTAAAATGATCCCTTATAAGCTAATTCGTACGGTACATGAAAATCGTAAGTTATATAAGTTTTCGTTATATTATGGCATGGTTTCCATTTCCGGTTAGATTGGTAATCTTTTCAAGTTATTTCCAGGCTTACTGTTCTGCTCACTCCATGAAATCTGTCCTAAATTCGCATTAAATTTCTCCCTTTTATCACCTTCTGATGTCCGCATTTGTATCGAGCGATTGATTTTGCTTGACTTGGGCGCCGAGAATTTATTATGTACGGTATGATGGCTGGAAAGCGTCGTCGGGCTAAGACTACCGCATGGCCGCTGATGCGCGATGAACGATTGAAGTTAAACCCTCAGGAAGACAACCTCAAACTTTGTGAACATTGCGAACTCTGGACTGCGATGGTTAATGAATCAAACAATCCAAGACCATCGACATCTACCCCAGGATACCCCCATAGTGCTAAACGGGAATTGTTCGCCAACGCGCGCTGGGGCTGCCCTTTCTGTTTCTGGATAGATTCTATATTGCGTAATATCTGGTCACTTACCTCTGGAGGTCAACTTCGTATACTCGCAATAGATTCTTGGAGATCAACGCCAGGATTAGGCCTTCCTAATAGGATTGTCGCGACAGTTGCTCAAACTTCAGATGATACACGGCCATGCAGCGGGTCAGAAAATGTCTAGACGTTTGCCAGAATACCCACAAGAAGTGTACGAGAAATAAAGTCTCCTCCCTACCAACTCGGGTTCTTGACGTTGGAACTTCCAATACTTCCATCAAGCTTTACCTAAGTAAGCCTAATGAGGTTGGCCAGTATATTGCTCCAAGTTACTGTTGGCGAGGTCTACAGCAGTATATGACAACTACAAAAACCATCAGCAAATTCTGCCAAGATATTGCATTGGTAAATCTCCCTTTAACTCTTCGGGACGCTGTGGGAATCACCCGCCAACTCAATTTCAAATATTTATGGGTTGACGCTCTTTCCATCCTCCAGGATTGCGATATCGACAAGACCAAAGAAATTCACAACATGGGAAACATCTACAAGAATGCTGCATTGACTATAGCAGCAGCTAGTGCACTCAAAGTAGACGAGGGATTTCTGCGGAAAGTCCCAACTTTTCGATGGCCTTTGTATTTGCCAATGGAAACATATGCTTGTGCACAAGTCTCTCTAATAGGCTTTGATTTTCAAGATCCACTACCACCTTTTAAAAAGTATCCATTGGCCCTCGAGGGCGTAGAGGCTGAAAAGGAGCCATTAGACAAACGTGGATGGGCATTACAGGAGTCTTTACTGTCATCTCGACTACTATTATAGGGCCACAAGGAAATGACATGGCAATGCCGGACAAAACAATTATGAAAACTCCGAATGGAGCAAAGAGCATTAAATCCCTGCTTCTTGGAGTTTTCAATAATTTTAGAGAACGACACACCGACGAAAACTTTCAGAAGAATCAAGTTTCTACTTGGGACAGTATTGTCGAAAATTATACTGCACGCGACCTAAGTCTCCCTTCTGATCGTGGACCTGCTCTATCCGGCATTGCTAGCGAACTGGCAATATGTTGGAGAGATGACTATCTTGCTGGTATGTGGAGAACAACATCGATCGATAATCTTGCATGGTACGGTGAGCATAATCTGCCACGTTTCCTTGAGCAGGACTTGATCAAAAATGGTCATTTTCCCGCCCTCGATGGGCCTTCTTAGTCCTGGATTGCACACTCTACCAAGGTCTCATTCTTAGGAGTGACCGGTTCCACGTTAGAGGTGGTAGACTACACAGTGCAGCTACGCGACCAAGATTTCCTCATTTCCAATGTTACGAGTAGCTGTCTAATTGTCAAAAGTAAATCGTGCAGTGTCAACGCACACTTCTGTAACTATCGCTTTCTTTTCGACGACAGAAATCAGAGCTTACTCCCTCCGATTTTGATGAAGAAAATGGCTTGGAGCTATTTCTATTTGGATTTACGGACGGCAGAGGTGTTGGAATGATAATACAGAAAGTTTCAACCACTCCCATAAAATACACACGGCGTGGGTTATGGCAAAGCTTGGATACAGAATTTGAAAACAGTCTATTGTGGCAGGGACGTACCTTCAGAACTTTACGGTTGTCTGAATTCTTGAAATAGGATCATTTTGGAATCTCAGAATCAGCGGCCATTTTATAAACAATTCAGGTTGGTAGAAGATCCATCCCCCAGCATCTCTTTTCCTAATCAATCCTTGCCCATATCCTAATAACCATAACACTACCCGACTTGTTCAGGCCACTCCTGTCCAAACAACCAAGGCAACCGATATTCCTAAGTGGAACCACGAGCTTCAACTGCAAGGCGTAGGACTATTCCATGATCGAAATGAACGAACAACCACTAATCATCCCAAAAAGAATCAAGTCTACTCCACAGTGACAATCCCCCTCCCCTTAACATTAGCACCCGTAAAATCAGAGCACGCAAAACCGCCCGAAGCAACAGAATTACACTGAATCTTTCCATTATCGACAAGAAGACCCGTTTTTCCGGCGTCGAGAGCAGCCTGCGCTTGAGCTTTAGCGGCTGCGATTTCGGCTTTGCTGACTGTGGCACGGGATTCGAGGCGTGGGTTTGCGGCGAAGGCTAAAGAGGAGAAGGCCATGATGGCGAGGATGGAGGTTGAGAGTGTGAATTGCATTTTGGTGGGTGAGTAAGGGGGTTGGCTGAAGGAAGGAAGAATGTATAGTGTGAGGGATTAGATGATGAGGTTTTCTGACCAGCAGAGTGAGGGAGAGATTATTAAGTGGTTTCTTGGTGAAGAAAAAGAGAGGTTGATAAATGATGTGAAATTGAAATGGTGCTGACGCTATATCTTTGTATACCTACCTACCTTTTATGTAGCAGCAACTGGAAATATCTCGGCCGACATTCTAGTATCACAACCAACTCTCTTCTCTTCCCAAAACTAAGCGAAGAAGACATGAGATTCTTGGCATACCAGATTTCAACATATTGGAACGTCTCTACCGTAATATAATAGGATCGCAACGTCGCTAGACTTTGCAAGCATTACAACGCCCCCTACACCATCTAGTGCCTAGGATCAACTGATACTTCCATTCTCAATCTGAAGTTAAGCTTCGTTTCAGAAGTCAGATGGTAGACAGACTGACAACTGAAGCGAGAAGGAAGCCCGAAACTCCCCGACCAACCCAAAAAGCCTAGCATAAAATCCTACTTCGAGGGTTCATCCCGCATACGTTTTTAGCCTATATGATCACGAGATGGTTTTGGTCTGAAGTTAGGCTCTATTTCAAAAGATGACACGTTTTATCTTTGAAAGTGCCAAGATGGCAAGCGAGAAGCAATCCCGAAAGTGCGCAGAATCGCATTTGTTAGACCAATAATACACGCGCCTATACGTCTTCGTATTTGAAAGATAATGGAACGATTTTGCGCTCAAGTTATACTTTGCTTGAATTGGGAGATGACATAGTTTATCTTTGGAATTGACATGACTATTGAAACGTACTGTATAATAAGCGAGAAGGAAGACTAAGAACAAGTACGTGACATCTATTATTCTCCTTTTTTATTTCTCTCTAATACTTATGCAAACTCGGATATCAGTAATTAGATCTAGAGGAGGTCATATCACAGCCTTGGTTCCATGATTACATCTTCTCAATTCTAGCAAGTTAAGGTAACGATCCTTAACTCGGGTGTCAGCGTGACGCATAAGTAGTGGTTGAACAAAAGATATAATACCTAAGATGTTTGGCAGTTAGTAATAAAAATAAAGAGGAGAATAAGATAATTAGACTTATTTTGTTATTTGGCGAGTGTTTCTGGAGGCAAGTTCCTTACAAGATAGATGCCGCAAAAGGTACCGCAAAAGGTAAATTGCCTAAAGCTAAGTGAGTTACTCAAGTCAAGTAAGTCACTTTGCCCAAATCCATAAATCCACAAATTAAGGAGCAGTTCATGAATTAACCGATCAATTGCTTTATTGGCACAGCACAGAGAGGACAGATGTGATGATTAATTTGACATAGCTGAATGAATCTCTATACAGAAGCTTCCACGAGAATTTTAGCAAAGAGGGAGCATAACTTGCTGTCGTAGGCAGATCAGCGCTACTGCAATGAGGAGAGACAGAATCCAGGCTCCGTTTATGATAGATGTAATGATTCGGAGAAGCTCGGCCGATTTTGATATATGAGTCTTGACGATCTAGAATATCGACTTGCATTAGCATAGTTGCCGTTATGCCATGTTCTTTTAAATACTCACAACTAAATTCTGCCACTTGCTTCTTTGCGTCGGAATACATCTTTCGATCGTTGTATTCAAAATTGGTCGGTCTGGCATTCTTATTTTATCCCATCCGAGAAATTCAACCTTCCCAAGATTGATCGCATCTTGCATTGGTTTTGCTTGCTCGAGTATCTGCTTCTTTAAAATCGAGGCCTTTAGGAGCGTTAGCAAGTCTTCGGTTGCAGTTATGGGATTGTGCTAGTGGGGTCCGGCAATAGTACTTACCAGTTGGTCTTGTTCCAGCATAGCCCAAAAAGGGCAGTAAGCCCCCTTCCGAATGCATCGTATGAGTACGAGGTATCAAAGGCCCAGAAAGTCCGGGTGATTGGTCGATCCAGCAGCGGATGCTGATGATAAGGAGAAAGGCGATGATCCAGATGCCGTTGAGGATTGAAGAGATGATGCCGAGGAGTTCGAGGGATTTGGGTATTCCCGGTCCAGGATCCAGGACCGAAGGCCCTGTAGTCGGGGCCATGAGTTATTGAGGAGGGTGTTGTTTTGATGTGTTTGTTTGTGGAAAGGTTTGAAAGCTTTGGAAGGGTCTGATGTGTGAAATATATGGGAAAGTGGGTGAAAGTTGGCGTTTCTAAGCGGGAAGAAGCAGAGGTGAGTTGGAAGGAGTTATTAAATAGGTAGGTACCAACCTCTGTACCTTTGCAGAAGGAATGTTCCTATCTATTTAGGGTACTGCTTCAAAGGCCTGATAAGATCACAAAGCTCTATCTTAACACGGAAGGTACAGGAGGTGAAGACGCACCTGCCAATGATTTGAGTAACCTACATAATTTGGGTAACTTACTTGAGTTAAGTAGCCTACTTATTTGAGTAACCTGCTTGATTTAAGTAACCCACTTGATTTGAGTAACTCACTCAGCACTTTACACCCGATCAACACCTGCTTCCTATATCCCGTTATCCCGTTGCCCAATTCAATATCCTCTCGACAAATACATCGTTACTGCTTGCTCTGATCCCTGCGAACAACAAAGAAAACCATAAGACATTGTTCCTACCCCTTCAGATATCTGATGAGATCATGTACAGTACGTATTGTACACAGAAGCGCCGAGCATCCCCTTAGATCTCGTTACTACTACAAAAGCGAGGATGGAAAGGACAATATATCATTCCTACTACTTTAATTCTAATAATTTCATGTACGTAGGAATCTCAAGGATTCGTTGGATATGCGCTCTTACCTTAAAGAACGATTTTGTACGGAAGGTACGCTGTCTCGATCAAGTTAAAGTAGTGACCCTTTTCCTGCCATTTTTTGGAAATCAAAATACAATAGGGTAGGTATGACAGCGAAAGAAAAGATTGATACCTTTGAAGAAGGTAGGCGAATGTTAACCGTTCCAACGAATTTTTTTTTAAAAATATGACAAAGTTTATGTTGAGTTTGGTAATTATGGTGCCATTCGAGGGAGATAAAACGTTCAGATCACCTATCTGCGCCCTCTTTTTTATTAATGAGGTGATTCCTGACATGTAGAGAGTCCAGAAAGGTTACTGGGCGCGCAGAAGGCTCCTTTATGCTATTCACCTCAGTACTTGTCAAAGACTGAGATAGTATAGTTCTTCAAGTCTTCTGAAGTTGGAAGTGCCCAATATCCCTTCGCTGATATGTGGCTTATCGCACTGAATATTTACTTCATTCCGGACCATCTCTGACCGAAAAGGAGCCAGTCAACACCCCAATCTCCCAGTCGCAACCGATTTTTCTTCCGAAAACCAATGTATAGCCTACAAGTAGGCCCATCGGCACTCAACATTTCCCACCATCAACACCTTCGCACACATGCATTCATCCCCTCATCGGCTGCTCCACCATCAATTTCCTCATCAACTCCGTAAAACTCCCATCCGGATTCATCAACTGAGCCTGCGGACTAACAAAATCATCGGCAGGTTTAGGCATACAGCCAAAAAAGGCATATTCAAAAATCCAATCCGTACGATCCATCCAATTAACAAGCTGAGCCGTAAACCCATGTACACTCCTAATATCCCGATCAATACTCGCTATCTCACTAACAATAACCGGTAAACCTGGATACTTCGCATGCATTCTTTCCAGATACTGAATCGCTGCATAGCCATCCCCTCCATAATAATGTAGATTCAGGAAATCGGGTGGATTATCAGCGATTAGAGACATGAAAGAATCCAACCAGATTTCTCCACCAGGATCACTAGCACATCCTGGACTAGTAACTTTCTTACCCTTTTTCTGTAAGGGTACCATTCTTTCCTTCCATACTTCTGCTGCTCGTTCAGGCGTGATTGGAATCCGTTCAGGTTCATTGAAGAAATGAATAATGGGTTGCTTGGTTTCTGAAATAACAGTCCATTCCCAACCTTCTAATTGTCCTTCTGTGCGTACCATTGGTCGGAATGGTACTCTGTCTTTGAGTTCTGGTGGTGTCCAGGCGTTCCAATTTACGACGCTGGAGATGTGTTTGAAATTTATTTTGTCCATCGCCCATGGGACTCCGTTCTTCTCATCTGTACATGTCCAGTCCCACAGTAGACAGCGTTTCTTGATTGGTATTGGTGCGGCCTTTGGGGTTGTATTTGGGACTTTGTTTGGCATCTTGGGTTTTGTTGCGTAGGGGATTGGTGGAGGTGGTGGCTTTGAGCGGGCTGGAAGTGGTGGTGGACCCATCTTGGTAGAGAGGTAGATTGAGAGGAGTGCTATGAGGAGTGTTATGAGGAGAAGTGATAGTCTTCGGTATGAAAAGGATTTTGAGTGTTCTTTCATTGAGAGGAGCTGAGTGACGCGACGGCGTGACTTTCTTGGTCGAAGCTTTGAAATCTGGGATCCGAAGCCGATAGGTACCGGCACTACCCGTACCACCCAAAGGTGCGCTCACCGCTTTGGTTCTGCCTTCAATCCCCATCATACAGCTTGAACGAATGAAGTGAAAGAGTTATATTGAAGAATGAACAAAAATTCTACTGAATTAGAGCAGAAATGTTACATCTATGTACTTCCGTACAGAATACTAATACTCGTCAGTCCTAACCGAAAGTTAAGCGAGGCGGCATTGCTTTGCGCAAGAACACTTCTAGTACAGTGATTTTTCAAGAAGAGTCGTGCAAGAAAGCCAGGACAATTTTGCACGCTTTTGTTAGAAGTTCAAGTTGAGTTCTAACATCTACCACGTGCTCAGGAGGGGTAATCGAAATCCTGTTGTTCATTGGTTATTCAAAAGAACGGCACTTCCATTTACCCAGAGTGGACATAAGTGGATATAAGTGGACATTTCGTCTAGATAATATATCGTATGGGAAATGGGCACAGAATATCATAGAGATGATATTGTGTGCTAATTTCACATGCCAGGATACCTCTGTGGCTATCATCGATACTTGGAGTAATGTTTAACACATTTTATGCACATCTCCGGAGTTAAAGTTGCTTTCTCCAGGCCAAGAAGCTAGAAATGGTTAACTTGCAGGAGTTCATGAAGCAACACGTGCTCTCTGAATTACCAAGCTAGAACCACGAGAGAGCTTTTAGTCAGGAACTTGAAAATTTGTGGACCACCCTTTAAATCTCCGATAGCTCCTATATCCTAAGTCTCTTTATCTCCGATAGCTCCTATATTCTAACATCTTCGCCGATATGCAATGACTGGCTAGTCTCTTTATCTCCGAATAGTTGACGTCGACGATGCAAGTGGCTGCTCGAAATACCATAGCCTTGCATAAATAACACATCATAGGATCTGAGATCCAGGTACGTACTCAGAAGTATATATGTCGACGTATTTTCCATGACTCCATCCCATTAAGCCATCAGTATTAAGCCATCAATATTAAACCACCAAACAAACAATCACCATGCCTGCACAACGTCCAACCCACAAGCTCGGCAAGAATGGACCAGAAGTATGCGCCATTGGTTTTGGACTAATGGGACTCTCGGCCTTCTACGGCAAAACCGAACCCGATGAAGAAAGATTTAAAGTCCTAGATCGAGCCCTGGATCTCGGCTGCAACAACTGGGATTCCGCAGACATGTATCAAGATTCCGAGGATTTATTGGGTAAATATTTTAAGAAGACTGGGAGACGTGATGAGGTATTCCTCGCTACTAAGTTTGCAAATAAGTCGAGGGTTGAGGAAGGTTCTGGCGAGTTGAAGTTGGAGTTGGATAGTTCGCCTGAGTATGTGAAGACTGCTTGTGAGAAGAGTCTTGGGCGTTTGGGTATTTCGACTATTGATTTGTATTATTGTCATCGTGTTGATCATGTCACGCCAATTGAGAAGACGGTCGAGGCTATGGTTGAGTTGAAGAAGTAAGTTCATACCATGATAATAGAAACGGATATTATGCTGAGTACTTTATAGGGCAGGAAAGATCAAGTATCTTGGACTCAGCGAAATTAGCAGCGAGACACTCCGTCGTGCTTGTAAAGTCCACCATATCGACGCCGTCCAAATTGAATACTCTCCCTTTACAACCGACATCGAAGATCCCAAGATCGCACTCCTGAAGACCTGTCGCGAACTCGGTGTTGCAGTCGTAGCCTATAGTCCTTTAGGTCGTGGTTTCCTAACAGGACAATATCGATCCCCAGACGACTTTGAAGAAGGTGATTTCCGAAAATACAGTCCTCGATTCTCAGCCGAAAACTTCCCAAACAACCTAAAGCTCGTTGATGAGATTGTCAACATAGCTAAGAAAAAGGGATGTACAGCTAGTCAGCTGACACTAGCTTGGCTGTTGAAACAGGGTGATGATATTATTCCGATTCCTGGGACTAAGAAGATTAAGTATCTCGAGGAGAATTTGGGAGCGCTGAATGTTCAGTTGTCAGATGAGGAGGCGGCCGAGATTAGGAAGGTTGTTGATGCTGCCGAGGTTCATGGTGTTCGGTACCCGGAGGCTATGATGAAGACTTTGTTTGCTGATACGCCGGCCTTGTAAGCTTAGTGTCAAGTACACTAATAAACTATACAAATGATCTCTTGATGTAGTTAGGTGAACACACTATATCGGGTAGGAGTGATAAAAGCCACTAATACCGCTTATCACATTATCCCAAATCAAATGACTTTTGCACATAATAAACCATATCCTTTTCGTACATTCGTGCCACTACCCCCACCATGCCAATACCATATCCGGCAGTCACCCCAGATCCAACCAACACATTCCCTTCCATCTCCTTCCTGAATCATTTTTGTTGCACATCGTCACTCGGATGCTCCCAATTCCGAAACACGGATAATTACCTTTCATTAGGATATATAGTTTGCACATTTCAAAAGTAAGTAAGTATTGGCGCCAATCTAAAGATCTCATAGCAGCCAGCAGGGTTGCCTTCTCTATGGTTTAGCCGTCAAGATTATCGGTCGTACAGAGGGGTATCTGAGTAAAACAGAATACTTAAATATTGAAAGGCAACTTCTAGTGTTTTGGAAACTACAACGATAGTCCTATTATCTATATAATACATAGAAGCTGTGAGGAACTTCAGTTCTCTTCTGCTTCACAAGTTCCAAGCACGTACTGGACAGTTAAAAACATGTCTCTCCTACAATACTGCACCACTTCGCCCTAACCAACCCATTGCCCTACCTGTTAATCAAACCTCTCTAGTTCGTCCAACTACCGTAGACTACCCTTTCCACACATCCCCCACAATACATGCCATGACCATGCCATCACCCCACAAATCGCCAATCCATCTATCTCCCGTCCCCTCATCTCCAAGGAACCAAGAGTCAAAACATGCAAGACAACATGCAAGATAACCAAATGTCCTTCCCTCAATTACTTTTTGTTGCACATCGTCACTCGGACATTTCGAACTCCGAAGCACGAATAACTTCTTTGAGCATTTCCGTGCCTCTCACTTTACCAGAAGCTAAACGTTGGCACCGATCCAATGATTTCACGGCTGACAGTGCTGACCTGAGCCAAAACGGCCTAATGGATCCGTTCGGATATCTGACGGCCCGCCCTCGTACTCGGGATTCTTTCGTATTTGTGTGGGAGGGAGGTGGATATCCTTCATAAAGATATGCTTACGAGTACAGTAACGGGCTCGGGCCGAGAACCGGTAGGGGCGATTTCTAAACGGGGAACCATCTTCTGGTGCATTGTTGTCGCTAGAAGTTGACATATCTGCAGAGGGTTTTTTTATTCCCGAGCCGCCCTATGAATTTTGAGACAACTAAGTGGACACACAATGGAGGTTTTCCGCGCCTCAGATGAGATGAGGAAGCTTCAAGCGCGGGGTTAGTTCGCATGAACTCGGCTCGAGGTGAGAGAGAACTATCATACAGTAAGTAATTTTACTACATTCAAAATCATAGAATTATAGAATCATAGAGAATCAAAGTCTAGGAATAGGTAAGAAAGAGTGTGACACCTACCTATACCTCTGTATGTTTTCTGATCAAGATTCTGTCTGCATTTCGAGGTTAGAAGGACCTAGGAGCAGACCAGGTCACGTGGACACATCCCGCGCCCGGTGGCCTGATCTCAGTTACCCGCCGCAGAACGCAATGATTATGATTATTTCCCGCCCTGATCAGGAAAACAAGAACCGCTGTGCCGCCCGCCACAATCATTCTAGGCTTGTACCCATGTAGCTTGTCCTCCTAGTAGGCAGCTAATACACCGACCCCCTTCAGCTATAATCATTTTGCAGTTCAGCTTCTCCAGACTACTGGTAATTTATTGAAAAATAAAAATAAAGGCACTCCTCATCACTAGACAATGTCCCTCTCTCCCGCACTGCTTGCGACGCATCGGGGATGGTCTCATCTCCCGGATTCTCATGCCGACGCGGATCTTCTTCCTTGCCACTCTTAGGGATTCGGATTAAGGTTCAGCAACAACGACAACAAACACAGGACCTTTGGCACCTCCACAGCTGTATCAGACGCTGATACTCCAGGAAAATTACTCCAGAGCATCATCCACGTCAAAGTGTCCTTCTTTTCCCATTCCCTAGCCCCCCCCCCCTCCCCCCAAGGCACTGCAGGTGAGAGCTGCAGCCCTTCGGAATCCAACTCTCGTCTCGCAATCCACTCATCATCCCGGTTGCTTTTATTTATTGCCTGTGCTGTGCGATTACGATAACAGAAAATCAGGCCAGGACGGAAGTACTGTACATGTGTGCGCATTCTTCGCCCGGCTGTTAATCGATGCGGCCTGGCCTGGCGCGTCGCATCCTAACGACGAGGAGCACAGGATAGGGCAGAGAAAGACGTCGTCGCCATGGGATCGCAGGGAGGTCCTCCTCCGCTGGCAGCTGGAGGGCGCATTCTGCTGCCAAAGAAGGAGGCCGGAAGTCCGTCGGCCGGTTTGAGCCAGATACCAGAGTCTGCTCCTAAGAAGAGGAAATGCATTTCTTTGGCTTGTATGCCATGTCGGACGAGGAAGTCGAAGGTTAGTTGCTTTTTTCCCTTGGAAGCTCAACTTTTGATAGGGGATTTTGCCTTTTTTTTTCTCTTGCAGACGAGAATCAAGTGATTCACGTGCTCTGTCGTGATCCCAGCGACACAAATGCAGATGACTTGAGATACTTGTCTTAACCATTTTAAAAAAGAGTCAATATTATTGCTCACTAAACAATGACTTGTATCGCTCGAGATAGCTTGATGTTTAAAATTGAGCTTTCGAAGGAATTCGTTATTCCAGCCTCTATATTATTAACGAGCGGTTCAAGCTGAGCTCTTGGCTGGCCTAGCCTGAGACGACAAGCGTCGAAGTGGTTGTCATTTCCACTGAACTTGCACTCAAGTTTTCGAGCATTAAGCTCATCGAGTAAACAAAGCATTCAAGCCTGGATATATCGCGTCGTCTCTTTGTGTCTATCTACTTTTTATGCTTACTTCTTGGACGCTTACTTACACAATCACAGTGCGATGGGAAACAGCCTTCATGTTCGGCTTGTACAACAGTATACAGCACCGATTGCATTTATGACATCGATAGCGATCGAAGGAGGAAGGGAGCATTAAAACGTGACATCAAGCACTTGATGGAGGATAATGAACGTCGAGACATTATCCTTGAGGCTCTAAAGAACGCATCCGATGTAGAAGTTGATGATATCGTCAGTTTGATCCGTTCAGACAGAAACTATGAAGCAATCGCAGATGCCCTGGAGAATATGCACCTCAACACAAGGAACAGCTCAGAAAAGCCAACTATATCCGACGAACTATCAGACTTCATAGGAAAACCATCCCTAGAGAAGAATGGCGAAACTCGGCACTACGGCCATACATCGAACCTCACCATTTTAGGAACTTCGGACGATGGACGCACAAGATCGGCTTCTCAATCTGGCGCATGGACTACCGTGACATCTGACACCGAGCTGATTAAGCATCTCCTCAATCTATACTTTGCGTGGTCACATCCATTTTACCTCTTGTTCTCCCAAGAGACCTTCTTCTATGGCATGAAAGAACGGAAAACCAAGTACTGCACTCCTCTACTGGTCAATGCGCTTCTTTCAATTGGATGTCATCTCTCGGATCGTCCAGAAGCCCGATCAAACCCCAACGATCCAACGACCGCGGGAGATCACTTCTATGCCGAAGCAAAACGACTTCTCTGGGAAGAAAACGACTCCTCGCTGACCACGGTTCAGGCACTTGGGGTGCTTTCATTAAGGTGTACTATGGCCGGTCAGGATAATATTGGCTGGAGATATGCAGGCCAAATGATGAATATGTGCGTGGAATTGGGTTTGCATATGTCTTTCAATGCAGGTGGAAAGCTCAATTCGACGGAACTAGAGATACGTAGGATTACTTTCTGGGGATGCTATGTCGTACAGACTGCATGGTCCATTTGTGTTGGACGAATCTCATTCCTACCACAAGCATCTATAACCATGGACAAGCCGATGCTGAGAGAAAACCTGGAGATGGCTGAATGGAAACCCTACAATGACCCACGGCAAGATGCATTGGCACAACCAGGCCATGCATACAATCTCCTCTTACACAATTCTCGTCTCACTGAGATAGTCAATGACATTGTACACATGTTCTACGCACCTCAGGGTCGGACCAACAGTCGAAAGTTGTTGAACCTCTACGCTCGGTTACAAAAGTGGTATGCAGCACTGCCGGAGTGTCTACACATCCAGTCGGAAGGTCGGCCGACGACCGCACAAGTCATTGCTTTACAGTAAGTATTTTCGAATATCCTCTCAAGCATGGAGTCTCCATGGATTTTAATCTGCAACAAGGTTCTGTTAAGACAGCTATATACCTTTGCTCCTAGAATTTCGGCTAATGGCTCACTCGTGACAATCCACCTGTCGAGGAGCGACGGACAGACAAGTACAACCTATGCTAACTTTATTCTCAGCATGTACTACCACAACTGTGTTGTTCATTTATTCCGACCCTTCCTCCGTGTAACCTTCGTACAAGCAGCCAGACCACCACACGAAGTCTGTACCGAAGCAGCGCGAACAATAACACAACTATTAACACTATATACCCAAACTTACGGCTTGCGACGAGTCTGCCCAATCATAACGCACAGCAGCATGACAGCAGCAGTGCAACACCTCGTAGACCTACAATCACCAAACGAAATAACCTCATCTAGCGCAACAACCGCCCTATCCATATCAATAAGATCAATCCACGGCATGGCAGCAACAAGCGTCCTTTCCGAACGCTTCCTAAAGATCCTGCTTGATCTAGTTCGGAGATGGGCAATTAACGTCCCGGAGAGTGTTCGCGAAGCAATGCGTGAAGCAGAAATGGGCTCTCCACCTAGTGATGTTTATTCGCCGAGTGCTCAATCGATATCGAATGGTAGTATCAATAATGATCCCCAACCTCCGCAGTCACATCATCCGATACATGTTTCCCGTCAACCATCTTCATCAAATCTCATATCCACACCAGTACAACTTTCACAACTCCCTATCCCTCCAGCGCTCCACCATACACTTCCACCACAACGGCAATCCACACCAGGTCCAGGTCCAGGTCCAGGTCCAGGAGGTATTCTAAACCACATCTCACACCACCCTTCTGAGGCACAATCACAATCACACTCACAACCAAACCATCTCCAACAACCGCCCACCCAAACCTCCCATCAGCACCCTTCTCAAAGTCACCACTCCAACCACCACTCCAACTCTCAGAACCACGTCAACCACAACCACAACCACAACCACAACCCTCACCACAACAATTCAAACCAACAATCCCCCAACCCCTTCTGGACACCCTTCCCCGACTCCTTCGAAGGAATCCCCGTCGCTTATTCAGCACCTGAGAACTACGCACGGGAAGGCAACAGCGGAGGTGTATATATGGATATTAGTGCCATGTTAGATAGTGGTGTCGAAGGAGATTGGGCACAATTAAATCGAGATGGGTTTACTATGGCTGATAATTCGAATTCGGGAGTTGGGAGGATGGATCCTGCTTTTTGGAGGTGGCATGAGGGATCTTGAATGATATTTGGAATCAAGGGTAGAGGGAACTTCTTCGGTGTGGGAGGTTGTGTTTTATTTGCTTTAGTTTTTTTGCTTTTCGTGTTGATATCAGGGTTTGCTTTTTCTAGGTTTGATTGGAGGTATGAAATCTTTGAAATCTCTGGAATCTTCATTGTTTTGTTCGTACTGCGTATGTAGATTGAGGGGCATAGTTAGCGGTAGTGATGAATAGATAGAATGGAGTGGATTAGAGTGGGGTACAGTAGGGTAGAGAGAGGAAAAGGAAAGTGGTGAGGAGGTTTAGTCGTTGCAATTTTTGGCGTTTATATTGGGTGGTTTCTTTTGGTGGTTCTTTTTTGGTGGTTTTTTTTTGGGACGTAATGGTATATATCCTTTGCTTTAGTCTGGAAGGTTGCTTCTTTACAAAAATATGAACAGATGAAATGAAGGCCTGTACCATTGTGGATTTTTTTCTCTAGAGGATAGTGCAATGTGGTGTTTGTGATTCTAATCTACGTAGGTATAGAAATGCTTGAAAGTGCGTAGTAAGCATGTCAACTATAACCACTAACCTCACTACAAATACTATATAAAATACGGATGTACGTATCCCATCACACTTGCCAATAGGGAAGATATGCGTCAGCACTAGCAAGAACTGGTAAGCCATGGTTGGTAGGTACACTAGTAAATACGACATATCTCATCGCTTACGGCAATACTTCCCCATTTGATAATTCCTGCATTCAAAGTTCTAGCCGTCTAGATTAACAGCATACTTCCCGCTATCGCTGTCCCATAAAAGGCAGGTAGATAGGTAGGTGGGTAAATGGGTAGATAGCTAATCGCACCATAATCAATCCAGTTTGCTCGCCTTATAAGAAATAACTTTATATACCCTACCTACCTAGGTACAAGTACAAAAAGTTTACTTTACTTAATATCACTAACGATGTTAATTAACTGACTCGTACTTTGTAGCTGTATTGCTACATTACTGATAATTGAGCTAGCTTTTGGGAATATTGGAAGCTAGTGCTTTACTTGAATTGATGGGAACTATCAGTATGACTGCTGAATCTGAAATATCGATAGAAGGCGGGGTCAACACGACAAGTAAAAAAGAGGAAATGGTACCAGTTGCATCTACAGAGAATACGGATTCTCTCTCACCATCAACTACAACTGCAACCTCACATGAAACCGAGAATCTCTATGTTAGTAACAATCCTCAAAATCAACAAATCATACCAATATCTATCTGTACCATCATTAGAAATAAATAAAACTAATACAGAACTTGGTGGGTGGGTTCTAGATTGATGGAGATAGCAATGATACCGAAGAAGAAGAAGGAGCTATTTATGATCCATTACAGTAAGTTTATAAAACCTCTAAACTCCCCTATCACTTTCTGCAGTCAGCAATTCTAGATTAAATTTTTTATTTGACTAAGGTTCTCTTTTCTTTTAGATCATATACTTCTTCTCTTACATCAAGTATCTATGCTTATGTAGAAGAGAACGGACGACGTTATCATCGTTTTAAAGAAGGGAGTATGTACCGTACACCTACCCTACCTATTACACTTTATTACATACACCCTAACAAAAATATATTTCATTTATCACACTACATACTTAATAAAGTGTATATATTACTGACAAATTTCGAAAACAAAATAGCATACGTCCTTCCCAATGATGAGGTAAATAGAAAATCCACATCCCTAGTTATACTTTCATACTTTTCATACTTTTTCATGCTACAAATCACTGAAGAGGCGATTAAGGAACTAATTCTTATAGACCGAACAAAATAGATTAGATCTTCAACATCAATTATGTCTCTTGACAACACAAGGGAAACTTCACTTTGCTCCTATTGAGAAGATTTTTGAGGAGAAGAAGAAGGAAAAGGAAGAAGGTGATATTGTTCATCATGTTTTGGATATAGGTACTGGGACTGGGAATTGGGCTATTGATTTTGGTAAGTTTAAGTTAGTTTTCTTGGGTTCGGTTGGGTTTGTTGATGTTGAAAATAATGATGCTTTCTCTTCGAGTGCTTTTTTTAAAGTATATAATCTTTCAATTGTTTTTGTTATATATGTAGCTCTTTTGCTTAGCCTTTTTTCTTTTTGTTGTTGTTGTCATTGTTGGAAGTTTTGAATCCCTACATAAGGGACTTTTTGATTTTGTTAGGTTCAGTGAATGTAATATACTGATTTATGTTGGAATTAAAATAGCCAATCTCTTTCCAGAAGTTGAGGTATTAGGCACAGGTAAGTAACAATCAATAGCAGTAATTCTTCCAACGATCAACCAAACATCCAGACGAAAGCTTACAAAGTTTTTTCTCAAAATAAAAATAGATTTATCACCCATTCAACCCGAAGTGTAAGTTTTTCTCCCTCCTCTCCTCTAAAACCCTACTCCCTAACCCTCCCTCTAATCTAGAACCCCTAAAAACTGCCACTTCGAAGTAGACGACGCAGAAGACACCTGGATATTCCCACAAAAATTCACCTACATCCACGGCCGAATGCTCTGTTTCTGTTTCAACTCCCCAAAAAAAGTATTCACCTCCGCCTTCAACTCGCTCCAGCCAGGCGGATACATAGAACTCCAAGACGTGGTACTACCCTGGCGATCCATCGACGACTCTCTCAAAAACACAGCTCTTGAAAAATGGCTTGGTCTCTTGGAGAAAGGGGCTAATAGGTTGGGGAGGAGTATTGGGAATGTTGTGCTTTATAAGAGGATGTTGGAGGAGGTGGGGTTTGTTGATGTTGTGGAGAGGGAGTTTAGGATGCCGATTGGGACTTGGGCTAAGGGGGAGAGGTGGAAGTTAATTGGTCATTGGTGCCGTGAGGATGCGTTGCAGGGGATTGAGGGGTGGAGTTTGAAGTTGTTGACTAAGGGGTTGGGGATGGGTGTTAAGGAGGTGGAGGAGTTGTTGAGGGATGTTAGGAGGGATTTGTTGTCGAAGGAGTTGCATTCTTATGGTCCTTTGTAAGTTCTTTCTCATTCTTTTGTTTTGTTTTGTGGAGGTTGCGGTTGGCGTTATTAGGACATACTGACTTTTTGGGGTGGTTTTTATAGTTATATTGTTTATGGGAGGAAACCTGCGTAGTATGTTGTGTTTTGATTCTAAGGGAAGGGAGAGGGTTATCTGGAGGGACTTTTTTTTCTCTTGGGGTTATGCTATGGTTAATGGGAAGATTGCAAGAAAATATTGATACTATGTATTAGCTATATAAGCGTTTATACACTTGGTATAAACAAACTACTTTATTAGGAAGCTGAAAAGTAAGTGGCTTGTTTAAACAAAAACCTTCGTTTACTGATGTGAGCCGTATATGTCTATAGACACTAGAATATGGCCTGGAAATAGAGGAACTGCTTCGTGGTTATACCTAAGATCTCTATTATGCCTTTGAACATATTACTCTAGCTATCACTTAAAGGCTTGTATGTAGTGAATACTATCCTCTTGTAGTGACATTCCTTATTTTAACTCTATCCATGTCTTCGATGCTCTAAGCATAAGCGTACGAACTTGAAGGAGACTAACATAATGCCTACTAAGGATCATTGATTCCAAGGGCTAGGCTAAGAACCCACACGTTTCAGACGAGGTGGCTGGCTACCTCAATAGGCAATAGACGTGCGTGTTGGGCCTTGACAAGAGGGAGCGTTACTAAGGTGATCTGATATGAACAGATATAGATATCCTAGCCACTTGGAACGTTCCAACTGAAAAAACCCAAGGATTGATATTGATATTTGTGTGTCTTAAAGTTCATCATGTAAAATCACTTCCCCAAGTCTTTCGAAATTGGATTTCTCATTACCGGAATGACCATCGGATGATCAGGAGGGAATATTCAGCTCGTTGTGCGGATTTACGGAGTACAACTGAGAGAGAATGTCCAGCGAGCCTTTCACTCACTGCCCGAGGTGGGCATCTATGAAGGAGCAGGGAGATATGTCGCATTCCCCTCTTCTTGAGACTCCTCTTCAGAAGATACATAACCCTCGTTATCAGCGTCATAGATTCCACGACTACGTTCGATACTCAGAAGCAACTGCCATAACTCTTTGTAACAATCTTCAACGTCCTCATCATGTACGTCACTTGCAAAGCACAACACATCAAGCTTTGGTCTTCGAATCTTGTAGACGATTGAAGTAGACCCTTCTCCAACCTCTTCCAGGTCCTTCATCCGATTTATATCATCCTCCACCAGTGTATACATAATCTCTGCACTTGCCGCTAGATAGGTATCAGGCACAGTAGCTTCGATTCCTGGTAATTTCCTCGGAGCAGCAGTATGCTTAAAAGTGTCATTTCCAGGCATAACAATGGTAAATTGTGTCATTGAAAGCAAGTGACCTAGCCAATCAGGATTCCACTTAACACATGTTTGCCAGAGATACCAATTCAAAGCAAAATGCCCAATTCCTTCAATGTGCCTTAGGAAAAGAGAACGTTGGGCGTTCTTCTCACATCTTGCTTTGTATTCAGCTGCCAGCATGTTTGCCATCATGCTTCCGGGCTTATATTGGCCAGCCTGATCAATAAGATCAAGTTGTTCACTACCTACTAGAATATCCTCCAAATACCAGAGATCTCGATAATGGTAAAACCCAAAGTAGAAGATATCGCGAGACTTAAGTACATTAACGGTACGCCCATCTGGAACCAGTGTATCCGCAGAAGCTGTGGGCCACTGTGTGCAAGTAGCCATAGCAACCTTCCTCGACCTCTTTGTAGTCCTCAAGATACTCGATTTCAGTGGTTCTGGGTTCGTAGCTCGGAGAAGGTAGAATGGTGTAGAGTCGACATCGGGATCTGGATTGGGTCTTCGCCTAGAAGCATCGGGTGAAACGTGTAGGACTTCGGGTTCTTCTGCTTCGAACGCGTAGACCCATATTGTGTCTTGTATCTCGATGGGGAGATTTGGGAAGCAGGTAAATCGACGCGACGTGTCCGAGGTTATGGGCTTCGTTGGGTCGTCATTGGGAATTTGTTTTGAGGACACGCGATGTGGTTGTGTTCTCTTTTTTGGTTTTTGAGGCGCTTTCATGTCTGGCTGGTTTGTAAGTTTGGGGTTGGTTTATGTGAAATATGGAATGAAGTTCCTGCAAGCTGGAGATGCTGAGGTGGACATCGTATGAAGGCTTGGCAACCATTATCGTAAGCGAGAGGAGGGGCAGAGGGGTTCCTGACGGCTGAAGGGGTTTAGGTACAGCACAGCAAAGGAACTGACACCTTGTTATTCTGCTGCACAGAGAAGGATGCAAATCAGAAAGCACAATAAAATCGCACTTTTAAAAGGAAACAAAAATAGGCAGCGCTGAAGTTGAAAGTACAGTTGAAGTAAATATAGAGAGGAAAACGAGATCGGTATACTAAACAAGCAAAAGGCAAGGAATATTGAACGAGCCTACCTAGGTACTCGAGTATGTTTTTGAGCAGGAAAAATCATCACTACATATCACTAGAGCTTCCTAAACGTCGCTATTGTGATATAAAGAAAGAAAATAAGCGCTCGACAAGAGTTTTAGCAGTTAGATCCTCTCGTCGCAAAATATAGCGTCGAAGACTCTGATGTTCTAACTCTTTTCTTTTTTTCTCTTGCGAGAGAGCCGATGTGTATAGCAGCTGGTGCGCCGTGTACCGTATCAACAAGCATTGTCTCCATTCATTTACTGCGATTTAATCCTACGTTACGAAGCAGTCACCAGAATTAATATTTATATTTCGTAGTCATCAAGCTGCATGTGTACAGTACTCATTGGAAGCGCAAAGTTCTTGCGAGTTCTCTGAGGTCGTGTTTCATACACAAGCATGCTGGTGGCACAGACCGTTATACAGGTGTAAGCATTGCCTATTGCACAGCAGTCATTAGAACCAAGCGTAGGGCATTTGTCATTCAATTGCGATGGAGCTTAATGCGATTTAAAGCTTAGCATCCAATACCGTATGCTCAAGAGGCATTGTCGAGCTCAACATTGTCCTTGCTTCCCTTCCCCCCTCAATACTAAGCGAGCAAAAAAGGGGGTCGAATCAAGTGCAAATGAATGAAAGCGAGGTCGGAGCTGTGTCGCGCCATATCACGTTTTCTCAACAGCAAAAGGGAAAAAACTGGAGGGGTTGGTGGGGGTGCCAAGCAGAAGGAAGGCTGGCATGTGCTGACCTTACAGTACATACGGAACGGAGCAACAGCAGCGCAAACAAACAAACAAAAATATTCGCTTTTGCTGTCATGATTAACACGGAAATCAAGAGAAAAGTAGGTCAAGAAATAAACGCCTAGGGAATTCTCACTACATGCAATTAAGTTTCCTTTTTTTTTTCTTTTGCGAGGTAGGGAGGCGTAGGAGGTGAATTGTGTCGTGTCATGTTCCATCAAGAATAAACTTTCAGGCCTTCTTTTCGAGGCCAGGGTGGCCTTTATCGAGAAGCACCACCCTTGTACGCAATCTTAGCGCCGTTGACAGACAGACACCCCTCGCACGAAAATCTTACCGCTCTTTTCCCCTCCATGACCTTCCTTCTCTTCTCTTCCTTCCTTACTTAAACAATCTCACCCTTCGATTCCTCCATCCTCCTTCTTCTCTCCTCCATATTCCTCATTTTTACTGAGGAAAACCCACTTCTACACTCTTCTATCTTCACATCAGTGCGAAATTCTCGGGTCCTCTTCAGCTAGAGGAATTCGAGTCTCGTTTTTGACACGACATCTCGCATCGTGCTGTATTTTCCATCCTCACACAACCGCCGCCATGGTTCAATCAGCTATCCTTGGTTTCCCCCGCATGGGTGTTAACCGTGACCTGAAGAAGGCAACTGAAGCATACGTACGTTATTCATATGGAATTCGCAATTTTTTACAATGCTGATTTTTCTATAGTGGGGTGGAAAGATCTCGCAAGAGGAGCTCCTCACCGAGGCCAAGAGACTTCGTCTTGAGCACTGGAACATCCAGAAGAAGGCCGGTGTCGACATCATCCCCAGCAATGACTTCGCTCTCTACGACCAAGTCCTCACACACATCCAAGACTTCGGTGTACGTCTGCTGTCCCTCCCTGTACCCCGCAGTGAAAATTTGCTGACATCCTTTGTTCTCAGGCCGTCCCCGAGCGATACACCAAACACAAGCTAAACCCTGTCGATGAATACTTTGCTTTGGGACGTGGTCACCAGAAGGAGGGTGTCGATGTTCCATCCCTGGAGATGGTCAAGTGGTTCGACTCAAATTACCACTACGTCAAGCCAACTCTGCAAAACAACCAGACCTTCAAGCTCAACCCCAACCCAAAGGCTGTCGTTGAGTTCCTCGAGGCCAAGGCTGCTGGCATAATCACCCGCCCAGTCTTGGTTGGACCTGTCTCTTTCCTCCACCTCGGAAAGGCCGACCGTGACCAGACCGTTGACCCTATCGACCTCCTCGAGAAGCTTCTCCCAATCTACGAGGAGCTTCTTGCCAAGCTCAAGGAGGCCGGTGCCGAATCAGTCCAGATTGATGAGCCAGTTCTTGTCTTTGATCTGCCATCAAAAACCAAGGCTGCATTCAAGCCAACATACGAGAAGTTTGCCAGCTTAGGCGCCAAGATCCCCAACCTTGTCTTCGCCACCTACTTCGGTGACATCGTTCACAACATTGATGTCCTGCCAAAGGACATCTACGCTGTTCACATCGACTTGGTCCGCAACCCAGAGCAACTCGAGACTGTCATTGCTTCTTTGGGACCAAAGACCATCCTCTCCGCAGGTGTTGTTGATGGTCGTAACATCTGGAAGACAAACTTCCAGAAGGCCATTGAGAAGATTGAGACCGCCATCCAGAAGCTTGGAAAGGACCGTGTCATTGTTGCTACCTCCAGCTCCCTCCTCCACACCCCACACACCCTCGCAAGCGAGAAGAAGCTTGACCCAGAGATCGCTGACTGGTTCTCTTTCGCTGTCGAGAAAGCAACTGAGGTTGCCGTGATCGCCAAGGCCGTCACTGATGGCCCGGCATCTGTTCGTGCAGAGCTTGAGGCAAACGCTAAGTCTGTCCAATCTCGTGCCAGCTCCAAGCGCACCAACGACCCAGCTGTCAAGGAGCGCCAATCCAAGATCCAGCCAGGAGACTACAACCGTATCTCCGAATTCCCCATCCGTATTGCTCAGCAACAAAAGTCGTTGGGTCTTCCCCTCTTCCCAACCACCACCATTGGTTCCTTCCCCCAGACCAAGGAGATCCGTATCCAGCGTAACAAGTTCACTAAGGGTGAGATCACCCCCGAGGAGTACGAGAAGTTCATCGAGAAGGAGATCCAAGATGTTGTCAAGGTCCAGGAAGAGCTTGACTTGGATGTCTACGTCCATGGTGAGCCAGAGCGTAACGACATGGTGCAATACTTCGGTGAGCGTCTTGATGGCTATGCCTTCACCACCCACGCCTGGGTTCAATCTTACGGTTCCCGATGTGTCCGTCCTCCGATCGTTGTCGGTGATATCTCTCGCCCTGCACCAATGACTGTCAAGGAGTCCAAGTACGCCGTTTCCATCTCCAAGAAGCCAATGAAGGGAATGTTGACTGGCCCAATCACCTGTCTCCGATGGTCCTTCCCTCGTGACGATGTTCACCAGTCTGTCCAGGCTGAGCAACTTGCTCTTGCTCTCCGTGACGAGGTCGTCGACCTTGAGGCTGCCGGTGTCTTCGTCATCCAGGTTGATGAGCCAGCTCTTCGTGAGGGTCTTCCTCTCCGCGCCGGTAAGGAGCGTGAGGCTTACCTTGACTGGGCTGTCAAGTCTTTCCGTCTCTCCGTCTCCGGCGTCAAGGACTCCACCCAGATCCACTCTCACTTCTGCTACTCCGAGTTCCAGGACTTCTTCCACGCCATTGCCGCTCTTGATGCTGATGTCCTCTCCATCGAGAACAGCAAGTCTGATGCCAAGCTCCTGAAGGTCTTCGTCGATGAGGCTTACCCCCGTCACATCGGCCCAGGTGTCTACGACATCCACTCTCCTCGTGTCCCAAGCGAACAGGAGATCAAGGACCGTATCGAGGAGATGTTGCAGTTCCTCAAGCCTGAGCAACTCTGGATCGATCCTGACTGTGGTCTTAAGACCCGTCAATGGGCAGAGACTAAGGCTGCTTTGACCAACATGGTCAACGCCGCCAAGTTCTACCGTCAAAAGTACGCCACAAAGTAGATTGATTCTACTTGACGGCTGTGTAATTTTTCATCTGTTTTAGGGGAGCGATGATTCATGATTTTTATTAGAATGAGGTCTTTTAGAGCCGAGCATTGGGAGACGACTTCAACATCGGCGTTTTCTGGCTTGGCTGGGTTGCATAAAGACAAAAGCTTCTTTTTTGTGTTAATGGTATGGGGAATCTGGGAAATTCAACAGCATCGGGTGGGGTAGTGATGATCCATCAACCGGACATCTTGGCGTCTAACATGAGCGTTGTGAATATGATGATCTTCTTTTTAGAAGTATCTCGTGCCTTAGTGCACTAAAAGATTAGAAATATATCCCAATTCAACCGGGCATCATCTTCTTCCAGCTATTGTCGTGATCTAGTATTACAAACTAATCTCTTTCACCCATTCCTCCAGTCCCCTGGTACTTAAATCATTATCCAATCTAATTGCCAGGGCCTTTGAACTCGACATTCTCTCGACCTCAACATACTAAATGATAACACTTGCCAACCTCTGCCATATATTTATCGCAATGCCATGCCTACCTGTAAACTATGCCAACGCTAGTAACGAGCTGAAAAATCATCTTCTTCTATGGATTCCTTGTTCCTAAATTCAGGAATGTAATTAAAGTATAGTAACTCACTTGACTTGATTAATTTCCTTTCAGCTTGGGCAATTCACGTTGCGTAAGTACCTACTCTACCTACATAACCTAAGTCAATACCTACAAATTCAATACCTAGGTACAGTTCACTATCTCCTATCATTGAAATCCCATCTCACAACTCTAAATTCAATTTACCTAATAATCCAAAGCGAAGCTTAAATCTCACTCACTCACTCATTCCCCTACCATCAGCACCCTCCCACTCGCCTAATTTACTGTCCCAACCCCGACCCATGAATATTGGCCAACGCTTGGGCCATCGGGTCGTGTAATAAGGTACCGATCGGACAAAGCAGTTCTAGCCAATAAACTTCCTCTACTCCGTATTTGCCTCTAAAACTCGTTAAGCGATTGTAGACGAGCAGAGTGTTAAATCCCTGCCCAAATAGCCAATATTCATGGGTCGGGGTCGGGATACCTCCCGGAGGTACTGTACACTTTCGTACATAATACAATAAAAAGGATCCCCGGTCCCAAACTCCGTACTATACGAAAGGTACTAACTGACTAACTGTAAGTATGAAAAGGTATGGAGTACAGTACACTACCTAGGTACGGAAAATTACACACGCTAGTAGTACTAGGTAGTTAGTGTACGGAAAATTACATATCGTAAAAGGGTGGGTATAGATAGGTAAGCACAAGGGTACTTTGTAATTTTCCGTGCCGGAGTCCGGAAATGTCTTTTGAGTTTGAGCAATTCACTTATTGGAATAACTTTATATTAAATAGTTTACTTCGGTTTAGATTTTCTTAACTAATTAATTACTTTAATTTCTTGTAGGATTAGTGTAGGCAGGTGACTATGTAAGAGTACTTTATACCTAATTAAAACTTGTAGGTGTTAAAAGATAACTTTAGTCTTCTTTAAAGTACCACATAAGTACAGTACAGTCAAAATCAAGTCATTCAGAATTTTTCATAAGAATTTCACTTTTTTGATTCATTATTCATGTCCTGTCCGTTAACTTAAACCCACTCCAATCCCCAACGTGGCAGGTAATTCATCCATTATCAATCTATTTTTTTCCCTTCTGGAGTGTTCTGAATCCTATCCAATTCCCCATCCCATTCCCATCTCAGAAAAAAGTATACCATGCCCTAAAACAATACCCAAAAAGCAATAACCTCCCAAACTAACCGCCTTCCAATACCCCGATTAACTCGATCAACCAAACTAATATCTCTCTTTTTTAGTCTTTTCCGTAAATACCCACTATCCTTGTGATCTATCCCAAAAACTCCCCAACCTTCCTCTCCAACTCCTCCCTCACTTTCCCATCACTAAAAGCACCCTCCAACCAAAACCTACCCTTCTCAACTACCAATCCCCAGACGTCTTCTTCCTCCTTAGCAAACCGTTCTAACCACTTAATAACAAGCATAGTTATATCCGTCGTGGACGTATACTTATCCGTAGAACTGGAAGATAATCCCATGATCTCAAAAATCTCAGTTCGGTTTCGGGTCTCAGCATCCCAAGATCCTTCGAAAGATTGACGATCGATCAGCGCGAGGACTTTGTCAGGGATTGTGGTGGGTGCGGCGAATGGTGGTGGTGCAGATGGAGTGGTAACTCCTTCAACACCATCTCCATCACCACGCATGGCGGCCATGAAGGAAATGTCTTGTCCATGGGGTGATCCCTTCTTTTTAAGGGCAACCTTCTTTTTCTTAGGAAGCGCAAGCGCTGCTGATGCTCCAAAACTTCCCATTGTGGTTCCAAAAGAATTACCCGCGTTCAGAGACGATGAAGCTCTGTCCATCGCTGGAGCAGCCATTCCAAAAAGGCTGGATTGTAACGAATCTATTGTACCACCGGGTGGAGTAGTGGGAGAATATCCAGGACTTACTGAAGAACATCTAGGACTTACTGGAGAATATCCAGGGCTCGAGCATCCAAAAGCATTTGACGATGAAGCTGAAGCTAAAGCATCGCTAGCAAAAGGAGAAGATGCATGCTGTTCCTGTCGTGCCATCATAAGTCTCTTTTTGTTCTGCTGTTCGAGTAACATAAGCTGCATTTGGTGATCTTTGAGGGTGTTTGTAGAACTAAAGACACCTATGTTGCTCTGCATGCTCTGCATCGGCTGCATCTGCTGCATCGGCTGCATCGGCTGCATCTGCTGCGTCTGTTGCATCTGCTGCGTCTGTTGCATCTGCTGCTGTGTATCATTAGTATGATATCCAAGATCACCCCCTCTATGCCCACCACGTCCACCACCTCTTCCCCCACGACGTTCTCTATCACCACTTCCACTGCCTCCTCTACTGCCTCCTCTACTGCCTCCTCTACCGCCGCCGCGACCACCACCTCGATGAAATAAGTTGCCTGTACTTACCTGGATCGCAGCGCTGGATGCAGATGCCCCAGCCATTTTTACTTGAGGTTGTTGGAAGAGGAGGCTCGGGTTTCTGTCTTGATGCATAGCAGGCATGGCCCTCTCTAATCGAGTAGACGCTGCCCTCTTGGCCCGCCTCGGCCCAGGGTCTTGACGATGAAGGGGAGGTATGTAGCTCCCAGATTCCTGTTGCAAGGGACTTACTTCTCTAGCCCACGCCTCGTTGTCCCCTTTATCAGAAAAATGCACCAACTCGTCTGGATCAGAAAAATCCACCGAGTCGTCTTCATCACAAAAGTCCAAAAACTCTCCATCAGCCTGCAAATCAGCTTGCAACTGCCGGTCAGTCTTGGCCTTTGCAGCAATCTCATCATCATTAGCAGCAACAGCCACAAAGCTGGTCCACTTGCCAGCAATCTGAAACTGTTCTCCTAAACGCACAGCCTCTTTCTGAACAAGATCGTCGAAGCGGCTGGGGAATTTGTCTTTGACGAGGATTCCACTTGCAGTTGCATCATAAATCCAACCACGGCCTTCTTCCAAATCTTGAACTGCTTTTTTGGCGGCAAGTTGGTGGATAGTTTCTGCTGGAGCTTCAAGGGTTTCTACGGGGATTGTGAGTTCAAGTGGACCTTGGGGTGAGGTTCCTTTGAGGGTAATAGATATGGGCGTCTTCTGTATGCTAGACGGTGACATGAGGAGGTAGGCGACAAAACGTGAGAATGGAAAGAGAGTTGGTATCTTATGTGGAGCCTGAAGAGCTTTTGGAGGTGGAATGGAAGGCAGGTCATCTTTCATGTTCTTGAGGTCTTCTTTCTCAGGATTGGCTGCTGGATTGAATAGTGAAATTGTCGCTTGTGGATCCACCGTCTTGGGTTCGTCGCCAGAAAGCAAAACCTTCATGCCATCGATGACTCTTTCAACAAGCTCAAAGCCTTCATCATCATTTCCATAGTTAACCTCGAGTGTGTAATTGGTGATGTGAGGAGAGAGCGCTCCTCTAAGCATTCTTACCACACGACCGTCAAGACGCTCGCCCGACTGAACACTTTGAGCAAATCCATTTCCGGCCCGTGCCAGACCTTCAATAAGTGCATGTGAGACACCGTTGCCAATACCCAATGGAAAGACACGGATATTGCCAGAACTTTCATCCACTTGTTTGCCGACATATGTGAACAGGTCTTCTTGACGCCAGATATCACCATCTGTGAGAAGGATTACCTCTAGTGGAATATCCTTATATCTGCGATCAATGGTAGCCTTGATGGCGGAAAATGTTTCGGTGCCTCCCATATTCGCGCTGAAGGTCTCCACATGTGATATACCTTGTTGCAGACTCTCGGCATTGTATGATTGACTCTTGTTCCACAGGAAGGTGTGGTTTGTTCCGAATGAACAAATGTTGAACTTGATTCCGGGGGGCATGGATTTGAGAAAGACTTTCATGGCAGCTATCAGCATTGGGATGTTTGAAGACATGCTTCCACTTCTGTCTGCAACAAAGACAATCTCAGGCCGAGCAGCAGGTAGTGAGAACTTTGGCACTAAGGTAGTCATCAAAGCTCGTTGGTTAGGGATCGTGGGGTGTGTCTCCAAGATGGCCCTGGGTGTGTCCAGACCTTTAGATTTCACGATCAAGACGAAGTCTTTCTCCAAGGCTGTACTGCCAAGTGAAAGAGTAGCCGATGCTTTGTTAGACGATGGATCAACGTTGGGCGCCGCCGAGAGGGTTCCAAGTGAAACAGCGAGAGGATGGGATGGAGATTGGAGTCCTTGGATAAATGCACCATCGGGCATGCTCACATCCACGGTAATTTTGATTCCGCCATCAGTACGAACATTATTGTTACCAATATGAATAGTAGCCAGTTGATAGTCACCATATCGTGGAGCAATTTTCGTGGGAATGGTAAACCGAATGCCATCCGCTTCAGCATCATGCTTCAGTTCGGCGATGTAAGCAATTTCAACAATCACACTTTGGCCTGCTGGGATGTTGCCGAGCTTCGTGCTGAAGACGTCTGAAGCCTGCGGAGCTTGTTCGAGTAGACCAGCGATATCTCCTTTGGATACTGCTTCGTCGTAAATAGCTCTAGCTTTGTGCTTCTCCTTGACGAGACCACGCAGGATCTTGGTGCCGACATGACAAGTGAAGCTAACGACGCTCACTCCATCATACAGTGGGAAGGTGTAAATGCATTCCTTGATGGCATCCCCCGAATTTGTGAATGTTTGCTTGAGCACTGTTCTCGACGAGGTTGAAAGTATTGTCTGGCAGAAGTTAGTATGTCAAAATAACACAAAGTGGAGTAACTGGAAAGGAAAGGCCTCTCAACTTACACTATTCACTTCACTGTCTACCAGCGGCAAATATCGCTTCAGACGCCTTTCATACTGATTTCTAGAAGTATCATCATGGAAGTAGCAACCGCAAGCCCAGCCCCGGTTGGTAGAGAAGTATGCCATTTCTCTCCTCTTGATGCGTTATACTATGTCTACTTGGTTTGAAAACGTCTCGATCGTTTGAAAATTGATGTACTGAGTATGGTCGTTCCCGTAGTGTTGTTCAGTGTTAATATTGTGAAGAAGAAGAAGATGAGAAAAAGAAAACCGAGTCGGGGGAGGAAGTGGCCTTCTTATAGATACTGAGAAGGCAAGTAGTGCTGTTGAAAGCAAGTCTGCCTTGTTGGAGTTCTGCCTAATGTACGATGCGACCCACTAATGAGGCATCGCGTAGCACGTGATTTACTAAAATCCTCTAAGCCCCCACTTCCATGACTCCTTGGTACGTCGATAGGGATAGAAGTACAAAAGAAGTATGCATCTAACATCTATCGGATCATTTAGGGGATCATCTATAGAAACTATAATATGTTCGATAGATAGATGTACTGACACGTGACTATAGCTCACTCACTTCACTCTCGTCGGTCATTTATTTGAGTGACTCACCCGACTTTTGTATCTTACTTAATGTGACCCACTTGATGTACTCACTTATTATTTGAGTAGCATTTAGTAACTTACTTGAACTGGTTTTTTCTCTCTCTTTTTCTCCCTCTTCCCCCCCCCCCCTTCTACCTATTGTAGGATCCCCCAGAGCGTAAGTGACAGGCTCATCATCCACCATAGAGAGTATTCACCGGAACCCAAACTCTCCTATGAAAAGTTCCTTTCAACACTACCAACTGAAAGAAAATACTCACGGATCCTGCTGCTGCTGCAGAAGATGCTACAGAAGACCTCAAGCGAAGAAACCAGATATGATATAATTAGCAAAGAAATCCCAAGCACCTTCTATTCTCCAGACATCATCCTCAACGGAAGCCTTACTCTCTTCAAAGGATTCCTACATGAGAATACAAACCAAGTTTGTTTGCTTCCATCGACTTGCATTATGTCATGTTATATCATATTATGCAACCATCCATCTCCCTGATGTCATATCGCACGTGGAACTTGTACTTCTGTTTGTTTCAACCACCTCTATGCCAATTATTCTACCATGCAACGCTGTACCTGAATCTTTCACTAATTGATATTAGATTTTTTAAAAGAAATGCGCGGCGTGCACTATTCTCGAGCTTACTCGAGCTACTCGCAGCTACTTTGGTTCGATCGTGAGTCACTCACTCACTCTCTCGCTTACTCACCGAAGTCACACTGCCCTCGCTTATCGACGCCATCTACTCGATAGCTTAGGATCTTAAGCCTTCAAGTTCCACAAAGTCGATATCGGAGAAGAAGATAAAAACTCTATAATTTGTGGACTTGGACTGACTGTTTGCCTTATAAATAATTAAATTTCACTACTTCAAATAGCTCCCAATTGTAGAGAAATCCGAGTTCCACACGACGCTGCGGTCACAACGGTGAACTTGAATCCTGAGTGTACTCCTCAATTTACTAATAATAATAAAGTCTAGATATGTGCCCAGTCGAGAAATCTTTCCTCATTTCTTTCAAAGGGGAGTCGAGAGGCTTCTAATGCATTTTGGTTGCTACAGTTTCATTCTAGGTATTTCAGATAACGCTAGTTTCATTAAAAAAAACAGTTGATAGCGACCACTGTTGCTTAAATCTCTAAATAATACTCCTAGACAAATCCCCGGGCCCCTTCTGTCGAGATCTCAGATCATATATATCTTTTCGGAATTCAAGGCAATATCTGATCATTGATACAACAATTACATTTCAATTCAGCTTATGCAACATGTTACAACCTCTCTTTCGAATACTCGGTTCCCTCGTTTTGAATGCATACATATAAACTTCTCTTTTCCTACAGCTGCATTACTACCTTCCGCTTCAATTTTAGTTAAACAAGCCTGTATACTTACAGTATGAGGATGTTGCTTTGTTTAGCTATTTGTGCTGCACAAATTGGAACTAGGTGATTTGGTATTTAAAGCCAAGGTAACGTAGGTGTCTAGGTAAGGTACCAGAGGATGCAGAAAAGGGGTTAAGCGAGGTGAACATATTAAAAGATAGTAATGTATCTTAGTTGGCTGAACATAATTATAATTAGCTCTTTAGAATTGGGACTGATCCTACAGCTGCTAGGTGTTTTCGTGGTGTTAATCCAATGGCACTTGTCACGCTAACATGTTGAGAAAGTTGAGAACAACTAAAACAGCGAGTGGAGGAAATAGTAAGTAGTAGATCTGTAACTAAGCATAGTATGTCTAACCATAGGTGATGTAGTTGAAGATTAGGTGCACTATCGTCAACAGCAAGAATTTCCAGAGGTCCTTTAATGTTGGTATCTGCGACCTTTTAATGGTGGCTTTAGGGATCTATAGGCGAGATTAATAAGAGTTGAAGGTTCTTGCAAAACAAAGGTGTGGACATGTACTTTAGCTTTATTGTTATGTTAGTCCTTTTTGTTTAATTTTGTTTATGGATGGATATACAAGTGAATATCAAGACCCTAAGGATATAGGTATTGCTTTGTGGTTCACTTATGGCATGAAGTGCCTATTTACATAAAAGTAAGAATGATCATTTCATCTATGAAGTAATACTCAGCTTTATATCCACCACAATACCAAAAAAAGAGGATGATAAAAGACATTCATTTGAATCCTCTTAAAATCAACTCACTTTTTCTCCCTTCCAATCCGCTAAAATTTTAGCAGTCTGGCAATCAGCACAGAGGTACATTCACCCTTACCACGCTCAAAATACTTTCAAACTCAACAAGCATGCACTTTCTTCGCGCGCCATTCCTTCAACATAAATAACCTCCCAAACAGAACAACCATACAAGCACAAGCACAGCGTCAACGGAAACAACCTCGAAACTTACAAAGATGCTGAGTCGAAAACCCTCAAGTAGAATTTACGACAGTCCAGCAGGTCACGGCGCCTATGTGGCCAAGAATGTCTCCAAAAATGATAACGTCAAGCCTACGATTTTGATTATTCATGGTACGTCCTCATCTTCTCTATTTCCTTGCCTAACGAAGTGCTTGGCATACTATGAGCAAGTTGGTAACGGGATCACAACCATTACTCTATCCAACACCAAGTACAATTTCCCTCAAGAATTATAAGCTAACGATATTCAATCAAAAGACGCGCACCTCTCCCCAGCCCACTACGGTCCCTTCATAGCCCTCCTAAATCTAGAAGGCTACGCAGGATTCTGTCCCCCACTACCAACCTGCCACACACACTCAACCAACAACCCCACTCAAAAATGTCCTCTCGAATTCACCATGCTAGACGACGCCACCTTCATCCGCAATGAAATATCACGTCTCGTCAATGATTCAAATAAAGAAGTCGTGGTTTTAATGCATGGATATGGAGGTATTGTAGGTACTCAAGCTGTTGATAAATGTTTTAGTAAGAGGAGTAGAGGATTAGGTGGGAAGAAGGGTGGTGTTAAACACTTGGTTTTTGTGGCGGGTTTGCTTTTGGGGGTTAGTTGTAGCTTTTTTAGTTCCTTTGCGAAGGAGGAGGAGGATTTGGCGGGTGGGGTTTTGGGGTGGGATGATGTTTTTAGAGTTTTGGAAGTGAGTTCTTTTCTTTTTGTTTATTTTGTTTATGCCTTTGCGCTGGCGGTGTGGTACATCTTGTCTTGAACGACATATTTCCTCAGGATCTTTGAGCAGCACTTGCAAGAAGAATACTGGCTTAAGTCTTTCATTGAGTTACTCAACTCAATGCTCAAGACCACCTTCCCCTCCCCCCCTTCTCAACCCCCGAGAACAACATCCTAAAACTAGGTGAACACTAAGCTAACACAAACTTCAGGACGGAAGACTCAAACTCCGAAATCCAGAAATCCTCTTCGCTGGCTCCGTAGTATCTCGCAATCGACGTAAATGGACGGACTTAATAAGCAAAACCTACGTAACACCTACTCGCACAACACTCTCCTACCTAGCATACCAACACATACCCACCACTTACATCTTCTGCAACTACGACTCTTATATTTCTCTGACCGGACAGAGGAGGATGGTTGATGCTGTTGTGGAGGCTGGTGGGAAGGTTAGGGAGGTTGATTTGATGGCTGGTCATTGTCCTTTTTTGAGTCATGGGTTTGAGGTTCTGAGGGCTGTCGGCGAGGCTTTGTGTGTTGTAGAGCTTGAGGGAGGTGTGGAGGGTGATTGTGAGGGTTTCTTTTGATGCAGTGGTGGTGGAGTGAAATGTATTTGTGGTTGATAGGTTAGGGATGGAGAGTTTTGCATGTCGCGAGGTGGGCATATCGTTTTGCCTTGCCTTTGGTCTCTTGAGTCATGAGGAGCTTTGATGGAGCATTTGCCTCCGTGCATAAATCTGCTCTCCTCTTTGCCTTTTGGATCTCTTAAGATCTAAACATGAGACTGGTAAAATGGTTGTTTGAGGGATTTAGGTGTTTGGCTTTTAGGGCCGCACTTGGGCTAAAGGAAGAACACGCGACGTCAAAATAGGCGTTATGCCAAATGCAAATCTTTATTCTTGGCGATAAGAATCGAAAGAATCTATACGAAATTCTTCAAGGTTATTCGATTCTACATCAAATGCGAAGGGAAGACTCCGAGAGTAAAGAAGAACAGTTTGCGCTCTTAACCACCAAGTAAATCCCTTCCTAGTGTTCTACTTCGTATTGAAGGACATGCTTTTTCTCAAGTCCAGTACTGCCGAGATCTTCATAGGCTTTTCCGGAAAGTTTGGCAGTTTTTGTTGGAAGAAAGAAAAGAAAAGCGGGGTTCTTATTCAAGCCATTGGATCTTAAAGTCTCAATGTTACTGTTCGGAAGGTCCGGTATCTACCCCTCGATTTTAGCTTTCCTTGAAAATTCTCGACAGCACTTGTTGTTATTGCTGTGATGTGTACTTAGAGAAGAGTTTAGATGGACTTTTAATACGAGGTTTGATTCTAAATGTAGTTCAGATTTCTGCGCCTAAGGGTGCTAACGAATTCAAGCTTTTGCCATTTCACACTAATGCAAAGGCAATCTCGTAAAAAAGATGAAGTCATTGATCGAAAAAGTTTACAATCTCAGCCACCGGGTTGAGATGTTACTTCAAGGTTATTGGGTACGGTACTTGTTGTAAGGTACCGAAAGAAATGTCTCCGCATTCTTGTGTTCGTGATGATGACTTTCAAGATCGCGATACGGGCTGATGCAGAGAGCTAGAAGAGTGACGCAAGCACAACAACTTCGCAAGCCAAACTTTTCGCTACGATAAGTAACAAAGTCACCACATTTGCTTTTTCGGTACTAGTCAATAAATATAGAAAATAGCGAAGCTGCCGATGCAAATTATCATGGCACCATCCTAACTAGCTGAGTTGGGATTCTAATGATGTGAGAGTCTGAGAGATGGCGATGTCTTACTCCGTATTTATCTTAGCTCACTTGTAGCCATAGTCGCTGAGCTGAGCTGAGTAGGTAGGTACGGTAGGTACAGGACGGTACCTTATCCTAGGACACCAGATCCATCTCTTTCATTGGAAAGGAAAAGTACGGAACTGTTGATCGCACGTCTCAGAAAAACAATTCGTAGCCGTTCACGTCGAAGCTTTTCGATGATCTCCAAACAAATCATGTGCAGAATTGATCAACCCACAGCCAGATTGCAACAGGGACTAACGGCCCAGGAGATCCGGCGGTTTTTTGATATTGTCAAAAATAGGAGAACTCTGAAACAGTACGCTTCGAGTCGTCTGATCCTAATCGATAAGATCATCTTTGTACAGAGTACCTGACTCCCGTTGCGAGTTAAGATATCTTTCTGATCTCACAGGTACCCGTCCAACGGGCGTTGGATATGATATGATATGATATGATATGAATGAAGATCACAGACACCACTTTGAACCACTCCGGAGTCCGTCCCGGTACTCTATATTTTCCAGCGGCAAAGGCAGCATGCCATCTTCGGTAAGGCGGGAGCAGTCGCCCCTTTTTAAAAATAATCAGAAGTTGCCCCTCCTTTTCTATTTTACTGTGGTCCCGCGTCTAGGTGATTGGTGCGCTGTCTATACCCTACCACGCCTACTACCCGCCACTTTGCACGCCTGCATGTGCATCTCTTTCCCTTAAAATTATGAATCGCCATCCCTGCACAGGGAACCAAATTGTAACGTCCAAATTGTTCGCGAAGTTTAGCAGCACTGCAGTCTAAAAGTGCTAGCGATTGGAGTTGGACGAGTAAGAGTGATAGGTCTGGTCCCGCTGCCATCGCAGTGTCTCTGCTGAGCTCCTGTCACCTCTTTGATGAGCGCCAATAACCTGGGCAATAGGCTATCTATCTGTGTTCTTAAGTACAGTACCAGTACTTCTATAGAATACCTCCCTGTGCCTTCCCAACACCCGGCAGTCGTGTGCTCTGTAGGGTACAGGGTCAGCACACCCAGAAGTAGCCGACTTGACTCGAAAACACTACAACTGCAACTGGTCTCCCCACAGAAAAAGCTTCAGCTTAAGGAACTCCCGCCATACCTGCCATGCGAATGCAGACTTGGTGTATCAAAGCGATTACAACCAGTCTCCCCTATCCATTATTATTTCCCATCTCCCATCTCCCATATTTATGGCGGCTAAGAACGACGTGGGATGCTAACTTTTTGCCAATGCTCCATGGTTCAGGCTTGAAATAGCGAACTCTCCAGCCTCAATCCTGTGGTCGGTGTGCAATCATGCAAATATGTGCAAATATTGGCAGATGTGATGAGCAATGACGAGTCCTGCTATCAAAACTGATGCCAGTAGCTTGCTGCCGAAGAGACTCCACCTGAGTCCACCCTCCATTTTAATCTCAATTCGGCTGCCCGCTGCTCGAAGGAGCTTTTCCCGATGCACTCGTAGATGTGAAATAATGCTGGAGGGGACCCCTGAACCTGCGTCGCTTGGCTTAAAGGTCGACTCTCTTCCATCTCGACTTTAATCGGCTGTCGTCCCAACTCCAAACTCCCAACCTCAATTCACCTCCACCCAACTTTGTGCCCTTTTTTCTCCCCCCCATCGTCCTTCCTAAAAGGCCTCTCACTTTCTTTTATGATACTGCAGATGGTATCTACTTTCTTAGCCCTTTCTTTCTTCTAGTCGTCTTTGGGACTGTGCCACGTTCCTGCAGCGCTCCTCACATAATTCTGAATACAAAAAACGCCCCTTCCTGTATCACGAGACTACCACTTACCGTTTGTGTCATGGCCGCATCCAAGTCGTCTGGGCACCGATTCTTCAATATGCGAAACCCATTCCTGCGCTTTCTGCTAGCCGCCATATTTGTCTCAGCAATTTTCCTCTACCAAGCACGCCCTATACCGACGCGTTTGCAGCAAATACAGCAGAACCTTGAAGTCTACTCGAGTAAACACCAAGAATTTACTGGTGCATTCGAGCCCGATTGTAGTATCAATGCAACGCATCTTCAAGCACTTAAGGAAAAGCACGAGTTGGACGACAAGGTCGAATATGCGAAACGATACATACGATTCACGAGAAAGGATATTAAGCGGAAGTCGTTGACTAGAGTCTACGATGATTTATTCCCCGAAACCTTCCAGCATATCGACATCAACAATCCTCCAAAGTCCGCAACCTGTCTAAGACCTTTTGACGTTGAAGTTCCTAAATCACCATTTCCAGAGACTGTTGACGCGTCTGATTTACTCTTTGGTATTTCCACGACCTATGGAAGACTGCATGATGAAAAGATTGGTCCTATGAAGGAATGGTCTCACTGGTTGACAGATGGACATGGGAACTCCAATGGCGCAGGCTTGATCCTGCGTCTGATTGATGCTTCGGACGAAGAAATTGAACATTCCAGAATGGTCATGGAAGAAATGGGTATAGATGTTAAAGTTTACCACTCCGACAGCCAGATCGAAATGGCCCAGCGTTACCTTTCCCTCCTTCCAGCACTATACAACGACAGCTCACGAAAGCACCGAAAGTGGCTTGTGATGTGCGACGATGATACCTTCTTCCCCTCTATGCACGCTCTGCTTGAAACTCTTGATACATATGACACTGAGAAGGAGCTCTACATTGGCAACCTTTCTGAGGATGTCAATCAGGTACAACGACACGGTTCGCAAGCTTTTGGTGGAGCTGGTGTATTCTTCTCTATTCCCCTTGCAAAGAAGGTTTCTGCATTCTATGATCGGTGCAGTACCCCCGATAAGCTCCAAGAAGCAAACACAGGATGGGGAGCCCAAGGAGACGTTCTCTTGAGAAAGTGCATTTACGAAAACACAGAAGTCCGACTTACACTTTTCCGCGCCTTGAACCAGCTTGATCTTGTCACAGACGCATCTGGCTTCTACGAGTCTGGAGGTCAACCTTTCTCTCTGCACCACTTCAAGGGCGGAATGTGGCACACTGCATACCCATATGAGTACGCACAGATTGCACATATTTGCGGTGAGGACTGCATCTTCCAGCGATTCATGACAAACGACGACTGGATTATCACAAACGGATACTCTCTAGCATATTATCCAAAGGGAATCGACTTTGACCTGAAGCAAATGGAGCGGACTTTCAACTCAGCCCCAAGTGATTTGGGATGGAACTTGGATTTCATGCTGGCACCGCAGCGACAGACATTGATTGAGACCGGACGCAAGATCGCTTGGGATCTCAAGGAGGCAAAGGTGGAGAAGGATGGCAGCGTGCGACAAATGTACGTCCGGAAGAAGGACGACTGGAGATGGAAAGAGAGCATCAATGGGAAGCCAATGTCTGAAATCGATGGCATCTTGGAGCTTGTCTGGATCCCATAAATGACTTGGGTTCTGGATGAAGCACATTGTGCAACCAAAATTTACACTTCTCGCACACTCTTATTTCCTTTGTTCTATCATGGTTGAATGAGACGGGAAGCATGGGAAGGTATACTTTTCTAAAAGGGTAAAACGAGTCGGCATTTGGCCTTTTTCAGCTGTGCTCAGTTCATTGTATAACAAGACGCTTGCATATTGCATACAGCGACCGGCGTATATCAGTCATCCATTTGGATTTGTTGGAGGGGTCCGGAGTTGTCTGGGGACTTGATAGTTTGTTTGTCAAGGATAAACTGTGTTGTGTAAATATACCTCCTCCTATAGAGCGGGGCTTGTGCCTAGGTACTATCAAGAGCCGTTGGGTTCTTCAAACATATCGATATTGTGTAATCAAAACTGAATCTTGTCTTTGTTTGAAACTGGATGACTATATGTGTGACAGCAATTCTGCGTTTAATAAACTTTACTACTGCATCCCAGTCGGAAAGGGGGGGCCAGCACGTGCTTAGTTTTCAACTCGTCTTTGATGCCTTGCCGCCTGATGAAGTCATCGCGAGGCTTGATCCAAGTCTCGAAATGCGCGTGCAAACGTTGCGGGAAGCCAGCCAACGCCAACAAAGGTACATCCTGCAACCATGGCGAAGTAAGTTCGCTCCAAAATATCTATACCCTCATATCTGCTATTCGAAACTAACAACGAAATAAAGTAGCAATATCCTCTTCCTGCCATTCCGCAAAACGACTAACATCGCCCTGTCTGCTGCCATAAAACAGCATATCTCGAGCAAATATGACCAGCACCCGGATATGTTTAGGGATGACCTGGAGGTTATCGATGCTCTGAGACGGGAGGCCGTTAATGTTAAGGAGCCGCATACCAGTGGGATAAGGAAGATTGAGGCGTATGCGGGGCAGTTGGCTTGGATGGGTGGGAAATTTCCTATTGATGTGAGTCTGCAGTCCATGGATTTTGGCAAAGGATGGAGCTAATGTATATGTGAAAGATTGGTGCAGATTTCACTTGGTACCCTGCGCTGGGTTATAATACCGAGAGGCCAATGTCACAAAACAACCTCAAGTTCGAACTATCCAATGTCCTTTACAACCTTGCGGCGCTATATTCTCAGCTTGCTATGTCTTCAAATCGCACTACAACGGAGGGGTTGAGGTCAGCGTGTAACTACTTCTGCCTTGCTGCCGGAGTGATCTCGCATCTTAAAAATGTGGTTATACCCGAATTACGTTCCTCGCCTGCTGAAGATATGGATGCCACAACTCTCGAGTCCCTCGAATTTCTGCTACTTGCGCAAGCACAGGAATGCTTTTGGCAAAAGGCTGTCATGGATGGTTATAAAGACGCTTCTATAGCGAAGCTGGCAGCTCGAGTCTCGGATCTGTATGGTTCAGCTGGTGACTGGGGTGTCAAGAGCGAAGCTATCAGCTCGGAATGGATCCACCATACTACGGCGAAACATCACCATTTTGCTGCAGCGGCCCAATATCGACAAGCTTGTGATTGTCTTGAGAAGAGAAAGTACGGGGAGGAGGTAGCGAGACTCAAGGATAGTATCGCTTGTGTTAACGAGGCGTTGAAGGAGGCGAGATATCTCAATAAAGTGGTACTTGGTGATCTAAATGGGTTGAAAAATAAAGTTCAGGAGGATTTAAAGAGAGCGGAAAAGGATAATGATTTGATTTATCTTAGTGAGTAACTTTGACATCACTTATTGTCGATATGCTAACTCTCTAGTTCCTGTACCTCCAAAATCGGAGCTAAAGACTTTAGAACGAGCGAACATGGCTGTGGCAAAAGTCCCAAAAGAGGTATCAGAGCCGAATTCCTTCATTGGAGACCAGCTTCCATTTGGACCACCACTCTTTGCCAAGCTAGTGCCTTTTGCTGTGCATGTTGCTGCTAGCATTTATGAAGAGAGAAGAGATCGTCTGGTCAACAATAGCATCATTGACGAGCTGGAAATTCTCACGACAAAAATCCACGATACTCTCCGGTCGCTCAATTTACCAGGGTCTCTCCAAGCACTAGAGAAACCTCTTGGACTACCACCAACTCTCCTGTCTCATGCCGAAGAAATCAGACAAGCATATGCCTTGACAAGACTTCAACGATCTTTTTCTGACACGTCGAAATTAAAGGCTTCTGATGATGCAAGCTTCGCAGAAGGAAGAGAGTTGTTGCACGCGGAGGCGGCTGAGAATGAGCGACTGCTGATGAAGTACGGAACTGACAGATGGTCAAGACCAGACTCCAAGTCAGCAGCAGAAAAACTTTATTCCCAGGTAAACGAGATCGATGGATATCTAAAGAGCGCAGCAAATAGCGACCAGCTCGTTGTTGGCAAGTTCAGGGAATGCGAGGATATGCTTAGGATTCTTTCCAGCTCAGACCGGGATATTGGGAACTTCGTGCCAAGTAGCCGCCGTGTTGCAATTCCTCCAAAGCTCGAGGAAGAAGTATCGCGATTACGAAGCAGTCTCAATGAAGTCAGTAGGCTTGAATCCCGACGAAGGAGAAAGATCGAAGCGCTGCGTGAGAAAGCGAAGAAAGACGATATCAATAACAGTATCTTGGCAGAGGCTGCTCGCTTAGAGCGCGAGTATCCCAGCACAGCATTAGTTCCTGCTCACTTTGAAGATTTCTTCGAACAGCGGCTCACAAAATACGACGCAGATCAAGAGGCCCTAAAGACTGAAGCTCACGAACAAGACAGACTTACTTCGCAGCTAGAAGCCGCAAATGCCTCCTTCGTTGCTGCAAGATCTGGTGATACAAGTTCAAGGGAGCGCGAACATGCACTGCAGAAACTCGAGAATGCTTACTTTAAGTATAAGGAGATAGTAAGCAATCTAGAGGTAGGAAGAAAGTTCTACAATGATCTTGCGAAGATCGTAGGGCGGTTTAGAGATGATTGTAAGGCGTTTGCTTACTCGAGGCGAGAGGAAGCTCAACGTTTTGAATCGTAAGTGCTTAACCCTCGCAAATTTGGTTAAATGTCCTTTCAAAAAATACTGACACGACCAGCGACCTCAACCTGCCGTCCCTTTCATCGCTTTCTCTGCAACAACAGAAAGAACAGGAACAACGTGCTCCGCGAGCATACAATACTCGATCCTCAATACATGAGGATATTCCAGCACCAATACCTACAAGAGCATCAGTTGTCCCTCCCCTTCAACAGGTGCAAAGTCCGTCCGTCATGCCAGCAGCTTGGGCACCCGAGATGGGGATCAAATTTGGTGGAGGAGGCCCTCCGCTGCAGGCAGATGGGAATGCGCAAGGTCCACAGCAGAAAACTTGGGATCCCAATGCTGGGTTTAGATTTAGTTAAACAATCAAATAGCATGGGATATGCATGAAAACGGATGGGATGGGATGGTATAAAATCGGTCGGCATATGAATTTATGAGTTTACGAGCGTGCATTTGGACGGCGCTGATCATGGAAGTGGCCACCTTATTTTCAATGAAGCAATTATGACAGTAGCACAGGTATGGTATCATCGTTATTGTAAGTTTCGAGTGAGGTGACTAACTAATCAAAGATTGATTGCTCCTGTTGCAATAATCAATAACTGTCGAACTTTTGAGTGCTTCCTCCTGTTATATAGATGGCTTTAAGCGTTGATGTTCGCTTAGGCTCCTAATGCGCCTCCGTTTAGAAGTGGCCTAGGCGAATACCGACCATTATACTTCATAGGAGGGATGCATTCACACTAATAAAAACACAACACTCATCCTACATAATCCAACTTTAACATACTAAGAGTATATAGCCCTTAAGTAATTCGTTTCTTAATATTAATATATCTATAAACCACCACTCTGCTATTCCAATACAACGTTAAAGAACGTTAAGTTCAATATCTAAGTCTACAAACCATCCAGCCTGGAGTACCACAAAGCCAAACCAATAAAAATTACAATCCAATAATCAATACTCCTCTTATGGCCCCAATTAAACCATAATTCATAATCCATAACCCACACCTCATCACTCACTCAATCAACACTCCAATTTCCACCACTTCCACCCCTCTCTCCCCTCTTCTCTTCTCCTCCAAGCTGCTCTCCAACTCTTTCTTCCTCCATATCATTACTCCCATCCACCAAACTAATCCTACTACCTCTGGCGCTACCATTAGGTGTACTATTCTTCAAAGCCAGTGTTCCCAGACTAACGTTTCTCTCCCTCAAGCTCTCAGTACCGCACGTATCACTGCCATATCCTGTACTCCGCCGAGAGATAACATCCTCGATACTTCCCGGAGTCCACATGTTTTGTACGTTGTGCATACCTACATATTGTGGGAATTTCCCGAAACCCACCATCTTTTGGTTCTTACCCACAATCGCGGGATCTTTGTGGCTATCAGCTCCAGTGCTATCATCATTCTTGTTTTTCTCTCCAACTCGAAACTCGTCGCTAGCATCACCTTCCTCAGAACTGTTTTTGCTGGCACATTGACCGTCAAGCGTAGAACCAATGAAGCCTTTCAGATCTCCAGATTCACTGAGTAATTTCACCTCCACATCAGAAGTACCATCAATAATCCCGCTGTGTACGGATCTCGGGTCTTTGAACATTTTGGACAACACAGAGAGGATTTTCCTATTTCGTACTGTCTCCTCATCAGCGTCGTCCTTTGGGAAGATTCCAAACTCGGCACCGACATCACCGTCGTGTTCTTGGGATAGTAGCTGGGCATTTTCCGGTACGTGGCCATGGGCTTCATTCTTAGGTGGCACATCTGGAGACAATTTAGCGTCTTCCTGCACATGGCCCTTGACAGGCTCCGTGACAAGATCCTTCTCGCTGCCATTAGTCGAATGCGTGCAAGCAATCTCCACAATCACTTCGACCTCTTCTGTTTCATTGACACAATCCCCATAAAAACCCGGATCCGAAATACTAACCCGGCTATGAATGCTAACTTTAGAAGGGCCATCTAAGTCATCATTAGAAGCTTCCTCATTTGCTTTATCACTTTCAGTCCCATCCAGACTTCCATGATGAGTAGCGCTCCAGAGAGTATTTGCCATACGTCTCTCCCTCGAGTTTTCCCTCACAACCTGACGAATCTCCATCTCCAAGCCCTCAAGAGCTCTCAGTTCCAGCGAAGGCAAGATTTCAAGCTCGGGATATTCAAGACTGGCAGCCCTCCTAGAGCCACCGACTTCATCAACATGACCGGTACGGAGATGATGAAAACCTGTGCGGAAATTCCTCTTCAGCCGCGCTGGAAATGTTTCTTTCCCGAGGCGAGCAATTTGCTTACGTTCTTGTTGGCTAAGCTCCGTATTATGACGTGGAATATGCTCTGGCTCAGCCGCGAAGTCATGAGAAATGACTTTATCAGCTGGCCCAGCGCTCTGAGTACGTTCGTGGCGAGTGTGACTTGGATATCGGCACCACGATGGCGGCAGTCTTCCAGTAGATCTTCCGCGATGGAGTGACCGTCCACGAGGTACGACATCTCGACTCTTGTCCTTCGCAGCGGCGTGTACAGCTTCCATTTCATTTTCCCAAGCGTTTATCACACGCTCATGCCGGTCTCTTTCTTCTTGATTAGAGTCCCTCTGTTGAGAAGTTTCCCTGGGTTTGTCTGTGATGCGTTGCGTGACGATACGCTCGATCATGATCGTTCGAATCCGCTCTAACTTCAGGGCTTCGTCATCTGCCTTGGAGTCATCTACAGTCTTTGCTATTTCTTTTTCGCTCTTTCTCTTCCGAGGCAATTTTAAAGAAAGGTTCTTCAGGCTTATAGCGGCAGAGCTGGGAGCCCGCCTGGATTTTGGAACCTTCATTGAACTAGCAAGCCTTCGTGTGGTCTCGTCGCCATGCATTTGGACAGCTCTGTGCCATGCACTCTGCGCACTATCTAATTCGAAAGGGTCTACTCCACCAATAGTCTGCGGGCTTTTGTTGTTGCCAGGAACTGTTGCTACCATTTCCGAAGATTCTGGAAACTTGTAGCCAAAACCCACACGTGGCGTTGGTTCGGATGATACACCCAAGGCACCTGATATCGTGTCGGCCGAAAGGCCTGGGTGTAGATCATCAGCGCCATCGTAGGCACTACCACCTGTAAGCTTTTTCGTGAGCTTAGTGAAGTGCGGTAGACGAGGATGTTGAAAGGCCGCTATAGCTCTCGCAGCTATTATTGACCTTTTCTTCGCCGATTTCTTGTTGGACTCTGACTCTTCAAACTGTTCTCTGAATTTGCTTGAAACGGGTGTTGCCGCACTACGAGGAGTTCCTGGGACAGCAACACTACGACTAGAATTGGTGGCATTGAGCTCAAATCCGTCGGCTAAACCTCCTATTTCTGACAAGGGAGTAGAAGGTCTGTTACCCGTAAGCAGCACTGGCAGTTCAAGTGCGGGGCTCCCAATATGCTCAAATGATGTAGCTGCCGTGTTCGGAGGAACCATGGGTGGTTCTCCATCGTCTGTGACTACGTTAGTCTTCAAATATTGATACGATAGGCAGGAACCGCAGGTCACCACATTTCCCACTTGAAAAAGCGGTGACATCGCCATTGAAACCAAATTGACCCTCTGGATTTGAGAGCAATCAAACGTCTTACCTAGTATAACCTTGTCCTTGATGGAGACTTTGCTTTCTCGAGTTGAGAGCAAAGAGAACAAATTGAATCTGGAGCTCCGTGGTGACTCGGGAATACCTTCCGATACATAGTTAGAGGATGTTTTAGGGCGCAGCAGTTGCCCCCAAGATGGTGGTATCGTATCGCTTAGAGGGAGTGATCCAGACCCAGATCCATCTTGCATAGTACGGGCGCGGCTGCCATGCGTAAAACGGGAGGCACCGCTCATATTAGACAGACCCCGACGATGCCAGAATGATGGCTGTGGTGAAGATGCTGAGCTATTCTGGTCTCGTGCTAGGAGTTTGGAAATGCCCATCTCATGCAGGTGTAAGGGCTGTGATTCTTCTGAAGTGCCATCTGTGTCATGACCGTCAACACCTCCGAAATCCTCGGATGGAATGCGACTGTTAGCGGGGGCGACTGGGGTTAGATCATCATCTGAAGATAATGTTATTGCCTGAGAAGGGACACGAAGACCTTGGCTATTTAGCCATTTTCTCATTGGAGGCGGACTAATAGCATCTGGGCCACTAGTCTCTATGATTGGAAGTGTGTAGCCCTCGCTAAGCTTGCGAAGATTTGTACCTCGATCCTCAGCAGTAAACGAAAGCCTCCAAGATGATCTGTTCATGGCAGAATCCGAGATGCTAGGTGGTCTCTGTGGTTGTATCTTTGGGGAAGGCGGTAAAGGAACAAGAGAACTTCGCTTTCTCGTAGGTTGATAAGTCTTCAGAGCCTTGAAAGCCTCTGCTTCGTCAGAAGTGCCGGGTATGCTATGTCTTCGTGACTGAGTTGAGTTTGAGCGTCTTAAATCACCTGAGCGTCCGATTTGAGCATCTGAGAGTCGTCTCGGTATTAGAAGCGATGATTTTGATCCTATCTCAGAGGCGAGTTGGTATCCTCTTCCCTCCATAAGAGTCATTTGTTGCCTGCACATGTCAGCGTCTAGAACGTTCACTTCTCTTAATTATCCTAAATATGATATGCCGATGTGGCCAGTGGTGGGGAAGAATATCAAGGCTTACTTTTCGTAGTCGGGGAAGAGATTATACCCCTCAAACTTCATAGAAGGCTCTCGTTTTAAGCTTGGTAGTACCGGCGTTGGTATCTGATGTGCTTCACACTCGCTAACGATGGACTTTGCATCTTCATCGTAGGCCTCTTCGTTGCTCAGCTCTTCCTGAATCCTCTTGTGTCTAATTCTTCTAAGTTCTGCCCTCCGCTCCATATCCTCCTCGCTATTTTGCTTCGAAGTAGCCAGATCACGAGAGGTGTGTTTTTTGAGTCTCAACTTGACAACATTGAGAGTGTTGCTGCTCTTCTTTGGGGTGATGCAGAGCTCACTGTCCATATCCGAATCGTCAGCTTTGGCATGTTCACTGATAGCAGGTGGTGATTCTCGATATAGATGTTTCTGAATTCTCGACTTGACCATGCGCAGAGTGACAGAGCTTTTTTTGGGCGTGACTTCCGCATCCTCATCTTCCGACTTGTCATCAAAGAGAGCTTGAAGTGCTACAGCGTCCTCTGGCTTTGAAAACCGAGAAACAGTGCTTGAAGTTAAGATGGGACCTCGGATTGATTTCTTCCTCGGCTTGGATGGCGAGACTGCTGGTCGGGGAGAGTCGCCTTCTGGGGATGGTGGGTCCCGACTGGTGCAGCAAGGAGCAGAGGCCATGCTTGCAGGGCGACATATGAAGATTAAGTGATACCAAAAGCATCCAAGAAGTCGGCCAAGAAGACAATATGCTACTACTGCGTTTTTGTTTTGTTTTTTTGCTGGGTCCAAAATGTGTAGAATGGTAAGAAAGCTCAGGATGCGGGGGGAAGATGAAGGAGACATTGGAGAAAGGGTAGTGCCTGCCTATCTAGATGTGCTGAATGAGAGGTTACACTGAACAACAATGCGAAGGAGAAGGAGAAAGAGAAAGAGGAAAGAGTAACGTATCTGTCTACAGTAGACCACAGAACTTGTAATAGGACCAAAGCCATGTCATAACTTCTACTGAGATGAGAGTTCTGTACGAAGCACTGCCGAGCATATTTGTTAGGCTGATGATATAAGTAAAGATGCTTTAGACTGTTTCTTGGTCGTTCAATCGTTCAATCGTTCAATCTAGCTCAGCTATGGGAAAGGCACTACACTCTGCTTGATATTGCCAAAACTCTGGCACGAGTAGCATGTCATCATAGCCCATAGCTCACAGCATCAGAAGTCTGTCACCTAGTGGTCGTACCGAGTCTTGGAAGTTGGTTATTGTTGGAAAGTTGAAGGAATTATAGGAATGCTGGGAAGTCTTACGGAGTAGGTAGATACTCGTATAACCTCTCGCCACGTGATACTGGTTAAAACCACAGTAACCACTTCTAGTTAACTTCCACCCCCTTTCCGTTCTACTCAAATTCTCCTTCGTCTTCATCTCCTCACAACTCAATTGGATGTCAGAATTACCTTCTTTCGCACACACACACACACAATCGCTATTAGAGAAACGCCATCGCGGAATCGCCATCTAGAAGGTCATGCAGGATATTCCACCCATTTTACCTTTGGCTGATCATCATTGCGAAACGGCTGTCCAAGGGATGGCCCTCGAGGTTGGGTAGCGGTGGAAGTCACTGTAATGCGACTCCTCTACATCCTTCTCTTCTCTTCTCTTCACCCTGTGCTGTCAATGCCTCAGCTCGCCAAACAAAAGAAGCATCGTTTATCCATGCGTTGTTCTTAATGAACCCCGTCTTATATATCCTCACCCCACATGGTTTCCAACCTCCCCTTGTGCATTTTTACGCCAGTTCTCAAACTCTTTTTTTTTTGCATGTTGTTGCAGCCCACTTTCTAGACTTTCTTCTCCTTGGTCCTACGTCATGATCATCTCAAGGTTCGTTTCGCTGCTGATGGCAGGCGGCGTGGCAGGACCTCGCTCTGGATTGCTGGGCGCTGTCTACACAGGGTACACGTTGGGCAGCATTGTTCTTTGGGCAGGGTGCTCCTTCCTTTTGAGGCTATTCACAGGGTCTACCAACCACTTGCAGCTCGCTGCGAACCCCCTCCCCATTACTATCTCTCAAGACATGAGGCGTTCGACCGTCTCAACCCCGGGATCTTGGGATCGCGCGTGTGGTTGGTACGTCAGAGGCTGGTCTGTCAATCCTTCTGGGAGATCGGAACCGGGCTGGGGAGATCATAATGAGATGATGGGGCTGGTTATCCTGTGGATGCGAAACTGGTGAAACTAGTACTGTATAATAAATCTGCAAGTCCCATGAGGAGGGCTTTCTTTTCCTATCAGCTTTCATATCACCTTATGCTCCATTGTACAATTCTTCTGCCTTAGAGTGGCAGAATTTCCCTCCACCACGGAGAGAGCACTACGAAGAAGGCCCTCGTATCATATACCGGCACCTCTCCCCATATCACCTTTTAGTTTTGAAGACGTCAATCCTATCGAAAAGAAAATGTCGGGTGAAGGAGCAAGTGAGCTTCCAATATACTACGGAAGTAAGACCTCCGATGGCGAACTTGTTAAAAGACCCCCTTCCAACATGGCAGACCTGGCGCTGAGTTCTCCCACTCGCGCGTACCATCCTTCATCATCACAAGCATACTCTCCAGAACGTACTCCAGTAGAAGTACAGCACTCGGGTGAATCCATTGGCCCACCAGGTCTCAGACGTAGACCGAGTCAACAACCCACTCAACGTCGTCTTTCTGCTGGAGACTACGATCGCAAAGAAAGCTTCAACTCAAATCGACCCTTCGTCCGCGATGATGGCTATTACCGCGAAGACGACCGAGACTATCGCAGCAGGCGAGACGACTATGAACGTAGTGTACACCCGGACAATTGGGAGCGTTCAAGACCACCACGGACTTATCGCAACACCCAATTCGATCAGCAGCCTCGTGCCAACTCGACCAAGCCATACTACGAGGAGACAGGAGCAGACTTTTCACAAGAGAGAAATTCTAATGGGTGGATTGTAAGCGAGAAACGACGACCTTCGGACGAAGAGAGCGTCGACGGATATAATTATGACCAGCACAAGAAATTTGACGTCAAGAATATGACACCAGATCAGAGGAAGGAGGTCATGAGATTGCCTTGGATTGCATGGATGAACAGCGACCTGAAGAACCGTAAGTCACCATATATCCTTTTAGTCGACCTACCCAACTAATAACATTAAAAAGACTTCGTAGCAACACTTGGAGAATTTGTTGGAACAACCATGTTCTTATTCTTTGCTTTCGCTGGAACACAAGTCGCCAACGTTCAATCCACTGCTTCCACAGACTCAGCTGGCACAGCCGGAACGACCACTGGTGGAGCAACTGGTTTCAACATCGCAGTCTACTTGTACATTAGTGTTATCTTCGGATTCTCCCTCATGGTCAACGTCTGGGTCTTTTTCCGTATCTCCGGTGGCCTCTTCAACCCAGCCGTAACGCTGGCCATGACTCTCGTCGGCGCCATTCCCATTCCCCGCGCAATGTTCTTGCTTTTCGCCCAACTTGTAGGTGCCATCGCCGCCTCAGGAATGGTCCTTGGTCTTTTCCCGACCAAATTCAACGTCAGAACCACCTTATCCACTCAAACTAGTCTCGTCCAAGGTGTGTTCATCGAAGCAATCCTCACCGCAGAACTCGTCTTCACAATTTTCATGCTGGCAAAGGAAAAGCACAAGGCTACATTCATTGCACCCGTCGGTATCGGACTTGCCCTCTTCATCGCTGAAATGGTAGGCGTCTTCTACACCGGTGGCTCGCTCAACCCTGCACGCTCCTTCGGTCCTTGCGTTGTGACCTGGACTTGGGACCACGAGCACTGGATCTACTGGGTCGGACCCGTTATCGGATCTCTCATAGCAGTGTTCTTCTACAAATTTATCAAAATGCTCGAGTACGAGATGGCCAATCCTGGACAGGATGGTGACGATGAGAAGAATCCACTCAAGAACGAGGAACTCCGACAACAAATTGCCCTCGAAAGACGACAACAAAAGATCCAAAGAACGCAGAGTCAGGCTCGGAGGCCTGCATCATATGACTGACGGGACTGGAACAGGCCAGAGGAGATGGAGATGGATATTGAGATGCCCATCGTCCATTACGTCCTTCGAGATAACAAGAGTAATGCGAGAGGAAAGAATGTGGTATGGTGGAAAGAAATGAAGTAAATATAATAACGATGATGATAATTATTACGATGGGGTATTATGGCCTTGATGATGACGAGACGAGTCTCCTTGGGTCTGAAATGGCTTGTTAATCATCGGTCGATCAGCTACGGGTATGCTTTTGTTCTCCAGCCAGGGAGACATTTCCTTCTTGAAGAGGGAATTAGGGATATGGAGGATTACGATGATGGGTTATGGGTACTTGCAATGACTTACTTTTGATGATTGACTGTGTAATATAGCGGAATAGGTACCTCTTTTTGGTGTTTGCTTAATTCGGGATAGTGGTTAGCTAGTACAAACAATGGAAAGGACTACCCTACTACTTTAATTTTCGTGCCTGGAGTTGTTATGTTGAACAGTGAAGTATATTCTAAGATAGGCCTACAGCTCCCCTTACTTTTTCTCTCGGTAAAAAGCAATCTCTTTGTAATAGAGGTCTATAGGGCCTCTACAAAGCTATTAGCTCTGTACAGAATACAAAATTAATAGAGTTGTTACCTCAAATGTGGCCTTCTGTGTGTTATCTATCTAGATAAATTTGTCACTTAACAATCCTTAAATACCATGGCTAAAACTTCATTGCGTGCTGTTATTAGAGAATACTACTATTCTCTTGATATATAATCTACAACCATCTACATACTCCACAGAAACCAGAACGAGTGCCTTTTCTGTAATTCGATATTACTACCTAGTTTACAGTAATTAGCTCTAGAATAAATTTCGATTAGTGTAACTAAAGTGACTTTAATAAATAATTAACTACTTAGGTATAGACATTCTAGTTACAAGTTGTGTGAATACAAGCTTTATAGCCTATAGATACAGCGTCCTCTAACAGGCTAATAGCTACTCTCGTTATAAGGGGATTTATAGCGCTTAGACGCTAAAGGTAGGATAGTATAGGGCAACTATAGTGCTTAATCACTAAGCGGACGAGCCCTACAGGATCCTTAAGCGGTAATCTACAAGCTCTAAGCCCTAAGCTACAGGCTTCATACCCTGTATTTGCACGACTTTTAACCGGAATCTCCGTGATTTAGGATACTTAGTTGACTTGAGTAATTCACTTGATTTAACTAACTCACTATTTTAGTAACTCTCTTAACCCTAAACCATAGTAACAAAAAAACGGTAAATTACCTACATCAACTGAATTACTTAAACCTAATACAGACAGTACTTACAAATCTCACCAATTGACTAAATCTACCCACTTATAAAGCCACAAGTCTTAAGTTCTCAAAAACTACACTGATCCTAAGAGCTTTATTTACTGCATACAGTACAAGGCAACTAACCTACTACCCATTAGGTAATAGAATAAGGTAAACTCTAGCGTCGCTTACGGTATCGGATTCGGAAAGCTAAGCTACTTGTATCTAGAAATAAATTAAGCTTAGTGAGGTTAATGTGCATTCCCGTCTAACAAGTACAGTTGTCAGTCCTCGGACTAAAATCTGACGTTAGCTTAAAGCTTACTTCCTTCTTTGCTTTCTTTCTTCCTTTGCTTGCTTGCCTGCGCATCAAGATATATTTCCATCCTGTTTCCCTCCTTCAAAATTACAGTGACTTTTTTGAAAATTATTAGATATATCAAAGGTGTCAGTCCTGACCCCTTGGAAACAGCAAGATGGCAGCAGCAAATAAACCATCCGTGGTGATTGTGCATGGTTAGTCAGTCATTTGAATATCCAAATCACTCACTAACTCACTCACTCTATATTTTCACTCTCCCCTCACTCCATCCACCATGCCCCTTTCCCCAAGCCAAAAAGTGAAAACAAAAAGAGAAGTAAAAACAAAAACTAACAACACCAAACCTCTTAAATAGGAGGCTGGCATACACCCCCACATTTCACCCCCTAACAACCCATCTCCACTCAAAAAACTACACCTCAGTCCACACTCCCCAACTCCCTAGCTGTTCCTCCTACGACCCCACAATAACCATGTATCAAGACGCCTCCACAATCCGATCCCTTCTCTCAAAACTAATAGAAGAAGAAGAAAAAGATGTGATTGTTATTATGCATTCTTATGGAGGCACAGTTGGAACAGAGGCTATTGGAAAGACTTTTTCGAGGAAATGGAGAGAAGGGAAGGGATTGAAAGGTGGTGTGATTGGATTACTTTATATGTGTGCTATGATTTTTGAGGTTGGTGGATGTAGTGCTTTGACATTTAAGGATTTTCCTTTGGATATTCAGGTTACTCTTGAGGTATTGTTTTTTTCCCTCCCGCCTTTTCCTCACCAAGTTCTTTCTTATCTTTCAAGCTCTGCATCTCTCCCCCTCATTTCATTACTTCTATATCAAAGAAATCCTCTACGTATTCTTTGAAAAACATCCTAAGATTTATTCTAAGAGGATTACCGGATTTTCTTTATTTGAGTGCCTCCTAATACTATAATACTAATAACTATACTAACAACTAATCTCCCCACAAAAAAGGAAGACGGACTCTACACAATGACACCAACCCAAGCAGCCTCAAACCTCTATCAAGACCTCCCTGTTTCTGCTTAAGAACACTGGATCTCGCAACTTAAATGCTTCTACGTAACAACACAATTAAACCCCCTCACAAACGCAGCATGGTTATATATCCCAACAACATATCTTTTCTGTACGGAAGATCGGAGTATTCAGATTGAAGCGCAGAGGATGATGGTGGAGAAAATCAAGGGAGTTTTGGAGAAGGAGGGCATGGCGGGGTTGTTGAGGACTGAGAGTTGTGGGAGTGGTCATAGTCCTTTTTTGAGTATGCCTGAGAAGGTTGTTGACATTGTTGATGGGATTGTTGGGGGGTTGGTTTGAGGCGTTCGGTAAGAGGTTTGTGCGTTGTGGTGGGAAATGAGTGGTGTGTTGAAGTTATTTTCTTTTGATGGAGTTTTGTCAGGTGTAGGCGTTGTTATACAAGAAGAGGTCTAAGTTAGTTACTCAAATAGTGATTTACTTACGGAGTAAGACTAAATCTAAAAGAAATTAATATGCCGGCATAAAATTTGTAGCTACAGTAAGAAGTGCCAGGAAAAAGACCAAATATTTGTACAACACTTAGTCGTAATATGATTTAATCTTGATAAAAGAGCTTCCTAATTTATGACCTGTTGTATGAGTTGTATGAGGTAGTCTAAACTTTGTATACAGCCTTGAGCTCTCGACTTACTGACTGTGCCAATACACACCCTACCATGCTTCATTATATCAATAACCATATCCTAACAGTAAAAAAAGAAAGTAAGTACCCTGAGGGGTGGGTTGGACTAGGGTAAGAATTTGCAGCTCTCTACGCTTTGAACTGATTTCGAGAGCCTTACACATATGAACTTGTTTCACAAGAGCAGATGTTGTTGAATTCGCGTCAATTACTGTTACCTGCCTAAAGCACAAAGTGAGATGAGATCGTTGGTCCATCGCTCCTCCCGACGCAAAGCGGGGTCCATGCAAGAGAGCAATAGAACATCGAAAATGACCGACCAAAAGGAAAAGAAAACTCATGATAGCAGGCAGTTACATGTTGAAAAAAAGTAAAAAAGGAGACCCCTAAACACCGGTAGCACCATCCATAAGCCGCTATCCAGAGCTGTTATCAATCTTGACGCCTCCGCAGACTCCACTTGCCTATCCTCCATATCTCACATTAGGTAGCGCCTCTACGGCAATTACCTACTTCTTGGCGGCCTTAGCCTGCTCAACAAGGTACTCCTCGTCTCTGTATGACGAATTAGCGGAGTATCTTTGGGGCATTTGCTGAAAGAGTACTTACGATGCATCCAGAATGTCATACTCCTCGTCGGTCAAGAAACCGTCATCAGTCTCCTCATCGAGTGGCTCATCAACGAAGTCTTCGAACTCATCGAGGTCAGATTGTGACTTTGTCTCAGGGTTTTCTACAGTCTCCTCGTGTATGCTCGTGGTAGGAGATTCCTTCTCGAGCTTAGGGAAGATCATCTGGCTGCGTTCAGCAACAGGCTCTTCCATTGGCTCCTCTTTGATAACAGGTGCAGGGACCTCGACATTGATGTCACACCACATTCTGGGGCCGAACTTGGTACCGTCTGGGCCAGTAAGGCGCCAGTATGACATGGCATTACCAGGTTGCTTAGGTGTTCTCATCAGAACGGTAAATCCAGCCTCTTGACCTGGTGCAACTTCGGTGTAGCAGGTGGTGCTCTCAGCAGCGCTGACAAGCTCATGAACGCTGGCTGGGTGGTCGGGGTCATTCGCACACATATTGTCACCACCAGTGAACTTGACGCTGCATCCAGCTGGCCATGCAGAGTTACCACCATTACGGAGGTACCAAGTCTGCTCGAAGACAGAGTTTGGTGTGAATGTAGTGCCATCACGAACAGCGTCGCGGACGAAGTAGGCAACCAATTCCTCCTTGACAGCTGGAACTGGAAGATCCTTGACCTCCTCAGTCTTGACTTCCTGCTTCTCCTCAACCTTCATAGCTGGCTGAACAATCTCTGCCTTGGACTCGCTTGGCTGGAGGTCTGCAACAGTCTGGACTTGAGTTGCGGCATTTGCTGACGCAGTTGGTGTCGTCTCAGTTGCCTTGGAAGTTGTACGACCACGGTGGCGGTCACCCATCACTGGCATGGCTGTACCATCACCATGCTCACCAATAGTGGTGATGTTAGCAAGACGAACAGGAGTTCTGAACTTGATAAGAGGATGTGTCTTGTTGTGCTGGTTGGATGGGCTTGCCTCGCAGTTGGCACAGAAATCAGTGTCGTGGCAGACAGCACACTTGTAGCGGTCTCCTTTGATGTAGCTTTGCACGCCACTGTTGGCGTTGCAAAGAGGCCCATCGCAGTAGATTCCCTGGTGACGAGCCTTGGTGGCATACCCAGAAACAGCCGCCATATCATAGAGAGGTTCGTAAATTGGTACAAATCGGTGACCTGGGTGGATGAAGCTGGAATTGACAATGCAGGTGGAACAGAAATCCCAGTCTGGGCAGTCAAGGCACTTATGTCGGACACCATAGACGTATTTGTCACAGCCATCACAGATAGCGTTATGGCTGGTGTTACGACCTGGTGCGAGCAATTCCTTTGCAAGCTCGTCGAGGTGCGTATCCTCAACAGCTGGGGAGAAGGCATGCTTGGGGTTATGGCCATGCTCCATGTTGACATGGCAAGCAATGCAAAGGTCGTAGTCATCACAAGTCGTACAAGTCACGAATTTGTCCTCAGGGAATTCTAAACATCATGTTAACCACCAGAAAAACATGTGGAAAGTTATGAAGACGTACCTTGAATGCAGGAATTGCAAGTGCGAGCAGCATCCATGTACTCTGGCTCCTCTGGAGCAACGAGAGTGACCTTAGACTCAGAGAACTGAGCAGCTTTTGGTGCAGCTTTAGGTGCAACAGTTTCTGTGGTGCTGTTGATAACCTTGCCATTCTTGACAAAACGCTTGATCATCCAGTGTCCCTCGCCCTTGCAGACAACGCCATCCTTGACACAGGTCTCACACAGATCAAAATCGCCATCATCACAAATACTGCAGTGGTAGTGCCCGTCTGGGATTTTATCATTGCAGTTGTTGCAGTGAACGGCAAAGATCTCGGTTGGCGCAGGAACACCGGTGTGGTTGCGGATGGAGTTCTGGCGCTCGTGGGATACGCCGGCAAGCTCCGCAAACCACTTCTCGCGAGCAGCAGGGCCGCGGGTGACGGGAATTTCGGTAGACGACTGACTTGATTGCTTCTGCGCAATGCCGGAACTGGACTTGCTCGAGGTTGCAGAGAGGCTGCATCGGGAGTTTCTAAGAACGAGTTCCTCGAGACCACGGGATAGCTCGGCGACGGAGCGTACTTGGTTGATTGTGTGCTCGGGGACGCACTCGTTCAGTGTAGATGGAGGTGGAGAAGAGTATGTTGGTTGTTCAACCTCAATGACAGCACTTGGTTCCTCATCTTCAACGGTTGCGGGTTTAGGCAACACTCGTTCTGGTTCATCCTTTGTGACTGGCATGATCTGCTCTTGATCCTTGATAGTAACCTTGAGACGGAGCTTTAGTTTTGCCTTTGCAGCACGGTAGAGTTGCTTGTAGACGGAGGCATTGTTTGGATCAAGAACGACGAAGGCCGCGGCACTGTCGGAATAACGTTCAAACACGGCTTCGGAGGTAGGTGGAATAGCTAGAAGGTAACGAAGCTAGAAATCACATAGAAATCAGCATTGCTCGAATGATCCGGAATTGGAAAGGGGCCCGATAAGGGGAGATGGATAAAGAACTCATCAGCAGACCGAGAGCCTTGTCTGCGTGGATGATGATGATGATGGTATGACATACCTTATCGGGAAGAGTATTGGCACCGAGATCACGGAGAGGGACCTTGAATTTTCTGTTCGTTCCATCCTGATTGATCTTGAGCGAGACCAGAGTATCTGGATTTGTTGCTGAAGTCGACGCCATGATTATTGTGTGATGCTGAACGTTGTTGTGTTAGTAAGTTGGTTCGTTGGCAGGCTGAGCAGCGGTGACGAGCTACACAAAGTGTCTCAAGTTTGGTTTGGGAGACGTACAAGTAATGTTGTACTCAGAGGGTGTCGACTTGACGATTCAAGGATAATGAGAGTTCCAAGAAAGATGGGGGTGGTTGAAGAGAGGTAGAGGTCAGGAGCAGGTGGAGAGCTCGAGATGATGTACGAAAGGGTTGGATGGAGGTGATGGAGTTGATGGTCGACTCCGCAACTGGGTTGCCTGATAAGCGGTCGTGCGCTAGCGCCACTTACTCGCCAGGTAGGCTCAGGCAGTTCGCGAGCTTGCGTCTTCCTCGACGACAAATCAGATTCGAGAATCGCTTGGAAAGAGGCAATATGAGGCAACGAGAAGGGCAATCAGGAGAGCATTTGCAAGAATCTTCTGTCCTTGTTCTACCTATTCTTTATTACTTATCTTTCGAAGCAGAAAGAAGGTGAGTGATGATGAATGGATCATTTGGCGGTGAATAATCTACACGGGGTACCTTAGAGCCAAGCTACCTAGGTACGCCTACGTCTTGGTCTTGAATCACTCTACTCGGTTAAGCTATCGCCGCCGTCTTATCCTCAAAGCGGACCAAGCGGACCAAAAGTCACGGGCGAACCGACAGATATTGTGAATAGAACGCAGTGTAAGAATGCACCTTTGGTTATGTATTTATTAATGTGCAAGCTGGTTTTGTTTGTTTGTTTGTTTGTTTGTTTCTTTTACAATGCTTAATGAGGATGGGGGTGAACTAATCACACAGTGTACATTGTTGCGAATGTCAATGAGAGGTCGGGGTAGTTTGAGGCGTATTGACTTTCATATGATGGGCCGGAGTTTTAAGACGCCATCAGTAAAGACGCCATGCCATTTATTCCATTGTTGGCCAAGATTGGGTCACCCGACACAGAAACGAACGGATACCTTAGGTACAATAGATCCGGATTGGAAGGTTATTATTGCGAATCAAATCTACGACGCCTTACAGAGTGGGGTACACTTCCAAGAACGGCAACTGGAGTCTCATATTTTGACGCGCTTACTCCGTACAATGACACGACTCCTAACTCGTAAGCGCGTGGTTGACCTTGGCCTAAATATCTTACTAACCTAATTCTCTAGGTGATGATTCGCTGTTCTTCTTAATAATTCACTCGTCATTTCTAGAGAGTTCTCACTTGTGCTCGTTTAAATTAAAAGCAAGGCGTCAATTTGTTTAAGAGTCATTGGAAAGACAGCACAAAATTGCCACACATATCATTTGCTGCTATGTTGAGAGTACCATACGAATTCTTTTTAAGGCCATTTTTGATTAGGGTCATATTGACATGTAAGGGATGGTTCACTCAAATCAAGCGAGTTACTTAAAATTAAGTGACTTACTCAAACCCATCTCTTATGTCTCAATAGACGGCAATCCAAAATAGTCTCTTACAAATCGCAGCGTACTGTTACTAGAATCCAACCAGCTACGAATACTTTTAAAACCTTCAAGCGTAGAACTCGCTGCCAGGTTTCATATACTGCAAAAATATCTGACCCACTGTCAGTTGCCAACATCAAGCAAGACTGCGCAAACCAGGTACTAACCTCCTTATCATGGCCTAGGACAACCTTTGCACTTGTCCTTCTGGCTAGCATATGAATCATCTGGTTGCTTTTCACCCAGCTGTCGTGATCCCTTGCCAGCCATCCATGGGGCACACTGTCTTCGTAATTCTCCCTGACGTGATATTGATCGGTAGTAAAGATCCAGGTTCCACTTTCTTGCAAATTCACAACCAGAATACTCAATCCCGGTGTGTGTCCAGGCGACAGGCGAAGCGTAAGCCCTTGGGTGATCTCGATAAATGGCCCACTCCAGGCCTGCCAATTTATGTCGAACTGTAGGTAATGAGGCATGTAGACCCCAATATCACTTTTGGTGGCAACCGAGTAGAAGGCATGCTTGAGTTCTATTTCATGGACATAGACTGGAACACCTGTGCCACGAAAGCTCTCTAGTCCTCCAGCGTGGTCGATGTGCAAGTGGCCGATGATAACAGCTTTTATATCTTTGATGTCGTTACCAGTAGCTGCAATAGCTGCGGCAAGTTCGTGTTCAGGTGAATAATTTACACGCGCAAAGATATCGTTGACTGGTGGACCCCAGGTCGTGGGATAATCCTTTCCAGAGCCAGTCTCATAGAGGATAAGACCTTCAGTCGGGTGCCAGATCAATGCTGAAATCATGACGAGCTCTCGACGCTCATTACGGACATTTGGAGCACTCAATGTTGAAGTACCGCCCTGTACAAGGTTAGTGCGCCTCCTATAATATCTGAAAGCAAAGATCGAGACCAACCCCACGAATCATCCATCCCATATCAACCTCGAGGCTACCTAGATTCAAAAGCTAGGGCAACTTAGAGTGTGGCCCGAAAACACTGCCTTGTTATGCGTACCCATAGTTTGGATCCCTTTACTTTACATTAATATTACTTCTTTTTAAAGCGAGAACTGCTTACAGCTGGTGCCTTGACCATGTTGTCAAGTGAGACGGGCAATCCTTCCATCTTTCCTACGACGTATGGGTGATGCCAATCAAACAGTAGTAAACTTCAAGCCGGCGTTGAAGGAGAAAACTCTGGATTTGAAGCTACTCAAAGCTTTAGAGAGTCTATATTCGAGGACTCACCTGGCTGTGCTTCGAGAGTAAATTTCAAGGACTTGTACAAGTTGCGGGGCTTTTATGCGTCTTGCTTATAAAGGTCCAAGTCAGGAATGGCCGACTAGTTGGGAGGGGTTTGTCGACGGAAATAATATATCAGGTATTACTCACTCAACGATTGGTAAATATGACAGAAACCCGGAACTTCATGAGGGGTAAAGTGGCACCTTCTGGACAAAAATAAAAAACGTCATTGGAGGTGGTACAAACTGTTACCTATGACATACAAGAGCGTTGGAGGTGTCCACGACTGAGTTATCAAGCAGTGCAAGGCGAAACAGCGTCGGGCCCTCGGGAGACTTCCCAAAGACCTAGAACTTGGCCCCAACACCGACAATACCCGTGTTAAGACTGTACTGTATATGTCTAAAAAGCAGAGAATGTATTTCATAGCGATTATTGCACTTGCATTGATCGATAAGGCTGATAGGCCTACCTGCAAGGACTTTAACAACTTCCCAACAACCCCCCTCGGCTGACAGGGTTCCCTTGCTCTTTTACAACTCTGGAGAGCGTATTGAGAGAAGTATGAAGCTTATCGATTCGACCTGATCGGTAGCCTTTATAGCTCTCTGAAGGGCTATTGTAGGTATAGGATGTCACGATGTGCCTCTGGACAAATAAGGTGACATCTACATTGTCGAGCCTGTAACTGTAGGCTTGTAGCTGCGGTCATATTTGTCGCAGCCTAAAGACTCCCTAATAGCTATTGTTCGTGGCGATAATTACATGAAACTGGCATCTCTGTGGTTGATTTAAGATATTGGATATGTTTGGTCTGGGGTGATCTTCTTGATGCCAGGCTTGCCAGCCCAGGGTTCGTGGGCGCTAAACCGAAAGCGGGTAGTGATGTGTTGAACCGTGAAGCTTCCTGCTGGAGTTCACCTCGAAATCTTGCCATCTACTTTTCCTTCTCGCCCAAACTTGCTCACGGAGTGCAGGTATCACCCTTTCACTCATCGAATCCGCCGACAGATTCCACGACTGTCGCATATACTCTTATTGCCGCAGGCGGTACACTTCTGGAACGCCACCTCGTGTATGAACTGTCCGGAAGTATCGCCCCTTCGATCCTCAACACTCGCCCATCAACCCGTCGCATCTCAATCGACCCTTTGCAGCAATCTCGAACATGGCTTATCGTCACAGGAGGGACTTGGCTGCAAGTCGGAGACGGGTTGAGGACGAGGGTGATGAGGAAGGAGGCCCCGACACTCTTGACTTGGATGATGACTCGTTGAGTGAAGGGTCAATAATCAGTGACGAAGACGGTGGTAGTGAAACTAGCAATCCAGATGCAGCATCGCCAGAGTCACCCGGCCAGATCAAGATAAACGGGAATGGCCCCAAGGCAGCCGAGAATGGGAGAGCAAAACACGTACCAACAGGGCCTAAAGCACAGCTATCAAATGGCACGAGTGATATGGATATGATGCTTAATGGCCTCAAAATATCAGATCAAAACGGAACTACTCAGGAGGTGCAATATGAGGATCTGCGGGAAGAAGCTGATGTGCCTGAGCCTTCTCCAGTCGTGGTGTCATCTACCGCTCAGATGGATCAACCACAAGAGCAGCCCTACGAGCGAAGGAGACGGGAACACGAAGAATACAAGAAGAAAAGAGACGCAGATCCAGCTTTTGTGCCAAACCGTGGAGCTTTTTTCATGCATGACCACCGACATGCTGGTCCCGCAGCCAACGGCTTCCGTCCATTTGGTAGAGGCCGAGGACGTGGTCGGGGTGGCATTGGGGGTCCATTTGCTCCTGCGAGGTATTATCCTAAAGCACTTTACAGCGACGATTTGTATGCTAATCTCTTGTGTAGTCACATGTCTCAACCGTTTGAACCTACCGACGCTCCTTGGGCACACGACATGCACGAAGTGATTAGTGAGCCTCGTCCCCGAAATCTCCAATCGTCGGGATATCTCAATGGTTCCTCAAATCAACCTGGACGAGCTCCTGCAGTTGCACCAGATGCGCCGAAGATAAACCGTGCGTTATCCACGACGAAGCATATAGGAAATGTACAGATCAGGGTTTTCTTTTCTACAATGGAGAAACCTATTGCATTTCCAGGAATCCCAGTGAAGCAGTACACCAAACTTCCTGACCACCGCCCTCCTCTGCGCCGTGATAAACCCGTTCGGATATCTCTTCCTGATAATCCACCACGTTATATATACCCTGCAATGGATCGTTCATTTATCTTCATTCCAAGAGCAATGAGACCGAACCAGCAAGGATTTGGAGGTCGTGGAAGAGGAAGATCTTCAGGACTTGGATCAATCGGCGGCTACTCGAGACGTACGAGCGTTTTTGGTGGCAGTTTGTACGGAAGTCAATACACTCCAAGCATAGCGATGAGTCGCCGATCATCTTTGGCGCGAGAGGTGAGCAGAGACCATATAGTATCACCAAACGGTTCCGCAGTTTCCAGGCCACAAATGGCTATGGATCCATCTAGGCCAGTTGTAAAGCTGCCTCCGGCTAGCCAATCTGCTCAGCCTCAGAATGCACAAGAGGCTATAAATGTACCACAAGCCGGTTATCAGGAGGAGGCACCATCTACTGATGATCTTCAACGACAACAAACTTACCCCCTGCCGCAAAAACCAACCTTCCGAGAAAATCGGCCCAACCCAATTCCGATGCATCAACCTCGACCACAGAAAGCTGTCTCTGTGGCTGATATCGAGTCTCCTGCTACACTAAACTTCAACCCTCCTCAACAACATCAACAGCCCTTCCATCAACAGGTCCCTCTCCAAGTCAACAACTATCAGGATCAAATGCTTCATTCTCGCAACCCATCATATCCAAGCCAGGCATCCACTGGAACACCATTATCACAAATTCCAGAGCGTGCCATTCACGCTCAACCCTTTCAGCCAAACCCCTACCAACAACAAGGTTACTACCCCCAGCAATCTTACCCAGTCATGCCACCACCTCCTGGCTACTACTACCCACAACAACCATATAATTCATCGATGGCTCCATCAACTGGTGCGGCGACGTCTTTCATCCCAGCACAGCACCAGCAACCACCACAACCTTCATTTTCACAACCTGGCCCCCAACAAGACACTTCGGCATCACAACCTCCTCAAAATCTGGTAGCACAAGAAGTCAATGGAATGGTTTACTACTACGATGCAGCACAAATTCCAGCGGTAGCCACCTTCCCAGCCTACCAGCAACCGCCACCTCCAACGTATCCCATGCAACCAGTCGGCGGCGTAGTAGGGATGGGCGGAATGATGACACCAAGTCCGGACGGCTTTTACTACCCACAAGGACCACAAGGCGTAGTCTACTACCCTCAGTAACAATAGTTTCTTAGCCGGGTATTGGGTTTCTGCGGGAACCAAACCAGGATCTACCACTTCTTTTCAATATTCTTTTTTAATGCTCTTCAGCGGTCCTTGTCTCTAGGTGCTACCATGTGCGAAACGGAGGGGGTTTTCATTGCACTTGTTGCGCTTGTGCTACTGTGTTGTGCGTGTTTTCATGGAAGCGTTGCTATTTGCTGTGCTGTTCTGCTCCTAACAAATCACATTACCCAACCTTACCCATCTAGCTTAGTTGTTATGTCGTTATTGTTGTTGCTACTGTGTATTGTGTCATGCTACTACTACTACTACTACTACTACGTGGAGAGGCCGAAGGAACTGAGCGATAGGTTAGGTCAGGCGTGTATGTGTGTGTCTTCATTATTGTCGTTACCCCTTAAGGAACTCCTACTCCTACCTGATTACATCAAAGTTTAGTTGAAAAAGAGAAAGAAGAAAGAAAATTCTTATAAGAAGATAAGAAGATTCCTCCTCCTCTAATTTAACTTGGACTTGGGCTTGGACTTGGGCTTGGGCTTGGACTTGGACTTCGGATGATTTTATTTGTTATGGTGCATGGCATAGTTGTGTGTGGTGTGAGGATGTGAGTGAGGGAGGGATGTGAGGTGAAGAAGGAGTGGGAGGATGATAGGAGCGATGGAATGGAATGATAAGATAGAAGTAGCCTTTTTGTAGAAAAAGAAGATTACTTTATGGTATAGGAGTACCTTATTGTGTGTGTGTTTATATGTTGTGAGGATTTTGAGATGATGGATGGTATGTTAAGTGGGTGAGTGAGTGGTACGAAGATCTGAGATCAGGGTGTTGAATTGAGTAAGTGTTGCCCGGCGATCACGTGTTTCCCATATTGAAACCATGGCACCGAATATATCCTCATTTTGTCTCTCGCATGGTATAGAAATGTCTTGTATGCGTAGAGCAAGCCACGCACGCTTCATGCATCCAAAATAGCCCATTTTGTATGGTATTCGGGCCTTATACGATGCCTCCCACTCTGTATATTAAACCTACTAGTCGGCCTCTCTTCTAGACGGCCAGTAATCACAATTCACTCATTATATGCATATACAATTTCTACTAGTTCGAAGCTCAATAGTAAGTGAGTGAGGTAGGTAGGTGAATGACTTGCGAAACGGAAATGGGATAGGATAGGATAGGATGGAATTAACTAAGTGAAAGTCATTAAGGTAATTTAAGTAGACAGAAGTAAGTGAGGAAGGTAAGTACTTCGTAATCGAGCACCTGGAGTAGTGTAAATACACTAAAAACAATGACCCATATATATCCCCTCACTCAACAAACCCACTCACTCACTCAACCCAATATCCACTATTATTTATACCAACAAACGCAACGGAACTACCTCCGATCCCACTACGTACCTATGTACCTACTACATTACTAATTGGCCTACCTACCCCACCATTACCAAATTCCTAACTGCAAGACTAAAGCAGAACAGGCAGCTCACCAACCTCCTCGCCGACTCGACTGAATTCAGCTCGGTTTACGCTAACGGTTACTATTCCCAAACCACTAAAAATGCACCCCCTCAATACACAATACAGCATAAGCACAAATATTATTGATTATAAAGCTTTGCTATTTCATGTTTTTTTAGAGAAAGCAATATCATGTTACTACAGAATTGACGGAGTCCTCCACCCCCTCATCCCAAATAATCCCATTTCGTGACCTGGCCATCCCCTAAAAACTCCAAAAAAGTAAAAGCAGACCAATCAGCGAAAAGGCAGAACCCGGTCCGACGCCAATGTGCCATTACGTGGTACATGTATGCTCATTTACTCAATGAAGTCCAATCCGAAAATAACAAAAGCAGAAAACAATAACATTTATATACAGGTCTTAAGCGAGGCGGACGTTGTTGGAGGACGGAGCGACGACAAGCAGCCAGTGCAACCACGGCGGCGACGCCAGGAAGGGGAGAACGGAATAAATGATGTACAAACAGGCGCCAATCACGCCTCTACAAACGCCCCGCTGTGATTCTGCGAAGCTCTGAAAAGGGCTATTACTTTTCCCTCGTGTTGACATGACGTAATGATGCAGTGTTGTGATGTGACGCAGACAATACGGAGGCTTTCCTCCTTCCCCTATATCCCTATCATTAACGACGTAAACCATACATATTACGCCTGTAAAATCGACATTTTAGTGCCCACCAAATGTAGTACTTTTGATTTTTGGAAGGAGATAGAAAGTTGTTATGAGAAGCGTCGGTGTGGGTCTTGTTGTGTCATAATCTGTTGCGGGTGGTGCATTGGAGGGGCTGCCATGCCATAGGGATTTTGCTGCATTTGATTACCGTATCCATCCAATGTGTTCTGCATAACCATGCCATTGAGGCCTTGTTGTTGTGAGACTGGGCAATCCTTATGCGCTAAGAGAAGTGTTTTCAGGTTGACAACTTCCTCTCTTAAACTTGAAATTTGGGCGCTAAGCGAATCATTTTCAGCGCTGAACATTTCAACCTTGGTTTGCAAGTTCTGGAGCCACTGCTTCTTGCGTTGTCTACATTTCAGTGCGGCAACCCTACGGCGTGTTAGCATGGGTAATAGATAAATATAGCTGAAAACACATGCCTATTTCGCTCCAGGAAGTTTTTTCTCTTCTCCTCATCAGTCATCTTTTTACCATTGGCGTTGTACTCGTCTTTATTCATATCAGGCTCTTCTTCAGAAGGTGGTTCAGGTTCCATTTGCATAGACATATTTGCGTTGCCATTGTTGCCCTTGGACTTCTTGCCGGCTGGTTTTGTCGGAGTATCTTCTGCTTTGCGTCGACCGTTGGGTTGTTGGGGCTGCTGTGATGTTGATCCTCTCTTGCCCTTTCCCCTTGTATTGGGTCTTTGTTGTCGCTGTTCACTCTCATCAGAAAATCCTCCACTAACCTCACTGACACCTCGGCCAGAATCGATAGAGCCGTTAGCATTGCGGTTTGCCATATGCGGGGATGTTTCTGTTGATTGACTTTGCATTGGCATCGATTGAGGGTGTGGATGTGCGTGGACAGGCATTTGGTTGGCCATAGCATAACCCGGTTGTTGATTGCGACCGTTGTTGGCGTTATTTAACAAGAACAGGGTATTGGCCGCTTCGTTTGTATCGAATTGGCCAGATTGTTGAGGCTTTACGTCCATACCATTGAGGTCTTGTGGCTGCGATGTGATATTGGGTTGTTGCTGTTGGGCCTGCGCTTGTACCTGTGCAGCTTCTCTCGCCTTAGCGCTCATGGCAGTGCGATGGAACTCAAGTGTTCCGGGTGTAGCACCACCGTTCACGAGTGATTGGAAAATCACCTGAGAATTTGGACTTGGCTCTGGAAACATAGAACCACCGCCACCTGGTGTCAAACCTGATCTCAGACCCGACTCATTAGGAGTTGGGAAGCCTCCTCGTAAATGATGTTGATCGCTAAAATAATCGTCCTTTGCCGGACCTGAAAGCATCGCAGGACTGAGAGGTCCTGAACGCAGGCTGCTCCAGAAACTCGGTGTGATACCTGAGCCTACGGCAGGCGAGGTAAGCGCGTTGACAGAAGGCAGTTTTATTGTGCCGCCAGGTGTCTGCTGTCCTCCACCATTCGCGCCGCCTCCTGCGAATGAGTTTTCGAAGGGATTCGTTTCGAATGCGAGATGGCCGTGGTTGCCAGAGAAGTAGTCGGGAGTATTCGATGCCTGTACGGGTCGGGGCGGAGGAGCAAGAGGTTCCGCATTGGTGACTTCGGGCTTTATTGATGCATCGTCTTGCTTCGAGTCCTTGGTAATGTCTGGATGGCAGTTAGGTACATGTATAACTTATGGCGACGACACGCGATTGAACAAGCACAAAGAGAATTATAGTATAGCGCCGACATACCTGCTAGCGATGATGGCTCAATCTTGGATTGTATGGGTGACTTCAAGTCCCCTTTCGTTGTTGTGTCTTTTGGAGAGTTCCCCATGATTGAGTTCGCGGTCGTGTGAGGGGAAAGCGAGTGGCTACTGCTCCGAGCCGGTATGCTTACACACAATGACGACGTGCGTGTACTTACAAGATCTACTCTGACGGGCAAGAAGCGATATGTGCTGCCCAGTTAGCTGGTATAGGGTAGCTTGGGACTTGGGTGGCCGTTTGATTGTGTCTGTCGAGAATGACCTCACTGGGTATGATGATGTCAGTCGTGCGCCTCGTTTTCGTTTTGCCCTGCGAAAGACTCGTTAAAACTGCACAACCAAGTTCCCTCTCACACCCAGACTCACCACAACCAATTTAGAAAACTTCAGGATCGAGAGCACTTCACCCCAAGATGCGATAACGACAGAGTCAATTGCGCAGAGGTGGTATCGAGATGATGACGGATGACTATTGTCGGGGAAGGGTGTGGGTTGTTGATGGTGTTTGAGGACGGCGCAAGAATCTGTCGCTGTCTGGCTCTGGCTCGAGTGGCGACCGACCCCTTACAAATTCAGTTCTTGCAAGCTCCGCGCTCTTCGCGACGAATTGCGCAAGACGAAGACGGGAGACTGTAAAGGTTGGTACAAAGAAAGTATTGTATTACATTCACTGTTTCGATGGTCAAAAGGCCGTCTGGGTCTGGCGGTCGGGAGACTCGTCGCTGTTCTGTCGAAGTCGAATTATGGCTGGTGACGTAGACACTTTATGGGCGGCTTTTCTTTGTCTTGGGACCGTCAAGTGGCACGCTTAAAGCAGTCAGATCCCTTCAGGAACACAACACGGCGGGATCTATCTATGTAGGAAGTAGATAGATCAGATGGTCAATAAGAAGGTCTCCTTCGTGTGTAAGTCTACAATTCTCAGCGCGCGATACTGTGGTGGTAGAGGGAATGCGGCTCTGCGAATGCTGGAGTGGCAGACTCGAGATCGTGAGTTGATTTTTCTTGGGGGGAAATGACACGGAGAATGACGAGCGTATGACGACGAACACTGAGAAAGCGCAAAGTGCTGGGTGGGTCCCACTAACGCTGCACCAATCGCGGCACCAATTCGCTTGGCCAATCACGTGGATGAGAGACGTGGAGCTTGTGCCGGTTCGGGTCTGGCGCTAGCCCTGCTTAGAAATGCAAGGCACGATCGATATTCAACCTCTTTCCCCCCTTCTTTGACTCGGCAGTCATTGTTGATTGTTGCCTTCCATTATGAATGATTATTACTCCGTACTGTAAGTATGGTGCAGTATAAAGATACGAGAATCGAGGGTGTCATTGTACTCTCATGGACTATAATGTAAACCAAAGATAAACAATTAAGGTGGACCAATGCTAGAGTTTTAGGACGAACACCTGTCGTGGCAGTAGTAGCAGTTCTCGGGTAATTTTTTCAGTCCATACACCTAAGTACACATAGTTTAAAGCTACGTACGAAGTACATAGTCACAACTTCTACGTACCACTTCACCGGTGCATGGTTTTTTCAAGTTACAAAACATTCGTGATTTTCTGTAAGGTCATTCATTTCTTGGTGTATTTGTCTTCTGTGTTTCTATTTTAGGTGCGTTACCAGTATCTGCCAGAAAATACACCATCTCGGGTACCTACCTCATCCACCTGACACTTGTTATCAGCAACAGACATTATCTAAAATCTTACCTAGGTACGAAGGCCAGATTTTAAAGTAATGGTCTTGGTCCAAGCGTTTTGGCTGTGAAATGGATTGATTTGGGTGAAGAAACGCTTGGACCAAGCCCATTACTTTAAAACTCGGCCTTCGTATGTATATGTTACTTGTCTTTAGGTACTTTTTTTTTCCGGCCTTGTTTGCCTGTTTAGAAGGCTTACTGGGTTTGAGTAACACACTTCATGTAGTGAGCATTGCTTATATATCGATATCGGGCTAATGAAATAATCTTTTTTTAAAGCAATTTACATGGTGCCTAAGGTACCTATCTAGACCAGAGCTATAATCTAGGCGCAAACTAAGATGCGAAGGCCTTTAATATTCTGTTCGTGTTTTATAAATCGGGGTGCGAAGGATTTCCTGAATCTTCGAGGAAACTGTAATAATGCATCTTTGGTAGCGCAAAATAAGTGGAATTGTTCAGAACACCAATAACCCATAATATTGGACGACGAGATAGCTAATCATGGCAACTAAATATGCGAGATACCCAAGTAGTAGAAAATAATGCCATTATACACTACCTATCATCAGAAAATAAGCTAAAGCTTCGAACTCCCCCCAACAGCCGCCAATCTAAATCCATGCCTCGGAGCATGAACCCTCACAACCTTCCCTTCGCTAGTCTTAGTCTCAATAACAATCTCCTTCCCATCCAAAGCAACTAAAGTTCCACGATCCTTATTCTTAAACCCCGAGTCAATCGGCCATACTTGAACTTCCTGACCTTTCTTCAATCCGGTCGGATCACTTGCATCCACTGCGCCCTCCGACTCAGCAAACTCAGCAGTTCCAATTTGCGCAACCGCTTCTGAACCTTTTAAAGTCTTAGGTTTACCGGCTGTTTTGGCAGCTGCTGAGACGGCGTTGTTGAACCGTTCGATCCAGGCGAAGACTTTGGGGAATTGTTGTGGGGATATGATAGACTCTGGTAGAGCACCTTTGAGACCTTTAAGCCAGTGAAAAGGGCAGACCGCTGTTGAAAATCGGAGAGTTAGTATACCTGGAAAGAAATAATATGGGGCTTGGTAACTGGAGTAACTTACCCTCGATATCAGCTAAGGATGGACCATCAGTCTTCAAAATCCACTCCCTCCCATCCGCCAACAGCGTAGTCTCCAGAAACTCAAAGGCCCCCTTTATCTCCACCAAAGCCTCAGGACGCATTTTCTCAATATTCTCCTTTGACCAACTCCTCCCAGTATACTGCTCTCTATCTTTTATAAACTTCTCATCTTTGAGCAGTGGCATACTCGTAGGTATTAATTGTGAAGCTCGCAGAAATATTCCATTATCGACCGTCCAGTGTTCGAGTAGTCTTTGGATCGCTTTTTGATCGGGCGAAGATGCCGAGATCTTGGGTTGGCTTGGGAAGAGTTCTTCGAGCTTTGAGATGATGAGTCGTGTGTCGTTGTAGATGTCGCGACCGATTGCTACAAGTGGGATTCGTCGGTATTGTACACCCAATGCTGCGACATCTGGGCGCGGCATAACCGGTGGTTGAGACTGCGATGTAGTCAGTATTAAGCCTGAAAGGGGTACGGGAGAAGCTTACACATTGCGAATATGGGATTCCTCGAAGGTTCAGATACCAGACAACTCTGCATCAATTTTTTCAGTTGCTGGTCAATTGTAAGTCTCAACAACCATTGACTTACCTTCTAGCATATGGCGAGAACTATAGAAACATACAATGTCAGTGATCTAGCTGTATAAACAAAAGAACCTCTCAAAAGCTCATTGTACTGAAAGGAAACCACACAAAGAGCGACGCCGCGATTGTTGCGCTAGCTCACCCCAGAGATTGAAAATACGTACGCTGTAATGATACAGAATGATTTCCTTATTAGAAGCCATGATAAGATAAACAAACACAAAAATTAAACTTCGGAATGATTCAATTCTAGGATCGTTTGAACCGTGCTGTTTATTCAAGGAGGACCTACCTGCGTTTGATTAGAAATATGGGAATTCAGGAATCCACTGTCGTCACTTTCCCCAGGTTTTTCACAATACCTCGGTTCGGAGTTAAGCAGGGGTATTGATTTCGCTTACAACCCCTTTCTCCTCAGCCTTGACTGAAGCTGCACTACTGAAGCTATTCGGAAGTACCCGAACAACTAGGTAGCTTTAGAATATGGGCCATTTGGGCAGGGATTTGACGCTCTGCTCGTCTACAATCGCTTAACGCATCTCAGAGACAAATACAGGAAGTTTATTGGCTGGAACTGCTCCGTTTGATAGATACTTTATTGCACGTCCCTATGGCCCAAGCGTTGACCAATATTCGAGGGAAGGGATATTCAACTACTATCCGCTTTGTAGAGATTTTTTGACGGCCAAGAAATAAATTAACGACCCGACGAAACAAAATTATTTTGAAACGGAGGACTGAGCATTAGAAGTCGTTTCAACAGACAGCATAAAAGACGAGTCAGTCATATATCGTAGGTACGGGTCCAATATCAATATCAATCTGGAGGATTCTCTTGGATTACCGGTATTACAGGAAAGGCTGTTTATATCCCTGCTCCCGCATTTCATAAATAACAAATAAGGTTCATACGAAGTAGAGGTCCAACGCTCCGCGGTGAAATGACTTCTATTTCATTTTTTGCATCGATAAGGGACAGGGACAGGGACACAAAAGTCGAACTTACATAGCACCCAAAGTAGGTATACAAAATACTACTCAATAATATCTACTATTTTTCCTAAACTATTTTCCCTAAGACCTTACAAATACCATGCACACTTCTCACGCGGGAGCGGATACCAATTTATTTTCCCCCTAGTAACGCCTTCATCGAGTCTTGGGACCCATATATCCATATCCCAAGTCCTCGTGTAAAGATATAACAAAAAACTGTGTATGAATCCAACATTAGTCGCTAGGTAGGTACGGATGGTGCCATCTCAAGGAGCATACAGGTTTCAAGTCTTGCTGTAGAAAAGAAACTAGGGAGGTGCAAGGAAAGTCGAGTCGGTGAATTGTTGCTGCAAGTCCATGATACTCATTGCTTTGACAGCTGAGAGTAGTAGTGTCGTCGTAATTGCTTCCGGATCGCACTAAGTCTTTCCACAGCAAGAGCTCCCAGGTCCCAGGGGGAAAAAAGTCCAACTCGTAAACACATACAATCACACAATTTTCCATACCAATCCCACAAATACCGTCGAAGTTTCAAACTTCAAACTCCCAAAACCCCAATATGATAACACAATCTAAACAATCTCAATCTCTTTCCCCACATTTACCAAGCTCACCACTGAGAACTAGAAGTAAACACTTCATCTCCGACAAGCAGGACTCCAACTCTCCGCAGGAAAGTTAACTGGGCTTGGTGGTGGAGGAGCAGGAGGATGTTGATGTTCGTTCTGTTCGTAACCATTAGATTGTTTGCGTTCCAGATATGTGTAACCGTATGGTGAACGAGTGGATTTGAGGTTTAGATATAAGGAGACATCTTGGCCTAGGGTGCTAGACGTAAGGAGTGAGAGTCGTTTACGGGGGACGGGGAGTGCGAGGACTGTGTTTGAGGTTGGGGTTGAGGTTTGCATTTTGACGGGTTTTATGGATTTTTGCTTTCGGAGTTTGGGGTTTGGTGAAGGGAAGAATATTTGGTGGTGTTGATCTGAGGAGTTGGTTGTTAGTGAACTGAACCTGATTGTCCAAAGCTGAAATACTCACTCAAAGACGCCGATGTCTTACTGTAGGTGAGATAATAGAAGGTTGTATACTCTTCTCTTTTCCTCGACTAAGGTCACAAAAGTATATCGATGACTACAGTACCGCAGTTATTTGTTAAACGCAAAATCCAATAAGCAAAAAAAGTCGGTGAAGGAAGAAGTCGGTGAAGCAAGCAAACAAGATTTTGAGAGGCAAGAGAAGAAGGAAGTCATCCAAGAGAGGCGGCAGATCCCCCAGCTTTATGAATTGCAAATTTCCCACAGAATGCATCCTTCCACTGTTCCCTAGTCTCGAGATAATCCCCCAGATACCCGAAAGCCTGAACCCGGTCTCACATTAGGGAGAGAGAGGGGAATCTGGAATCTGGGTGGATAGAACAGGGGGGAAAAGGAATGCATCAAGCCCCCCAGCAAAGACAAACACAAAAAACGGTGCGGTTCAGTCAGTAAGAAAACCTTGTTGAACCAGGGATTCTCAACTTTCCGACTCCCCCGGAAACCCAGAACTCGCGTGCAATCCTGGCATTTCGTGGGGTTTAGTTTTTTGGAGACACAGGACAGGGGCTGTTTTGTGGATGACTCTTAGGCGAGGAATCAGAAATGCCCTTCGTTACTTCGTAGGGAGATCCGGAGGATTGGGGCTAATAACTTTACTGTCTGCATTAAGCTAGCTTTTTGGCTGATGCCACATCATTCATCGCTCATATTTTGATTGCTTTAGGCTTATATCATGTCATATTTCGTATTTTCAATCAATTCTTAGATGAATGAATGAAAATAAGGCAGGTACAGTAATAGCCGTGGAGCATGGGGATGATGAAATGTCATGTAAGTGAAGAAGGCAGAGAGCTGAGGAGAGTGACAGCGGGGTTAGCGATGGTTGATTGGGTGGTCATTGGTGATTTCTGGCCGCCGAAATATTGAACTGTTGGGGAGGAGTTGCAGAGTACGAGCGAGAATGAATGAGGCCGGGTTTCTCGAAAGGCCCTATCGCCGTATCATGCATTCCAACACAACTCTACCGTAACCGTAACTCTCCGAGCTGAGATCGAGGATTGTGGGGGCTTACAAGGCGTTTCTGGGCTGCCTGATGGTTTGCTGGCTTGATCCGGGGACACTTTAATATTGGATGAAGCGTGGGGTGTGCTGGCTTTGCAACCACCAAACAAGCCTTGGTCCTTGATTTTTATGTGTTGCAAGGTGCATGTCCAGTACAGAACAGTCAGTACCTTACACAGTCAGTCTTACAGCGCATCATGGTTTGGATTTCCAATGAAGAATTCCGGCTAGCCCAGAAGTCTATGCAATGAACGACCACCCTCAACCACCCATGGCATCGTACACGAAATACTGTAATTGGAGGAACAGCAGCAGCACTGTCGCTGAAGGCTGCGGATTGACAAAGGATGGTATCATCTTCAATTAGAAACCGACACAACAGGGACGGGCCACTCCTTCCGTGCTTCCGGGCCGACCGGGTTGATGATAATGGACGAACCACGTATGCCGAAATTTGGGATGCTACTATGCTACTTGCACCCACCTCCTACCTTACTGTCGAAAAGAAGTCAAAGTCAGTGTTTCGATACAAGGCACCGACCGCCTTTCATGCCATTATTCATTGTCATGTTTCCAAGAATGAGGCGAAGAAGAAATAACGAGAGACCTCCGCGGCCACCAAGTGTATAATAGGTACGTTCTCACTCGCTGCTGTTCCAAACTTCCACGCACCTCTGCCACGTCAAGAACACTACGACCAAAAGAAGCTGAGACTCGGATGTCTTTGAATTTTCCGGGAAGGCTTGGCTCGCTGCTTTCGTTGTCCGATTCACCAGTTCATTCTTCCCTGTTTGTGGTGGTTCAAAGTACTCTGCACGGTAAGAGAGATTACCTTCGGTCAGAGTCTAGACTCGGTAGGCCACCCCAGTTCCCCCGGACCCCGGTCTCTCGGAATGATGAACCGTCCCACGAAAGTAAAAGCGGTGGAATGTAAGGCTGTTGTCTCGGTATTCAACAGATTAGCTAAGTTGAAGTATTTTGCTGTCGTCATATCTGATGATGTTTATTTTCTAGAAGCTGCTTGGATCCTTGGAAATTAGAAGAAGGAAACAAAAAAAAAAGTAAGTATTTCGCAGGTTGCCAAAGGAATCAGAGGGCCAGCCACTCCTCGAAAGTATTTGCTGCAAAGCAAGACAACTGTTACTGTTGCAATCGGGCTTCAATGCATTCATCCTCAAGTATATCACAGTAGCCACGCATGAACGTGGAACCTCAAGTTGTACAGCAAAATACTCTCGAGTTACCTCCAGGTCACAACCGTAGTTAATAATATCAGGCTATTAAGCTACCAGGTTCTAATGAAAAGCTGTGTCACCTCGCAAATTTAGCACGGCAGGCAAGCAATCACTTAGCAAGAAGTCTTAAGGGGTCTTCATCATAAATCATTGATTTCTCACTACATCTAAAGTAGAGTGAGTGAAGTAATAGCCTAGAGCTGTGCGTGCTCGGAGCGAGAAGTATAACGCCAAATCCCACAAACCATCCCTCCGAATGCCAGAAGAAAGAACCACAGCCTAACCGATCTAATGGCCTTGAAATACTACAAAAACGCTATGCAAGGCCTATCTTGTCGTAGCCTAAGTCAAAGTAACTACCCTATGCCTTCCCCGAAAACGCCGCCGCAATGCTGTGAGAGTTGAGTGAACAAAGAAAACTAACTCTGTGAGGCTGGAGTCGCCATGCTGGGACTATACCGCCTAAAAAATCTACCAGATGAGTGTTTCAGTTGGTGTGATTTGGTGAGGCGATTACAGCTCTCTATAGTCGCTGGGTCTCGCTCTTCGTTGTCTCCCCTGGTGGCGATGCGGATTTACGGGTTTCCGAAAATAAGCATTATCCTCTTCATTAGGCAATGGTTCAGCAAAAACTGTCTTCTGTTGATTTTGGAAACCTCCAGCTGCTCCTCCAAGTCCAGCGCCATTTGATTGACCATGACCCATATTACCATTCATCATCCCCATACTACTCATATTTCCCATGCCACCGCCATATCCATTTCCATACATGTTCATCCCATTCATACTAGGGAAGCCGCCTCCAAAGCCGTTCATTCCCATCATGGGCATACCCATCATCGGATTCATCCCCATTCCGAAGTTGTTCATCATGTTAGGCATACCCGCTCCATATCCATTGCCATACATACCCATACCATTCATATTAGGGAAGCCGGCCATGGGGTTCATACCATTCATCATTGCCTGTTGCTGCTGCTGTAGAAGAGCTGCTTGTTGCTGTGCCTCTTGTTGCTTTTGCATGGCTTTGGGTGCCTTTGGGATTTTGGGATTTTCAAGTAGCTCTTCAGCAGGGCGTTTCTTTATGGCTCCACTTTCTGACTTTACTGGTGTTGTTTCCGACTTAGGACTCGCCGATGCGGGTTGTGATAATTTGACAGTTTGGGGTGACTTTGGTGATGGCGTAGGAGTCTTTGCCTTCTCATTTGACTTGACTGGCACTGACTCGGGTTTTACGCTTGGACTCTTTGACCGCTCCTTTTCCTTCTTTGCGGCATTCTTCTCTTCTAAATACTCTTTGATCTTGGTGGATGTGGCATCGTCAGGCTTCAGATCATCAATCAACACTCCATCGGCCTGACAGCCGGGACAGGTAAAATCGCTTTCGATAAGCGCATTGGTAATGCATTCATTGCAGTACGTCTTGTCACAACAAGGCGTCTTCATTGGGTCTATGAAAATTCTCTTGTCGATGGCACACTCCAATCCTCGATCCTGCAATTCTTTATCACCCAATTTAGCAGCCTCCAGGGCTGCAGCAGAAGACTTGGTCTTTGCCTGGAACTTTTCCCATGACGCCTTGTCTGGCTCTGCAATCACATATTCTCCTTCCGCATTGACCATGACACCTGATGGGGCTTTTGAGTCATCAGTGGTACCATCACCAGTTAACTGTACTGGCTTTTCTACTTGCTTGAGAAATGATCTTGGGATTCCAGTAGTACGCTTGACTCTTGGCTTGTTATCGAAGGTTGGGTCATCATTAGTTGGGCAGACTTGAATCCAGTGTCCTTTCTCTCCACATCGATAGCAGACGTAGCCAGTAGGGGGTTCGTGATCGGGGACGTTAGGTGGTGGCTGGCCTTTCTTATTCGCACCAGGTCTGAATATTGGAGTTTGGCTGATGAACGTTAGCATGTACCAGGCCCCGAGAAAGGAAATATAGACTTACTGTGCCATCTCTTCTTGTTGAGCTGACCATTGCTCACTCTGCGCCGCAAACATAGCTGCCATGCGTTCTTCCTCGGTCGTGGCACTGTCCATCTTGGAAGCGCCATTCGTGATAGATGTTGCTGGCTTAGCCATTGACTTCGCCTGTTCTTTTCGGGAAGAGTTCTTGGCATGTACTGGCATTTTACCTGACATGTATCTTGCTGCTCTCCCTGCACCTGGCTTGATCGGTGGTAGTCGTCGGGCGACAACGGACGTAGATCGAGGAATTATCGTGGTGTCATCGTCGTACTCTGCACTTGAGTTAGTTCCATTCCATGTTAGAAGAGGTGATGTAAACATACCTTGATTCTCTTCGTCGTAGATCGCGAGGTCGAAATCAGTTCCGTCACCTAGGCCACTCTTGATGATGATATCACGCTTGAGCTCAAACACTGAGATACCAGTACCATCAAACTCAACTCTGGAAGGCTCCTTTTGAGACTTGAACTTGAAGAAAACTGAGGACGTCATGCTGTCGGATGTATTGTTGCCTGCTGATGATAGTTGTGATTTTGGATACGCTGATTGTGAAGGCTCGTCGCGATGCTGCAGAACAGTGGTATTCCAAGGAGTTCAAGGACTTAAGCAAATTCCCAAAAATTAGTAGCCGTGAGGAGAGGGGTAAAGGGGATGTTGGTTCGCAAATGCGACCGTTGCAAGATCAGGATGACTCTGTTTTTTTTTTCCGTCCTCAAAGAACGATGTGGAAATCAAATCTGATTGCAAACTTGGAGGGTATCTCTCTTGAAAAGAGCAAGTTTTGAAAAAGAAGAAGGAAATGATGTACAAGAATGCAGCCTGGCTGCGATGTGCGATGATCCTATTGAGAGTGCTTGCGTCCTCCACAACAATAGCAACTGAACCACCACAATAGCAAGATTTTATTCACTCTCCCACCAACTTCTTGAATCCTCCACAAGTTCCCCGCCGCAAAATGGCCAAAGTACCTGTTGCAGATACGTGTCCCAGAGGCGCCAGGCTCAACTATTCGTCAAAGGTGAACGGGGTCGTGAGGTTCTGGTCGCGATTTCGGATTTGGTATCTACTCGAAATGAATGTTAGATGGCGCCAGAACACAAAGACGAGGGACGAGACAGTCGCGATCTCGTCTTGCAGATGAAAGGATTGTCGTTGGATGGGTTTTGGTGATGTAGTGGATGGGATGTGGAAAGAATGGGGGGAAGGCAGACGAAGGCGAAGTCTTGCCTTTGTCACTTTAGCGCAAACGCGCTAGTAAATACCGCACTAGGCTGTAAACGGGCTGGCCCGATGTTCATATCACGTGATATCAACCACCTGACTACCACTCACCAAGGGCTTAATCTCTAAAAGATTTACACTCACCCCAAGGCTACCGTACAGACTTGGAGAATCCGGTTTTCGGTTACTAGGAACAGGCCTCGTTTTAAAAGATCTGGTTGGAGGAAACTCTTGAGGCTCTTTAAACTATCCAACTAGAACTCTTATGTCGCAGCCTGTTCCTAGGAAGCGAAAACCGGATTATCCAAGACAAGAAACAGCCCTACGTCTAATGAATTTGTCCTTCGTAAATATGGTATTGATGACTGTTTATGGTCCAGTACGTATTAGTTTGTAAGTTGACTGGGATAAGTAGTGAGCTACTTAAGATCCATGGGGTGTCTTATATCGCAATAGATAACTACAGTAGTCAAAATGATCTCAAAGTAATTAATATTGCATTTTGAATTTTGAATTTTGAACCATCCTTTTACTGGGATAGAAGATGATAACTTTAGTGCCATGGCCTGTCATTGTCACCTTCAGAGTAGTCTTCGTCATCCTCTCCATCATAGTCTTCCTGATAAATGTCCTCCCTATCCTCTGGTTGGTCCTCGCTAAATTTCTAGAACGGAGTATCTTCCCACGGCGTGCTCCCAGAGAGCTTACTCCAATCCATTGGTAATTCATTAGTAGGAGTTGTATCCTGTATAGAAATTCCACACATGAAAGTCTGCCAACCTGTACTATGTGTTGGGTTGATTTCCCAAAAAGCACAACCTCTGTTGTCCACTCCGCCACTGTAACGTGGCATGGCATTTCGCGCCTTTTCGATACGGCTTGCGGTCCAATACTCATCCCGGGCCTGGCATACTTTGTCGTTGGCATCGCTCAAAGATGAATAAATGCCTATGGTTGTAGTTCTCGGTTCTTCCAATTTGTTCTCTTTCCCGAAGTCCTTTCTTGTCGTTACGGCGTATACAACCAGTCTTTGAGGTTGCTCCACTTTGGAACCTTGATCTTGAGACTTTTCTATTTTGCTGTTATCGTCCTGAGCCACTCTCTTGAACTCTGGAAGTTCATTTGCATTGCCAGCAGTACTGCTGCTTCTCTTATGTGATATTCGGTGTAATTTGAGGGCTTCACCGCTCTCCGGGTCCTATGACAACGCACGCTCTCCCGCGGAAGACTTCTTCAAGATGATGATGACTGCCGCCACAATTACAAGATGACTTGGATAGCTATATTTGGAGAGTAATTGTCGGGTACTACGAAGCCGCAAAGAGATGATAAACAAAAAGGATCTTGTGAGGCATAGCACAACTGATATTAGGAGTGGAGAGCCGACTCGCTCATTTTGGTCTCATCTCGGTCTGAATATGGAACAAAAGCGGCGTAGCTGCAGGAAGTGTTATGTGAGACACTGAAGCAGGTAGGCGTAGGTACAGATGATCGTAAGAAGTAGAGGATTAAAATACAGAGTGTCTAGGCGAATTACAGGATACCTTAAAAAATTAAAATGGTTAGATGATTGAAAGAGTTACGGAGTAGTCCTTACCATAGTGGGACTGTTAGTTTCAAAGGGGCGCTGCTTTTGTTTGTTTATTTTTGGGATCACGTGCTTATGCCTTTGTCGCTAGGATGATTCTAGCGGCAGCCGAGTGTCAATGCCTCGACGAGTCGACCGATCATTCACGAAAATGCTCCAAACCTCTCCCTCACATAAATCTACTACCAACAAGCGATCTTTGCCTGCTTAGCCTGGTTGTCTTATAAGAATCTCAGCTGTGCACTTCCAGCAAAATGAACGTGCTGCTACCAACACCTCCTACGTTCTTCCCCCGTCCTGGCCATCATCTCGACGCCACTATTCCCACCCCAAGTAGGCATTCTCACTCCCACTCCGACTCCGCACACTGCGATCAAAACATTAACATGTATGCCGCAGTCTTTCACACTACTCCTGCCAAAATGAGCACCCGAAAGCGTAAAGCCGACGATGACGACTACCAAATGTCCGTCTCTCCTCAAAACTCCCCCGCCATTACTCCTCGCAGCATCGCTCGACCTTCCAAGAAGATCAGAGGTAACGAAGTCATCGGACGTCCCCTCAGCCTTCCACGACTCCTCGAAACGCTCGATGTACAATCCTTGAGATCGGTCCTTCAAACTATTTGTGAGCGGCACCCAGATATCGGTTCGGAAGTCGTAACGTCAGCACCGAGGCCTTCTGTTCCCGCAGCACTAGAGGTATTGGCACAATATCAAGAGAGACTACGAAACGCATTCCCATTCGGCGGAGATCCTGGTTCCGACTATGCTTACAATCGTGTTCGACAAGCTTTAACTGATCTGATCGATGCTTTGATTGATTTCACACCACAATACCTTCCTCCGACCGAGAGCCAGGCCACTATCTCCCTCAGTTTTCTGGATGGCGCTACAAAGGTTGTCCATGAGCTCCCAGACTGGAACAGCCAATCACACAGATATCACAAGGACAACGCCTACGACGAAATTTCCAAAGCTTGGGCCCTGGTAATTAGCGAAGCGTCAAAGAAGGGTGGGGGATTCTCTTTGCACACTGGAGGCTGGGATCAGACACTAGCAAAGCATAATGCACATTCTAATGGTCGTATGCAAGTTGCTGTCAACGCTCTGGGACAGAATTTGGGCTGGATGGGGGGGAACTCGAGCATGAGCTCAGGGGACCGTGAATCTATCCGAAACGAATTGCTATCCGGCACGTATGGTACGAACCAATCTGTCCGTGTTGGACTTTGGTAGATTTCAATAAGCTTGTTGGACGGAGATAGGAGTATTGAGGCAGTGGGGTTTGCATCAGCAGAGTAGGAGATTGTCACATGGATTCGACAGTATAGAAGTCGGCAGTTTACTACATCAGCGGCGTTCTGATTTTGTTTTGTGGTAGTTTGCCTATTTGGCACTACCAACTTATGAAGCTTACGACGATTCCCCTTTTTATCGACTTGAGACCTCTTCTTTTACATGGAGCATGCACTGGGAGTTTTTCGCTGGATTTGAGGGACGGATTTCAGGGCCTTTTTATTCCGATCCCACCTACCATCGCATTGGGGATCTTTTTTTTGCCTTTCACGCAAGGGCGGCATCAATAATGTTTGGCGTACACACACTTTCATTGATCATAACATCATGGGTGGATTTGGGGAGTGGATTTTTTTTGGGGTGGAGCGTGGTTGCAGTCTAGACCAAGACTCAGAAAATGATACATAAACACTCATAAAACTTGACTTTCTTGCTTGTACATTGCTTTCCAGACCAGTGTCAACCAGAAAGTCACCAACTACCCGTAAGTAAATTAGGCCGACGTTGCAGTATTTTGTTCTTGATGCAGAGACTTTGTGGCAAAGTCCTTTAGCGTTGGTCCCTTAAAAGACTGAGTGCCTGCCTTAAGTAGAAATTGTTTAAATCAAGTCACTCGTCATACCAGAAGTTAGTCAGGTGAGTCTAACTTATATTTATGTTGTTTCTTGTCCTAAATGCTTTGGCAACAGTATAGCCTGTAGTCGTTCTCAGAAATCAAACACAATCGATCAAGAAAATGTTTGTTTTACGTCATCTTGTACATGATTCTATACTATAGCGGTCTCCTTAGGAGTCCCTCGGCTAGTGTACCTCCTGGACAAATCTCACAGAGGACATAGACATTTCATAGGTAAAAGGAATTAGAAGCCAAAAGAGAGCGAGGGTCCAGTGGTGCGGTATTATATGGAAGAAACTCGATTCACTTACATATCTGGTTTTGCTGCGGTAGCCTCGGACCCTGAAGTATGTGCAGTGTGGAATTAGTGGTATAGACGGAAGACATCGTTGGAGAGGTCAAGATAGAAATGAAGAGTTTACTTAATGCTGGCTGACTTTTTGGTAGTTTTTTTCTTTTGTGAACAGCTTGGACAGCTGGAAATGTCAACTATTGAAGACTAAGATGGAGGACTTTGACCACTCGACCATAAAGTGAAGTTTGTTAAGGGAAAACTGCTATGATTGATCAAGTACTTGGCTTAAGCGAGGTCTGAAGTGCTGATTCTTGTAGGTACCGGCACTAGGTTGTTCTCTGGGACGGGTTTGTAAAGGAAGATTCTTAGTATTGTTTTGCCAATTATAAAGTTTAATCGAATGAGGCTCTACCTTGATTAGGAGAAGATGAAGTAAGAGAAGGTGGTGTCGTGAAGTGGTGAAGTGTAAGAAGTGGTGAAGTGTAAGAAGTAAGAGCATAGGGAGTATTATCACTTATCTTCACTCACTTCATTATTGAGAAAATGGGTAAATGGGTAAACTTAGTAGTGAGTAATACGTGCCTTCGAGCACGTACTATAATAAGTTCTAAATCATAGATTGTGTAAGATTGTAGAGGAGGACTTTTAGTCGAAGCCTACCTGAGTTTATTTTGAATGAATCGAAATCCTCGCTCCTTCTAGTTAAAATATAGTTAGGGGGATGGCTACTTACCTACAGAATCGGAAATACTTATAAAAATATCTAGAGGCTAAAACCCAATATGAGAGGCTTCCCTTGAAAACTGCCATGTCGGTCCCGAGTCCCTACTTCTCGAAAGAAAGTCGATAGTTTCACTGCTTCTATTCTGAAGTTAACACATAATTTTTGACAGATTCATGATAAGTCCAGGTTTCTTTTACACTTGATTTGGAAGTAAAGCTGCTTGATGAAAACCGTACCAAATTTCCACTGGCAGCAAAAATGAATCTTGACGTGCTGGTGACGCGCGATCACGTGCGCGCGATCATTCTCGACACGAAGTCGCGTCAGCCTTCGAGCCATCAACAATCGCAAACGCCACCCTCAGCAAATCGCTATCTGAACTTCTCAATCAATGTAAATGAGCCAGAGCATTGACTCTGTGGATCTTGAGGAAGTAAAGAATGCCTGCGTATGTCTGAACTAGCATTTCCCTCCCCTCCCCTCCCCGCACTCGATACGCTACTGACAGCATGTAGGCCCGGTGAACAACATCAGAGTTCTGGCGGTCGAACCATAGCGAATCCGTTCGAGGAGGTCAAGTCCAGAGTATCAGAGTATACGGCTTCAGAGATAGCAACATTGCAGAGTCGTTTGGAGAAGCAGTTAGGCCCTGAGTATATATCTTCGAGGGCGGGTCCTGGGGGGCAGAAGGTCCACTATATCGCAGCGGAGAAATGTATCCAGCTTGCTAATGAGGTGTTTGGCTTCAACGGATGGTCAAGTCAGATTATGGATACGCAGGTTGATTTCGTTGACGAGAGTCCAACGACAGGCAAAGTTAGCTTGGGAATGTCTGTCATTGTTCGAGTCACGCTGCGGGATGGTACATTCCATGAAGATGTAGGATATGGACATATTGATAATTGCAAGGGGAAAGCTCCTGCTTTCGAGAAGGCCAAGAAGGAGGGTACCACAGATGCCTTGAAGAGGGCTTTACGGAATTTTGGTAATGTGTTGGGGAATTGCATCTACGATAAGGAGTATTTGGCCAAGGTCACGAAGGTTAAGGTACAGCCAACAAAATGGGATGTCGATAGGCTGCATAGACATTCTACATATGCTCCGATCAAGAAGGAGCCTGAAGTGGCGAAACCTATGCTGCATGAGGATAAGCAGAGCAATGCTAGTACGAGTGAGTCCCTTGGTAGTTAGCTAAACTATGCATATTGACGAGACCCGCAGCCACTGAAGACACTCTTGATGACGAATTTGGCGGTAAGTACAGCAGTTACTCAAACTCGGACTCCACTGACTGTACATAGACTTTGATGAAGCAGACTTCAGTGTTGCTGGAGATCCTGATTCTCATCCGGACGAAGTTGTTCTTCCGGGACCATCAGTATCATCTCGCCCTTACAATGATACTCGGAGTAATGGCAATACAACAGGGCCTGCGACAAACACAGCATCTGTAAATCAAAGTAGACCACAAGTTAATAGGCCACAGGCAGCTATTCCACCGGTGAAGCCTCCACAAATCGCTGGAGGGCCAGCACATCAACAACCTCAAACTCCCAGTAGTGGATTTACACGGTCAACAAGTGGTGCTGGTCCAGGAATGCAGATGCGTCCACCTCAGGACCCGAATGCTTCAAGACCTGTTATTCCTGGACCTGGAAGAGTCTTGAATCAGCCAAGTCGAAACGCACCACAGTCAGCACCACAATCACCTGCTCAAATACATAGGTCATCTTCAAACGATGACGAGCAAATATCCTTGCCACCTCCAGGCGCAGGTTTCTTCTCAGCAAAGGCCGCGCAGATGATTCCAGAAGGCCAAAATGCTGACGCGTTACCTCCCAACCACGCCCACAATCTTCCAGTCTTTAACCCGCATGCAGAAAGTCCTTCTATCAGAAAGACGCCTGGAATAGACCACAAGTCTTCAAAGCCTCTCACTCGAGACCTCAAACACGTACCTGGCTCAACTCAGGTCGTCTCCGCTTCGCCTGCAAGAACAAACAACATCGTCAACCCTCAACTAGATGTTACTCGGAGGATTGGAGTACCTGGAAGCCCAAGTCCTAGGGCTAATAGGGGCCAGTATAAACCACCGACATTAAAAAGGCCGATAAATACGGAGGCTCAGAGAACCCCGCTAGTGGATTTACCTGCGAATGGGCCGATTGCAACAAGTGATATTGGTGGTGATGCAAAGAGACAGCGTGTAAATGGACACTGAGGTTTTTCATGCGATTGATGGCGTTTAGAGAGGCGTTGTTTTGGAGTTTGGTATTATCGCTAGACAAACTGGTGAGGCATTATGATGGGCGTTTGTATTTTGGGTTGTCTACTGTGAGCTTTAAGAAACTTGCACTCTGCTACGTAGCAGGAAATTGTTATTGAGAGGGGATCATGATACGTTTTTTAGAATCAAATCAATGCAGAAAAGCAGACACAGACAAGCAAGAAAACCTTTGGTATTTCGATGTTTCTCTGACAATTAAGAATCTAGGACATAATGTGGCAATCCATTTCGTTCGCGGCTGGCTGTTTGCTCGTTGCTCCAATACAACGCACTACCTACTACTAACCCTAAGGCCGCAAACGAGGCAGCAGAAAATAAAACCGTGAGGTCGAAGAAAAAAGGAAATGGACGCGTTGAGCAGTAGAATACAATGTGTTAGAGAAGTCATCCGTAGAGTGTTTCCCTGTCATAATTGACTAGCGTAAGACGCTATGCCAAGTCCCCTTCAATTCCCCTTTCTTTCCGTCTAGGGTGATTTATTGAGGAAAAAGTGTCTTCCGTAATCTGGAATATTATCGGCCTTCCCTTGTTTCCCAGTCAACGTTCAGAAGCTTAGAAGAGGAAGTAGGCGAGGAGGAAGCTGAGCAAGCAGAGAGCCGCAACAATTTGTACTGGAACACCCTCTGATCCCTGAACCTTGGTCGCCATATCGGTCGCCCCCTGGCTCAAAGCCTCTCCTTTCTCACCAGCTGCCTTCCTCAATCTCAAACCGCCTTCTTGTCCATATGAGCTGATCTTGGCTTGCGCTTCGGCGAGTTGGGCCTTCAGTTCCTCGTACGTTGGCAGGGCCGTAGTATGAGCTGTTACTGCGGAAGCAACGCTATCTCTGTTAGCAGGGTTTGAAGCAGATAAGCGCGCATCACCCAAGTGCTTATTTCCAGCTGGTTCGTCTTCGAGTTTTGAGGTGGGTCCTGAAGCGTTAGGGACTGAACTCCGTTGCTGGGGTGTGAATGATTCTTCGGGGGATGGTGATCGGTATGCTGGGGGGGCTGATTCTGGGGTTCCATCCTGCGATTGTAGTATTAGTTATATGTATCACCCAAAGTATCGTATAAGCAGAACGTACTACACCGGCAGTGGACTTTCTAAGTGGTGTGACAGCCGCGGCTGAGCCATCTGCAGCTAGGAACACAACCCGAATCTTCTTCTCCATAACCTCCTTCTTGTCGGCGTCATCAACATGTTGCCACTAATTCTCGTTAGCCTCTAGTACTCAAACACTCTGAAAATCCGAAAATCTCACAATCGAGCCCGTATTGGCGAATTCCTTATCTGCGGTAACAGCGACTGACTGAACCAAGAACTTGTCTCTGCACTTTGCATCCAAAGGTGGTTCTTGCTTCATAGCCTGTAGGAGGACTATGTATTTCCGTCAGCACTGTTTTTCCATGCCAGCGTTCATCTTCGTGGTTCTCCGCACCTGTAACCTCTACCTCCTTGCCAGGCTCAATTCTTCCGGAGTTTGGTCGGACGCAGTATCTAGAGATGTTTGTTAATGGGACATAACTTGCTGTGGTATAGGATCGCATACTGTTTTGGGGCGGTAGTCTTAACCTACACGTAGATTTATGAGTCAGAACATTCCCGCGGCAAGCTCAACCAAATAACAGCAACTTACCTTGAACGCAACTGGGGTGTGGTTTGGATTTCTAATTCGGAGAGTTTGCGACACCTCTTGGGTGAATGGGCCTGCGCCATTGTCAGATCGGGCATACAGATTTGCTGTACAAGAAGGGACAGCTGCGTACGTTGGAAGCCGAGCTCCGTGGGATCTATTTCGACGGACATAGCTGCAGTTGCGTGGGCGTAATGAGGTAGCGTGAGTTGGGTGAGGTTGCTTTGTAAAGTAGTCCGTAGTAGGGTTATGAGCGCAGTTCGTCAGCGATTAACAGATCGGATGCTACAGTACCGAAATCTAGAAGTAGCCGCCGAGGGATCAATCCAGGCGGATGGAGAAAAGGAAGCGCGTATTAAAAAGGAGAAGAGGAAATGTTGGTGTTTAGGCAAGGAGTGGACTTGTGAGAAGAGAATGAGCGGGAAATGTCTCGATTGTAAATGGCATCCGTGGTCTTCGGCACTGGTCATTCAGAAGAAAGCAGGGGGGCGAGGCTAGCGTAGAACCTCCGTCATGGTTCTGGGGCCATTATTACACAGTACAGTACAGTACAGCAGACTGTCAGGCAGCGCAGCGGGGAAACCCTCCTCCCCTCCTAACCTAACAACCGCTACCGGTAGAGCTCACCACCAGCTTCCTCGTCAGTGGGTTTGCCAATCTAACTGTAAAAATTAAGCCCCATAGCCCTATATATTTCTACTGCCTTTTCCATTCTAGTCACCTTCTTTTTTCTCATACAATTTCAAACAACGTCGAGTCCGTACCTACCCACAAGATCTACGACTTTCCATCTTTCCATTACACCTGTCGTGCCCCAATCACATAATACCCACCAACCTCCCATATCACTTCTTCACGATGACTTCCACCGACCTTGAGCAGCTTATAGACATGGGCTTCCCCAAAGAGCGCGCCGAGTTAGCAGTCAAGAAGACTGGCGGTCGTATGTAACTCTAGATCTTTAACCTCGTTTCAATGCTAACCTAGTGCACAGTGATGCCAGCTCTTCAATGGCTGGAGGACAATCAGGACAAGAGCATGGAGGATATCACAGCAGCACAGACAAAATCCGATGATACCGATCCCACTATTGAGCCAGAAGCTCTGAAAGAAGGCGAGGTCGCAAAATCCATGGTGTGTAATGACTGCGGAAAGAAGTTCAGGAGCATGGCACAGGCTGAGGCGCATGCGGAGAGGACGTAAGTTTACTCCCAGATACAACATATATTCTTCAGTACTAATTGCCAATTTGCAGTGAGCACGTCAACTTCTCCGAGTCAACAGAAGAAATCGCACCCTTGACCGAGGAAGAGAAGAAGGAGAAGTTGGCAGATTTGAGGGCTAGGGCTGCTGAGAGGAAGGCGAAGCAGTCCTTGGTGGATAAAGAGGAACAAAAGAGGAACGAGGTATGCTTGCCCCTTGATATCAGAGCTTTTACAGAGAAACTCACAAATCTACAGAAAATTCGCATGAAGTCGACCAAGGAGATCCAAGACATCAAGGAGGACCTAGCAAAAAAGGAGCAAATCAAGGCTGCAGCTGCCAAGCGCCAGGAGAAGATTAATGATATGGCTGCAAAGAAGAGGATCCAGGACAAGATCGCAGCTGATAAGGAAGAGCGTCGTCTGAAGGCTGAAAGAGTCAAGGCAGAACGCGAGGGTCGTGCGTCTGCTCCTGCCCCGGAGCCCGTGGCCGCGGCAGCTCCCACTATTCGCAAAGATCACACCGAAACGAGGTTGCGCCTCCAGACTGCAAATGGTAATATTATGAAGACTTTCCCTGTTGACACCACACTCTTCGAGGTTGGGCAAGCTTTAGAGGCTGAGGGTCAGGCGCCGGTGGAGAGCTTTACCATGACCTACCCTAAGAAGACCTTCTCAGGGAGTATCGATTTTGGCAAGACATTGAAGGAGGCTGGCTTGGTGCCAAGTGCAGTATTAATTGTTAAATAAGTTGATTCTTTGGCGTGCATGGGCTTTGGGCGAGGTGCATGGGCGGAGTTAGAGATTTAAGGACAGGGCTCTAACAAGCAATTGAATCTTACCTATTGCTGCATGGTTTTCTTCCCGCGACTTTGATAAATCATGCCTACCTTTGTGTATGTGAAATAATCTCATATACCTATATTCGAATAGAATAGAAAGTGAGCAAAACTCCTCAAGTCAAGCTGTATGAAAGATTTCTCAAAACGCCGATTGCCAGAATTCGTGTATCAGAGCTCAAGTAATAAATGAACACACACGCATGTCTTGGTATACGGCTGACTTTATCAAATTATTGTCAGCATTACAGTGGCAAGTACTGTAGCGGGTATTTCAGGATCCTACAATGTAAAGTCAAAGGAATCTACCCATTGAAGAAAAGTTAGTCATACACAAGTTTAGAAATCCTTCCTCCAGCTTATATTCTTCCTATTCAACTTAAGCACAATACTTCTGTGGATATAAGAACATAATTATATAAATATTTAAGGGAAAAAAGGGTTTTACTCCGTTCCTCTCCTAAACTAAAAATTAAAAACCAAAGTAGCGTCTTATGATTAATTCAGTGTTAGCTTCTAGGCTAAAGTCACCATGTTATATACCTGCTTTTTTTTAATCAAAATTTGCAAGGAGATTAAACACACAAAAAACTTGGCTTATATCGTGAACAGTTTGCATCAAGAGCCAAATATTCTTCATAATTTCTAGTTGGTGTAATTTTCTCGGACTGCGACTACGAAGAGCAATACCGAAGTCCAGAACGCCCCCCCCCCCCTCCCGGTGCCCTATCGAGTTATAATTTCATAATATTACCTGTACCTTGCCATGCCATTTCTTTTTTCTGCCATTTAAGAAACTACGCAAGCTTTAAAGCAAAAAATGTATCCAAAACATGTAATGATTAATGTATCTTTCTTTCTTTCTTCTCCATCAGTTCCCCCTGTCCTGCTAGAATTTCTCCTCGCTTAACTCATCGAGCGAAAAGAAAAGGCCAAGGCTCACCAACTGGTAGACGAGAGGCGAGGGAACTACGAGCAGGGCTGTGCCAATGAGTCTATAGATCGCTTATGGTCAAGAGAGTTACTAAAATCAAGTAAGCTACCCAAGTATCGAGTTACCCAAAATTTTGCGTAACTCAAATCCAACAAATTACTACCTTAGCTACTTCACCTAAAGTCATGAAATAAGCACATTATAGGGTCGCTAGTTCGGGGCTTATCTTAGTGTCGGTTAATTTAATCAACTACTCGACGGACAGACTAGTGGTATTTTCACTTAGTATGCTCATTGTCGAAAGGTGTTGATTAGTTGTCTATAGGAAGAAGCTATCTACAAGAGATGTGGTCTTATAACCACATGAAACCAAGGGGCTAGTCCCCTTTGGGCTAGACTCGTGCTGTAGCATCAAAAACGTGGTAAAACGTGAGATATTTTATTCCGATACTTAGATTTGCCTAAAGTACGAAGTACTACTTACTTTATACCCCGACTTGTTAACTTAGTTAATAAACTTTCTATATAAAAGGCATTTGTTTAATAAGTGGAGTTGGCCGAACCAAAACCACTGAGCTAATTTTTGGTTTTGCATTTCGTAAATAGAAGTAGGAGATTAATGTCTCATATGGTCACTGCGTGATACCAATGCACAGTTATCTGAGCTTTCTGCGGCCAAAAAATAACGGGTCGTGTATACGGTGAGTTAGCTCAAAGTAGACTTATAAGATGGAATTTGATAACCCAAAGCGTTCTAAGCATAAGTCCCAAGGTACCAGAGAGAGTTGTAACAAGTATAATCACCAAGATCACTCGTAGAAAAACATCACATTCAAGTCTCGAAAAGGCACCTATGAAAAGCAACTTTATTATCTCCCTGAAAATAAAGAACTGGTACACCACTAGCTAAATACAGGCCGAACCTCCTTATGAGATTGCCAAACCAAGTAATAGCCTGTCTTTCCAGTGTGTTTGCCTTTTTGTTAATATTCTCCATCACAGATCAATGTCAGAAACCCTTCCGATATCATCTGCGCCATCACCGTCAACGCCAAACCACAAATAGATCAATAGAGCAAGAATTTTGTGATAGAACGCCCCTCTGACTCATAACGCCACTCAAGTCTATGTATAATGGCCAAGCAATCGCAATATACCCTGTAAACCACTATGTTAAGTAGCTTACTTCTGGGAAGTACCACTACCATTACCACTATCACCTCGTCTATGACCGAGGCTCTGGTTCAAACGCGCTTGGAGAACTGGCTGTGCATTCGTGCGCTTTGGAGACAATGCCAATCTTGGTGCAGAGTCATGGCCAGGGTGGAAGGATGGGTAGTCCGATGCCTGGAAGACGGTGGAAGAAGCGACGTTAGCAGGGAACTGAGGATAGGAGACATTTCCGGCGCCGGAAGGGCTCATATTCTCTTGAAAGGTAACTGGAGATGGTGTAAAAACAGGTTGATATGCTGGCACAATGGCCTGGACTTGGACGAAGCCACCACGGCCATCTGGAACCAAGACTGTTTGGTACACCGGGCCAGAATCACTGGTAGGTGGTGACATTGGGTTGTATGAATGGCTAGAACCAAAGTAACTAGTGCTCTGGTGAGAACTGGATGTTACACTCGAGTCACGATGAGTTCGAGGGGTACGTTCTTTCATACTTGCAGCACTTGATCCCTCGGTTGCCCATCGAGATGCCTTGAGTCCCTTATTTGCAGGTACAACCTGTCCATCCTTGGCAGCCTTCTTAATCTTTGCACCAGTATCTTCATCATAAAGATATGTGGTGACAGGTTGAAAAGAGGTCTCGACCTCCTTGGATTTGGCCTCCTTGGCTTTAACCTGACTGTCTTCCTCAATGTCACCTCCAGATGCAGTAACAAAAGAAGCCTTTGATGAAACCGAAGACACTCGGTCCCTACCTCCTTGCTGTGCTTCCATAGGGATATCAGAAGTGACCGCAGTAGACTTCGGAATTTCTACATTTTGAGGTATCAAAGTGGTAGGCTTGATAGTTTCTTGACTATCACGTCTCAGCTTCCCAATGTTGGGTTTGACATCCGTGTCCGGGGTAGACTTTTCAGGAAATGCGCCTTGTGGTACATTTGTATCACGCCGGCTAGAAGAAACTGCATCTCTCTTTTCTGTATCAGAATTTGTTCCGGGGTCCACGCCAAGCGCCGCAAAAAGTGCATTTTCCAAAGCAGTGTCATTTCCAGAGTCAGAAGAACGCTCTTGTGGATGCACAGTGGTGCTGGTGAGCTGCTTGTTAATGATACCAATGGCGCGATGCTTTGTCATTGTCTGATGTTCGGGCTTCCGCGATGCATTTGTGCCCCCTGAAGTGGGCTTTGGTGAAGCTTTGCCTTCAACACCAGCAACTGGGACGCCGTTATGAGTGGCTTTTGCGGCAGTTGCAGCTGAGGAGGATTGAATAGGTCTAGCTGGAGCAACGGGCCAGGTTCGAGTTACAGGTTGCGGGAGTACCTCTTCCATTGGTGAGGCTTTGAGACGGAGTCCCAAAAGTTCTTCACTTGAATAAGTACGACGGGGATCCGCTGCAGATGGTTGAAGACCGGCTGGAAGTGATTCTTGAACAACAGCAGGTGCTTCAGCATCCTTCAAGGCCTGAGACTGCTCAGCAACGCCATCGGCAACCTTTCCGGGAGTTTGGGTATTCTCCGAGACTCGACCTTTGTCAGCACTTCCAATGTCCTTCTTGCTGAGCCCGGCAATGAACTCATCCCAGTTTACATCTTTCTGGACTCGAGCAGCAGCTTTGGGCTTCTCAAGGGATTGTGCGTAGTCATAAACAGCCTTGCTGAGATCGGCGTCGAAGTTATTTGGGTCAAGAGTTCTAACCATGTTGAGTATGGTACTCGTATCTTCGGTAACATAATGCTTAATAAGTGCCACTGAAGCTGCCGACTGTTTCAAGATACTGGGCTTTTCAGTTGACCAGATGGACGATTGAAGGCTATTGGTAAGAACTCGGTTGTACTTGGCCTTTAACTCTGGATTCTTTGAAGCCTCAGGATCTGCTGCAACCAACAAGTCAACTTGGTTCATGAACGAGCGTCCACCCTGGTTGACTTTATCAAGGATTGTCTCAAGAAGTTCCTTTGTAAACAGCATTTGTCTAATGTCCTGGGAAACTGCAAACTGATTGCTGAGATCCGCATCGTCGACAACAGGTGACGCTGCTTCTTGATCGTCCTCAGATACCTCTATCAGAGCGGGTCCATTTCCGATAGAGTTCATGTCGTTCCAACTCTTGCCACGAGGAGGCGCTGGCTGGGACTCATATTTGGAGATCTGCAGCATGGATTAGTGCGAGTTGTGTAGATATGCTTTAGGTACTTACCGCCACAAGTTCTTCCGCTTGTTCAGCAAATAGATCATCATCCTTGTGTTGACGGGCAGCATATACTCTCTGCTCAGCCTGTGCTGCCAGCAACGGGAGTCGGAACTGTATCTTCCACTTCTCTGCAGGAGCAGCATTGTCTTGAAGGATCATAAACTCGGTCGCTGGTGCCAGTGGTAGGAAAAGTACATTTGGCGACATAACCTTGTTGAGAACGGTCTCTTTGTTGTGTTCAAGTTGCAGAGTAAGATAAACCTGACCTTCCTCCTTTAAGAGTTTGAAGTAGCCTCTGCTCTCGAAAGGAACACCATTCTTGGTAAGCTTCACCTCATGGCGGAAGACATCTGAACTGTCGCCTGGACGATATGTGAAAGAGCTGTGAGAAGAATAAGGAGTTGAAGGAGCCACACTAGATGTACTAGCAACTTTGGGCGATGGGGCCGGAACTGCATGAACTACTACAGATGCGTTCGTAGATTCTGGAGTCGAAGTAGTCAAAGGAGGATCAGCATATCTCGAACTCGCGAGACCCTGAGTGGGCTTCGATACAGGGCGGACATTGCTCTGAGCAGAGACTGTCTGAGCACCAGCAGAAGACTTGTTCGAGATGCCAGGACCAGATGTAGGCTTCGCCGATGTAACTGAGGATTCAGGACGCGGCGCACTACCTTGAACAGGAGCACCTGGGTCTACTACAGGTGTGTATGGTGGGGAAGGAGCAGTTGTAGTGGGTGCATTGGTCTTTGGGGTACTCAAGCCAGTTGCAGCCAGAAAAGCATTCGTATCCAGAGTGTACGACGATATGTGAGACTTTGCTGCAGCAACGTCGTTCGGAATGTAATTTGCGGGACTGGTGACAATTTCAATAGTTAGTTTACCAGAAGACTGATGGGTATGAAAAGGAATTGCGGACATGATGCTGGGTGATAACATACGGTTTTCTACCAGGTGCTGATCCTCCTCGAGGCTTATACTTGGAGAGTCGGGAGAATGCTTCTTCAACTTGTATCTGTGCTCGAGTCTTGCCACCACCACGGCTCCCACCGCGTCCTCGAGAACTACCACGGAAACCACCTTGAGAACTATAAAGCTATCAGTATTCCTCAGCTGTAAACGAATCAGAGAAGGTCGCTTACGAGGAAACTTGCGACCCCAAATGGTGCCCAACAATCTCCATGGGAGTTCTCACTGAACTTGAGCTGTGGCCACCTCTACTTGAGGGACCACGACCAGCACGACCACCACGAGGTGGACCGCGCGATTTTGATCCAGCTTTCGTTAAGGTCTCATTGAACTTCTTCAGTTCTTCCAATGACATTGGTCCTGTGTTCTCTTCCTGCTTTGCCTTTTCAGCCTGTTCCTTTTTGAAACGATATAGTTGACCATTTGCCTCAGCTTGAAGTCGGTTTATGCCATCATCAGCGTCGTCATGGAATTCTAATTGGGATGAAATTAGTATCGAAACTGGAAATAACCTCTTTTGATGGTGATATGAGTTTGGAAAGGAGGAGCTAGCACTTCAACTGAGAAAGATGTGAAGAATCTAGACGTAAATTGTCAAAGGGATATGACTTACCGTGCCATGCACGTGTCTCTGCGTCCATGGAAGAAGTGTCTTGAAAGATGGTGCCATGCGTGCCTGCTGAAGGTGCTTGATAACGGTCCCTACCATTGGATCTTCCATCTTCGAGTGGAAGTGAGTCCATGCGAGAATTACCAAGCTCTTCCTATACGCCGCACATGTAAGTATCATTCTGTACTGAATAGGAAGGAGCTTTAGGGTTGAGGACAGTAAAGAGATTGCAAAGTCAGGTTATCAATCGCTGTGTCAACTCGACTACGAGTGAGCTCAGGATACACCCATACCTAGAGGGGAGATGAGAAAGCCAAAGTGAGACCCCTCTTGCTGAACTCAAACGTTGATGCAGCTGAAGATGACATGTGGGATTGCGGATGATGTAAAGAACGTAGATAGGGGAGAGGAGTTGTAAGGACATACCATCATTGCTGCATACACCAGCTCCAGGTCACGTTGATGCTGGGCCGGGTCTTGTGCAGCCTGACCCTGCTCGCCAACGTTGATATTGTCACTCATCTTGAGAAAGCCTCAATGGCTGATCATGCGCGGATATCGAGAGTGTTAAGGAAGTCGTGAAAGGTCTGAATATGTGGTAGAAAGGTTAGCTTCAGAACCTTAGTTGCGGCGGATGACTTCATGAAGTAGCATCAACGTATGAAAGAGCGCGGTTAATGACTTTAATAAAGGTGTCTGATAGCCTGAGAGAGCACAACTATTCCCCTCTGCCTCTTGAGACTGTGAAGATGAAATCGCGTCTTGGAAGGATGGATGATGTGGGGCGGATGACTAGGGTATCATACCTGGAGTTGAGAGACAGAGGTACCCGTTGCAACGGATTGCAGGTGGGCCCCAACTACTGAGCTACCTATACAAAGATAGACTCGAGTAGAAGAGGGTTTGTAAGTTTTGATCAATGATTGAAAGGGATTTAGGAAGTCTTGATTGTAGAGAAAGATCGATGCGATGTTGTTGTTGTGTTGGAGAGAGGAGGCCAGAAGCGAAACGAAATGGGAAGGAGTAGGTAGGTAGGTAGGCATAGAGCAGCGGGATCTCAATAAGGAAAAGCGACTCACATTACAACGCCTTACAACAGCAATACAAGGCAACAACACAGATTGGATTCGCTTTGAAATCTCTATGTATGATTGTACTAATCAAAAAATCGTTGATACTTGACTAAAATCCCTCTGAAATATAGAATCCACTTAGCTATTCTCTCTAGAGAAGCAGCAGAAGTTCCAACTAGGGTGGAGAGTCGTATCAGTCATCATGCATCAACTTTGCGTATAATCTTCTCTATATGGCCCTCTGTTCTAGGAATGCTAGGAGCAAGGATCCTCCTGTCCCTAACAGAGAGGAGTATATAACTTCCTTACTTTGCTAATATTTCCTCATTGGGTGTCTTTGTTCTTTGGTCTCCCGCCCGCAGTACCACATGGCAGTTGACCAGCACAGTACAGACTTTTGAGCACAACAGAGCTGTGCTATAGCATGCTTTCCTCTTTCAAAACTGCCATTTGAGCGCGGGACATATGCAATGGCATGTTGGCCGGCTAGAGAGGTTGGCATTGAAAGAGGTATTGGGCCCTAGCCATGGAATATCAAGACACAATACTTGTCAAGATTATTACTGATGAGCTAATTTCGCCATAACTTCCACAACAATTCTCTCTATCTTAAGGCTTTACTTTACTATAAAAGAAATAAAATAGAACTAGAGAAACTGCTTTTAACAATCTTAGAAGATTGTACGGCCTTAATTAGGGTTGCTCAAGGGGAACTTCACTGCCAGGTTCTGTATCATGGGAACATGTGCAGTGCGAGAATCTGTGAAGGGTGGTTGTTAGCAACTCTCAACCTAAAATGCAGTTAGGCAATTGACATCACTAGCATTAAAGCTGCTAAATGGCAATTCAATGTATCTTACGTCCTCTTTGATTCTCCCCTTTGCGCAAAGAGCAGGGCTTCCCTAGGATGCCATCTCATAGTCAAGCTATTTCTCTCAACACTTCCTTGTGGTGGAGCATCTCTCTGTGTCTGTAGTGGGCGGTTGTTGTTTATTTGAGTTGAGGGTAAGTCCAAAAGCTCTTCCAGGTTACAGCCTGCTAGATCAATTCATAATCGGACGTCGCTCATTGGATCGGCACGCACGGACCACTTTTCAGATAATGGAAGAATGGCCATGTTCCCCAGACCCGACATCGCAATATTTTTTGTCCATGTGAGCAATAAGTGAAAGTGCTCAAGAACTGCAATTATGAGGTCAGTTGGACTTCTGAGGAGTAGCGGGTCTGCTATAAAGGTACTTGATATCTCCACTAATGCTATAATACCCCAATTGACCCCCCCATTCAGATCTCCAACCCGGTAGCTCTTCTCCGACCTCGATGCGCCAGGACGCTCGCCACAGTCAATACCTCTTCCTATACACCAGACATCGAGTCGAGAACGCCCCCTTACCCCAAGCTTCTGAAGAGACTTCATGAAGTTCGTAGAGTTCTAGGGCCCTCCCGACAACTTACTCTCGCTGAGAAAATCCTCTATTCGCATCTGGACAACCCAGAAGAAGCCCTCCTTACAAACACAGACAATGGGCTCAATATCAGAGGAAATGCAAATCTCAAACTTAAGCCAGATAGAGTGGCCATGCAAGATGCGTCAGCACAAATGGCATTGTTGCAGTTTATGACTTGCAATTTACCATCCACGGCAGTCCCAGCCAGTATACATTGCGACCATATGATTGTTGGAGAGCGAGGTGCTGATGTTGATTTACCGGAATCTATCAAGGGCAATAAGGAGGTTTTTGATTTCTTGGAGTCTGCGGCCAAGAAATACGGCATTGAGTTCTGGCCACCAGGAGCTGGCATTATCCACCAGACCGTGTTGGAGAATTACTCGGCCCCAGGCTTGATGATGCTTGGTACAGACAGCCACACACCAAATGCGGGTGGTTTAGGTGCTATTGCAATTGGTGTTGGAGGCGCTGACGCTGTTGACGCACTTGTTGATGCGCCATGGGAACTGAAGGCTCCAAAAGTTCTCGGCGTCCGTTTGGAAGGCCAATTGAGTGGTTGGGCTTCACCAAAGGACATTATTCTCCATCTCGCTGGAAAATTAACTGTTCGCGGTGGAACCGGATTTATTATCGAATACCATGGTCCTGGAGTTGAAACTTTGAGCTGCACTGGCATGGCTACTGTCTGTAATATGGGAGTACGTATTGGGGAGCACCTTTGTTCCTATTCGGGAGTATTTTAAGAGGAGTTCCTCTTGAGACATGTCTCGGGAGCAACAACTCCAAATCCCCTACAGAAGAAGTAATTGCTGACTCCCCATTTACGGACAGGCCGAAGTTGGAGCTACAACATCGTTGTTCCCATTCTCCCCACGAATGATCCCATACCTTGAGTCAACACATCGAGGATCAATTGCCCTACAAGCTCAGACCATTGCTTCAACACCTTCATTACACAATTTATTGATGGCAGACGAGGGTGCCAAGTATGACGAGCTCATTACAATTGACCTTTCCAGCCTTGAACCTCACGTTAATGGACCAAATACTCCTGATCTGTCGACACCACTTTCACACTTTGCCAAAGCCGTCAAGCTAAATGACTGGCCCGAAACTGTCTCTGCGGGACTAATAGGTAGTTGTACAAATAGCTCTTACCAAGATATGCGACGCGCTGAGGACCTTGTAAAGCAGGCCTCAGCTGCCGGTCTCAAGCCTGCAACTGACTTCTTCATCACGCCTGGTAGTGAGCAAATTCGAGCAACACTCGACAGAGACTCCACCCTCTCAACATTTGAGGAGGCAGGTGGGATTGTCCTTGCCAATGCATGCGGTCCCTGTATTGGCCAATGGAAGCGTACAGATGGATCTAAGAAAGGCGACAACAACGCAATTTTCACTTCCTATAACAGAAATTTCCGGGGCCGCAATGATGGTAACCCCGATACGATGAACTTCCTTGCATCCCCGGAAATCGTAACCGCGATGGCCTACGCTGGGAGCACAAGCTTTAATCCACTCACTGACTCTATCCCTACACCCTCTGGCACACCCTTCCGTTTCTCTGCACCCCAAGGCGACGAGCTCCCCAAGTCTGGTTTTGAGTCTGGAAACCCTGACTTCCTACCCACATCTGCAGCACCTTCGCCAACCACTCCAGTCGTAGTCTCTCCCACCTCTGACCGCCTCGCCCTCCTCGAACCTTTCGCGCCTTTCCCTTCCAACGATCTCAAAGGCCTCAAAGTCCTCTACAAAGTAACTGGCAAATGTACCACCGATACCATCTCCGCCGCTGGTCCCTGGTTGAAATATAAAGGCCATCTTCCCAATATCTCAGCAAACACCCTCATTGGAGCCATCAACGCTGCAACAGGAGAAGTAAATGTAGCTTATGATGCCGACGGTAGCAAGTCCGGCATTCCTGAGCTCGCCGAGAAGTGGAAGTCACAAGGCAAGGAATGGCTCGTTGTAGCCGAAGACAACTACGGTGAAGGCTCAGCTCGTGAGCATGCAGCACTTCAGCCCCGTTACCTAGGAGGCCGTGTCATTCTCGCCAAGTCTTTCGCCCGAATCCACGAGACAAACCTCAAGAAACAAGGTGTTGTACCATTGACCTTTGCAGACGGCGCCGATTATGCCCGCATTGATGCCAATGATGAAGTAGAGACCGTGGGATTGTACGATATGCTGAAGTCAGGGGGCAAGGGCCAGGTGACGCTCAAGGTCAAGAAGGTCAATGGGGAGGAGATTGAGATCAAGACGAAACATACGCTCTCTGAGGATCAGTGTGGATTTGTGCTTGCAGGAAGTGCCTTGAATTTGCTTGCTAAGATGAAACGGTCGTAGAAGTGTTTGTTTTATATACCTGGTTGCTGGATATCAAAAAAAAAGTACTAAATATTAAGAGACAAGCCTATCCTGTCGCAGATATCTACAAGTGACAATGTGGGAGTCAAAAAGGATCTCCTCTAGTTTTGGAAACAAAATTTATAAGTATCTGTCTACAGAATCAGATTTCTCATACCTTCGTACAACCACAAAGTCCCTTCTCCCTAAGCGAGCAATACAACTCAACCAAGCCACCAAAGAATAAGTAGGACCTAAATTAATCCCTAGCAATACAAAACCAAGCCCAAGATCCACACCCACCATCTACAAAATCCTAAAGCGCTTTGAAAAGTTGTACCCTGAGATAAATGCCGTAAAACTCAAAGTCTATTAAGAGATAAAAGCACTCAGTACAAAGACTTCTAGGAAGAAATGCCTTCAACAGCACGGTGTATTTCGAGGGCTTGAAGACAAAGCACTGAAGAAAGAAAGAAAGACCTAGGTTTAGATTCAATAAAATAGGACAAAGTTTTATGTATATATGATTTTGCCAAAGCTACTATTCTATTCGGGTGATGCTAATATACAGTACCTTTCTTTTGAGCAAAGGGGAATCTAGACTTTCAATTGTGCTTTGGACATCTTACCCTTCTCGAGTTCCCGACGTTATTATGTCCAAGGTTTAACAAAAGAGAAAGGTGTATAGTAAATATAAAACAGTATTAAAGCTCTAACCTATTGTAGAGTATTTAGAACTTCATCTAAAGTTAGTTAATTCTGGCTAGTAGATATATAACCCGAGTTCCGCTACGAAGATCGTATAAGAATAGATTAAGTTACTCAAGTTAAGTGAGCTACTCAAGTCAAGTAACTTGGTTATTCAAGAAAGTTACCTAAACTCAGTAAGCCATATAGTGGTGTCAAATTCGACGGAAGCTATTCTTGTTTCTATGGATGGATATGAAGAGCATCTATTTTCCTACTGGTGCTAGGATAATTTAGATTTGTATTGTGTAGTGACAATCTAGAGCAAGGGACTTAGGCTTTCTTGATATCGGGAACGTTAAGTCACACGTACTCAACCTATGTCACTGAATGCGTGTTATGGACGAGTATCTAATTTCTTCTGCATTATCTTTATTCATTAAGGTAGGATGCAGTAGCTTAACTAAGTAGCCACCAGGGGTATCTAAATCTGTCCGTGATTCCGTAATATTCATACAAAACTCATAAGTTTGCTCATCTCCTCAAGTCCACCATCGCCCGTGGCGTAAAATGTAAACCCCAGTCTTTCACCCCTTCAAAGTTTGCGCCAATCCAAATACTTCATATCCCTCCCCTCGATCAGTCAGTTGCATACATCAATTCCTCCCGTCTCAATCGGCAGACAATACTGGCCATGATCGAATTGCGGCTTTGCGTCTTTTGCTACCATTTGTATCTATGTTCGGCTCACTCATGTGAAGTTTTCCGTCTCTGAACACCGGCTCTAACGTAGCAGGATCAGGAACCCCGAATAATTCCTGTATATGGATCGCCCCCTGCCCATTCTTCCATTCATCTGACGCCTCTTTGTTCTGATGCTTATGCCACCCCATTGCCTTACGATGCGCAACAGTTTCTGGACGTAGAGCTTTCCCAAAACGAGATGGGTGTTTGCGATTGCCGCGTGCTTCGATCTCAGTCCGTTTAGCGGCAAGGAAATCTTCCGAAAGTATTGTTCTCTTTGGCCATGCGATCCGTGGATCTATGTGACCCCATGCCTTCTCATTAAGTGCTGCCTCTCTATTCTCGCCGAAAATGTTATCCAAGGTTCTCTCGTCATAAGCTGCAGCCTTTTGCTGACGCTTGGCCTCTAAAGAATTTGCTGCGGGTTCGGGTATTTTAAAGTCGTCTGTATTTGCAGGCGAAGCACCGTTTATGGTGGCCTGTTGTTGTGTGACCGCTGACCTTCTGCCGCCGAACTTGAACTTCAAATTAGGGCCATTTACTGTCGCTGAGCCATCAAGTTGTTGAGGGAAACCAGTATGCTCAATTTCAGGAATAGATACATCACCCCTGTTGTCTAATGCTCCGTTACCAAGCTGTGGAGTGGTATTGTGTCCCGACACGATTTTAGGTATATTCACCTGTTGTGGTCTTTGAAATCGTTCCGGCGGTGGTGGCATCTTTGCACGAGACATATCTTCTGCATGAGAATAATATACCCTGTGGTTGGGCATTTCATCAGAAACAATCTCTTCAGATGTGCCGTTTTGTGGCTCGTCTAAATGCATAGAATCGACCTGCTCTTGGGCTAAAAGCTCCTGCCCTTGGTCATTTGCCTGATTGTGACCCCCCTGGTAACGTGCTAAAAATTCCTTGACATCGCTAATCTTGATACAGTTAGGCATGCCACGACCCTTCGAGACTGCAACTCTCTCATTGAAGACTTGTGTTATGCCTTGGTTGAAAGCATCGAACGAAATGTTCTCAACTTTGCAGAGCTTAATGATGTGCTCTAAGAACGTTTTGCCAACAGGATTAGGCCATGCTGGTAACTTGGTATGAAAGTCTTCACCCCAGAAATCTGCTATATTTTTTAAGTATCTTCTCTTGTACCTTTCCGTTTCGCCTAGGTCTTTTGCCTCCTCTTCAGGCTCCACATGTACAGGACCCGGTGCAAGAAAATTCCCAGAGGTCCCCGTCGGTTTTGTTGCTTGAGGGTCACCATGGTATTGTCTAGTAGACCTGGATTCAGATGATGATGCACTTGCTTTGGGATCCTCAGTGGGATCTCCATCATCCACATCAAGCATCTCAGTATCCTCTGTGGTAGTTGCTGGGTTGCCACCATCTTCAGCCGCTGAGGTCTCGCCTGGGGTGCTAGCTAGGCTCGTCAGAGTGCTAGAAGAATGCTCGATAGTGCCTCCTGACGCCCTAAACTCGGATTCAAGCTGATAACTTGGACTATGATAATCCTCAGCACGTTCTATGAAGCTAGTGTTAGCAGCAGGATTATCAGGGCGCGCAGAACTGTGATGTTCTCGGGATGCAGATGGTTTCTGACCATTGTTTCTGGCATTGTCGGTCGTTGTTTGAGTATTTCGTGCTGAAACAGAGACTGGTGGCGGCAATGGTGTTCCTGACTCTGTTTCTAGGTGTTGCCTAGTAAATCCAGTCGGATCGTCCGCCGAAGATTGACCCAGGCCTATTTGCCGCGGTTTTGAAGATGGCATAGTTTTGCTAGAAGACAATTCTGAAGATAGGGTATTTGCAGCAATTTGGGTGCCGTAGAACAATCTCCGCGCTGAGAAAGTGGTGCTCTCTGGCTTGTGCCACTCCGCCCTGTTTTGCGTCATCTCGACAGAATTAGAAGGATTTCCCGGAGTGACCAAATGTCCCACGACGGGTTCTAGTTGAATGTCGTTGGATTTGCTATGATGCAGGTCGTTACTTGATTTGTCGTTTGACTTTCCTATTGGCTCAGATTGGAAAACGAGGTAAGAGTGTTGGCTGTCGGTAACCGGAGGTGCGTTTGAAGGCGCTTCATTGCCTGCCGGGTACAAACCGTCATCCATATACTCCGATTGACGAGTTGGTGCAGACTTCTTATACAATTTCTTTTTATTGAACGCTCTCTTAGGAGATAATCCATGCTGCTGAGCCACATCCGACTTCTTCGCTGAAGCTCGTTTGTGTTGTTCTTCCATTTCATGTTGCTTGCATAGTCGGTTGGCTTTTGCTCCCGCCTTCCAGTTATCAATACCTGATTTCTGAACCACAGGCCTTGTACACCCAATCCTTTCGCACTCTCTGCTGGAGTAGAGATTTCCTAAGCCATCCTTGCGGACTTTGTGGATGTTTAAACTCTCTCTGTTTGGCTCAGACATAGCATTAGCAGTCGTTGAACTGACCGAGTTACTTGGAGTCCGAGTAGTAATGGTTTGAATTGGTGTTTGAGCTACCGCTGAAACGTTTGCAGCCTTGAGTGTTGTCGGGTCTGGTTTTATGTCTACGGGTGGACTAGCATTTGCAGCTCTCAGTTTTTCCTGGCAGCGTTGACATTGCCAATTTTGGCTTTCAAGAAGTGTTAGCTTCTTTCAATATCTATTCTTTTATATGTCCTCCTAAGACTTCAATCGTCTCTGTAATGTTTGCAGATTGAAGAAGCAGAACTTACAGGACTGGCTCCCCGAATCTCATGTCTATTGCTGGACGATGGCCTATGATCGTCAGACCAGTAGCAGGACCATGCAATGAGGTTTAGACAACGTACATATTGGGTGCCATTTCCTCTTGCAGCTGAAACACTGGACCAACGGTTTAACTCTCTCTACTGCAGGCTCGGAACATTTGCGACAGAGGTTAGCTCTGCTTGTTGAAGACATCGATGATACCGAAGCAGCCTCATCAGCTTCGTTGTACCGCTAGAGTGTTTTTTTCAGCTTCATTATTTCTCTCAAAAAATGAAGTTGATGAATGATGAGGAAAGCGTCTCAGGTCTTTTCAGTTTCAAAATAGTCATCAACCTGCAGCTTCCAGCGGCTTCGCATCTTGATCAAGAAATCATAGTGACCGCCTCTACTAACTTCACTCAAGCTTGCATTTCACGATTGGTATTGCTAGCGCTGCCCACTGTCCACCACAGCCTTTGGTCATACGTCCTCGAGCAAGTAAACGTACAACTCCTGATAGTGGTGGTGCCCGGAGACATATTGTATCCCATGATTCATTGCTCAGCTCAGTGACTCGTGAGAGAACAGTCTTGCCTGAATCGAGGGACTGCCAAGTGAACACAAAGATTGAGGAGAAAGCGTCCTCAGCCATTGTCATAGAAATGCATGTTCTGGACCGAAACCTGCCAAAGCCTTGTAGCAGTCGGACCTTTTACCAGATGTTCATCATAGACGTATTTGCAGGATCGAATGAAAGAGGCAAGACTTACGGAAGTATTTGAAAACCGTGGAGTTTCTGAGCGTTGGTCCATGGGTCTGAAATCGCGTCCTGAGTGCCGATTGTTTTGGGGTTGTGACAGCGCCGGTGTGGTTGTTGCGGTCCAGGTGAGTGGAAAGCCGTTTTCATGTACTGTCCTCTTCCGGTGCACGCGGTATGGTCCATCTGGATTGGAAGTCATGCCTGCGGCCCAGGATATGGTTGGGTCTGCATCAACAGCAACAACTATGCATTGGCGAGACTAGAATTGATGGTATGACATAGAGGATTTCAAGGCACGAAAATGGGGGTGATAATAAGTCAGTTGGCTGGAAGAGGAGGAGGAGGAGTTGGTGGAGGAGATGGAGAAGCAAAGTCGCGTCGTGGCGTCGTGCACGCGTGATCTGCTCTGGTGGCTATCGCGGCGATAAATGAATTCTGCCGACTACAATTCACACCCCGCCTGCTCGATCCAGCCTAGCGGCACAATCCACATGTCTGGAATTCGTGTTTCTGCTTCTGAATATCTGTTTCTTTCTTTCCCCTTTCTCCTTGCCTGCCGACTTCTTTCTTACCATGGATTTCTTGAAATCTGCAGTCGCCTCGGCCATTTCAAAGGGTCCTCCTTTTCCCTACACCTTTGGCGATCGCGTTGATGTCGACCAGTCTATCTGGACACTGTACAATGGCACAAGGAGGGTCAGGATCTCTCATCTCCCACCTCGGCTTGAACGCTGACAAGGACACAGGAGGACGGCTCAAATTGCAGCATATTCTCTTTCGACGTTTCTGCCAACAAGGCCCGTTTACCTCTAGCTAGAAACACTGTTAAGAAACTACGAACCCTGCGACACCCCGGAGTCATCAAAGTGCTGGATTCAGTCGAGGTAGGGTGCTGAGGACAGCTTGCAAATTGGAAACATACCAACGATTTTACAGACAGAAACATACATCTATATTGCTACAGAGAGAATCATTCCATTGAGATGGCACATCAAGCGGAAGAGCCTTAGCCCAGAAACATTAAAATGGGGACTTTTCAGTGTTGCAGTACGTTACAATGAACCAGCTAGTGCCTGTGGATCAACTCTAAATTTCCTACTAATCTAGCAAACAATTAAATTCATAAATGATGAAGCATCTTCAATTCATGGCACCCTACGCATTGGCTCGTTATATACAAGTGAGAGTGGAGAATGGAGGGTGGGTGGATTCGAAGTATTAAGTAGCATCAAGGACGATGAGGCTATAATTTACGTATGTTTTCTGGGCAAAGAATTCTCTTTTCTAGTGCTGATAAAATTGTAGCATTATGGCAGCTTAGTGCCTGATTCTGGACGATATACTCCCCCAGAACTTGCGAAATCTGGCTGGGATACCATCAAACGCAACCCACTATCTGCAGTCGACTCCTATAATTTTGGGACTCTAATATTTGAAGTTTTCAATGGCGACTTTGCCGGTGGTGATCAGGCCGGGCAAACAAAGAATATTCCTCCTAGCATGCATTCCAGTTACAGGCGGCTTGTCAATAGTAATCCCAAATCCAGACTGAGTGTCAGTGCATTCTTAGAGCAAGGGCGTCGAAATGGTGGTTTTTTTGAAACTCCACTCATAAAACTTACTGAGAGTGTGGACAACCTTGGAATGAAGACGGAGGAGGAAAGAGAAGTGTTTTTGAAGTAAGTATTATGTTCCAAGGACGGAGTGAAACGATGGACTAAAACATCACAGCGATTTAGACCAACTTTCGGATGACTTTCCAGAAGACTATTTCCAAATGAAGGTCTTGCCTGAGCTTTTGAAGTCAGTCGAGTTTGGTGGTGGTGGACCCAAAGTCTTCGGCGTGGTGATGAAGATCAGCACCAAACTTACAGATGATGATTTCGATGCTAGAGTTACACCCGTCATCGTGAGACTTTTTAGCAGTCCGGATCGAGCAATCCGAGTCTCACTGCTAGACAACCTACCATTAATGATCGACAGGTTATCACAAAAGGTCGTCAACGACAAGATATTTCCTCACATGGTATGTTGTTTCTCGGTGTGCTACATTAAGTTATGTCACTCATCAAGTACAGGTAACTGGGTTTGTAGATGTTGCACCGGTAGTGCGAGAACAGACCGTCAAGGCCGTTTTAACCATCATAACCAAACTATCGGATCGTACCATTAATGGGGAGCTCTTAAAGTACCTTGCTAAAACATCTAACGACGAGCAACCTGGCATTCGAACAAATACAACAATATGTCTTGGCAAGATATCTAAGAATTTGGGAGTTAGTACGAGAAGTAAAGTTCTCATAGCTGCATTCTCTCGTTCACTCCGAGACCCTTTTGTCCATGCTCGAAATGCAGCTTTGATGGCCCTTGCAGTGACATCAGATGCTTTCAGCGAAGATGACTGTGCAAATCGTATCCTGCCAGCGTTATGTCCCTGCCTCGTCGATAAGGAGAAACTCATTCGAGACCAGGCCAACAAAACTATAGACACATATCTACAACGGGTCCGTAAATTTGCTACAACCTTGCCGGAAACAGTGCTTCCCCCTCCCAGCACAGTAGAAGCATCTACTACCGCCGCTCCTCGAATGAGTACCCCTCAACCAAGTGCAAACGATGCAGCCTCCTGGGCAGGTTGGGCCATATCCTCCTTCACGAACAAAGTCTCCGCGGCAGCAGGGGACATCCAACCCACATCTACTACACCTGATGCTCGTCCCTCCTCGGCACCACTGACCTCCCGCCCAGCGCCTACAACAGCTTCAGCATCTGCCCTACACCGCCAAGCCCTCGTCTCGCCTCCCACAGCCTCAACTCGCACCTCCACATCCTCTGCATCAAATGACTATTTCGCCTCTGCGGACACTCCAGCTGAAGAAGACATGGAAGCATGGGGCGACATGGAAGAAGACTCTTTCTTCGACGCCCCAGCCGAAGCAACTCCTAAGCCTACGGCTAGTAAATCAGCAGCCAACCCCTTTGATGACGACGGTGAGCCCGATTTTGCCGGCTGGCTTGCAGCCCAAGCAGGAAAGAAGCCGAGTGCGAAGCCATTACCCAAGGGCCTCGCGAAACCTGCTAATGGCGGAGCATCCTCGAGACCAGCTACAGCTACAAGGGGAAGTACTACAGCCAGTATTGGGACTACGGCAACAAAGAAAGTCGTTGCACCCGCGGCAAAGAAGCCAATTGTAAGCAAGAAAATCGACACTGCGCCAAAGGCGACCGATGATGAGGATGGTTGGGGTGACGGTTGGTAATGTAGTTTTACAGGAATGATGTGGATGTAGAAATAACGTAAGGGACCTTTGCTGCTTTTTGGCGTTGAGAGATGGTGGCTGCATAGCAGTGGAGTTAGGATACCATTTGAGCAACACAGCACATTCAATAGACTTGAAATGGCAAAGTTAATATCTTGTGATTGTTGGTGTTTACTCAAGTTTTTCGGCCCCAACTCGAATGAACCTTAGTTTGAGTGATTACTTGTTTGGAGTATTGCTTGGTTTAAGTTACGCATTTCTACAAGATGAAGCCCACTATCTGAACGGCAAAAGAGTCGAGTAAAATATAATTAAAATCTAATGTAGAAAAGTCTACTTTAAATACTAGAAATACTTTATATTTAAATTTTTAGGTATACTTATAGCCTAAGTTTAAGTTATATAAGTAGACGTACTAGGAGTGTTCCAGTGTAAAACAGGGTAGGAGCACAGAGTTATGGGAACCCACTGTATACTCACTATACAATATAATTCTCCCTCTCGCTTAGCAACCGAAGAAGACCTATGCATTTAACCACAATTACATAAACTTGAACAAACTTGCACAGACTGCTATATAATAGTCTTTTCCTATATAGTCCTTGCCTAAAATGGTTAGCTATAACGTTTTAACAAGTAAATTGTTTTAAGCAGGCACACGCAAACATATTGCCAGAGGTAGCGGGGTGAGGAATGAGACCCAGCTATTCCACGATTATAGCTTATATTGAACCACTCGGGAAGCAGCAAACTAGAATACACAACTCGTAGTCAATATGCAGCTAACATACAGTGGAAAAGGGATCGTTGTATTTACAAATTAGTAAGCTAAACCCATAGCAATACTTCACGAACGCTTCTACTAATGGATATTTGGGCACAAAATACTTTCGCCAGTGCGAATCAAGTCTTTTGCAGTAGTCTTCCTGTCACAAGAATCAAGATAACAACTGACATCAGGTTAGTTCCTGGCTTAAGTTTTCATGTTATAGGCCATTTCACTATCCTATATCAAAGCCACATGCCTCTTTGCCCTCGGGTATGAGCCGTTAAACGCCAAATCTTGCCGTTACGCCATATAAGCCAACGAAATGTATCCTCCATTCAATGAGTCACCCATCTGACGCCATACTTCCATGATTGTAAACAGTTTTAAGAGCTTCGCCATCCGTTCCATTGTTAAACAATCCTCAATGACGAGGCCATGTATAATGTTACATCCCCCGAGTGTGATGCTCACCGAGACTCGGAATAGTCGTTGAGTGCAACGCAGACAGCACCACGGTGGTGGCCATTGTACTGACGAATTATCTGCTCACTGTGCAGCTCCCAGAGGCGAGCATAGTGATCAGAGCAAGCAGTGACTAGATAGGCGGAGTCAGCACTGAAAGCGCAGTCCCAGACCCAGCGTTGATGGCCGGTAAGAGTGCTCTCCAACTTGAATGGCTTGGCTTCAGGGGCCTCTTGGCCAGGAACGGGAATCATCTTCTCCAGGTCCTTGACTTCCCAGATCTTGGCGGTGTGGTCGGCCGAGCAGGTAGCCAGCTTCTTGACGTCAGGAGATAGTAGGACACGGGTAATGTATTGGGCGTGAGCTGGGAAGTGGACGATGGGAACTAGTTGGGTTTTCTCACGGTACTGAATGAGATGCCAGACAAAAACGTTACCCTGATAGGAAATTAGCAATTGCTCCCACAAGTTCAAGTGAGTGAGACTTGTCATATATACATGGGACTTACAGTGTTGGTACCGGCGCAAAGAGTAGACCCGTCGCTTGCAACAGTAACACTAGAAACGGAGACATCATCCTCCGGAATAAGTTGGTGGGAACAATTATTCTCTGCCAGGTCCCAGATACGGACACTTCCACCACGATCACAGCTGATAATCTCTCCTTGGTTTGGGTGGATGACTACATCGTTAACTGGAGATCCATGAAGATAGCTGCGTTGAACCGTGCCGCTACGGGTCTCCCAAATCTTGACAGTGCCATCCTCCGAACTAGTAACCATCCACTTTCCCTCGCAATGAAAGGCGACGCCAGTAATGTTCCCGGTGTGACCTTCAAAAGTCAAGAGCGGATTGGGATTTGTGGATTTGATGTCGTAGAGCTTGACAGTGTGGTGGCCTGCAGCCGCGAGGTAGCGCTTATCTGGGGAAATGCATAGTCGGTTGACTTGGGAGTCAGGGTGTTGGATAGTTCGAGAGCAGATACCTGAAAGGGCCTCCCAGAACCTAGAGGTACTCGTGGTCAGAAATGCGCCCACCTATGCGCGCAGCGGTGCGCCAGCTTGGAATGGGCTCTCTCACCGAATTGTGTGATCATAGCCAGCTAAACAACGTCAACATTCTTCTCAGCATCGCTCGAAAGTTGGATCTCTATAGTAGGGATCGTGGTGGGGTGTATGGGTATGGGTAGGAAGTTTGGTGAACTTACCAGTTGCCAGAATTACAGACATCTTGTCCTACTCAAGGAATCTCCCAAATACCAAAGGGGTCTGCGGCAACAGCAGCTCTCTAGAAAGTATTATTCATGAGCAAAGCAGACATTGAAATAGAATCCAAAAGGTTCTCTTGCAGCCTGAACTTCTCGACTCGAGAATATCGCAGCTATGAGACAGCTCGGACCAATGACAAGTGAACGGCACCGGTCGGATTATTATCCGAGATTTAACGACATCCTATCACACGAAGTTCGAATTAGTGCAGCACTCCAGGCAACACCGCGCAAACTTATCGGCTGAACTGGAGGAAGAAAGGAATCTCTTCAAATTCAGAGTTAAACCCCACCTCAACATCTAGGACTCTTCAACTTAACTACTCCCAACCGCCACAAATTTTCCCCTTATCAGTGACAGAGGCCCTTGGGTAATATAGACTTGCACGGCAAGTCGCGTTCGAGCCTCTTGACATACATTTCTCAGGGGAAACCAAAGACTGCAACCATCTGTACCTACGTACATTACACACTCCTTCTCCATATAACAAAGGTCGGCGGTGAATTCTTCAACTGTATAACTGTCGTCACATCGTCAGTGGGCATCATCGATAGTCCACGCAGCTTGCTGCTTGAAGGCAATCTGAAGCCCGCACCCATCTCATGTTCTGCGAGAGAAGCCGAACAACATTCAACTGCGGAGTCAGGCTTTAAAGGCCTTTTGAAACGGTAGACCAACTTTGGTCTTGAAGTCTTCTTGAATCACTGAGCATCGTTCTTCAGCTCATAGGAACAACAACTGGGCGTTGAGTCCCTCATCGATATATGTGGATAGCCTAGCTGTAGGCTTTGACACACAAGGTTTGCAACTTGGAGTACTTTTTCAGCCACTGCAAATCATTCTCCGCCATATATCGATGCGCATCAACCCTTTCTTCAAACACAACGCCTTTGTTCCAGTAGTGTCATCCATCACCATCCATGGGTAAAGACATAGACAAAGTGTAATCTTGCACTTCCGCGCAGAAACCATCCTTTCTCCCATTGATCAGGAATTAACATAGCGACAACATCCAATATCTTGCTTTATCCGTTTGGTTTTACGCCTGGTGCAATATCAGCTTGCCATTCAAGTCAGTCCAGTAAGTTTCAGTGATTGAAGGTAGCCTCGCATAATGGCCATCAATATTGACCCAGCACGTCCATCGCTCATGAGGATGGATGGTAACGGAGAAGGTAATTATGCTTCTACCGCTTCCTTGTATTGTGAATTTCAGGAGACAGATCAAGGGCTTACACTACCACCCAAGATACAGTCAAATGATTCATTTGAATCTGAACCAGCTGAAACAAGCTTTTGGGGCTATGAAGACTTGTTTCCATGCACATTGAGTAGCGCCGACTTAGATGCTCTTCTTGGATTTGTTCAACCGGAACTCCTTGGAGATGAGGGACGGAAAGAGAAGTCATGGGTCCATACCCTAAAGGATCACGTCGGATGTCAGCCGTCTGAACCAGTAAGCAAAGGGAGTTTTACCGGAAACCTCTTGGGAAAGTCCACTGTGTCATTTGTCGGAGAAGATGAATCAGTAAGGTTAGAAGCCTGCGTGCATAACAGTGCTAACTATCTCCAGATCCCTGCCGTAAAAGGTGGCAATGCGAGTGCCTCAGCGCCAAAGGCGCTTGTCACACACAATGTAGAACAGTGTGGGCATTGCACAGTTGAATCTCAGTGTGAGTTACAAGGCGTGCACGTTGCTGGTAAGAATGAGGCAAAGCCTACAAGTCAGTGTAAAGCTCAGAGGTCATACTCAGAGCAGTACAGTGACAATACATCTGGTGAGGAACGTAGCAACTCAGAAGCATGCCGATCAATGCCTGCAGTTGAGAATCCTGATGCGGTACAATCTTCGCTGTCGGATGAGAGCTGGGAGGAGTTGATTGTTCCAAATGATGACTGGGCAACCAGTGGCTGCAACGAACAATCCAAAACCGCTAAGAGCTTGAGTATTATGAATGAAAGAGGAGAGGATAGGCCCGAGTACTCGCCTTACGGCCCAGATTGTCCAATTTCAAGTGTGGAACCGGGTAATATTTTCTCTGGAAGTTTTGAGAGAGATGGTGACGGTAGTAAAGGTGGTGAGCCGGCAGATCAAGAAACACTTCCTGTCGGGGTAAGATCCGAGAGGGCGCCGCTGTTTAGTTCTGGTCACGAATATCAACAACCACTTCAACCAGCACGTCTTCAAGATTCTCCTCCGCAAACCAATCATCACAATAAAGACGACGGAGTCAGTACTTCGTGCCCGTCTCTTGCGCCAGAACGAATACTTCTTCCTCTTGCTTTCTGCCTTGAAGACAAGAATTCCGGCCCATCGGTCGCAGCCATCATTGGAGATCTGAAGAGACTGTTACGCAGCAAGCTTGGAGGTTCAGCGCTCGACAGCACGTTTACTGCACCAACTGAGATTGACGAGGGTCTATTTCCAGGATTCGAGAAGTTACTACAAACATTCCAAACCAACTCTAAATTTAAAAGGAGTGTGATTACTTGGCTGGCTAGAAAGATGCATAACGGTAAGCTTGGCTCCCTCTGTCCTACGGACGCAATGCTAACACATCTCTTAGGAGAGTACCTTGGTACTGGACCTCGCAAGGGTGGACTTGATCCTGGAGAAATTGAATGGCTTGAGTCACTTGGCGCTCACCAACACAAGGACGCTATTATCGATTTGTTACAATTTCGCAAAGCCGATCATGAACAACATATTGCGGAAATGTCGCGCCTGTCAGCCCAGCTTGCGTATCTACAAAACGATTTGCAACAGACGATGGCAAGAGCTGGTGCCTTTAGAGATGCCTTGTTGAATGTCAAGACTGGATCTGTTGTTAACAATGGACCTTCTCAAGACCTTCAGACGCCATATGTTGTCCAAACGTTCACCAATAGTCAAATCCCACAGAAAGCGTCTCACAACTATGAAGAGATCGCCAAGAGTTCATCCTTTGACGAAAATTCAACATCAGTCAGTGACGCAGGAGGCGGTACGTGGAAATGTCTGCGAATCGAAAATGGTGTCCAGTGTGGACAACTCAACGATGTACGTCTTCGAGGCCGTGACAAGGGCCCATCTGTCGTGCGAAAGAAATGTTCAAAATGCAAGAAGATGGTTGCGGATCACGAGAAGGAATTCTTTATGACAAACCCAGACCCTCAATCCAAGAAGACCAAGAGAAAGTATGATCACGATGATCTATATGCCTATACTTCCTCTCCAGCGGCTGGCTCTTCTACATATGATCCCCGAAAGATGGCACGCTCCAATGAATTCCCTGACAATCAGACGCCACTCGACCAGGGCTTTAGCCTCCAGTCAACAGCTGGGTTTGAATCGCCAATCGGTCTTCCGTCTTCCCTCAACCTCTCTGGCGAAATCTCGTCCGGCCCTGACGACCAATTTACAGAAAACTGTACTCTGGGCTTCCCGCAGTATGAAGGCTTGCCAGAGGGTTTTCCCGACTTTAGTGGATGGGATGGTCGACGTGATGGGGCATGATTGCAGTCAATGATGAAGAACAAGTGGCATTAGGAAGTGGTTATTTATTACGGGGAATGAAATGTTGAGTGTACGCATGCAATCATGCTTTCTTTGCTGTGTGTTAGTTCTACACCAATGGTGCAGGAGAGTCCTGCTTGTACGTATAAATGTCAATACAATGTTATGAAATGATAAGCATGCTTTTGCGAGACATGTAGTGTGCATTAAAGCATTTCTAATAAGTTAGGATGCTACTCAAATTCGGTCCCCGTTCATAACCCTTACCCATCATCGTGTTCTCTTCAAAGCTCATAGCTAAAATAGAACAGAATCATGAGACGTACCTAAGAAGAAAGTTTAACTGTCCTGCCTTGAAAGTAAAGAAAACATAGAACGTGCAGGAATACCGCCGCTTTTCTAGTCTCAGCTGAGTTGAGTGGCATAAAATAACTGCATTTACTCAATAAAGATAATAAGAGGAACAGTGAGAGCAGAAGTTGTAGATAATAAGCTACATAATTAATCTGAATGTGTGAGGGGAGAAGTTGAGCCCTGGTTCAGTTGGTGGATTGATTTGAGTAACCTACTTGATTCTAGTAACCTAGTTAATTTAAGTAACTCACTTAGTTTCAGTAACTCACTTGATTTGAGTAACTTACTTGATTTAGGTAACTTATTCTAATCGAAAATAATCACTTACAAGCCGATTCACACGAGTACCTTAAAAGGTCATCAGCACCATCATTATCACAACCAGATAACTGGGACATACTATAGGAGTAGAAGTCAGACTTTCAAACTCCAACTCCAACCCCCCCCCTTTTAAAGGTGACTATACTCACTACGTTTACAAAGTAGATAATATACTAACTTAAACATACCTTCCCGGAAGCCACCTATACTAACCTTGGACTAAGTGTAGGAACAAGAAGAGCCGCCGAGAACCTTATTACTTTGGGCACTGGAACTAGCTTTATTATGGTTTAAGTATTCTATAGTAGTATTAGAATATACATATTCAGTAATTTGATATAGGACATCTATTATCTGCCATATAAATGAAATATTCTTCCATCTACAGCAAAAAAATCAGAGTTTATATCTCATAATTTTCTAGTGTTGTCTCCCTAGCTGAATGTCTGTTGAGATCTTCCGGGACTACTGTAGAAAGCCAGAGCGTTGATATCTGGACACATAGATGTACAGATGTACAGATGGCTAATCCAATACATCATTATATTATGAGGCAAGGTTGAAATCAACTTTTCTGCACCTAGCATTTGTCAATTACCACCAGCTCCTCATATTTAAGCAGTAGGGTTTTCTTTTCTATATCTTGTATTGAACGCGCTCTACTCCACTTACAAACATTCTACATAACATCGTAAGTGTATCTATATCTATATCTGTATCTGTATCTGTATCTGTATCTGTATCTGTATCTGTATCTATGTTATGACACAGACCGTGATCGGCAGTAATTCCAATGAAACCACCCCTCTACAACTTAGCCTTAGGCTTATCTTGTTTCAACATCGTGTCCGCTACGATGCGGCGTTGAATCTTGCCTGTGGCAGTCTTAGGCATGTTGTTGGTGAAGTAAATCTACGAAAGTCAATACAGCGCACCCTTATGAAACATCCACCAAGAAATGAGAAGGGACTTGCCTTTTTAGGAACCTTAAACTTGGTTACCTTCTCTGCAACCCACTGTCTCAACTCGCCCTCGCCCAACTTCTGTCCGCTCTTCAAAACAATAGCAACACCAACTTCCTGCCCATATATCTCGTCCGGGATAGCAAAACTGACAGCTTCAGAAACAGCAGGGTGGCGAGCAAGAACATTATCCAGCTCGATTGGGCTGATCTTCTCGCCTCCCTTGTTGATGAGTTCCTTGATTCGGCCAGTAATGATGACATAGCCGTCCTTATCTTTCTTACCCTGGTCTCCGGTTCTGAAGAAGCCATCCTGCGTAAAGGATTCCTTATTGGCTTTATCGTTATTCATGTAGCCTTTCGTAACATTCTCACCTCGGATGCAGATCTCGGCTTCTGCACCTTGCTTGACTTCCTTTCCGTCGTGGTCAAGGATCTTGACTTCGACTCCTTGGCCGATACCGACACTACCTGGTTGGCGCTTTCCGTTTTTGGGGAGTGGGTTGGAAGTCATCTGATGGGAGGCTTCTGTCATGGCGTAGGCCTCAAGAACTGGGGCATTGTAGGTTTCCTCAAGCAGATGGAAAGTGGTTGGAGAGAGTGGTGAGGAACAGGATCTGATAAATCTGATGTTCGGCTTGGTAGTGGGAGGTGGATGTTTAAGCAGGATCTGGTGAATTGTTGGCACTGCGGTGTACCAGTTTGCTTTATACTTAATAAAGTCGTCCCAGAACTCTGATGCCGAAAATTTGGGAGGCACGACCACTGACCCACCAGAGTGAAGAGGCGCGAGGAACGCAGCAAGAAGACCGTGAACATGGAACAATGGCATAACAAGCATTGTACGGTCCGCGGGTGTCAACTCATAAGTAGCCTTGATATTTCTCATCGTCCGAGTAAGGTTCTTGTGCGTCAAGGGAACGGCTTTCGGCCTGCCAGTCGTACCACTTGTGTGTAGTACCAAAGCAACATCATCTGGCTGTGCTCTCTCGACTCTCTGATTTCCCTTGCCCTTAAGTTTACCCTCGTCTTTCACATCCAGAACCACCTCTCTGCCATTCCAATAGCACTCCGCAATAGCAGCGTTATATTTTCTCGCGGCGCGTACAGCAGCTCCGTCCTTTTGGAATGAACCCTTTGGTACGAGAGCAACGGCGGATTTGAGGTCGTCAATGTAAAACTCGAATTCTTCTTGCTTGTATGCAGCATTGAGAGGAGCTGCGATGGCCCTCTGCCATGATGCTGCGAGGAAAGCGACAATGAATTCGTAGGTATTGGGGAGGGCAATTGAGACGGCAGATTGTGGTGTGACGCCTAGCTTTGCGAGCTTCTTTTGAAAGGAGGCAACTTCTGCTGAGAGTTGATTATAGGAAACGGTAAGGGCATTAGGCTTTCCAGGAATGATAATCGCCGTTGCATCTCCACGTTGTGGAAAGGAATTGGATAGAGTGGTGTCAGCCATGTTGGTCGAGGTTTCTGTAGAGAAAAGTGTTCAAAAGGGTTGAGGATATGATAAGGAGTGGGTTCAAGGCCAGTGGAACCAATTGACTAAGTGGTGTTTGCAGAGGAAGATATGGTTTCTATTCTGTATTTCTGTATCAAACAGACTTGACAATGGAATTCGGAGTTTCTACGGGGTTGGAGAAGGGTTCATGACGTTTTGTATCGAGCTTCAGAAATATTGCCGTCGCTTGTTACGAAAGTCCTACGAAGTAGTGGGATCATACACCGAAAGTAGACGGTGCCAAGCTTCGCTTCATATACGCTGGGACCCTGAACCTGGAACCTGGAAAATACCAAGGCTACTTACTGTATTTTAGCTGGGTTTGTCCACTGTCACATGACGTAGCCCAATGGGAGTAGTTGGGATCACATGACAAGGCTGACATTATTGGACCCTCTCGCCTTCTGACTTTCGCGACGGCAACACCATTGCATGTCACTCACACTGTCTTACACGCCCCATCATGTCGAATCCACCTCCACGAGGCAGAGGTCTCTCTTTATACGCCAATCTCCTCGATCCTACAGCTGCGACACCTGGCTCCGTGTCAAAAGGGCCAGTAATCTTCAAGAATGGCGGCGCGGACAGTCCAGGAGAAGATGCTTCAGCGAAGAAGCCTCAAATAGATGCCGGTAGATCTTTCATTCAATAAAAGACTTTTACATGGATCAGATTGCTCACGTTTTGCGATTTGCGTTGGCCTGAATAGCCGCTCTCAGATTTCAACCTACACGAAGACCACAACTCTCTAACCAGAAACCGAAGCCAAAACCAAAGTCAGCGTTCCCAAAAGCTGCCTCTCCAGATGCAGGAATTGCAAAACCTAGCGCGCCTGTCGCTCCAACAGCATCTAGTACCCAGAAGCTCCCAGCAAAGAGCACATTGGCCGATTGGACAGCCGTAGGGGACGACGATGATGTGAATGGTTTCTATGGAGGCGGAGAGAAAAGGCAAAGAGGCGGCAGGAAGAGGAGAAGGAAGAATAAGGAAGAATATGCTATTGCACAAGATTGGGATGATATCTACGATCCAACTAGGCCCAATAACTACGAGGAGTATAAACACAGCGATGAGAAAATCCGAGAAGTCAGGGAATGGAAGGACAGGCTGTATGCACACAGAATAGCCAGGCCAGCACAGAGCGATAAAGACAGCGATGATGAGGAGCCTTATAGACCACAAATGGGTAGTAAGTATTGTAGCATGATTTTGAATGGCCTGATGCTAACATTATAGATCAATTTGCGCCACCTCCGAGTTATTCATTTGCTCCCCCGCCGATGGATTCTCCGCCTCCAAAGCCTGCAAAATCCCCCCAGGAAGATTCATACAGCCCTAATCTCACACATGATGCCGTTCCAGCACGTGCAGCTGACTTACCTGATCTTTCACCGGCGCCCGTCGTCCCTGGAGCTATATCTCGTGCCCCTGTCCGCTATAATCTGCCACCTGCTCCTAGCGAATTGCCGGCTTCTGAAGCAGAGCTTGAGAAAGCGCTCGAGGAAGAGCCTGATGATGACGAAGAACAAGGCGCCGTTCCAACAGATGATGCTCCTCGTTCCACTCGTCCAGGCCAGAAAGGCTTTGCTGAACGTCTGATGTCTAAGTATGGATGGAGTAAGGGCTCGGGACTAGGAGCAGATGGTAGTGGAATCATCAACCCGCTGAGCGTAAAAGTCGAAAAGCGCAAAAAGAAATCGGATGCTGAGGGTGGTGGATTTAGAGAGCCTGGTGGGCGTGGAAAGATTATTGGAGGCCAGCGGAGAGTGCCAGATAAGAAGGAATCCGAAGCCGGGAAATTTGGCGTTATGTCTGAAGTCATTGTGCTCCGTGGTATGGTTGACGGCATGAACTTGGATGAGGAGGTTGAGGATTCTGGAGATGGTGGCTTGATGCAGGAAATTGGGGATGAGTGTAGCGAGAAGGTAAGTCGATGTAGTCTTCTCCCAAGTCATTAGATGCTGACATTGTGGTGTAGTACGGCCGCGTGGAACGAGTTTATATCGATCGGCACGGCGCTACTCCCAAGGTATTCGTCAAATTCACCAGTCAATTGTCTGGCTTGCGGGCTGTAAATGCTTTGGAGGGACGTATTTTCAATGGGAATACCATTTCTGCTCTCTTTTATGATACGGAAACCTTCGAAAAGGGCATCTATGAGTAGATGGCAACTCAGCACTCACTCATATCCAGTTTCATGACCAAAGGGGAATAAATTCTTGTCGCGGGTAGGGAATTTTTGGATTCATATCACGCAACAATACGAAAAATATCATTTTAATGAGTATACCTCGTCCACAAGCAGTAGATGATGCTTCGATGTTTTAAGTGTTTACTGCCTTGAATCGCTATCTATAAGATATAAGAGATAGATTTAAGTAGCTCACTTGATTTGACTAACTCAGTCGATTTAAGTAACTTACTTGACACATAGCGTTAATCAAAATAATACCTTTCAGAGTAATTTGTAGGTATGTACTTTCCATAGACTCAGGAAGAGAACAACCAGAACATAGGTATTTCGTAGATTAGATCGCTTAACCCACCGAACTACATATATAACTAAGCTCACCAGGAGAGATATAACACTCCCATCTATTCATCCTTTTCTATCAAGATAAATTCCACTAACTACTACACCTCAAACCTCAAAGCCCCTTTATTTGCCCTTTTCCAAAATCAAAATTATACTGTGCTTCTGCACTCCATCGTCTTCATTTTATAAACAAATAGGTAGGGGAAAAAACTCATATTCATTATCCTCGGTTCGAGGCTCTTTTACTTCGTATGTCACCTGGAATGGAAAGATATCCAAAACAAAACAAAAGAACAATTTACCACCAGTACTAGCTAGACTTCACGCCAGAGAGATTGATCCGAATAGTGAAGAAAGGAGAATTAATATTATCAATTTCTGGAGGGAAGCGAAGGCGTTTCTGGCTATGTATGCAGAAGAGGATAAAATGCCGCAGAAGCAATTGGGTTAGATTAGGAGAATTACGGAGCGGAATAAGATGGTTATTTTATGGGGTATTTTTTAGGGTTAGCCTTTTAGTGTCCAAGGTTGTCGAGTTAGGGTATTGGAGTACTTGAGGGAATGGTTTGAAGTGAAATTATGCGTTTTGGATATTGTTAAAGATGAGCTTTCTACAGGAACTAGAAATGTTTTATAGAATGTAGGCACTGGTACGTGTCTATATTTAAGGGGAGAATCGTTATATAGGAGCATAGGAAGTCACTTAGTTTGAGTAATCTACTTGATTTGAGTAACTCACTAGTGCACTGAAACTCGGAATAGTACAAGTTAACTTACTATTGCATGACTAGGCATTTGGGCCTAAATAAAGCCTGTCTTTAGTATTTTCATTTAGCAGTTAGTAAACTTCAGCATTTCAAGTTTAGGGCCTGATGGATGAAAACTTCGATGATCCCTCCGAAGTCAAGTATCTAGGATAAATTGAACTACGTGTTTGTTTTACGAGTAGTTTGATCTCGTCTTACTGTATGACGAGTATGCTTACATATACTGAAATGACATTTGAACATCATATGATTACATTCTATGCTCAGATTTAAAAACATTCAAGAGCTCTAACCGTTAGCAAATGCTGTCTAGTCCTAAAATTTGTACATGAAAATCTCTATGATCGATCAAGATTCAACCTCCTGCTGAGTCCACCCGCCAACCTTTCTCCCACCTTCCTTCCTCTTAACTCTACAAGTCATACCAACCTCGCGATCCATAACAAACTGCCAAATAACATACACCCAACTTTCATGTCTCGGTAATTCATCATAGAACTCCTTAGCTATCTCATTTAGCTTCGGGAGACGGGTCCATGGCACGGCGGGGAAATCGTGGTGCTCATTGTGTAAGCCCACGTTATAGGTAAGCCAATTTAGAGGACCGTAGTAGGAGAATGTCTCTGGAACAGGAATCATTGTCTTTGGATCTTTAGCTGAAGCAGGCTGGCGTTCAAAGACATAATGCTCTGCGATAAAGTGGCCTGCACAGGGATGCAAAGAACCAGCAAGAAAAGCGGAGAAGATGAGATATGCCAGCGATTTTCCAGACCCGATATATTTGACAAGAACTATGTCGAAGAGAACCTGCACAAGGATATTGAAGAAATGGATTCCTGTAAAAGGGATTTGGTAGACCATCATGGGACGAAGCGCGTAGAAGAGGATCTGGAAGGTGCAGAAGAAAGCTTTGCCAGCAATCGAGTCGAGAAAGACTGCCTCCAATGCGGTAGGAAGGTCGGTATCTAGACCGTCCACACCAAGGGATTTGTGATGCGTTAGATGGTATGGCTGTTTGCAAACAATTAGCAACCCATCTTGAAATCTTACATCTACTACCGAACTAGCGAATACGTACTCTGAAAGAGGCACTATAAGGGATTCCTATAGGAAGATTTGCGAATACAGCGATGAGACGATTCGCAGTCGGGGACCGGAAGGCTAGATTATGTGAGATCTCATGGATGGCTAGAAAGAGGTTCTGGGTTGCCGTTGCGCCGATGCAGTATGCAGTCAGGAAGAACTTCCAGGAGAGGAAAGGTGTATCGCGAAGGAGGTACGCGCAGAAGATTTGGAGGGAGACAACGCCTAGGACGACATATTTCGTTAGGGGCTCCGGCCCGCAGAGCTTTGTTACCTGAGAAAAGAAATAGGGATTAGTGGATGATTTACGAGAATTGGTTAAGGATCACATACCTCTGGATGTGCTTTTATGATAGCCATGCGACGGGTCCGGTGTGGTTCCTCAGTGTAGGTCCAGAAGAAATCATGCTCTTTGACATCTATGGGAGGGGTGTTGGTGTCGTCCATCTTGACCTGCTCTACTCGCAATCGTGGAGGGGGACTGTCGCCTTTATTGGATTGGGATGTGATGACAGTTGAGGTGGAAGCCGCCATGGTGACAATCCTTTGTACAAGTAAAGTACAGTACAGTACAGTACAGTGCAGTAGGTGTGAGGTGAGGCGATGTCTAGTGGTTCGCAGAATCACCAGATGCTCCGTATATAGATTATTGTACGAGTGCGAGGTTGACGGCTCCAAGGTGGCCGAGAGTTTCCATTTCTAAATTCTGGTTCGAGGGACGTGTCAGTGACCAATCATGGAGCGCGACACCACAACGGTCGCCCCTAGCTTCGGGACCCAGATACAGCAGATCGACAGCGCGGCGCCCGCTTATTTCGTAGCACCCCGGATTTGATAGTCGCACATTCAGGGGTAAATACTTTCCCAGTGAGCCAGCGAGTCTATGGAGTATGTACTATAGATCTAGATCGCAGTCGCCTAGGGGCTGGCCATATCTCATCTTACTCAAATTTCTGTCATTGAACTTTTATTTATCGTGACCCTTTTATTTGAAAACTCCTTTATGAACAGAATGCCCCAATCCATATGTGTGTTCCATCGCTCAATATGCCTGGGCTGTGGTTTTAGTATCCTGAGAATGCCTAATAATCGTCTCCACGACTGATAACCTCCTTGACATTTGGTCGAAGCAAAATGGTCTGAACAGTCAGTATGACGCTCTACAAAGACCGCCTTAGGCAAGTCGGGGAAAGCACTTACATGTTCAAACTGCGCAGTGTATGATCCCTTCTTGTCAACCAATGGTGGGTATGCCTCTACAATACCGCTCGAAACCAAATTGTTTAACTAATGAATTTCAGTGAGCAAATCTGACAATAGGACTTCTTAACTTACTCCTAAGAGATATTTTTCCTGGCCCAACCGGTCCAAGTATCTCCTGCAGAAGGGCAGTGTCCCAAAGCTCTTGTTGATAACACTGAGCAGTCTTTTAGCAGAATCCACACGTAATGCCACCTTTGGTGCATCCGGTATCAATGCGTAATGAGAGCATTCATACTAGAAAAAGTTAGAATAACGTTATATCTGGCAGTGGAGAACTCACATCATCATGAACGTAACCGTTTCCAGTACTTCCGAACGTTTCAATTGCAAAAACCTCGCCTTCCTCCATCTTTGTCTGGTCCTTGCTCTTTACAATCGGCACGCTCTTTCCGCCATGTATCTTCCATTGTTGGATATCGTGGCCATTTAAATTCCGGATGCATTTGACCGGGAATGTCTGGCCATTGATCTCAACCTCGTAGCTCTCCATAGTTTCCTGGATGGCAGCACCAATATCACCCATTCTAACATCGATACCAGCCTCTTTGATACCAGTATTAGTTGCTTCTCGGACGGCCTCAAGCAAATTGTCGTACATTGGGTCGAAGGACATTGTGAAAGCACTATCCACAATTCTTCCGTTAATGTGTACACCGAAGTCAACCTTCATAACATTTTCCTTCTGTAAGATTGTCTTGTTGCCAGCATTTGGACTGTAATGTGCAGCAATATGATCCAGGTTCACACCAGTAGGGAATGCAACACCTCCCTTGATGTTGTCGCCCTCCTCCAAACCTGGATGGCCGGTCAATGCTCGAACGCTATCCTCGATGCCCTCCGCAATCTCTGTCAGACTCTGACCTGGCTTGATATTTTTCTGTGCCCATTGCCTGACCTGCCTATGAATTTCTGCTCCCTGTCGATATTCTTGAAGGAAGTCGTTGTTCATACGATCTAGATGCCGTTTCTCCTCGTTTGTCGTGCGATACAGGTTCTCATCTCGGTATTCCACTTCTTGGCCAACGGGGTACTCGCCGCTTGGGAAGAGATTTGACAGCAGTACTCTTGGAGGTGAGGATTGCTCTTTTGGTACCGCGTTCTTCTTCTTCTTGGTTCTCTTGCGCTTTTTCTTTGGTTTTGCTGCTCCATTTGCCCCACCTTCCGCCCCCGCGTCTTTTTCATCTTCTTCGTCGCCAGAGTCCTCGGCTTCTGCCCCGTTTCCATTCGCGACGGCGGCAGCGGATGCCTTTATGGCTTCAGGATCTTTCACTGCAAATTTGATAAGGAACCACCACTCGCCAAATGGGGAGGACCAGTCACTCACCCTTCAAATGCGCCAGTGCATCGGCGGCCTGCGCAGCCATAGTGATACGCAGAGCTAAGCTTAATGCCTTTTAGTTTAGACAAGGCCCAAACCTGTTTCCGATTCTCAATTCCTTGAGGGTCCTGGTCGTTACACTGGGAATTCTCGAGAGTCAGGCTGAAGAACTTGTAGAATACTCGTAGAACTCAATCATGCGGCGGAAACTCTTGCCGGCCTACCTTACTGTAAACGCCGAAAATTCTCGTGACGACATCACCAATTTTAAGTTTGCGCAAGCGAGGAAGACATCATCAATCTAACGGGCTCTTGCAACTTCACAATTCACTTTCGAAAGAAAGAGACGAAGTACTTCGGGATGAGGAATGCCACTCCGCTCTGGTTCCTTCCCTCTGCTTCGCCGGCTCTTCCACAGCAGCGCAATTCGCAGAGCAGATAGCAGTCCTGACCATTACGCAACACTCCAAATACCTACAAATGCAACACCTAGCGATGTGAAGAAGTATAAGGTCTCTCTCCATTTATCCCTCAGAATAGTTTTCTAATTTGCCTACAAGGTCATTCTACTCCCTTTCCAAAACGCATCATCCAGATCGCAATCTCGACGACCCAGATGCCTCCGCACGTTTTGTTAAGATATCAGAAGCCTACAATATTCTTGGCACCCCCGCAAAACGCCAACAATACGACCGTGACTTTCTCAGAGCTTTTCAGCCGGTTGCTGGTGGTGCCAGTAGTCATGCACGACCGACAGGCTCATACCATTCCTCGGGGCCAGCAGGTGGAAGACCGGCCAGTGGTTTGAGCAGGCGAAGAACACAGTTTCGAGGCCCTCCACCAAGTTTCTACCGTAGTGGTGGCTGGGGACAGCACGGGGCAAAGAGACAGGCTGCGCAGGGAGGAAATACAGCGCCAGGTGGTCAGGAGGCACAAGGCATGGGAGGCAGCGGCGGCATGGGACCTGGTCAACAGTCTTGGGGCGGATATATGAACGATGTTCCGCACTTCGATCGGGAGAGCCATTTTAGAACTCAAGAGGGTATACATTCGCAGCATGAGAAGAGGAGACAAAGACAGAGGAAGGCGGCGGAAGAATACGTTCCAGACATCGGCCAGAGTAGAGGCATGCTGGTCAATTTCGTCTTCGTGGGTAGCATTGTATCATTTGCAGTGTTCGTGCCATCGTTCTTCTTTGGGAAAACGACGAAGGACCATTCCGAGAGATAGACGAGCCGAATATCACAAATCTCGTCTTTTTGATGGTCTTGTTCTTTGCTATACTACAAAATAACCCTCTGCATCGTACAAGCAAATCGATCCACCATCACGCCCCATTCTCCAACCCAGTCTAATATTGTAACAGCCATTTATGCGTCGAAGGTGAAACTTGTGCCAATCTATAATATTTAGCGAAGCCCTGTAATAAGATGAGCCTGACATACCTTATGGGTAGCTTGGTCAAGCTTCTGGGTATCAAATGAAGCACCGAGTCCAAGAGTAACACCTGGTCGGAGAAGAACGTTGTAGCCAACTGCGGCGACACCACGGTCATTGATCTTGACCTATTTCGCGTTGAGTTAGTAACAAAACGACACGATGTCTTCTAGGTTTCTAACCTTAGCGAAGGAGACTGGGTCAAGTCTGTACTTGCTGGCAACCTCAAGACCAACTTGGCTACCGCTCTTTGAGTCCCAAGTAGCCTTAGCACCGGCTTCAACTTGAGAGTTGACCTTGTGATAGTAAGAAGCGGAGAAAACGCTCAAGTTGTTAGCAGCAGTGATAGCAGCAGTGTATTGAGGAGCAGAGTATCCGATGGCAGCAGAGTAGCTTGTGATGGCAGCCTTCTGGACATCATAACCGGCGGAAGCACCAGCCAAGAAACCGTCCTGACCAATAACAGCATCAACGTTTGCGGTTGGGCCCTTGAGGAGGTCGAAGAAAGCACGGCCGTGGAAGTTGGACTGCTTGAAGTGGAGGTTGAACTTGGCACCCTTTGCTTGAGTGTGGGGGAGGAAAGAAGCCAAAAGCTCAGCCTTGAGACCCTTGGCAATGGCGTCGTTCAACTCAAGCTTAGTGTCAAGAGCATTGACAGTGTTCCAAGATTGAGTGATGGTCAAGCCTGCACGGCGGTAGAACATTAGCAGCTGCGCATAGCCTGGCATTAAATTGATCCAGAAATCAAACAGATTGGATCTCTCAAACTGTGACGCAATAGAAAGAGAGGGCGGCTTCGGAAATTTATATCTACCAGTTGGTTTGTCGGTGTATTTTGCCTCCAACTATACACAACTTGTTATTAGCTTCCGGCGCAATATCAATTCTGTATTCGGGATCGTACCAGACCGCTGGTGGCTGACTCGTGGGTGCTCTTTCCGGTGACCTTGAAGGCAACATTGTTTGGGGTGTTGCTCTTGACCTCGAGGGCAGCAGCAGCAGTATGGTAGAAGTCCTTGTTGAGCAACTAAAGGTGAAGAGTTAGCTATTAAATCTTGAGTTTGTTGGGTGCAGGCTGGCGCAAAAGACGCATTCGCTGAATGACAAGTAGACTTCAAGGGGGAGCAGCTCTTGAACAGTAGCAGCACATCTGTCTGTGCCAATACTCCTCCAATTGAAGAATGAAGCTGGGTGATGGCAGCACATCTGTTCTGGCCCAATGGTGATGTATTGGGAGAGTTTCACAAAGGATGTGTGACTTACGTCGTTGGAAGACTTTGCAATATCGGAGAAAGCTGGGACAGACATCTTGAGGGATTTGAGGAGTTGGGATGGGAAGACGGAGTTTTGCTTGCGATGGAAAGGAGTTATGATGGTGTCAAAAGGAGAAGAATAATTGACAGCCAGCTTCTGTCGGGAAATTCAGGTAGACCCACTTTTCCGTGATCGCGTTAATGCAGCAGCTGTAGCCAATCAATCGAGACATGAGGCTGTGAAGGTCATAGGATTCAGCCCCAAGCTTCGCAACGACAACTCATCATCTTGAGAACTTTGAAATAATCACAGCAACTTCATATCATCTAATTGTTTTCTATGCAGGACCTTTTATTTCATTGCTCTGGTATCTCTTATCGTAACACATGTTGCACCACTCTATGCAGGTTGCAACGCCGTAATATGAGGAAACCGTCTATAAACAAAGACGTCTCCAAATGCAAGAATTCTTTCTGAATATCAAGCAAAAAGGTTGATTTGCAGAATGACAAAAGAGTTGCCAAACTAGCAAAAGAAATATGACATTGAAGGAGGAACACGTTACTGCTTCTCGGCCTGGTAGGCAGCCTCATGAACGCCAATGGCACGGCCACTAGGATCAGTCTGCTTAGACCAGGTAGGAGTCCATCGCATAACCGTATCAGCACAGTATTGAGGGAAGTGCTCATCGAACATTGTTCTGTACCAGTAGCTGTGGCACTGTTAGCGGTCGTTGGGGTGATAAGATAAGATTGTTAGTAACTTACGCTTCCTTGGAATCAGGCACATCACTACCCCACTCGGGCTTAGGGTTCTTGAATTGTTCGTCGGTGACGTGCAACTCAGCGTTATCTTTGAGTGCATCAATCCAACCGTAACCGACACCATCACTGAACTGCTCCTTCTGACGGTAAAGGATTTCTTGAGGGAGGTACGGCTGCGCGCCTTCTTCACCTGTGGTGTCGAAGGCCTTGCGCAGAATATACTTCTCAATGCGTCCCGGAACGTGCATCTTCTCTTGTGGATCGATGTTCATTGAGACCTCCAAAAACTATGTCTTCATGTCAGTATTCCTTTCGTCTTGCGTGTTGTTCATATTGCTCACCTCTTTATCCAGGAATGGAACACGAGCCTCAACTCCCCAAGCCATTGTTGACTTGTTTGCGCGCAAGCAGTCAGATAAATGGAGGTTCTTGATGCGGCGGATTGTCTCCTCATGAAGGGCCTCTGGCGATGGAGCCGCATGGAAATACAGGTAACCACCATAAATCTCGTCACTTCCCTCACCACTCAGCACCATCTTAACGCCCATTGCCTTGATCTTTCTTGCAAGCAAGAACATTGGAGTGGATGCGCGGATTGTTGTGACATCAAAAGTCTCCAAGTGGAAGATAACATCAGAGAGCGCGTTCAAACCATCCTCGATGGTGAACGTCATTGAGTGGTGCTTCGTTCCAAGGAACTTCGCTACCTCCAGAGCCGCCTTGCTATCTGGTGCATTGGGCAGACCGATTGAAAAGGAGTTCAATTGTGGAAGATATGTCAAAGTTGACAACTTGTCATGGTCATCAATGCCTACGAGACCCTCTCCTTTGTCTTCGTTGTCACTAGGTGGAGATGCGTCTTCGTTCTTCGCAAGAACGGCGGCCTTCAAACGGAGAGTCTCACGCTGAGCGATAGATGCGACAAGACTAGAATCGAGACCTCCGGATAGAAGAACTCCATATGGAACTTCTGCCATTAGTCGCTTTCGGACAGCTTTCTCAAATGTCTCTCTGATCAATTTAAGATCGGCTGGCTTAGTCGGTACCTTGGATGGCTCCCACCATGATGGCTGGTAGTAGCGTGTGGTGCTTTCTGTCTGGGAGTCATATATATGACCAGGGGGGAAAGAAATTATCTTATCACAGACAGGGTGAAGAGACTTGAGTTCCGATGCGAAGAAGGTTGCGCCCTTCACTTTGGAATCCCAACCTTGGTAAAGACTAGTGACACCAATTGGATCACGAGCCGCGATAGTTCGGTCCTGGGTCTTGTCATACAAGACGAAGGAGAACATGCCATCAAGATACTTAGGTGCATCAAGTCCATATTCCATGTACTACCCATTGTCAGCAATAGTTGTGTATGATCCGACCTTTCCCTACTCACCAATGGTATGATCACTTCGCAGTCCGAGTGGGTGCTGAAATGATAGGGAGTCTTCAGCTCCTTTCGTACTACTCTGTGGTTGTAAATCTCTCCATTGACGGCCAAGATGATGGTTTCATCAGCATTGGTCAATGGCTGCGCACCAGACTCGACACCGACAATGCTGAGTCGTTCGTGTGCAAGGACTGCAGATGTTAGTAAATACTGTATGAAAGTTCGAGTTGCACATACTGGTCTGGTTGCTGGTGAAGTTGCCGCCTGAAAGAAGTCAGATCGTGTTATGAGTCAATTCGCTTTTGTTACTTACTCCAATCCGGTCCGCGATGACGAACCTGCTTCGCCATCTTGAGTGCCGTCGGCTTGAATGCCTTGACATCAGGGTGACTGTTGAAAGAAACGGTCTGATCAGCCAATGTTTCCCTGGTGCGCTGATGCTCATGCTCAGATCGCGGGGCCCCCACCATGAACAACAGGTGTTCCTCTGGGGCAATTGGGAGTTGGAATGACTTACTGATGGCACGCGAAGATACCACACATTTTGGCAGACTTGATTGAAACTTCTTGAGGGTCGATCAAGTGTTGATATGCGAAAACGTGAAGTTGTTGGAGTGTGTCGGTGTGAGGAACGAGTCGCGTTCACAAAATTTGGAGATATCAACTTTTGAGTCATCAAAATGTCTCCGATAACGGAACGCAATAACTATTATGCGTTGATACGAAAATACGAAAGGGCTCCGATATCGTACATGGGGCTTGTTCTATGGGGCTTATCGGTGCTCCCCTGCTGCCCCTGTGCGAAAGATACGTAATCTGAGTAATTGTCAGGCACTAATTGGTGAGACTCGACATACTTAATCGCGTGCTAATCGCTCGAGACGCGGATTAAGAAGTTCATGCACGTTTGGTATTGGAATCATACAAGTATGGGATTCAGTTTTCCTTAGAGGCACAGTTTTGGGAGGATACCGAAGAGGCGTGGTACGGAGTACATACCCGTAGTACCGAACCTAAGGTAGAAATGAGGCTTATGTCTTCAAGTTGAAGGTATGGACGTAATGGCAAGGTGAAGGTGGACAAAAAGGTGTCCTGGAATCTCCGTTTACGGAGATTGTATACTTATTAAAGGGAGGCAAAAGCTGTTCAATTATCACTTATTCAACTTTCATACGGCTGCGGAGTATAGGAGTGTATGTTGCAATGCCCGGAAAACTATTTAGTTTTCAGGTACATTGTGTCGTTAAAAATTCAGGATAGCAGTAGATGGGTTTACGACACTAGCTACCATCTCGAGTTTTTCAGCCTCAATACTTCGCAGAGTTGTGCAGGAGTCTTTGGATTTCGTTTTATCAGCCATGAGAAACCGTGTTATTTGCTTTGTAAGAGATCATTTTGAGGGTCCACTTATTGAGATATGAGAGATGAATTTGAAATTAGATATCTTGCAATAAGTAACTTGATCTAAGCAATTTGATCTCAGTAGGTACCAACCCCGATTTGAGTGCCTTACTAGATTTAAGTAATTGGTTGTTTCAAGTAACTTACTTGATTTGAGCAATTCACTTAAATTAATTACCTTACCTATTCTAGTAACTTGCTTGCTTTTAGTGCCTCACTTGAATTGAGCAACTTAACTTGAATTCAGTAACTTACTTGCTTCAACTTACTCACTTTTAAGTAGGTTGCTTCTTATATGTCAATATAGCTCCAGGCAAAATGATCTCTTGTAGAGCAATTCCTACTGTGTTCAATTGCGACAGTCCGTCAAAAGAAAATGAATTTCTAGTTGATGCTCATTTCCATATTCATCTGAATACTATTTCTCGGTAATTCATCTAATCATGTAGACAAAACGAGCGCCCTTCACTCTCAATCCTTACGTACGGCCATGAAGAAACCCAGAGCAAATCCCTCTCAACGCCTATGCTTAAATCGTGAACCTCCCAATGTACATCCACCGCCTAGAGTTGAAATTCTATGGAGCTGGGTTCTCACGAACAATCCTCTTGACCTTACTTTCATACGCAGCACGATCCTTCTTGAATAGGTTGTATGCATCGGCTTGCGCAGGGGAATCGGGGTTGGGGTCGTCAAGGAGATCCTGAACACCAAGAAGGATCTGCTTGATAGTGATTGCTGGCTTCCAACCCTCCTCCTCATTTAGAATGGATAAACAGACGGTTCCGGATGGGTAGACGTTTGGGTGGAAGAGAGGTGGAACAAATTTGCCTGCTGTGGTCAGCTTAAGCGTGCGCGCCCTATGGAAAAGATCTCGTACACTTTGGTGGCTTTGTTGGGTACTCTGTTTTACAACGGTTAGCTCAACTTTGCAAAAACTGACTTGCAAAACTGACCATCAGGGAATGTAACGGTCATCTTGAACAATCCTCCCTCCCACAGAGTCTTCTCCTTGCCTGGTATTCCGCACTCCCAAATCTTCAGATCCAGGATATTGTTGGCCCCACGGACTGGTTTCGCAAAGAATCCGAATGGATGATCGCGTCGCCATTGCTTTCTGGAACCATGTGAGTATGCGCTCAATCTAAGCCTTGCAATGTACCACGTACCGTTCCTCCTGGAGGCGATTCTGGCAGAGAGCCATGATGAAGGATGAGGCTGATCAGAGAGGGGTAAGGCTGAGTTCAATATCAAAATGCGATTTGAAAGAAGAGGGTATGTTGATGAAGAAGAGATCTTGGAAAAGAAGTCGTGAAAAGAACTTAAGGCTCAGATCTCTGAGGTGAAGTGAATCTTCGAGTGTTGTCTCGACAGCCTCGCTGCCACGCGAATTTGGTTCGAAAATCGGAGCTGAGAAGAACCGCGTTGATTGGCTGTTGGCTCTAGGCCCCAGAGCCAAATTTGTTTCAATGCAAATGGGATCGCTCAACACAGTAATTAGTGAGAGGATGTTCGGGAGAAATCGCAGGTTCTCGATTGAATTGTGACTTTAAAGCATAAAAAAAAAGAACGGGTGTTGATGCTAGATGCCGCTTTAACTCCACCAGTGAGGATTGACAGCCTAGACCTGAAATGAAAGCCTCGGTCGTCGTTCACATGACGGATGTCCTTTTTGACTTCAACTCAGCACTGGTGTACCTGATTGTATTCGCATAGGAATATCTTGCAATTCACTACAGTAGACCTATGCGATTTCTAAAGACCGTCTCGACAAGTACCTGAAAAGGACCTACTTCTACTGCACAAAACTGCTCTTGAACTGATATTACCCCACCATCCATACAGTTTTCTAGCAAAGACGGCAGAACATACAGATCTCCAACATGTCAGCTCAGCCTGTGGACCCCGAAAAGGAGGAGGGAAGTTCAATAAAGCCAGAAGAAAAGACAGCAGTTTCAAAAACTGAACCAGTAGAAGACGTGCCAGACCCAGATGAGGATGACCTGGATGATTTAGACGGTTAGTTATGCAACCCTCGGAGTCGGGCATATTAATCTCTTTGAAGAATCGGCGACTGACACTCAGAGTACAGATATGCTAGATGAGTTCTCAGCCACAAAAATTGAAGAGAAGAAACCAGCGATACCATCCGGCCCCGGCAGACCGCAGGCAAAGGATGAGGATGGAGAGGGGGTTTCCGATGAGGAATTTGCAAAGCAGTTACAAGCTGGTATGGCAGACCTACTAGGAGAGCTCGAGACATCACCAGACATGCAAGCGCAATTTGAGAGTATGTTAAAGGAGCTTGGAGGAGCAGCAGGAGTAGGAGAGGCAGCAGGTCTGGCGCAACCAGCCGGACCCTCAAAGCAAACTACGTCAGCAGCAAAAGCTACGCCTCCGGTGGGAGAAGAGTCTTTCCAAGAAACAATTAAAAAGACCATGGATCGGATGCAAGCCTCCGGGGACAAGGCAACTCAAGCTGCGACAGAAGATGACACAAATGATTTCCTTGCTGAGATGATGAAGGCTATGCAATCAGGCGGTTTGGATGGCGGAGAGGGGAGCGAAGAGGACTTTTCAAAGATGCTGCTAGGTATGATGGAACAGTTGACCAACAAGGAGATCTTATACGAGCCAATGAAGGAATTGGATGATAAATTCCCGTCGTGGATAGAGAAGAATAAGGCAGATGTGCCAAAAGAGGACATGAAGAGGTATTTGGAGCAACAGAAGGTAGTTGCTGAGATTGTGAAGAAGTTTGAGGAGAAGACCTACAAGGATGAGAATGCTGGCGACCGGGAGTACATTGTCGAAAGGATGCAAAAGATGCAAGCAGCTGGTTCTCCACCACCTGACCTTGTTGGAGATATGGCAGCAGCACAAGAAGCCTTTGGAGCCCCAGAAGAGGGTTGTCCGCAGCAATGAACTAACTACCAATTACTGACCGAATTTTGGGCACCTGAGAAACTCAAACCAAGTCACACACGAGCCAACATGACCACCACCACCACCACCAAGAGAAGAATAAGCAGGGGAGAGGAGGATATGAGAAAAGCCGCATCCTATCTTATGAGCAAGTGGCTAGCTAGAGTTTAGTAATCTAAACCGAGTCTATAAAAATACCAGCTGCCTCTTTGTTGTCAGGAAGATGGGACATTCTCAGGGTTTTACTTTGGGTAACTCAAGAAGTCAATGAAATCGAATCTGGTGACTTCAAACCCTCGTCATACTTGGGCAAAATTTTCGAGTTTCTTTGTAACAGCGATCTTGAGGGAGGAGCGATGTGAGTGTTGACTCGCTCAAGTTAAGTTAGGACCATTATCTCCAATACTTTCAGTATACATAACTGAAAACTCCTATGAGGAATCCCTGATAGGTACTCTTCCGCGAGTTCTATAGACCCCCAAATAACCCAACCATAAGCGCCGACGCTGAAAAACTAGATATACTACTCAAAACATATCGCGCACATGAGAGCATTAAGTCAAATCCATCTCTATATCCCCAGGCTGCTGACTCGACATTTGTCTGCTCTCCTCCTGGATCACATCCATAAATATGTGATCATAATCATCGTCGTCGCTGCCGTATGGGGTTTCTGAGGGCTGTACATCCTTCTGCACTCTCCCAAACTCGTGCCTATTGATATCTGGTAATTGCATATCTGAATCTGCAGGCGGTTCTTCCATGGAGCTCAGCAAGGCCTCAAGTTCCTCATCTTCAGTCCTAGCCACCTCATCAGCCATAACTTCGTCTATTGGAAGTCAGTAAAACGGTGCCCCAATTCATCGCTGGTATTCAGCAAGTAGGAAGAGGGAAATCCATACCCAAACTCTGAGCCTCGTCGAAATCTCCCTCAACAAAAGTCTCCGCATCTGGATCCAACGCCCTCCTCTCCTCTCTTCTCCTCTGCTCCGCAATCCAAATAGTCCGCATCATCTCATCATCACCTCCTCGCGCCTTCCAACGCTTGTCCTCGCTATCTTCGCGGACCTTCTTGAGAAACAGTTTCCGGCGCGTCTCTCTTCCATCGCCTCGGTTATGAAGTAGAGGATTGCTTTTAGTCTGGCGCTTAGAGAATTCAGAGGACCGAGACGTTGGTGCTGAGTGAGAAGGAGAGGCTGCTTTGAATGTTGTGGGTGAGGACATTAATGAAAGCACATTGGTGTCGCGAGGAGATAGTGGTGTGTAATCTGGCGAGGCGCGCAATGGGGACGAGGAAAGAGGTGACGGTGCATGTGTTGTATAGTGGTATGCTTGACTATGTCTGTGGACTGGTAGTATTGGTAGCATGCTGAACATTTTGAAGATTGAGAAGATTGATAGTGTGTGTACGGGTGGGAAGGAGGGTTGGATGCTTTCGAGAAAGCATCAGACGCGCCTTCTTCGCGCGACTCGCGTAAATTGGAAACCCCGCAACAGTACCTATCGTGATCGCTACAAGTACCCGTCATGTTACTTGCTCCACACCACTACACTATGGTACAGTACTGCCTGTCAGATCTTCGGAATTTGTGAGATCTACCTCTGCTTCCTATTTTTACAGTGCCTATTTCATGCCTGCTAGGGCGTGATCGTTTCCACCGACGTCGTAAACCCAATTTTACCTCTAACCACCTCACATCCATTCCAAACGTTGGCTACCTAGCCTGCCACAAAACAATCCGACTCAATTACCTGCCCAGTTTATGTTGCACTTTGTACATCTACATCGATTGCAGTCGCAAGTCGCCTTGCGATCAAAATCATCACTATGCCCAACAACGCCCCGCTCCTCGCCGCTCCTAACCAAACTCCGAATACGACATCGCACAGTAGAAAGAAAGTCCCGTACGTCTCTCAGGTCGACTCATCAGTCTCGGCAGCTACTCTCAATTCATAGTTGAGTTCGAAACATTCTTCTAGTAGCTCATTGACGCTACCTTGGCCATCAGGGACTTCAGAACCAACCATAAACTTTCCATCCTTCCTCATGTTATCTATGGAGTTGAGCTACGAAGAAATGTCAACTTTTGTGTCCTCGACCATATCATAGACATGCCTACCTTCATGCTGTAAGGATACAGTTCTCTTGGGGAGCTGACACCGCCAGAATTCTTGACCTCAATGAGGCATCGCTTCAGAGTTTGCAGCTGGTTGTAGACAGGTAAAAGTGCCTCAGATACTGGCTCAGATGATACCATAAGGAAGTAAATGTACGCATAACTTCGGCGAATGAGGTATAGTAGAGTCTTCAATTGGTTAGCCCATGAAAGTTCCAAAAAATTTGATCGCACATACTCTCTGGACATACAACTCGGCTGGCTTGCCCTCCGAATCGAAAAAATTGCCGTCTACTCGTGCTTCATCAATTTTATCCAATTGTCGTTGAAAGTCGTAGAGGTCAGTCTCGCGTAAAGACCATGCCTGTGTCAAAGATAGCTTCTCCAATTTATTCCGAATATCTAATAGTATCTTGTAGGTGTCTTTGAAAGCGTCAGGTATCTCGCCTTGGCTAAAAAAGGTTTAGCATGAAACGACAACTCAAGGGCAAAATAGCTCACCGCTTCAAGACAATTTCTGACCACAGAATGCATCTTCTAAGCAGTTCGCAGACTTCTTCATTGCCTTCTGGTACCTCTCCACTCGCGGTCACAAAATTTCCATCTACTCTTTGTGAATCAACGGCCTTTGCCTCGTTTTGCAGATTCTGGACTTCTGCTGCCGAGAACTACAAGGACGAATTAGTTAGTCCCCAGGAAGAACGACAAAGCAGAAAAATGTTCATCCTGTTGAAATAGATACTTTTATCGTATCTTGGTGTTGCTTTTTACATCTTTGCTTTTGTTTTTTGTTTTTTTCAGCTTACCTTGGACTTTGTATTTGCCAAAGATAAGCTGCGCAAAATAGACACCAGCATCTCATATGTCTTCGATAACTCCGGGCTTAGCCGTCCAAGTCGTGCCTGTAGGTTTTGGCAGGATGTGTGGCAGACATCAAGGCGATTTGTGAGAAGTGTGATGAGTTTAGGAGAATAGGATGACTTTGCATTCTTCACAACTTCTCGAAGATTCTCTATGGTAGGCGCTATATTTCCCAAGTCCTTCTCTGAATAAAATTGAGTTTCTGCAAGATGGTCTAGCAATCTTTTTATTGTTGAGGTGAGAGAATATGCTGCCGGTGCTTCGTTGTTCTTGCCGATAGTCATAAAGAAGAGAGAGAGTAGCTGAAAACATGCGTCTAAGACTCGATCAACTTTAGGAGCAGAAGTTAGCGTATTATTTTAAAAGAATATTTGCGCGATCAAAACTGACGTCGGTTTTCCTCTTGTGGCTTATCCGCCCGCACCTCATTGAGTAATCGAACTTGTTCAACTACTTTATCGTACAGTTGCATGACGTCTGAGGACTTTACATAGGTCGTTCGGTCCTGCTTGAGGAGTGTCAACTGGTCTCGCAGCAGCGTTAGATTTTCGAGTATGGGTTGCTCTCGCGGATCCAAAGGAAGAGGGACGTTCGGCGTGTCAGTCATCTTGCCGTGTGTTCGTAGTCGCCTTATGAAGATTGTTTTGGAGTGGGTCTTTGTAGATTCTGGCAAGCTGTTGAATATTTGCAGAATCTGAGGTTTCGGTATATGTGCTGAGGCGCAATGGAGAAGTTGTGGTGTTGCAATGGATTTGTGTTGAGCCCGATTTGCGGGGTGAACAGGGGGGGCCTTTTGGGACAACTTCGGGTGACGTTGATGGACTTTTCGGGTCACGTGCTCCGCTCTGTGGCACATTAAGCTGAGGTGATCCCCGCCGGCTGACTCAGCTCTCTGCTCTGAAATATAAGGCACTAACAATTACTCGGCTAAAGTTTAGCGCACCACCACTGGCATTTTGAAATTCAAGTATTGTCGATCTCGAAATTATCAACGACATTGCAACAAAAAGTTCCTTTCTCCACTCAACTCTGTGGTTAAATCGATTGGATCCCATACCAAACGTAAGTTCCTGCCACCAATTCTATATCTCTCTGTATTCTCTCGCTCTTTGAAAGCAACAAAATTAACCAGCGCCAACTCGAGCAAATCGCTAACAGAATCGCGCTCAGTATCAAAATGTCGAACGCCGAACTCGCCGTCTCTTACGCAGCCCTCATCCTGGCCGATGATGGTGTCGATGTCACCGTACGTTTAATACGGCATAATCTGAGGGTTAAGAAAGGTATTGACCAGATATACAGGCCGATAAGCTCCAAACCTTGATCAAGGCTGCAGGTGTTGAGGATGTTGAGCCCATTTGGACCTCACTTTTCGCCAAGGTACGAACGAGCGAATTTTGGAATTTGCAGGAAAGCCGGTACTGATATTCGGACTACAGGCTCTTGAGGGCAAGGATGTCAAGGACCTTTTGACCAACGTCGGATCCGGAGGTGGAGCTGCTGCTGCACCAGCTGGTGGAGCCGCTGCTGGTGGTGATGCCGCTGCTGCTGAGGAGAAGCCCGCCGAGAAGGAGGAAGAGGGTATGAGATCTACCTTTTGCGACAAGCAGTTTATGTATTGGAAAACTAACATTTTCTACAGCCAAGGAGGAGTCCGACGAGGATATGGGCTTCGGTCTTTTCGATTAGAGTGTCCACACAATTCGTCACCTCTAAATTTGAATTGCATCGCCATGGTTGCTGTCTGGGAACAATACTCGGGTGGACGATCAAATGTCATAGATAGGAAAAATCTACGAAGGCTATTGCAATCCAGTACCGAATTTAGTCGGGAGTATGAATACGTGACGCACGCACTTTGAGAACCCTAGGGGACAGCCAGTGCATAACCATGCAAAAAGGAAAATTATTCAGGCACTACGAAATCCAGGACCAAGGGCAGCCGTTCACTTTGCATATTACACAGTTTCATGTTGTAGGGCTGCCCAATCTTTTCCGGCACTCATGACTTGTAAAAAGCACTCTTGAACGGGTAAATCTGCATCTGCCGCAATTCAATACGAGGGCAGTCTGTCTGGCAGATAATGACTAACCTTACTCAAATCCCATACGCCCTCCTTGACGTAGGTGTCCTTCTTAAGAATTTCCATTACCTCCTCCTTTGAAGAAGCCCAAGCAACCAAAGCACTACCCATTATCTTCATGCTCTCTCCTTCCTTTGGAACTTCTTCCAGTAAAGCTCCTGTAGCATCACAGTCAGGTTCGCGCTCCACTCAGTGAAGTTCAACAAACCTCCCATCTTGAGATCGCCTGCATCAATAAGAGATGTCAACCCCGCAAAGTGTGCTCTGGTTTGGACAAAATTAGCTGACTTTGCGATGAATCCGAAGCCGTTACTTACGGACGCACTTTCATACGATGCTCGAGGATCCCTTCATGATCCGGGAGAATGACGAGCCATTCAAATTTTGCCGGTGAAGCTGCAGAAGACATCGTTTTGAGAGTTGGGTTTATTTTCCTTACAGATCTTGAATTCCGTTAAAGAGGTCTGAGAAAGTGCACGCGCCGTTTCTTGTAAGCAGTAAGACCTGATGGCTGGTGGGCTTTGAGGTTTGGTTGGTGGGGTGAGACCCGCAAAGAATGGCGGGGTTTGCTGGAACTCCGAAATGCCTTGATTTTCTGCTTTCTTGCTCTCTACCCTCCTGAATAGCTTCACAATTGGCGATGTATGAATCCTCACAATTAAATGACTTGAGTAGGGCACTGCAACCACAGGTAAGATCACCTGACAGAACGCCTCTTAATTCTCTGAAGCCAGCTAAGATTCCAGGCCACTCTCCCCTAATCTCATGTCACTTGTCACTCCACATCCGCAATGACTACAGGAGACACATCTTCATACAGACCCTTAAACATCCCGCAGTCACCCTCACTCAAGAGAACAAGTAGTTCAGCAGGCAATAGTGCTCCATATCTAGCAAGCAAGAGACCCTCTTCCGCTAAAATGCACGTATACATTGTGAAAGAAGGAAGCTATCCTCAAGAAGGCGAGGGTGGTGATGAGATTCTCGCCGTTTATGCAAGACTTGAGGATGCCAACAACAAGGTTCGCGATCATCTTGAGCAATATGAAGACCCTGAGGATTGTGAAGAGGGATTCAATGAGGATGGGTGCTTCTGGTGGAGTGCTGGCGATGTCGGAGAGGGCGATGCTGTGAAAGTGTATGTGGAAAAATGGGAGGTTCAAGATTCTGGACCTGGAATAAAAGATTAACAATTCGGGATTGACCAAGAACATCTCAGACGAGCTTCGAAAACGAGCCATGGAGAAGTCCGGTATTGGGAATGAAGACAGTCTTTAGGCCACGACTTACACGACTACGGATTAGCGAGCGACAAACTTATCAATCTCTTCTGGATTATTGCAACTACTACCACTAGATACACTTCATAGTGCAAATTTCTCCACAGCCCGCATTGCAACATATTATCTCTATACAGTACAGGCTGTCCAATTATGACGATGCCTGGCTTTCAACATAATACCACAAGGTCACGAGAGTAAAAGATAAAGTTGCCTTCAGATAGACAAGTAGATGGCATGCGAAACAATACGCATAGTCTGTATCAAGGAAAATAGTTGTTGCGTTTTCAGCCACGGGCAACTATTCAGCATCAGCATCTAGCTATGGGAGGAGCCGAGAGTAATCGCTCTGTTGCTTAGCTTCAGCGCCACAGAATAGTGGTCTTGCTAAAACACAAGACCGCATTCAACCGCCTTCGCTGTCAAGAATGCCACGGGGGGCAAACACTTGTGGGTTTTGGCGATTGCATTGCTTCGGCCAAAGTCAACTCTTGAGAAAAGAGGCCATCTACTGTCAAAGTGGGACGAGAGTTTGAGTACAATTCACGACCTGGCTTCCACTTGGATGGTAGAAACCATAACGAGAGTTGTTGCCTTTAGATCTAGTAGTAACTGACACACAAATATGGGCGTTGTAACAGGTTCGCATGAACGGAAATCAAAATACGAAAGCTGACGGACTCACGGATGTGAGCCGTGAATGCGGACATGCGGAAGGAAACAGAAGAGAGCTTAGATACCACTATTAGTCAATATTCATGGAAACTGCAAAGTTTATGTATGATCAATTCTTTTCCTCCTGCAATTAACGCGCGAGTTCTGATTTTAGAAGAAACCTGGCCCTTCTTCAAACTTTCCCAATGAGCCGAACAATATGTTATTCCTAGGCGAATCAGAAAGATAGCTTCATCACTTCACACCGTCCACGATTTGATACAAAATCAACCACGCATATTGTCTCTAGTCTAAAATTGATGGTTGGGGTGGTAGACCAGTCGTCACGGATAGTAGCTACGGAGTTTACGAATAATCGGATAGATAATTGGGAGACGGCAGTGGGGTCCACAGAGGGAGGGCCACTTAATGTACTTGTACCTACAATAGTCAATGAAAGAGCATTTGTAGCAGGAAACAAAGATGTAGAAAACCAGAAACAACGGCACAACGAAGACAGAAACAAACGAAGCGAAGAGCAAAGAGAGAACCGAAAATCTCCATATAGGGCGTTTCTCTTGGACATTGTACAGTGCTTAGATCTATTCACATTACAAAGATCTAGATCATATCTAGTATCCAAGGTAAATATAATTCGACTTACTGGAGAATTCAACCAGTTTTCAGTCAAGTCTGAAGAAGATTTACTCTGGCGAAATTGTAGTGAACTTTGCAATCTCAGTACCTAACTTCCTAAACTAATGTAGGGTTCAATACCGTTCAAGAGATCTCTGAAAATCCAGATTAATATAAGGTGTGTATGGTACAAATAATTATTCGGATGAGGTTACTCGGTTTAAGTCCTGACTTACTGTAAGTATGTAACGTGTTCAATTTGCCGTAATTTACAGCAGACTTGATTCAGGAGATTCAATGGGAATGACTCAATTGAAGTGGGCAACTTACTTTCTATACATAATAAACTCAAATTATTAAATCGATCATATGCCTAATATTAAACAGCATTCTTAGCCCCGTACACATATCATGACACAGACTTTTATCAGTTGCGATAATACCTGTTCTTAAGCGAGCGTTAGAGCAAAAGTACAGAATCACGATCTGCATTAACAGACACTTTTTAGTATAAATGAAGTGGCGTTGGAACTAATTGTATGTTCCTGTGGCTACCCATGAGATAATTTACATGTTTTTTGTATTATGCCTACAATTCTACCTCTATAAAAACAAAGCTCGCTAATCTTTTTAACACGTACCAAAATGCCTATTTACAATCACTCAGTTCAACCAATGTTAAACGACATCATGCCATACCAGCAATCCTCTTGATACTCAACCACATTTCGAAGGCCTCAAGCTTTAACTCGACTCTAAAATAACCCAACCAGGCACCAAGCAACCTGATAGTATTCTTTGGCCACAGTAGACTACCATGATTGCGGATATTCTCAACCTGTTCCTCAAACACTGTCTTCGAGCAATACCTCGCTAGGATCAAGAATGTCCGCACGGGTCCTTGCCGTGTATGCAGGTTCTCGTCTAAACTTCTTGTGAGGTCATTTGTCTTCAGAATAAGGAGAATGATGCGCGGGACTTGGCCGAGCATCTCAATAAGCTGCTGCAGCATGCCGTCGCCGAGCTTATCGCTAAGATACTCTTTCTCTTCTTCAGTACGAGCAGCTGCTACTGATTTAGTAAGGACTCTGTAGTCTCTTCCCGTTATAGCAGATGCGAATAGCGGGAATTGGTCGTCGCTAACTCCAGCAACTTCGTGGGCGTATTTCCTCATTCGTGACTCGTCCGCATCAATTACCGCTAGCCAGAGTTTTGCGTATGATCTTCGGAGTTCAATTGGCACATCTCGATACAGGCCATGGTCATAGATGATAACATCGAAATTGTTGCCTCGTCGCTTAGTATTCTTCCTTATGGCAAGGTTTCCGCCGTGCGGGTCGCAATGCAAAGGGGCGTCTTTTCCAAAAATCATTTCGTTGAAGATCCGGGCTAGGGCTGCCGAGACCTCGTCGCGGTCGATCCCATTCGAGTCTAAATACTCAAGATCATCTGGTCGATGGCCAGAGACATTTTCCATGACCAGGATCCGTTTCTTTGCCCACAAAACATCAGGGATTACCACAGGAAGCTCAGGTACGTGCGAAAAATACTCTTTGGCCCGTAGAGCATTCTGCCCTTCCAGGTTGAAATCCAGCTCCTGAGGCAAAGAAACTTCCATCTCTGAGGAAAGCCATTCCAAATCATATTCTGGGAAGAATTTCTTCAATGTGCTGAAAGTGAAGCTGGTTAATGCCAGATCCAGACTCGCCCATTCTGCTAACGCTGGATGTTGGACCTTCACAGCAACTTTCTGCCCAGTTTCCTTCACAGTTGCAAGATGTACTTGTGCTAATGACGCCGCACCTATTGGCTCTTGGGCAAACTCTGAGAAATATTCTGATATAGGCTCGCCTGTGTCTGTCATGAACATCTCTTCGATTGATTCAATTGAAGAAACCGGACATTTATCTTGAAGGGGTATAAAGGTTGTGGTCCATTCGGTTGGCAGTAGGTAGTTCATGGCGCTCTGTCACAGCTGGTTAGGAAAGACCCTTGACATTAGATGACTGAGCAAACTCACCAGATGCTGTCCAAGTTTAATAAATATGCTGCCATTCTTCTCCAACACCTGCAGTGTCCGAGTCGCACATCTCTGGTGGCAATCCTTCAGTGTCCTTGTCTTCTCCTCTTCGTCGTCCGTCTTCTCGTTTTGGTTCAAGGTAACTCGGTAACTAGAAAGGGGTTAGTTAATACCTCGAATACAGCGTATACCTCTAAGAACTTACTCATTAATACACACAAATAGTGTGCTCACCACTCTCCCCGTCCTCTCAGCACCCTTGTACGCATGCTTTATATCATCCGTAAATGCAAGCCCACTAATGCCCAGGGTCCCACCCGCCGCAGCTAGCAAGACTGTTCCCTTCCTCTTCTGTTTCGATAGTGGTCGTGTCGAATTCGTAGAATATCTCAGCCGCTGCTTCACTGTCCCCGATTGCTTTCCACTCTGCTGCAGACACCGCCGACAAGTCCAGGGTGCTGATGCCTGCTTCCACAGTGGCGCAACGCTGAATCCTTTCATATTTTCGATTAACATGAGCCCATGCAACCGAGTTGCGATCATAAAATCATTGTCGGCTTCGGTCGTGTGGTCTCTACTGAAGTGGGAGGTTTTGTTGAGACATGTCCAGAAAATGTTCGTCCCATCGTCATCGGCTCCATAATCCCTGTCGCCGCTCCCTGTACCTGACCTGACCCGTTGCGACTCTCAACCTCGAGCGCTTCTTTCTACAATTGAACAGACCTTCAAATAAATGAAGCATCGCACAAGAAATCCAAGATGCCACCAAAGTTTAACATAAATGCAAAGGTATATTCACACTCACAAACTAAAGTACTTCTAACTAATAAACTCAAGTCAATTACAATGCCCCTCGCGGCGTTCACCATGGCCACTCTCCTCTTTGTCTACACGCGGACCTCAATTCATGCTGCAAAACGCAACGCTCAGAAACACCGAGAAGCAGATGGTGGCCAGATCAGCTGGCATAATGAGAGTCTGAGGCGACATGGAAAGCTTGAGCCCCCTGAGAAGCAAGGCACGGTAGAGCAGCTGACGGGTTTGGCAAAGGATAATCTAAGCAAAGTTGTACGGAAAGGGGAAGCCTCCGCGACAACAGAGGAGGAAGAAAAGATTAGGGAGCTTGCGAGGAAGGGCAAGGGCGGTGGTTGAAGAAGAGAAATGAGCTCTAGATGCTATAGTATTAAGTGGCGTGATATGATAGGAATTGGTCGTATGCTGCATTTTGGGAGTTATGGTAGCGAGGATATTATTAAGGCGTCTTTTTATATGGTAAGAAAGATCCAAAAGCAAACAGTTAATCAGCTTAAGTTAATTGTGCTATAAGCAACTGCAGTAGAACTTGGGTCAAGGATGGCGAAACATCTTTGAACTTTTGTTTAGTGGGTCTGTGACTTCAGTACTTCAACTTGCTTGTTCCTGAGAGTAACAGTGAGCACTCAATTAAGAAGGGACTTAGGTATGTAATTAGCAAGTTAATTTACCTACGAAGTAGCTACTTAGCAAAGCAACAGGTGCCGCCTGGCATCCAAGCTTCCAATTTAGTAATAGACACCTACTTAGGTAGGCCCTGAATAACACAAAGGTTACTATGCCTTCCTGAGCAACTGGTGCGAAGTTATATGAAGTCTTACTAAGCAGATTTTCTTTTCGACGGAACCAACCTGGAAAGTAGAAAGTACTTATCACGTGTAATAATATCTGCATTCGGGGTTCGGATTCACTGGGCGAGCGCAGATCAGATAGCAACCTTTCTGGAGGCTGCAGCCAACCAATCCGAGCGTAAGTCAAGCATCTCTTAGCAGCTGCCCCCCACTCTATGATCCAATTCCAAGCTTTTGCTCACTGCAGCCTGCACCTGACAGCTCTTCTTTCTTTAAACTCAACTTATCGTGTGCCTTCTAGAAAGTAGATTCGAAACAACTCCAGAATTAAGGTAGATGGTCCCAAGTAGTTTAATTATAAGTCACTAGAATAATTCAACGGAGAGCAGCTGGAATTTGGCGTGAATGGCACGAACTGCTAAAAATGCCGGATAACTTTAGTGTGGATAAGGTCTACACCGATCAGAATATTCGCATGGTTCAATTGGCTGAAGGGCTTAGAGCCGCAGAGTGTCGGCACCCTAGAGTTGGAAATACTTACTATAGAGACGCCATGTATCCATAAATGGACGCTATTAGACCTGGGCAGGGACATCCGAGCTCTGCTCCGATATCCACAACTTCTTCAGTCCATCCTCAATCCTTTATTACTGCTTGTAAATCCTTACCGCCTACCCCTCAAACCCCCAGCAACTACAGGACGATATTGGAGGCAATCAATGGCCTGCGATAACCGCTAGCAGCTTTGTCTCTGGAGTGCTGCGTGGGAAATTCCCCGCACACCACCGGGCGACGACGTTCGAAGGCTCAATCTTGGGCGCAAGAAGCTGAGCATATACCGGCGCCTCCTTGACAATGTCGCACGAACGCAGCACTCCAACCTCTCCACCCTCCGCCCAACCTTTCTCAACAAGTTCCTCGGCCTTCACGGATCACACAATACCTCTTACAGCTTTCGAGGATTTCTGTGTGAAAAGGTCGAGATCCTCATTCAATGCTATTGCAGGAGCCGCCGGAGGTTTTACTTCGGCAATAGTCTCCTGTCCTCTAGATGTAATTAAGACGAAGTTGCAGGCACAGGGAGGGTTTAGAGCGCGGCAAGCTAAAGCCAATCTGGGACATGTGGTATACTCGGGTGTGCTGGGGACAGGGCGAGTCATCTGGCGGGAGGATGGGTTGAAGGGAATGTATAGAGGCTTAGGGCCGTTAATGCTGGGCTATATACCGACATGGGCTGTCATGTTTACTGTCTACGGAAAAGCAAAGGACCATTTTTCCAAGACCCAAAGTAAGAACTATGTCCCTATCCTTTGTTGGCAATCTTTGTACTGACATATGGTTCAGCTAATGAAAATTTCGCCAATTTCTACTCATCACTCATAGCTGGTTGCTGTTCAACCATGCTCACCAATCCAATTTGGGTGATAAAGACTCGTCTCATGTCACAAGTCAGTCGGAAAGCAACGAACAATGAAGCTCGACCACCTTGGCATTACCGGTCAACTTTCGATGCCGCCAAGAAGATGTATAAAACAGAGGGTATTCTTTCTTTTTACTCCGGCCTTACTCCCGCTCTTCTGGGATTGACACATGTTGCCGTACAATTTCCTGCGTATGAGTTTTTAAAGAAGAAGTTTACTGGTCAAGGAATGGGCCAGGGTTCGCGCGACGATACTAGCTCTCACTGGTTTGGAACATTATCAGCAACTGTGTTGAGCAAAATCGTAGCGAGTTCCGCAACATATCCCCACGAAGTCATCAGAACAAGACTTCAGACACAACAGAGATCTGCGCCTGCGGCTACCTCCAAGTTTGCGACTTTCAAAGGAGGAATGACCGCATTAGAACAAGGACAGATTCTTGAAACTACGAAGACTGCTCTGCCACGGTATAGAGGGATAGTTACAACTTTCAGAACCATTCTTCGGGAAGAAGGCTGGCGAGCATTCTATGCCGGTATGGGCGTAAATATGGTGCGGACAGTCCCTGCAGCAGCTACTTACATGCTCACGTACGAATTTATTATGAAAGAACTTAGAGAGACGAGGGAAGAAGGATTGCGGAAACAAGAAGCCGTAGGCTGGTGATGGGGACGTTTAGGCGTTATTTGGGATTATGGCGAGGTATCTTGACGGCCAGCAAGCGTATTTTCTCTTGATTGTAGTCACCATGAACAGGGGTGTGTAAATATATGTCAAAGCTATACTCTGAGTTCAGAGCAATTAAGTTTCCTATCTGATCTTCCCCGGACTTGTTCACTACCTAAAATATACTGACAATTTCACGTGATATTATTGGTTAAATATTTTGCTTAGGTAATTCAGCCCTTCCGGGTTTGCTGGACGACAAATCGAACCTCACCACCACATTGACAGCTTTGAAAACTCCGCAGTTCACACGACTTCACCACGACACCATGTCTGCACCATCTCTCACAGGATACATTACGAAGCGACCATGGCTTTCAAAAATGATGATGCCATTGGCCAATTGGTACGCCAATGCCGCTGGATACAGGAAGCTTGGTCTGAGGTAAGGGCTCCTTTCCGCGCAGGTTGCGACAATGGCTATGGACTTTCAGGCAATGATGCTGGTAGTATGGCTATGTGATTACGGCTTGCTGACATGCCATGTGTTACAGGGCAGATGATTTGATCCCCGAGGAATCCGAGACTGTTCTCCTAGCACTCAAGCGTCTTCCAGAGAAGGAGGCATACGACCGTGTCTTCCGTCTTCGCCGAGCTTTCCAGGTAGGCATATCGAAAGCAGATGTAGATTTTAGGTTGGTTGAAGTTTAGGACTGATATTTACAGTGCTCACTCGCCCATCAACTTCTACCCAAGGAGCAGCAAACAAAGCCGTCCGAGGTACGCATCATTTAAATTCAGCTACAAGATGTACAATGCTAATCTCGAGCGTTCTAGGACTACCCATACTTGTCACCTATCATCGCGGAAATCGAGGCTGAGGTAAAGGAGCGCTCTGACTTGGAGGCATTGACTATCAAGAAGAGATAAGGGCCCAGGTCGTAGGGGAGTGTGTATATTGGGAGGAGGAGAGATTGCAAGGGGTTGAATCACCATGATGTGGTCTGTACTGTATAACGGAGGTCGTCAATCAAGAAGTCATGCCCTATCTTGATTCTTGCAGAGATGTTTGAAGTCTGTTTCGTCGAGATCTCAGAGGTATTTTTTTTTGGAAAATAAACAGGGCTGTCGAGGATCAGGGCGTTACTGGCTTCACACCTCAGCGCAGCAACTTTACAATGAACCAAACACCCCGACCACTTGGATCTGAGCTATGGCTAGGGTAGGAGCACCAGTCCTTGAGTTTTCTGTTGACTTTTCTACGTGCAACACACAATTTTCGAATTCAGCAAGGCTCACTGTCCAAATAAGTGTTTAGACAAGGCCCTGGAAGTAGTGCTGCTGCCCTTAATCGCCGCACCCTCTGCGTGTACTCAAATCAATTTGAAGACTAAGAAATCATGATGGAAGGGATACACGAACATTGTTTACCTATACAAAGTAGTAATGGTACTAAAGTCACGGTAGCTTGCTCATTGAGCATGTTATCAGAAAGTGGAACCCGTCAATAATTAAGGCAGCTTGTTCACCTTTCTTGAAAAAGCGACAATACCCAGACATTTCGTATATTTTGCGTTCCTTCGTTGCATTTTCCTTTTGGTCGCTGTCTTTGTAGTAAGCATTCTGGCGATGGCTAATAATGCTATAAGAGGGCAGGCTTCCAATCATTGAGAGGGCATGACTTACCCTCACATTGAAGGCAAGAATGACTTGACACCACTAAGTCGGTCACTGCACACTGTGACGCTACGAGGCTATCAAAAGGAAGGTCGCGTGAGGGTGATTGCCTTAATATTAGGATGCACCTTCCTTCTGGGTGTTTCGGAGTGCATACCTTTCTTTCTCTCTCTACATTCTGTTGTCTTCTATGCAACATCAACTTTTCCAAATACCAAAATCAATAGCATCGGTTCAACTCCTTTAGCAATTACTACACGAAAAGACAGTATTCGATATGGACAACTCTTCGCAGCCTCATGACGATAAAGCTATTGACCAGTGCAGTCAGAGCTTTCAGGAAATCACCGTAACGGACCAAACCCCTCTCCCACCAACCGTGTCTTCAACCGACGATGGCTGCGGCATAATCCACAATGGGTCTGGTTGCACCTCGCCCACGCACGCTTCTTCATCAAGGAGTTCCGATTCTGAGGACAAAGCAATATCTGAGAATGATAAGTCAACGAATGTGTCTGAGGATCTTATGTCAAGGGATGATATGTCAATAAAAACAATGAGCTCAGAGCCTGCGCCTGCAATTAACCCGAATGAACCGGTTGCTATGAGCCATGAATCGCATTACGCTTTTTTCTCAAGCGGACCAGATACTCAACTATCAGAACTTCTAGAACCGCTTGGCTCCGGCAATAGTTCACCAACGCATTCGTCTGTATCTGACTTTACACCAAACGACGATCACGAACACTCAGTGCATGCAAAAGTTGAAAAGTTAGGGAGAATTGTGGACGGACTTGAAACTTTTGGGGCGTTAGAAGACAGTTTGACACCAACACAAAGAATTCTCTTGGAAGGCGTCAGACAGGAGCTTAGCACGTTGTGCGAGCAGGAGAGGGCCAGGAGGCTTTTCGTATTTGATGGGCTTTTCGTTCACGGTAGTTCTGAGAAGATGCTTGAAAGGTAAGTTCATCAGTCCAACCCTAGCGCAACTCAAGGCTCATTTCGTAACCCAGCATGGGTGTATTCAGGCAACTCAGAGCTTTCCTGGAAAGAAATAAGCATATTACCTCGGACGGTATGCTGAAGTTTCTTCAAACCACACGTGCAGACCAGCACATGGAAATGATTCATGCGCTATTGGATGATCTCAGGTACGTATGGGGGAGCACTTTTGTTCCTATTCGGGAGTATTTTAAAAGGAGTTCCTCTCAAGACATGTCTCGGGAGCAACAACTTCAAATCCCCCACAGAAGAAGTAATTGCTAACTCTCCCATTATGGACAGACGGACGTACACTGCCGTAGGAACACTGGAAGCTAGGGTGGATGCTCTTAAGCTCAGTAAACGCACTTTGAAAACACACAGATCTCCTGAGATGCAGATGGACTGCCCAAGTTGGCCCTGCATCTTTTGGCGTGCCGATGGCTGTAACAATAGGGTTTTCACAGAGGGCTCTGCATGTTTTCGACACAAGGACATTAAACTAGCTAAAAACGGGCTCGTGATGACTCCTTGGGCATGAACAACATTTTGTACTGTACATGGGAGGGGTCGAATATTCTTATAGTGGCCCTTGTTTACATATGTCGGACTGGTACAGTGATTCAGTGGTGTACTTGGAGGCAGTAGTCAACAGGTCTTAGTATTATTAAGCACCCAATCCAAAGTTTCAGACAGAAAGTTCATGATTGTAGGGGTCGACGGATGTCTCAAGTTGTGTTTGAACATCGCGTTTGAGTATTTGGCTTTTTGGTAAGTCGAATGTGATTGTGTAACCATCAATAATTCAATCTTGCTATGCCGTTTGGTTGCACTCGGATTTCTGCGACTCTAATCCGTGCAAGGACCCCAAATAGTTGGGATCGGAAGTCCAGTGTCGTCGAAATCCAAGTCAACATTCCAACAATTCATGGATGCCACTTTCAGAAGGTTCACTAGAAACGTCAATAATATAATCTGAGGCTATTTCTCACTAAGATACAATTGACGCAGAAGGTACCTAGTTATCGACATAGTATGGCGTAGTTAAATATTTAGAAGTATGGAAGTGAAATTGGAGAAGTGTGTAGGTTGTGAGGATTATTGGTCTTGGAGGGCGAGGATGATAGGTAGTGTGATATCGAGGAAGTTAGATTTCTGGATTTGAACTTTTGTGGTGGATGAGGAGTGGGTTTCCTTTTTTGGTAAGTGATTTTTGGAGAGTTGAACTGTTGGTCTTTATATGAGATGGTGCAGCGAATATCTGAAAATAGTGAGTGCTTGTGCATTGACACTTGTTGAATGGTGTTGAGGGTTCGTAATAAGATTGGTGATAAAAGTATAGGTACTGTATTAATGAGCATCACTGTTGCTGTCGGTGTTTACAATGAAAAGGGAGGATATAAAATATCCCTCGCTTAGCTCGAGCAACAGCGAAACAGCGAAAGCGCTCAGAGCCCAAAAATGAAAATATCCAAACTAATAGCCAACTAACTCTATATATAGAGTACAACTAATAATATTACTATGTTAAAGTTATACAGACTCAAGATAAGACGTTAGAAAAAAGCGAAAAGAAAAGAATTTGTTGAAGAATTTGAGATTCGAACCCAAGACCTCTCCAATATGGCATCCACATTAACTCTGCGGTGCGAAGGGAACGAGCTACCACTGCTCCAATTCTTCATGTTTGATTTGTTTGTTGGGTATGAAGTGGCTATTGGAATATATGTAGAGGGTTTGGGAAAGTGGTGAATGCTTTGGATGGCAAGGCTGAATAGCTGAGTTTGTTTACAGCTTTGCTTAGCGTGCTTTGGATCAGGTTGTTGCCTTGCGGTTGATTACAAAACCTGGCTAACTCCTTGATTTAACTTATGACTCAAGTTGACATGACCTGAATGACTCCTGGAAAATATTCAAATTATCTTGGAAGTCACTGTTAACCAAAATGGTTAGCTAAGTTTGAGACATTAGTGCCCCAATTGCAGATAGGTAGCTACCTCAAGCCATTAAGCACAACGTTTGGGTACCTTATCACTACACGTATTAGATACACTCTGTAATTATTGATATAATGATCTAGATTCAGTACTGACATCGCTTTAGGCTTAGAGGCCAATTCTCTTGTGGCGGTTTATTCCGTCATGAAAGTGGAGGGATACGAGGGCGACAATTTCTTTTGGGGTTGGCTGATGTAAGATTCATACACGTAAGGTCTACGTCTAAACAAGAGGAACAAGGAATAAACAACGTAACTTGACTACAAGATAAGTGGCACTGATTTAGAAGGAGGCCTCGACTACCTTTGAAACAACGTACTTGTAGGACTCGCCCACAAGAGCGGGATGAGATAATACAGAATCGTAAACCAGCACATTACCCAAAGATTGCACCCTTGAAGTGAAGAGTGAACAAGGTGAAGTAAAGCGAAGAACGAGAGACGTGCGAGAAATTCCTCAATCCAAGGGGAGGGCTTATACGAACTCTAAATCTCTAGTTTCCTCGCTAATCACCCCTTTCCAAATTTGGCGAGCGCTACCTTCCATGCTTGCTCCTCCTCAACGTGCCCAGTCAAATGAAGTTTCCTACGAGTAAAACCAGGTGACTAAATTGCCAGCACACTCTCATGACGCTTCATTTCACGTGAAAGTTAATAAATTGCATGGCACTCCACCTTCTCGCAGCTCCCTAATTTGGTCGGTGGTCTTGCGACAACCCACCTCGTCTTGTCTCGACTGGCATCTTCCCAGTGCGACCATGCACGGGCCTACATCTTTCACTCGTAGCATATCAGTTTTATGATATGACCTTTTCACCAATACAACCCAGCTCCTGTAGCGACACTATTTGTTTAATGATAGACTCAGCGTAGGGACACACTCGATTCAAAGCTTCAAAGCACGCCCTTCCACCTTTAAAACTCGCATCTAGAATTGAGATACTTCCTTACAAAGATGATATTCGCATTGGTCTAATTGACTTGAGAGATATTATATAGTCTAGGAATTTGTCTTCGTTGTCCAGAAAATCACGAGGTTGGTGGCTGAAAGTTGGTGTGACTCTGATTAGGGTCAGTTCGGATGGAAACTCATGAATTAACAGCATCATATGTCTTGGCCTATAGTTGTGTATAGTAAAAAATACGAGGAAGGAGGGAAGAAAACAATGGTCTCAAGAATACGGTAGCGTTTTAAGGCAGAACATCATCATTACCATCTGGATTGCTAAGTTCGACTTTGTGATTTGAAAAACTGAGAGCCACAATAGATAATCATATTTATAGGAGTGAGGGTGATGCTGAGTGTGATTTTAACTAAATTTAATTGCTTCCTTATTGGAAACCTAACGAAGCACTGTAACACCTACTGGTCTTTGTAGCTGTACCGAAGTCAACAATACAGATCTCAAATCACCTCATAGTAAGTCCGAAAATATGGTGCGCCTCGTGAATTGGGAGAGTGGGATATTTTGCTAAGATAGAGAGAGGCCCTTCGACCTTTTCGGCATCTTGCTCCTCATACATGCATGGCCACACAAATACCACGCCATTTTGGCATCTAGACTGGGTTCCACATACCACAGTCTCCAAGATAGATAAGTAAATGAATAACAGCCTCATCAGCTACTCAAAATCTAGAGAATTTTTGAAGACACGAATATCGGTAGCATTTTATTGGCTCATTGAGTGAACTCAAAAGAAGAAAGATCTGAGTATGACATAACTCACGGTAATAATGAAAAACATCTGACCTATGAAATTGGAATTCGAGCCTCCGGGACGAAAAAAAAACAGGCTGAGGTTGGATTTTGTCTCTCCACTTCTAACATGACAAATACTTACCGACATTTCGGAGCCCTACTATTCCTCCCTGCTATATATAGTATTTAGAAGGAAGAAATGTAACGAGAGAGAGAGAGAGAGAGAACACTCGAAAACTTCATTCTAAATTATAGGTTACAGTCGGGATTTTCTTAAGTCTGACAATTCTCACATTACAAGAGAGGAAATCTACAAGAGAGGTGCAGTGGTAAATAAGTTGAAAATAAGCGAGCTGTTGGCCTGCCGACCTATTAATGTCGTATCGCTGCGACCTTTTCAGAATAGTGGATTTTGCAAAATCCAATGTATCAGCAGACAACTGAAGCTACAATTGAAGCCATTTCGAACGATCTCTAGGATACATGGCCTAGACAAAGATCTAGAAGCAAGAAAATCAGATCATGAATACCTTAACAGCCCCCACCTTCAAGAACTATTGTAGAACTGCACATAAACCCCACCGTGTACTACCAAGGTAAGCCCTACTAAACTCAAGCGCTTATTCCCAAACCTTACCTACCAAGTGGCTTCTCCATTCAAACTGTCAAAGTAAAATTGGAAGGAATAAACGAAGAAGGGCATACCTTAACTTACTTAGTTTCAAATGACGTTGGCCTCAAGGTCTCAAGGTGCATCTCAAATTCCACTTCCCCACGCACTCTTAGGTCCCTTCTCTCACGCAAGATCTACAGTACCGGTACTTACCCGTAACAACCACAGTACGACATACCACACGTTCTCCGATTCTACAATCCACAATTGCATGCACGATCCTCGATATGAAGGTACGTCAATAACTGTAGCTAAAACAAACGAAAACCACTACCACCAACCACCAATCAACCTCCCTGCACCCCTTCAAATCCGGATTCCGATCCCATCACATACATACGGAGTATCCCATCAAAAAACGGACCGTTCACAGTAGTTCATCCAGTCTCAATCCCTCCCTCGTTCAAGGTCACAGACATGCAATCAATCGATCATACCTGCGTAAAGAAAAACTTAAATCCCCCACATGCGGATCCACAGTCCACAATCCACATCCGCACGATTCCTTCTTGCATGAGCGAGCCGAGTATTCACCATCCGTCACCAGCCATTTAACATCCTACAACATCCAGCCTACAGTAGTACCTACATAAAGTCCTGTACACAACATGAGATGACACCTCCTATCAAACCCTGCCAAACTTACCAAACCCAGCCCAGTCCCAAACAAGCCTAGAAAACCCTAATGCCCTACCCGAAAATGCAATACATCCCATAGTGGAACAGTGGAACCTGTAGAAGGACCCGTGAACCGCCGATCTCAATACCTAGGTGACCAGATAACCGACCGCATCATGTCCTTCTCTTTTCTCCACCAGCTCCCTCAGTACATACAGTACGTTACTGTATAGTAGTAGATCCAGACAGAACCCCAAAGCAGGACTCGCAGGAGGCCTCCGTTCGCATGATTACATGTACAATCCATCCAGTCACAACTCTTCTATTCAATGGTCATCAAAACCCAAAAGAAAGGGGGGGGAAACAACCTCAGACACTGGAGGCCGTGTAGGCAAGGCTGAAGGACTGAAGGACACGGCGTAGGATAATCATCGTACAGTAAGGTAGGTAAGGTAAGGTGGTACAGGGTAGTACAACAAGGATATATATACCAGTAATCATCAAATCACCTCCAGAACCTGTTGGACTTGCATACAAAGATTTGCAAAAGCTGAAGTTTAAACTTTCCACGTGGCCCACACACCACACCTCACATCAAATACACAAACGCACCGTACGTACTTATTTTGCTGTATCTTTTCTTTTTCTCTCGGTCCTTTCCGGCAGCGATTTGGAGATACCGATACCGATACCGGGTGGCTTTGAGTACTTTATGATTTGTAGAATAGAACGCACAAAGGTTGGCTTTTTGAAAAATTGAACAGTAGAGAACATTATTAGAAATGCTTACTTGGAAGTCTGTTCATGACTGGTTCTTTCCGAGGTCATAGGTACAGGACAGGAACGCCAGAAGCCATTATTTAGATAAGTACGAGTTAAGAAGTGTTTTCTGTTACTTGGGACTCATTATCCATTAATTCTGTATTCCCTCAATCTTCAAAATACTCGCTCCATCGAGTCGGAAAAAGGAACAAACCAAATAAAGGAAGACAAGCCCAGAGGTATACAAGATTAACTAATAAACTACTCATGCCTCATTGGCATCCATCTCATCATAATCCTCATATATATAAAACTCCGCTGCATGCCACAGAACAAAAGACACTTTTCCACGTTCCCCGTTTCCCTTCGCCATTCTAGTTCCATATCCATGATATAAGTTCAGTCCCAGTCTGTGTAATCCAACTGTCCACGCAAGTGCCTCTCTCTGTGTCTGTCTCTGGGGAACTAATTAAATATATATCTTGAAGACCCATGATCGGTAGGTAGTGCTCAACACTCGGTCCCTCTCCTCCTCTTGCGCGCTTCTCCTTTAGGACAATCAGTATCGGCCATTCTCCCATCAATACCCTCCCTAGCACAATACTCCCAGTACTGACGTTCCATGACCTCCCACACCTCCATCACCGCTTCGTCCTTAACACACCTAACACGATCCCTCTCCCTCTCCCCCTCCCTCAACCCTCCCCTTCCCTGTCCCTCCATTAACACCTGCTTCCTTCTCTTCAACTCCTCACCCTGACTCCGCACCTCATCAAGCCATTCCCTCACCTTGGCAAAATCGATTCGTAAACAAGCTTGGAACTCCCAGAGAACTTGCTGATGTAGTTTAGATTGCTTGGTGAGTTTCTCTTTTGCTTCTCGACGTTCTTTGCGGGATTTGAGGGCCGTGTTTTCGGTTTCCGAGGCAGTGTGGGAAGCGGCTTCGCCAGAGAAAGAGGAACTGGCTGAGGAGGGGATAGGGTTGGTAGAGTCTTCAGGCCATTGGAATTTGTTTCTTAGCGAGAATCCCATGTCGATGTATGTTGCTTGGTGATCTCTGCGTGCTTTCTCAGCGTCGCAGTGACGAATATCTTTTTCAGAACGGTAAGGGGCCGGCTTTTTATTGCCGTGGGACGGATCTGATGCAAAACTGAAGCTCTGGCTAGGATGTGGTGTGGTGACTATTGAGTGTCGATATGGGTTGTTCTGAGAAGACTGAGACCCTGGGAAACCCATGTTGGAGGGTGGCATGAGTGGCGAGCTGGAATTGCTGGGGATCCAGCCATAAGAATCATGGTATCGCTGAGGTTGTTGGATGGAGTGCACTTGGCTTTGGCTAGGTCTTCGAGCGAGAGGATCTGATTCTGATTCGTAGTTTGGAGCGAAAAGGCGGTTGTTGTGTGAGAGACTGTTAGATTCAGGACGGAAACCAGGATGGTCAGGTGGTGGTGTTAACTTGTTAATTGCGCAGCGTGGACAGGTGATACCTTGCGGTATCCAAACGGTGTGTCCTCTGGCTGCGCAGGTATCACATTTGACGCTGGATGACATTCCATCATGGTGGTGTGCTAGAGATCCGAATCCTTCATCAATTGATCTGAACGAGGGAGTCAGCTGGAGAAGCGGCGTTGAGAAGGAATGTGATGTTTACTTACGGAAGTTGTACGGACTGCAAGCCTGGTGGTCTCGTATCCCAGGGAGTTGTAGTATTCATTTTCTCGAACAGGTAGAGACAAGTCTGGTGGAGTATACACACGCTCAAAAGCAGAAAGCCTCCACAACGAACAGACAAATGAGGGAACGACGCAGAAGATGGACACAAGCAGTAGCAACAGTAGCAGTAGTAGTAGCAGTAGTAGTAGTGGCAGCAGAACAGCACGAGGAGTCCAAGGGAAAGTTCAGAGGAATAGATATGGAGAATGTCAGTATGATGAGTGACTCTCGGGTCTCACTAGATCTTGGAGAGAACGTGTGCTGCTGGTGCTTGCTTATAAGTTGAATTCCCGATTCCCTGGGTCTGATAACACAAATAAGGTGCGATATCAAAACCTTGGAGGAAAGCAATGGTAGGGATGTAGCGCCTCAGCAGATCCGGGGAAGTCAAATTAGATCCCGCCAGCGATATGCCAGGCCCTTTTCAAATTGCTTCCAAGGGGTGGGCGGGAAGGACCGCGCAGAAATGGTAGGGGAGGGGAGGGGAGGGGAGGTACGGAAGATGGCGTCAGGTGCGGCGCCAGCTAGAGTGGCGGCTGAAAAGCAAAGCAAAGCAAAGCAAAGCAGAAGGGGAGTATAAATCAGGTGTCGAGTCCGCAACAACAAAAGCCACACTGGAAAATATATTATTGCTTTTTTATCACCAGAAGTATCAGATCAAATCTGATCGCCCCCCGCCCCTCCCTCCCYCCCTCCATGTGATGTATAGGACGTAGCAAGGCGGGGGTGCAAGAACGAAAGTAGCAAGCAGCAGGTAGCAATAGCAGGTAGCAACAGGTAACAGGTGCCAAGTAGCGAAAAGTGAAAAGAGGCACGGTGCGGAAATGGCTTCTGCGTGCCCAGGGGAAAAAGCAAAAAAAGCAATAGAGGAAGGGAAACGGAAGTCACAGCCGAATGGGAAGATTTGACTGCAAATTTCCCATATTCCAAAAAAGCTCCTTACTTCGCACGATGCTGCTTAGAATAATAGCGGTATGGGAAATCGATCATCTCTCACATTCTGACAAGCGTGCCGCAGCCCCAGTGCAAATCTCTTGCACGAGTTAGTTGAGAGCTTTGAGTTTCCAGGTATTTGGAAAAGGATGGTTGGGTATCGCAAGGTTTTGGCATCCTCGAGGTGCTGGTCGTCGTTGCTTTTTCTGCTGCCACCTTCGCCAGTCCACTTTGGGCTAGAGTCGCGGCCATGTCGAAGACTCACTCAATACTCACGAGGTCCGTCCAATAATGCTGTAAGGTAAGCTGGACGAAAGTACCTACTTGCATGCATGCATACATACATACATACATACATACATACATACATACATTCACACATACATTCACACATACATCCGTACAGGTAGGTACCTGTCAAACAGGACCACGAGGAGCAATTGCAGGTAAATTTGCCTGTATTTGCATTGCATGTCAGAGAAGAACCTGCGACGCCACCGACGTTTGTAAGAGCTAGACAACACGAGAGGCTGGGCCGTTGGGAGAAAGGATGGTGTGGCAGACAGCTTATGATTGTTCGTGGGTTCCTGAGAGATGTCAGTACGGTGCCATACGCAGGACATATTAATTAACTCCTGCCATGCAAACATATGTGCGTCGTTGCTGTAATGTATATGTGCATCGGCGAAAGTATATCCTGTACCTCGACAAATCATGCCAGGCGCCTGATGCGGCTATCTCTCACCTCCTTTTCGAGCACCATTGGCATCCTTCCACATGGCTGCATAGCTCTTCATGATCTTTTCCGTGCCGCCCACTCCCTGTTGACATCTGCAAGTTGGACTGAGAAGGGCTCGAGTCTCTCTCATCAGAGGGTTATGCACAATACCTCGAGGACTTTTCACAGCGATTTCGCGTAAAGGAAAGAAAGGTGTGTCTTGCCGGCAAAAGAAAACCGCCAAAAATAGCCATGACAATGGTGATATGCCGGAAGTATCCTTCCTATTGGATCTCTGTTGCTGGTGTACGATGCTGGAGGCACTTAAGAGGCCTCACCATCGGTTGTGTTTTTCATTATGAAGAGCATGTAGTCGCGCTCACCGCCCTGTTAGGTATTCAAACCAAGAGAGTTACTCACGTCTTAAATGAAGTAAGTTACCCAAAGAAAGTGAGTTATCTCAATCAAGGAGGCTCCTAAACCAAGTGAGTTATCCAAACTACCTAGGTGACTTACCCAAATCAAGTGAATTCCCTAAGTGAGTTCTAGTTTCTAGCAATGTGAAAAATTACAGGTATCTATATATTCGTACTCTGTACCTCTCCTCGCCTTTTTGATTTTTTGATTTTTTTGAATAAAGCATTAAAATATAGGCATAACTCACGTGGCATTGTGCAAATGTTAAATCTAACATTGTACACGTATCAGGACCCTCATTGAGAAGTACAATCCGTCTCTCTGGCTGTCACAAAGCTTAGACTGATAAATACAATTCGATCGATCATCCCGCATCAAGTTTGGTAAACGGAAGTGGCTTTGCCGATCTCGGGCGAATCCAAGCACGAGAGCAGAATTTGGAAGTGCCAAGACGTGGCTCAGTCATCTAGGCCTAACTGTTGCTTGTGTCACATAGATGATGAGGCATGTGTACATGTACAAAGTAATGGAATTCTCTGTCTTAATATTCGTCAACCCCTGAACCACTACCACCTCTACCATCGGCGAAAGTGCAACGCATTATGCAGCTCCTCCAATGGCTACGCTGAGCACCCGCCCTGTATGATCCAGGGTAAGGTGCGAAACGCTCAAATAGCTTGATGACACTCGACTGAAAGGAAAGGAGACGTGGCTGATTAAGTCTAGGTATGATAAAGGAAAAACGCCGACACCCCAATGCATTTTACAACAACAATCCGAATAGACCACCGACAACAGACAGACCAAGGACAGTCTGTCCATTGGCGCTAACTTGGAGACCAGCAGCGCTGCTAGATGTGGAGCTCGAGCTGGAGCTTGAGCTTGATCCGGTTGAGGTGCCACTGGTTGAGCTGGTAGCATCAGCAGTAGTCTTGCAGACATATGTACCCTGGATGACACCACTGCTCTTATCCTTCTGGAAACCAGTGCAGTCAATGGTGGTGGTAGACTGCATGTTGAAGCCTCCCTTCACATCTGTGAGGGCTGGGAGATCGGGACTAGCAGTGATGTTAGTGCTGATATAATACATACAGTGGAGATAAGCGACTTACGTGGTGAAGTTACCGGAGAAATCAATGGCGCCTCCAACAGTTGCCAAAGCTGGGAATGATATGGCACCGAGGGCGGAGTTGTTGGCAATCTGGACACCACCACCAACAGTCGTAAGGAGTGGCATAGAGATATTGGCCAACTCGGCGTTGGCAACCATGGCCAACGAACCAGAGGTGACGGAAGTCAAGTTTGGTGCGCTGATGCTGTCTAGGTAGTTTCCGTAGAATCCAAGAGAACCGTTAACAGTCGCAAGGGATGGAAGGGAAACACTGGAGACATTGCGGAGAGTCATGTTGGCAGCCCAGATCAAGTTAGGGAAAGAAACATCCAAATCCATGCCATTGGAAGCAACGTTGAGGAGCTCGGTGATGTTGGCGACCTGGGTGCTGAAGGTCTTGAGACGGTTGTTGTTGTTAATATCGAGCGTAGCGACGGTGTCTAGGTTGATACCATCGAGAGTGCTCAAGAAGGTGTTGGTGATCAGGACGCTGGCAGCCTTCTTGACAACAGCTGTGAAGGTGAGTGATGGAAGAGCCGGTAGAGCAGTCCAGGAGATGGAGCCAACGGAAACCAATTCGGTAAACTGCAGACTCGACAAGATTGTCAAGTTGTTGAGCAGGAACTGACCACCGATCGTGCCGATAGAGGAACTGCTCAAAGTTGTCAAAGCACCAGCATTCTCGACAATGAGGGCTCCGGTGATTTGTTCCGGTCCACTAATATCGATGGTTCCAGAGGCTGCGGTTCCGATGAGGACGGCACCTGAGATGGTTGAGCAGTCTGCGAGTGCGGTAGCATCAGCTGCAGAGTTAATGGTGGCAGTAGCTTGCGAGCAGACTGAGGCGGTGGTAGCTGTCGAGAACAGATATTAGCCGGAGTCCAATTTCTGATGACACCAATCCAGCTCATCGGTACCAATCGCGCCATTGTCTCCGGCGAGGCCCTGCACAATGGCTTGATGTGTTGTCCCTTCATGACCGATGCTGGCGTGTGATGGATGATGATGACTTACCAGCGTAAACACCGCTGACCGCGACGGCCGCAACGAGCAGCTTCTGGGCGAACATGTTGTTCCGAATTATGCTGTACAGTATCTTCAACGAGGTCAGCTCAATTGACTGTGATGGGAAGGTCCAAGAAGTATGAAGAGTCGACGTTGATGATGGAGGTGAGAAGTCAAGGCAAGGACGGTGGCTGAGCAGCGTGCGTGTTTTTTTTCGTCGCTCTGTTGATTTTGGAAGGAGTACTGGGGAGAGAGACACGTACCTGATTTTTCGTGTTTTGTTGGCGAGATGAGTGTTGTTGCTACGACTTCCCTTTTTACTGTTCAAAAAAAGCCAATTGATGATGATCCGACGTTCAACAAGAAGCACTTAACGACAGTAAAGAATTAAAAAGAGGTAAGAGAAGTCGGCGACGATGTCCAATATGAAACAACAGTGGAATGCGAGAGGAGGAGGGTGGAAGCCGCGAGCTTTTTCATAAAAGGAGAGGCGGGCCCTGGTTCGAGGCTAATCCCAAAATAGCGGGTCGCAATTCCCCTCCCATGTATGCCGCAATGAAGATGTGGTTCATCGAAATCTAACAGGAGATCATTCCTACGAGTACAGTACTCTAACTGAGCTGCAATAATTATCTACTTGTTACAACAGATCCCATCTATGAATTCTTATTTTTATTCTCTTCTTCTTCATCATTACACTTTGACTGTTGCCAGATACACTGGTGTACCCTCCTCCTCCTCCATCCTCCTCCTAAGCTAAGCTCGTACTACTTCCTAGCTACCGAGCGTGGCATGCTGCACCTTTTCTTGGTGTTTGGTGAGATGCTTGTCCTTTTTAGCACAGGCACCCCAGCGTTGTGCGCCAAAAGTCCAATCGGCCAAGGGTGGGCTACCTCACCCGTATCCGCCACTCACACCTCTGCAATTGGTCCAGGGGGTTTATCTGAACTAAAAACGATCGCCCGCCATTTGCCAACTTCTCTACGAGGTGGACAGACCCCCGAAGCTTGGCTTGCCGCGGATGCGAATTTACGCAGTACCCACGCTGGGACAGGAATATGTCGCCGCCTCTGATTCGATGCTTGTGCATCTCCACGCGTGAAGATGAGGGCAAGATTGTGCCAGATTCTCCAGAAATAATGGACGAGACGACACAACTCCAAGATGCTAAACTTTCCAAGGCATGATATGATGTGATCAGAGCAGCTCTGTTGGGATGGGCATGGTCGAGTTCCCTTGTTTACTTGTTTTCATCGTCCTTGGTTTTATTTATATTTATTTAGCCTTTCAGTCTCGGCCAGACCTACGGGAAAGTTGGAAGCGATGCGAATAATGGCAGAGATAGCAATTGCTGCTAAGAGTAGCTACGGCAGTAGAGTGTGCACGCGCAAGCAAATCCCAACTCTCTTGCTTTCGAGTCTTTGTGCAAGTCCCACGTTAGGCTCTGTGCAGCTTGGTGGCAGGCTTGGTGGCAGTGGTCCCGTACTACGGGTAGAGCTTATCAAGCTTCCCATTGGTAACCACTGACTACGGTATTCACGCCGCTGTTCAACGCTTCTGGGTCTGACAGACATGCTTCGCAAGCTTGAGATACGAGGGGGCAACGACGTGGTCGAGTCGCTATCAAAGAATATACAAAAAAAAAAGCTCTAGGTTAACGCGACCTCAGCTTGTTTCGCATCATTGTTTGCCTCTTCAGGCTGCTGCTCGTGTTCCCCCACAGGCGAAGGAAGCAGGCTTAGCAGGAAGCAGGAAGCGAGAGACAATAACAAAACAGGCGCAAACACAGTTCGTGACAGAGCAACTTCGACAGCCATCTCCCTGCTGGCATTACCTCGGCCAGAGGAATCATACTGTATCATAGGAATAGGAAGCGAATCGTCTCAATATCACGTCTCAACGTCATCTGGTTTTGCTTCACATCAGTTCCCCTCAGCTTCCTTCCTTCCACGCACCTCAGACGCTGTACCATAGGAATTATCATGCCAGACCGATATCAAAGACATCTTATAATTATTTACCGCCGGTCTTGCGCGGAGGTTGCAGCCGATGACGATGTATTGCTCCACCCCCAAATTGAAAAATGGGTTATTTTTACACCCTTGACCCCTTGTATTTGGCCGGGAGCCCTCTTCAAATGTTGAAACCCCTGTTCCTTGCAGCAACCGTTGTCACATTAAGAGCGACCTCATATACCAAAAGGAGCCTCATTATTGACCATCTCCGACGTTACTTAAAGGGGCAGCAGCAGCATCGAGAAAACTTATCGTTTTTTGATATTCGAAATTCGAAATCCGAAATTTTGTTTGATGTCCAAGCAGTCTTGGATCATCACGTGTGAGAATGTAGGAAAGGGGCAGTTCGAGTTTAGAAGTTCGCGACCGTGGAGTTTCACAGGTGATTTGTGAACGACCAAGATGGGAGAAAGGAAGAAAAAGGATATTAATTTGGATGGACGACCACAAGCCTTTGCCTATTCTCGACTTCCAGCCCAGTCCGCAATTACAGAGCGCTAATTTTTCTGTTGCAAGTCTGCAAAGGAGGGGTAAGACAATCTTTCTCCTTAATGGTTGTTGGAGCGAAGTATTTCGTTGGTCAGTTGCACATCAACCAAAATACCCCCCAATTCCAGCGTACTACTAGGAGAACTCTCTCAAATTATGAGCAGTGCCTATTTTCCAGGTCTCTGGCTTTTGTATTCCAGGTCGCAATAGAGCTTTACGGCCGTGGCATCTATCCAGCTTTGGATATGATGTAGTGAGCAGATTTATGAAAACTCTTTCCGCAAGCAGAACAAAACTTGGACAAAGACAAGAGAGCATGAGAACAAAGAAATTTCGGAATAGGCCCATGAGTGTGGTTCTGACATCTTGGCAATGTTCTGTTCTCCTTAGCACAGGTGCTACTAGGCATAGCACCATTTGCTACTATGACATATGACAACCGTCCAACAAGACAATAAAAGTCAATTCAGGATTCTGTGCCGCAAATACCCGCATCAGTGGTATACGTACGAATTGGTTTATAAGAGATCTCTTTGAATAGCTATCTATTCAGACATAAGAGATGGACTTAGGTGACTTACTTGATTTGCGCAACTTAAGTAATTCAGTTAACTTGGGTAACTCACTTGCCCTAATCGAAATGATATCTTATATAGACCAATTTGTACGAGTACGGTACTTGGGTTATTAACATTTATTACAAGGGCTCTGCGTCACGGGTTTTAATTGTTACCAAAGCACCACAGCGGACATCAGCACTACTTCCCCCAGAGGACTCGCAGGATTGGAAGCAGAATAATGACAGCACTCTGGATACTGACTCCTTTTGGCTCATAGCATGTACTACCAAGAATACTCGGTACCCCACGATCAATATTCTATAAACCTCACACTGGGCCTGGAATCGCGTACAATGCTTGTGCAAATCAAATCAAGGTCTCATCGACCTCTGACGCGTTCACATACCCTCTTGAATACACTAAGAGGTATTCCCCGAGTACGTTTATGGATCTACAGTCTTTTTGAGGACTGAGTGGATTCAGCGGTCAGGAGGAAGGAAGAAGGCATTTGCTTGCCCTTTTTGTTTTTTTGACAAGGCGATGTTGAAGTCTTTGAAGCTAAGACAGATGTGGTGGAGATGTGGAGATGCTTTAAAGTATAAGACATTTTCATATGTGTACAGATTTTATATTACAATACCTAAGTACAGTACAGTATACAGGAAAAAAATCTCTTCCAAAGTAATTAATACAATATTTCACAACAAAGCCTCGCTATCATCAAGTTAATTCTGCAAGCACTCAAGCTACTTGGTAGATATGCTAGCAAAGCAACAACAATAGTAATATTAATAATAGCAACTCTACTTCGTAAGCAATGTTGCACAGCGTTCATTGCTTGGTTGCGTATTTCTTTGCCACAGTCGTCGTCTTAAGCTTTGTTGTGTCATACCTTGCGTCGCTCACGTGGAGCTTCGAATGTGGGTATGAGTGGCTGAGCAATGGGAACTTGGAGGCTTAGTTCAGCTACCAGTTTATTGCGTATTCGAATATGTCATCTACTATGGCCTAGTAGTAGGTGACCTACGGAGTAGTGAGTGGGTTGGTTGGAAGAAGACCTCTTTTCGAATTCTTCTTCATCACTTTGCTGAGTTGGCAGATTGAAGCTTCATATTTCGAGAGACGAAGTTTCTTCTGGAGACTAGAATGTATTCTCTAGTATGTTTATTTATCTGGTACCTTCTGAACTCCTTACTCCTTTTTAAGTACTGCATGCCTATGTTTCCTTATGCAGTATTACTTGAAATGTTCGTGAAGTAATTCACCTACTTGTGTTACTCATTACTCATTCCAAGGTACTGATGTCCGTCTCTTCTACCCTCCACATATACCACATAAACACCGACCTAAAGACCAAATATTAGTATTTCCATCTTTTGTTAGACATCAATAGTGCATACCTATAAGGCCTAAACCTCTCAGCAATCTCCTCCATCTCCTTCTCACTCATATACTTCCACTTCCCCTTCCCAGAGCTCTTCGCTTTTCCTACGTCCCTCCCCGCCAAACTCGCCATTCCTCTCTGAACCCCCAGATCTCCCGTACTAAAAACATCCATCCGCTTCAAACTAAAACAAGCAAACATCTCTACACTCCATCTCCCAAGTCCTCTCACCTTGATCAACTCTTCTAATACTTCTTCATAGGTAGCTGAGAAGAGCATCGTGGTGCTGAGTTCACCCGAACTAAATTTCTCGGCGAGTCCTTGGATGTATTCTGCTTTTCGTTGGGAAAGGCCTGCGGTGCGAAGAGTTTCGAGAGGTGTTGCTGCTACGAGTGATGGGACAGGGAAGACATGCGTAGTTGCATCTTCAATATCTGGGTTGAAAAGAGCTACGAACTTGGCTTTGATGGATTTCGCTGCTGCACCTGATACTTGCTAATCAACAAATTAGTACGGTGTTTTTCTCAAAGAGCAAGAGTAAGAGTCATGAGACAGTGTTTCAAAGGCGCAGAAGCAAAGAAATATGTTCACCTGGGAAATGATGCCGCTCGTTAGAGCCATAAATGGATCAACCGTCTCTGCAAGACCTTCCGGACTGAAAATCCGACATGGATGCTTCTCAATGATAGGTTTGAGTTTTGGCTCGGTTTTGATGAGATGAGCTACGGCTTCTTCTAAGATGTTGCTTGTGGTTGTCTTGATGTTGGATGCTTTTGATGGAGACACCTCGTCTACAGGCTTGGTTTCTACAAGCCGGGAGGTCTCTGGTGATATTAAGGGTGCGTTTGTTGCGTTTGGAGCTGCGAGTCGAGGCCTCGGTGGTGGAGTATTGATCTCGGAATGGCTGATGGGATCTGACATCAGCCCAATTGCTGAGGGTGTTGGTGTGAAAGGAGGAACATTCTTCAGAACTTGTTTTTTCTTTGGTGTAGATGGTGTTATATCATCTTCTGGGACTGGAAGGTTTATAATAGGAAGCTCTTGCTTGACTGTCTTTCTTTTGCTACTCTCTTGAGCTGTAGCTTTCCTCTTCTTGCTAGCCGCAAGTTTCGGTGCAGGCGCTACATTTGCTAATTTCGAGTCTTCTTCAAGAGCCTTTGCAGAAGTGCTTAGCCGTGCTGATCTCCTTGATGCCATTGTGAAGGATTTTGATGTTAATGAAGAGTTATTAACAGAGCCTTTTCTTAATGAGAGAGGCAGCTGTAGCCTAATGCGAGACAAGGATAGTATAGCTGCCGTTGTTGTTTTTGCTGTTGAGACTCTGAGGAAGAGGTCAGTCTTGACTCTCATTAGCCAACATTAAGAACTATTACTTCTACGTGCGCCCACGAATCTCTCTGCGTGAAACTATTCACAATGCTTGAATAATGATTGAGCAGTTCATGAGCAACTCCGAACTCCCTCTCGTTCGTGATGATGTTTCACTATCACGTGGGTGAACTCCTTTTAGATACTCCGTACGAGCCGCGTACTTACCCCAATCCAGATGCGGTGCAAGTTGGTCGTTCCTTGGTTGGACACGTTTCTGGGGAGACCAAAGCTTTTAGGAGGTCCCTTGTGGGCTAAACAGTAACAATTGCTTTGAACGAACACCTACAATGGGACAGACCACAATTTACCAACGCAACCTTGTGAAAGTCAGATATCCCTGAAAGACAATAATACGCAAAGAAAAAGAAAAAGAAAAAAAGAAATAAGCAATCGCAAAAAGGAGGCACAGAGGCCCAGATTCACCCCATCTCCACCCCCTTCGGACGTTGTTCTTGGCGGTATTCGCTACTTCGCTAAGCCATTTTGGGGCTCGGGCAATCTCTCTAGTGCTGTGCACTTCGCGATCTCTCACAACTTCTTCAATCACCCTTTCTCCCAACCCTTAGCGTACAGAGCTTGCGATTCACGCCCAGTGCATTCCTCCGCGATATTCTTTCCGGCGCATCCTGTCCTCCACCTTCGAATCGATACTGCTCTGAGCGACGGTGGTTCTGCGGCCACGGGGGAATTCGCGATGCTTCTCCCTAAAGGCGGCGTTACGTGGAAGTCTGCGAGGGCCAATTTACCACCAACGAGAGCGATATGGGTCTTCTTAACGCGGACGCGATTCTTGCTTTGTGTCGCCCTGGCAGGAATTGTTCTATTGCTATGGAGAGGGATCAGCAGCTCAGCAGGAGAGATGCAAAGGTCAGAATACCTCCTGTCAACACTGATCCGTTTTGATGTCAAAACATGTTGATGGCTGACGTTGATTACGCTAGGTTTTACTGCTGGGGACCCTCAAAACCACCAATGAAGATGTCATTAAATGAGCAGGCCGATTGGACTGCACACCTACAGACTCCTGTTATATTTAATCACCATGAGCCACTGGTTGTCAATTCATCTACGATCAAAAGAGTGGACCTCAACCCCATACGATCGACACCCAAGGCTGTTCTGAACGAAGAACGGATCTTGATCTTGACTCCTCTACGAGACGCTGCTCCTTATCTGCCAAAATACTTTGACCTCCTGTCCGAATTAACATACCCTCACCACCTGATCGATCTTGGTTTCTTAGTTGGAGACTCTCAAGATGATACCCTTGCGGTTCTTTCTGCTGAGCTTGACAGAATACAACGGCAACAGGACTCCGTCCCTTTCAACAGCGTCTTGATTGTTGAGAAGGATTTTGGTCAGGTCACCGGCCAAAGTGTCGAAGAACGCCACGGATTCGCTGCCCAGGCCCCAAGGAGAAAGCTTATGGCGCGTGCCCGAAACTATCTTCTTACCGCTGCGCTAAAGCCAGAACACTCATGGGTATACTGGCGCGATTCTGACATCGTAGACAGTCCAAAGAAGATCCTCGAGGACTTTATTGCACATGACAGAGATATCATTGTTCCCAGTATGCAGAAATGGCCCCACAATTCCCACTTTCCCAGCTAACCTCCATAGACGTATGGTTCCACCGCTACCGTGATGGAAGAGATATTGAGGGAAGATTTGATTACAACTCCTGGATCGAATCGGATAAGGCCCTTCGCTTGGCGAATACTCTAGACAAGGACACAGTTATCGTCGAGGGTTAGTAGAGACACCAAGAATTATGGAAGACTATCAAGACTAATACCGCTCAGGCTACAAGGAGTTCCAGACCGGACGCACATACATGGCCAAGATGGGTGACTGGCGATTAAACAAGGATGAGGAAGTTAAGCTCGATGGTATTGGAGGAGTGAATATTGTCGTAAAGGCTGATGTCCACAGATCAGGTTAGTTTGAATAGTATGGCAACTTGGAGCAGAACCCTAACTCTTGCATAGGCATTAATTTCCCTTGTTATGCTTTCGAAAACCAGGCCGAGACCGAAGGATTTGCAAAGATGGCAAAACGAGCTGGTTACGAGGTTATTGGCCTACCCAACTATGTGGTATGGCACATAGATACAGACGAGAAGCCTGGCAACGCATAAAGTCGTCGCATTTAGCGCCAGGCAACATTCAACCATGTTTTCACGCATATACGGAGTTTAGTGCAAGAGTGTTTAGGGTCGGAGCGATAATTATCGGAAGAAAACCAACGACATCTTTCGACCATTGCTTTTGATGCCATGCATTTATGGGATTGCTTGCCAGGAGTTCTTACGAAGTCTCGAAGGGTCTTAAACAAAGACAGTCTCGGGACGCGTGGTGGTATGCATTGTCCGTGTAATAGAATGCGAATGCCGTTTTTGTTTTCGAAGTCTCTAAGTGGCCGAGATGGTCAAAAACAGGCAACCATTCTACCTATAATGATGCCAATGATTCGGCTACAAGTGTATGGATACAGTTGGGAAAGGGAAAGTGAATATAAACCAAGTGCAGTCTCCGGGTTATCTCGTCGTTCTCGTTTCTTTTATGGGCGCATGGGCAAATGTTGTATTGGCGGTTGGGTTCGGGGTTGAAATGAAACGATTTCGATATGCTGCGGCTGCACTTACTGTGTGTTGTATTCAGGGCTGTTTATAGGAAGCGTGATCTTATTTTTTTGCCTTCCTTTTCTGCGAAAGAGTGCTGTTGCTTCATTTCCTGTATATAAAGTCCTTTGTCTTCTGCAGAATGATATCCATACATACTTGACATTGTTGTTTCGCTGACGTATACCTTGCGCATGCATTGATTCTGCTGACGCTATGGATTCTTCTCTGCTTTGACAAGTTCTGATGCCTACCCACGTGCGTGCAGCTTTGATCCTCACATACAAATACACTTCGTCAAATTCCAACATGCCTCTCCGATCCTCCTCCACAGAACTTTACATCCTTAGCACTTACCAACTTGGATTTTGGAGTCACCTCCACCAACACGTCGTCTCTCACTACCTTGATACCAAGAACCTTTATCTCGCCTCGCTACGTCGCGTTCTGAATTATAGATTGCCCCTTTACTTAGAGGTGTGTAAGTTTTGTCTATTATTACAAGATAGCACTTTGCACTACAGACTCTAAAGGGAGATAAAACATCAAGAAAACATCGTATACCTAGGCTAGCATGGATATATTCTAGCAAAGTCATTCACACAATCCTAAGTCAAACCCTCAATTCGTCAAAACTCCAAGTCCAAAATCCGAACCGCTTATCCGCACACTCAAAGAAAAGACAACAAAATCCACACATCCTTATCTCAATATCTAAACTTCTCATCATGCTCTCCATCTGCAATGATAGCCTGAACCGTCGTCAAGCTTTGATCTAATTGACTCATCAGCATCTTCACCTTGTTCAACTCAGTAGCGAGCTTCATATCATTCGATTCCTTCTGCCTAACCCCATCCGTGGCTCTCGCTTGATTATCGAGTTGTCGTGACCCTTCCTGCTGTGTCGAGAGATGTTGATTTCCCCAAGAAGTCGGTTTCAACTTAATGTAAAAATTGCATATCCGCATAATGTGCTCTAGGGCGATTCTATTATCAGCCTCATCTCCATTTCTGTCTCCAAACTGCTGGTGTCCAGACCTAGAATTGGAACCAGAAGAGCCATAAGAACCATCCTCCACTTCCAACGATCTCCGGACCTGAGAAAGAACAAACGATCGAGACGAACCCTCATCATTTGTAAAGACAGGATTAACATCATTAGAACTTCTACTTCGTCCATTCCAAGATCCCGTAAGCGAGGAAGTATCCGATGGACCGAAATAATCATCAATTTCTTGAATCATATTGATGAGGTTTGGGTCTTTCATTAGATTGTCCCAGGTAGCCTGTGAAAACAGAGATTCATTGCTTGAATTCATTGCTTGTTGAGATGCAGAGGGAGAGGGAGTAATTGGATGATTGAAAGTAGCGGAAATTGCTGGTGAGTTGGGTTTAGTGAGCGAAGGCGATGAGATGAAGGGACTTTGATATGTGCTCTGGATGGTTGGATTAGGTGGGGTAGTTTTGAAGCTGAATGTTTGGGGTTGCTGTTCTGTAGGGTCGGAGGATGCTTCGTATGGCGCAGTTTCGTAGGATGGCACTTCGAAAAGTGCACTATTATATCCTGTGCGCTGATGATTGTGTACTGAATGGCTATGATGATAGTCATGAAGACATTCACATGGAGGAGGATGAGACTGGTGCAAGTCCATAAAATGACAACGATGCTCGTATTGAGTTGGAACACTAACATTGTCGCTTCTCATGCCAGGTTCATGATCATGAAGAGACCGCTCGCATGTCGAACTTGCTGACCATTGAATAGACTCAGAGGTAGATTGCTTATGTTCTTTGGGAGCTCGTAGATAAAATGGTGGTGGATACCCGCAAGGGTATTGTTCATGGTGCACTATCCAAAGGTCTTGGTTCTGTCCTTGAGGACTTCCAGGATGGTGATTTGGAATTGAAGTGTTTTCGCTCATATTCGCACGTGTGATCTTGTGAAAAGTAGGAAAGATACAGAGTTGTGATGATATGCTCTCTCTAGAGGGTTCATCTTAACCCTTTTATCTATAATAGACGGTTATTTGCGAATTTGTACGTTGTATCCTTTTTGTGACTCAACTTTTTATTTCTAATGGTGTCTGTTCATTTGAGTAGACAACGGGACCTGACGCACAGGGAAAGGTAGCAAACGTACTGGACAAGTGCTTGGACCTACCGCCGTACGACAGGCTTACACCATAGTAGATTTTGTAACGAAAATCTAGACATCTGGAGAATAGACTGTAAGGTAGTAAATGGTAACAATGTTTGCGAAGGCCGCCTAACCAAATCACCCTTTGGCAACCACCAACCCATCCCAACGCCTATATTGCTATGCTATTAGTACACGGACCATGAATCTATCGTTGATATGTTCAACACGTCACATCACTTCTGTCCTTCCCTAGTATCTGGTCTAGTTGTTGCCAAGCTACTAACACTCTCACTCCTACTCCCATGTTGCGACCCTTCTTCAGCACTCCTCTCAAGGAAACCAGCCCATAGATCCGCCAAAGATTCCTTGCCTCCCCCTGCTGGTTCTGTGAAGAATTCTGACGACAAGGAAGGTGTACTTGGTGTACGGTGGAAAGGTGACGTGGGTAGTCGGAGACTATTGTTCGACGTTCCTGGTCTTGCAAGGCCGGCTTGCTCTTTCTGCTCGTCGGTCCAGTTTAGTAGTGCGGCAATCAGCTGCAGAATCTGGAACTTCTTCGGATCAGAACGGTCGAGAGCAAGGAAGTGGAGGAAATGATTGGTTACGATTTGTCTTTTGAGCTATTAGCTATCGTCTTCAATTTTTTTTTAGAAAAACATACCTGTCAATATTATCCTCAGGTTTGGCTTTCTTGAGAAATCTAAGGGCCTTGGTGAGGTGATCATTAAGGACAATTGCTTCATGTCGTAATTTGCCAATCAAAAGATTCTTCTCCTTCACTTCCTTTTCAAACGGTGCCAATCTATCCAGTTCTGCTTGTAGGCCCTCTTTCGCCGACACAGCTTCAACGGCTCTTGCATCTGAGTCCTGCACCAACTTCTTCAGAACTTGGAGTTGCTCTTCGGAAGATTCAACCATATCTCGAAGTTCCCGTTTCCGCGCTTCCTGTATCTCCTGTAATGCTCTTTGAAGACCATCTACTGTTTGTGATTGGCTGTCCCTCTCCGATACTGCTATTTCGTATGCCTCCTTCAGCGCAGAGAATTGATCTTCCATGTCGGTGATCCTTTCCTTGAAACCTTGTCCCATTGATCTCTCCTCCATTGCCAACACTTCCCAATCACCCATCGCTTCCTTTGCAGCCTCAGCTTCTTCTCTTAGTTGTCGGGCCTGCTGGAATAAGTCATCTCGCTCCTTAACCCAATTTTGCTGCGAAAGATTGTGCCGATTTCGTAGGCTGGATAGCTCCTTTGCAGCTTCATCTGACTCCCTCTCTAACCTCGCTGCTTCACTTTCCAGAGTTTGTACACGATTTTGGAGATTCTCGTTCTGCGCCTCAAGTTCATCAATTTGTTCTTTCGCATCTGATAATTCCTGCTTATCTGCTTTCAATCGTTCCCCAAGAGTTGCTTTGATCGTATTGACACGACCTAGGAGATGTTGGTAATTTGCTTCAGCTTGTTCCCTGGCTGATACGGCCTCTTCCAACTCTCCTTGAAGTTGGGTTACCTTCTCATTGTGTTTTCCATCAAATTTGGATACCTCATCGGTATGCTTTCCTTGTGCGTTCGAGAGTTCTTCGGCATGTTGGTGTTTGATTGAAGATATCTCTTCTGAATGCCTCCCTTGAATGCTCTCCAACTGCTTCCGTAATTTCTCAACCTCGACCCGCAGTGCTTCGCGTTCTTGTGACATGGCTTCAAATCGAACGCTGGTATCCGTAGTGTCCGAAGCAGCACTCTGCACACTCTCTGCCACAGCGTTGGTCTGGCTTGTATCAATTTGACTTTCTTTGGTATGTTCGACTGACGGCGCGACAGCATGTCCATTTCTTGCCTCAGAATTGCGGTGTCCGTTTGTCTGTGCTTTGGCAGATTCTGGAAATACCGCGTCGCTAGGCGTGTTCTAAGAAAACCATCAGCGTCTATCTCTTGTTCTGATGTTCGGGTCCCTAATTTGGACAGGTGTCACTCATACCATGCCAGATGCCCCAGACCCCTCTGCTTCCTCATCGCGCCCTCCATCTTCTGCGACAGACTCGGTCGTGACTTCCTGGACTTTGGTAACATCGCCATTTGGCTTGTCCTTCGCGCTCTTTTTCTTCTTGTTGTTCTTCTTTTTGGGGGCTAGCATAGGCGTCAGTAACCTTCTTGTACCTCCCCGTCGTTCGCCCAATTCATCAAATGCGGAGAAACAAACCTGACAGAGAAGTCTGTTGTGAATCAGTTGGAGCCGCAGGAGACATGTTTATGAAAGTGTGGTATGTCAATTGGCTTGCAGCTTACTGAACACGTCTCGAAGGCCGTTCAATACGAATCAGTATGTAGGGTAGGTACCGTACTCGTAACCACCAGTGGCCGCGTTTTAGTGTCGCCCTTTTGCAGGGATGTTTCGCTACAGTAGTGTGAACTCATCCCGCGATCTCCTCCGCTGACGTCTCTGGGCATTCAGTGATTGAGCCAAAATAAAATAATTTGGAATATTTTTACAATTTTGGACATCTCCTCACTCAATTCAAGGCTCATTACTATGACTATATCACAGATCAATGCAGATCAACTCTCGAGTCTGGAAACCGTCCCAAGTCTAAGTCCCCTTTACACTTTCTTACGTTACCTACTCTCTACTATACTAACGTTATACTGAGCTCCCGTCCTTCCCACATCCTCCTCCTCCTCCTCCTCCTCAAACTAAGTATTTAGGATGACTAGCTCTTCTGGTCCATTGGTAACGGTGGAAGGGATGTATACCCCGCATTTTGTATATATGAATGCATATTTGCCAGTAGCGATCTTTCCTAGCCTCCCCCGAAATACAGGTATAGGCCACAGTAGTCTTGATCACCATGTCTTCCAAAGGAGCAACGAATGGAAATGGCTTGTTAAATGAACACGGAGTACCAGTTTCCAATCAAAGCAAGGATGCACTCAAATCCCGAAATTACATTCGATGGGATTGCCCCCTTGTTGAGAGTGTCCCTCCTGGAGAAGCCGAAGATATACAAGCAGTAGCAGACCAGATTAATGCAATCCAAGGAGCACAACTCAACCATCACAGACACTGCTATGGAGGTAAACCAATCTGGTCTTTTGACGAGAAACGGCCTGTCCACTGAAATTTATACAGGTACACATGCGAGGAGGCAAGGTTTTGTCAAGGGTGAGCTTATTGTCGATGCTCTGCTTCCTCATCTAGCCCAGAGCATGTTTTCAAAACCGGGGAAATATCTAGTCGCTATTCGTTATAGTAGTGAACTTGGAGATCCTACTCTAGATGATCGTATCCTACCGCTACGCGGTCTTGGCATGATATTCTTCAATGTCTAAGGAGAGATGTTTGATGTAGGAAAGGACTTTGACACGCAAGATATTGAGTTCAACAGTAGGTATACTCTTCTTAAGGATTATTATACTTAAATACAATTTAGCTATATAAGCTTCCTAGAAGCCCTAACTAATATAGATTTATATAGGTCTATATTAGAATACTAGTATAGTATAAAAGTAGATACAAAAAGAATATACTACTCCCGCCCTTGACCTTGCCGATGCGAAGACGACCAGAAAAATCATCGCCCTTCGAATTGCACATGGCAGTAACCCTAAGGAATTGTATAACCACTTGGAAGCTCGTCACGATACAGCACTTCAGAAGGCCCGTGATGAAGTGAGGAACACTCGCGTAGAGCTATACAATACATGACGACATGGAACTCATTAACTCGTTGCTAAGATGTGTCTTGGTCGACCCGAATGTATTCACAAACTGCGCACCGGTTTGGAGACTATGTCGTAAAATACAGCCTGGTCCCTTCATCTGAGACGCAGAAGAAGCTCTACGAAGAAACAGTCAAGCCAGACTCGCACCCCGACAATATCCTTAGTGATTGGCTGCGAGAATTATACAAGAACCATGACGCCGAGTACCTCCTCCAATTTCAGCTTTGTGAAAATCTCGAGGACCAGCCAGTTGAATATGTAGGTAAACAATGGGATGCAGATAAATATCCTTGGCAAACTGTTGCAAAGGTTGCATTTCCCAAACAGGACAGCTTTATTCCAGCAAGAAAGACGTTCTGGGAAGATCATATGAGGCTTGACCCTTGGCATGGATTAAAAAACTTTCAACCTTTGGGTTCATCGAACAGACTTCGACGAGTTGGTGGGTGGCTTTTACGGGTTTGTGTGATACACCACGCTGACTTTCTCCAGTCTACCCAGCAAGCAGTGCATTTCGTCGTAAGATGAATGGAAGAAAGGAGGTCAACATCACAAGCATTGATCAGATTCTGGATAGAGGTTATGTTGAAGGATAATGAGTGACTTGTCGATGTGCGCCATGACGAATGTTTTCGCAATGATTTCGTAATGCATGTCTGACAGTGCCGTTGCTCAGTGAAACAATTTGCCAGTATAACTGCCGTAGCATGTATATATGTAGTAACAATTTAATTCCCTTGGTTCTAGCAAGTACCACATCCGTGACCACGGCAAGCAGTCATAGAGTTCGACCAAAGCAGACATTGAGACTCCTCAGAACGCACCATTAGCGCAAACGTAGTACAAGTCATCATCTTCTCCCTCTTCCAGCTGTAACAAAATATACTACATATGTGTAGATATGTACGCACTAAGCGAACCTGCTGCGCCCGCGAGGAGCATAGTCATCAGGATTATAAAAGGCGATGTGATCTTAGCAATCTGGGAATGTGATAATGGCTATGGAAACCGCCAGATAGTGAGTCCGGGGTTCCTCTACTCGCAATGGTAGGAGGATAAGCCAAAACAAGGGTATATAGAAAGCGTGATAATAAATATAAAGACTGAAGAGCCCAGAGAGGACGCGAAGACTTTTATGTGTTTCTGCTGGGTGGGGCAAGCTAGTCGTTAGTGTGGTTTGCATGTTGATCACGTGTGCTGGTCTGAGCTCAACTGGACGACAACTCGTCCTCGTCTCACTTCACTCGGTCCTTTGATTCATCACTCACCAGACTGTCTTTCCGAGAGTACAGCATGGAGTTGATTGAGGTCAACCTCATATAAGAAGTCACTAATAATTAAAGAGATAGAAGCAGAGATGTTCTCCCTCTAGAATGTATCAGTTATTCATTCATTACCTTCCAATTCACATTCTCATTCGACAAGTTGGTATTTTTGTTCATTCATTTCTGGTGTATGCTGTCTCTTACTCTGAACAATCAAGTATCTCCTTCCCACCAGGAATGGTACATCTCAAGGATCTCTCATGTCCACCATTATCTCAACATAAATCTCTACAGCTTCTGACCTTTTCGTCATGTGAAATAGTCCTACAACCATGTTCCTCTCGCATCGTTAATGGCAGGCACATCACCAGTCTCCGGCAAAGAGTGACTTCTCCGATAAATCGTCGTCCTCCGCCTAGTCCTTGGTCTCTCTGTCTTCCAAATGCTCTTCAGCAGCCTCTTCTCTACTCGACTTTTGTCCACACAGTTCTTCCTCAGAAGGAACATCTCGCAATTGCCATTCTGACAATTTGTTGATTGGTGTCCAGTGAATCTCGCTAGGGGGCAGGTATGGAGACGCTCGCTCGCCGCCATATTTACCGTGGAACAGCTGGTTTTGACTATCTCCATATCCAGAGAGACCGTCCATCGGTTCATCAAAGCCCAAACGACTCTCGGGCATATAGCCTGGATTATCGCAAGCACCATCCAAGAAGGGGTCGCTCAGATATTGATCGTAGAACTTCTCCTCCTCCTTGACTTTTTGCAAGCCCGTCGTCCCGTAGACTCCGCCAGACATCTCTTCATCGTTAATCGGCTCTTGCTTAATTTTAAGGTATCCACGGTTGGACATGCTAGCTCTTCCATCATCAATAGTCTCTTGCTTGATGTTTTGGGGCTTGTATGCAAACTTCTTTCTTCTGTCATTTCTGCCGCGAGGTTGTGGAGAGAGAGCATTGGTGTTGCGAGCGCGGCCTGAGAGTTGCCTAGCCTTTCTCTGTGCTTTCCGCTCTCTCTTCTTCTCCTGCTTCTTCCATTCCTGTTCGCGCTGCTTCCAAACATCCTGCTCACGATCAACAGCCTCCTGGCGAATTCTCTTCACCTCTGGCCCTTTGATTGGACTCGGTTCTGTGCCTTCATCCTTAACGGCGCTCATATCCATCAGCGTCTTGACGGTCTCGTCAAGATCCGTCTCCATCTTTATATCAACCTCAGCCTTTATGTCAGCCTCGACCTTGATGCCAGCCTTAAATCCATTGTCTTCGCTCTTGTATTGCTCCTGCCGAGTTCTGTCCCTGTACTCATTCTCCTGCTCGACACTGTACTCTTTAACTGTACCTGAGGTACCAGGAGCCACTTTACAGCGGTGCGATATGCATCTTCGGCTGCTGCACCAACGATCACAATGATAGTGTCTATCAACGCGGTAATCCCAGCAATGGTGATTGTCGATTTGCTTGTGCGTATGGTTGATGTGGGGTCGACATATGCGCAAGCGGTCAACTCTACAGTCGCATGTGTCGAAACTGTAGATGGTGCGGAGACACATCGTGATTGTTTCAAAGCGGTGCTTTGATGATGCTAACGTTGACGAAATAAGGCGATATGGCTCAGAGAGTGTGCCTCCGGTAGCGTTGTCTCTGTGATGGAGAAAGCGCTGCAATGACAGCTTGAAGACGTGTCGTTGGGTCGAAGAGTTGTGGAATTCGATTTGGTGTTACTGCAGTAAAGCTGGACCACGAACCTGAAGCTGAAAACGATTTTGAGTGTTGCGCTCAACGAGTACTGGCGCGTCGCAGTGAATTGAAGTCTTGAGCTTAGCACAAAGGCTACAAAACAAACGTACGGTACCCAAGTACTAGAGAAGAAGAATTGTGCTTTAGCAGGATGATCAAAATAACCTCCTGTTGATGCACCAAAGACACATGCGGTGGATGCAGAAATGCAGAGCTGTGAGGATGGTGTTTGGGTATGGAGTTGGGGTTGGGTTGAAGATGGTCAAGAGGTGGATGGGAGTTCTAGTTTAACCGAGCGAAAGGGGGGATTCACCAGATGAGTCGCCAAACTGGATGGCAGAAGTGGTCTCAATCACTCACTAACTTTTGGTTTTGGTAACTCAGTCGTTGTGCATAAATTCACTCACAAAGTTCTCACACTTCGTGATGGGAGATGAAGGTATATCTGCTTGGTTACTGACACATCTGGAGATTGTTGTCTAACAACTTCTCTTCCAGCAGATATCCAGTTTGCAAAAACAAATGTCGTCTGCTCTCGCAACTATACCAAAACAAAGTCGTTGTAAGTCTATTATATATTCTAGTCTCAATGGCGCTAACGAAATGCATAGAATAAAACTTACTGATTCACAACAGAAGACACAATTCAATATAACAGGACACTAATTGAACACAGCAAACTTTAGAAAACTGACGTCGACAATGCTCATTTCTACTGCCAGATTGATCAATGACCGAATTATCACGAATTAAAGATCTCAGCATCGAGATCGTTTCTTACAGATGCAGTTACTTGTAGACGTGGCTTCTCAAAGATATGATTTCTCCCATATATTAGTCTCCCACAAAAGATATCCTGTAAGTATCTTAGTATAGACTGCAGTAAATTGGGATATTGACAACCACATTCCAGCTTGTCAACTAAAATTTAAAAGATGGTCGAAAAAGTATCCTGCTAGATGGAAATAAAATAGCAGATTTTAGTCGAGGGAGCTTTACCGATGAGTTTATGCATAGCTTGATTGTTTGATTCTGGAAATGTTATAGAGGGAGGAGGTTGGAGGATAAGCTTTACTTACCTAGGAGTAAAGTTCGAAGGGTAAGTGAAGCTAAGTTAGCTATATTAAGTGAAGCTAAGTTAGCTATATTAAGTGAGCCATTAAAAGTAAGTGTGCGACTTTAGTGAATTGAGTTGATTATAAGCATGTCAGGAGAGCTCCACTGCGCTCAATGGCTGAATGAGATGGACCCATCTCTTGAAGATACCAGGACCCTTTACCCATACTATCAAAATATAGTTTATTGTAATAAATGCTTAGGTAGGAAATTTGTATTGTGAATTTCATAGCCTCAGCTATTCCTCTATTATAGTGAAATATATCTAAATCCCAGGCGTACCCGGCAAGGGACCAATAATTTGGTCCGCAAAAGCAGCTGCATCTATTCTTACCCTCTGGATATCAATCCGATCCCTCAAGGCATTATTCCTACTATCAACCACCTCTCTCTCAGCCATCACTTCACCCATAATCATGCCTTCATGTACCCAGTAATTCCTGCTCTGATTATTCAGCTCGGGATCCCTACAGATGCTATTTCTCGCTACAGCTAAAGCTTGCATCTTCCCGCTAGCAGTGGCAATGAGCCTGGTGGAGGTTTCTAGCCTCTCTGCCGTGGATGGGGGAGTCACGAAGGCTCGGTTTGTGGAGGAGAGATAAAGCATCCACCCGATGACTCCGTCGACTGCGGCGATCATGAGATATCTGTAGATTCGCATCTTCCAGAAGAACGGATCAATGTCCTCTAGCCTTGTTGCTCTCGAGTTTCCCTGGTAGTGGTACGAGCTAACGAGGTAGAATTCAAATGCCGCAATCGCTACTCCTGCAATCGTGGCTGTGGTCCTCCAAATGGCCCCTTCTTTCCCCGTAAATAGGCCTGATGTTACAACAGCCAGAACACATAGGTTGAAAAGGTATGGTGCTGCTATCGAAGGAATCGAGTAGTAGAGATAGCTTTTTGGATCCTCTGCATTACAGAACCCACACTCAGTAATCACATCCGGTCCGAATTGAAAGAACAGCAGTCTTGACTCGAGTGAGTTGAGTTTGCCGCGGAGGATCTCATCTGATACAGTGAGACCAGCTGGACGAAGAGCAGACAATCGCGTGAAGAGGACATCGGTGGGTATTTGTAGTCGTGAGCTAGTTCGACTGAAGACATTTTCTGGTGAGGAGAAAGTTCTTAGGAAAAAGGCAAGGGCTGTGATGAAGAGTATGAGGAGGGCTCGTTGGACCTTGGGGGGAATTGGCCGGACAGGTATGCCATGGATGGCCGGTGCTGCTTGTACTGATTTGTAGTATTGCCAGGCTTTAGGTATGAGTAGTGGTCCGAGGAAGAAGAGGACCGATTTGATGCTATGATTGTTATTTTCCCAATTTGTAGTTATGCGTAATTTGAAGTACTTACGTGCCCCAGGAAACAGTCATCGTGACGCCGCCTACTTGAAGAATATCTTGAAGTCGCGGTTCGCAATGGAATTTCGACACGTTAACTTTAGCTTGACTGGCAGAAATCGCTCGGCGCTAAGGCGGTAGCCAGAAAAGGTTAGTCTCAACGCCTCCCACCTCGGAGCTTCAAAAGATTCGCTGCAGAAGTTCTCTTCTTCTCTCTTCCTCAACTTACAAAGAAAGGCTTCGCATGAGCTTCGGTCACCAACGCAAGTCATGATATTGGCAAGCTTGTATGGATGCGCGAAATAAATGAACTCCATTTTACTGCACTTCCTTATGGTTTGTATGCTGCGACTTTCATAATCGCATATGGACAATTGGGAAAAAAAAATCAAAATCAAAGTCCGTCCCAGTAGTGGCACTTTCGAAGCTTTGGCGATCCTCTCTACCATGATCACTCACAGTCAAAAAGAATGCCCAGATCGAGCCCAAGTACTCTGCCAAGAGTCATCTCACTCGTGTTGCATGATCGAGCTGAACAAGCCATGAAGATCGTTGCGTCTTTTTGATGAGAGACATTCCCATATCATAATCATAATTATATCCATAATTCATCCCATCTTCATGCTTAGCATGTCTGTTGAACATGCTATATACCTATGTACAGTGACGACAATATCATACATCATTACAGCTCCTTCTTCGTATTTCTTCTTACAGATGTCTGGCTTCCAGCCTTCTCCTCCGACGACTTCACAGGTGCTTCTTTCCTCTTTTCTGGTTTGCTTCCCTGTGCCTGGATAATCAAACCCACCAATGCTACGATAGCATCGTTGACAAGCAATATGATTGCTCCGCATGCTAGTGCCCATGATTGTATGCTGACGCTGCCCAAAGGAGCCCGTGGGAATGACAGTAACCACTCCGCGTAATATGGTACCCAGCCCTGTGGAATCCAGAACATGGCCTGCTTCGAGTACCAGAATTGAAGGAACATGCGCAACCCGTTGGTTCCGAGCCATCGTAAGGCTGAGACCACCTGGTCGAATGTGGCTTTGGTGGAATCTTGAGCAGTCTCTGTTGTAGATTCTATTAGCATGGGAACACACTATGAGCAATCTTTTCACCGCGTACTTGACTTCTCGTACTCCTCCAGAACTTTGTCATGCTGCCTCCTCAGCTTTGCCCATTTCGCAAACTCATCCTGGCTACTCGTAGCATTCAGCTCCTTTTTCAGTTGCAAAAATTTCGTTTTAAGGGCTCGCTGCTCCATTGCAGCCTGGGAGGCTGTGAGGCGGTTGTAAATATTCCATAGCTAGCAATGTTAGCTGTGCTGGATGACATGAGACCTAGCGCTGACATACCAGATTATTGACTGTAGATGCTCCTACAGTATTCACCAGATGAATCAGGAGCTGAAGAATGAATGTGAGGAGCAATACTGAAGGCATGTTGGCTCAAATAATGCTTGCTACACAGGTATTCCACTCAAAGCCGTGCAATCGAGGAGTCTGGACTGCGAGGTTGGAAGCAAGACCAAATTGTAGCGCTAGAGATGCACTGATGAGGTGTGCTTCTGACTTCACGAAAGTGTCGTGCACGGTCCATTTTAAACGAGGCTGCTGCCTTCCCTTCCTAACTCCTTGCGTTCTACTTCTTTTCATCTTCATCTTCATTTTCCATCACTCAGTCGTCCAGTGGACAGTTGACTACATCATGTCGAGAGCGCTGGATCACGAGGTTGCTGCATCTGTCAAATCTGGCAATCCTCAATCCGTTTACAATGACATTGTCGCTGCGCTCTGCCTTCCATCCTCTGAGCTACTTGAGATTGAGTTGCTGGGGAAGAGCCACCAGTTGCCGGACGGCTGTAACCTTCTCATCGATGGAAACAGCATTGCTATACCAAAAGTCAGACTGGTCCAGGCCTTTTGTTATGCTCGACAGTACTTTTTCCAGTACCAGAAGGATCTCCGCGCAGAGACGTACCAGTACCTTCAAAATGCTTCGGCTGTCATGCTCTTGATGGATCCAGAACACCTTACTGCGGCCAATTTACGGAAGAGGCTGGTTCGAATATATGAGAAACGTCCCACTGCCGAGCTCGAGGTGGTATTGACAAGAGAGCTTCTTTTTATAGATAGCATGTTAACCTCACGTCTGCATCGTCATACCAAATCTCCAACTCTTTGGAGTCATCGACGTTGGGTCCTTGAGATTTGCCAATTGAATGGAATGCAGCGAGATCTGAGACGGGATCTTGCATCTGTTATCTTGGTGGCGGCCGAGAGACACCCTCGAAACTACTATGCGTGGTCTCACTTACGATGGGTCATACGGAATACTGGCCCAAAGGCCCAAAGTAACACCAAACGGCTGGAACCAGTGGTCGAGCCAGGTATTTCTCCTGGAACTTTGTTGCATGATGTCAAAGATTGGTGCATTCGTAGGCCAGGTGACATTTCTGGGTGGTCTTTCCTGCTGTTCTACCTCCTCTCCTCAAATATACCAGAGCGGCCTCCCGATATACACAGCATCGAAGTGAACTCTGCCATCTGCAAAGAAGTCCTAGGCCTCGCTACTTCCTTCAATTGGAAGCATGAGTCAGTTTGGGTCTTTTTGAGGACTTTAGTGGCTTCTGGAAACGTTCTGGAGGATGAAAGAGCGTCCTTTCTTGAGATCATAGAATCCAAAATCGCAGCGCAGTCTGAAGCAACCGAGACCCGCATTTTACAATCGTCACTTGATTGGTACACCAAGTATCGTAGAGAGTTGTAGCAAGTACAGGAAAGCTAACTGCTTCTTGTGAAATTCATTTAAGAACTTCATGGACTAAGCAACTATGCAGGCCTTGACAAGATACAGAATGCTAAAATGAAATTTCAGGTCCTTCAACAGGTGCATAGCAGAACAAGGCAGGGAGTCGAGACAACGTTGCAAGTTGCACTCAGTCGCATTAGGATTTGAGGGTATGCTGTGCATGATGTACGGAGGTCACGGCAAAAAGTCATGGGAATCGGTTACAGGCTACTGTAGCTAACGCCCCGGAAATAAAAGTTTAGCGATAGGTTATAGGGCTATGCGACAGGTTACAGGCTATACTCTATTATTTCCGGGGGCAGAAGCCTGTAGCACGGCCCTAGAAAACAACCTCTACAGGCTGGTCGTTGTCTGGCCACAGCGTCTGAATTAGCGAATAGGGGCCACTATATGGGAATTCCCATGACTTTTTGCCGTGACCTCGGTACTGTACCTGAAAACCCCCCTGACTTGACTGTTTTTGGCAAACATGGAGTATGTGGCTCGTTGAAAGGACTCTTGAATGGTGCAACCTAAGACCTTCCTGTCACCTGTGCGTCCGCCCTTGGCCGTCCAGTGCACATGATCGTATCCCATCCCAGCAACTCCGCAAAATATAATCTCACCCTGGCTTCATATGATTTGCACGATGAAAGTTGGCGAACCTGCGAGGAACATAATCATGCACAATCTGGAAAAGGTTAACGGCCAAGAATGCCACAAATGCCACAGCAAAGTCTGAGAGGCAAGGCAAAAGGGATTGTCGTACAAAAACCTGCCTGTGGCTGCACTGGCTGCCGTGCCTGGCGCCCTAGGACGAACAATGGTTGGCAATTTGGCAAGGCCACAGATATGGAAAGGCCATGCAGCATTGGCAGATGATGATTGGATAATAATCAAACCCTCCTTCAACAGTTGAACATGGCAGATTGCGAAGTTCGTGTGGAGACTGGAGAGAGAGGCTGGGCGGCTCTTGAGAGAGGATCGTCAAAGTCGCATAACGGTAACCCTCACAGGAAATGTTGTTTGCCCAATAATGGACCTATTCGGTGATTATTTGCAGGTGTGAATGAATCTCGCTCCACGGTCCAATTTCTGCAAAAAGCCTAGAGCTTCAGGGCACGGGAGAACTGAGGCTTCATATCCCTGCCAAACCCCGAGCTGCCCTGACACAATGGGGTGGTGGCTTCTGTGTCCCTTGCGGCCAGTTGATCGACGTCCGAACTCTATTTTCCTTTAACCTTCTCCTAATCCTGCCCTGCCGCCATCCGTTCTTGCCTTTCATCCTCCTTCTCCTCCACCACCACCACCTCCTCCTCCTCCACAACCTCCTTCAAGGCTCCTCTCAGCGTTTCCTTTTAGACGACAAACCATTGGACTGTTATACTATTACTGTCGTTGTTCCATCGTACAATTTCTTTGATAATCCACAGCTCCCGTACAGTACATTACCACTACCTACTTATTGTAATTGCGCTTCGTCGACGGCTTAACTGTCTCTTCGACCGGCCTGTCCATACCCATCTCCATGTTTTTAAAGTACAGTAATAATTGTTAATACTAAAACCACTGAGAGTCCGGTACTCCCGTCCGTATCTCTCAAAATACCACACACTGGGATCACGTCTACAGCCCTGTCATTGTACTGTTTGGCGAACATATCCGGCCGGCGTCTTTGGGTACTCTCACACTCTCTTAATTCTTGAATAGCGACATCAAATCCCCGGCGTCTTCCGATATTCCTAAGTCGTCTTAATTCTTGAAAGTCGGCACCGCGCCCTTCTGAACATTACCAAGTCTATTTCCTGCAAGGCGAAAGGGACGATCCAGTCTCACACGCAAACGGCAAATCACATCCGCGACCACTCCTGGTCTTTCTTTCAAAGACCATCTACAAGATCAATTCCTCTCCTCATACCCTTTTGGCGACCACAGATACCAATGCTTGCTCGTGGATATCCGACTTAGTTTGAGTTGCTCACTGTAGCACTCTAGATCCCCAGCACAATGTTAATCGCCAAGAACTTTGTTGTGGTGGCTGTGTTGGCACCACTTGCTTCTGCCTTCTTTCCCTGGATCCCAGAGTACAGATGCATTGAGGAGAAGACGTGCATATCATTGAAGCGTGCAACGGAAGTTCCGGATGCTCATATTCAAGAGGCAGCTTCAAAGCTAACTTCTCTCAAGATTGTGCAGAGGATACCAAAGGTCAGATCTTATTTCCCAGAAATGCTATATCTCATGCTGATATCTTTGCAGGAAGCTGACATCTCCCATGAACTTTACATCAGCCGCCTCACTAGACGATTGTCAAAGAAGTACTCATCTCGAGGTACACAGGTAAGGTCTGAGGAATTGGATCAACAAGATGGCATTGCCAAGAGAACAAATACCTACTCTATTGACATCGCAAATGTTGCAACTCAAACGAACAGCGCCGGCATTAATCAAGATGGTACGGACTATTCATACTTCGCACAAGTATTGTTTGGCTCTGAAAGTACCCCGATGTATATGCTACTTGACACTGGTGCAGGCTCAAGCTGGGTAATGGGCCCCTCTTGCAAATCTGATGCGTGTTTGATTCATAATTCGTTCGGCGCTGAGTCCTCGACTACGTTCAAGGCCGAGACAGGCATCTTTTCTATAGTTTATGGCTCAGGGTCAGTGAGTGGGACATTGGCAACCGACAGTCTGACAGTGGCAGGTATGACTTTCAGTGCAACCTTTGGAATTGCCAACCAGACATCATCGGACTTCGTATCATTCCCTATGGATGGCATACTTGGTCTATCACAAGCTGCTGGTAAAACACCAAACTTTCTTGATACACTCAAGGCTTCGAACTTTCTCAAGTCTAACATATTTGGCATTTATCTCAATCGAGCTTCGGATGGTGGAAACGACGGAGAGATAAACTTTGGCGCCCCAGACACGTCAAAATTCAGTGGTGACTTAGGCTATACAGCGGTTGACACTTCTGCCAATGGCGATTGGGCTATCTCTATGGACAATGTGGGAATCGACGGGAAGCTAGCAGGTATCACAGGAAAGCTGGCATACATTGATACAGGAACCTCATACATTTTCGCTCCAGCAGAAGATGTGGCTACGTTTCACAGTATTATCCCAGGATCATCAAGTTCCAATGGTGTCACTTATCATATTCCCTGCACAACTACGGTAACCATGGAGTTCGTATTTGGGGGAGTGTCCTATAGTGTTCTCGCAGAAGACTGGGTTGGGGGATCCGTAGGTGAAGGGCTCTGCACTAGCAATATTTATGGACAAGCTGTCATAGATGATGCGTGGCTGTTGGGAGACACATTTTTGAAGAATGTATATACTGTTTTTGACATGGACCAAAACCGAATTGGTAAGTACACACTACCCATCAAAGCAGCGTTTGGTTAATCAAAGAGTAGGTTTCGCCGAAAATCTAGCTTCGACAGCTGGAACTTCTTCTACTGGTGGGCATTCCTCTTCATCTCAGACTCAATTATTCTCTACAGCAGAGTCTCATATCACAATTCCCTTAGCACCTACCACTCTACCGATTTCAAATACAATTGGAAACCCTACTACATCCACCAATAACTTATCTGAAATACCATCTAACATGCTCCCAACAGTTTCCAACCCAAGCTCTACCGCCTCTGGATCTGCTGCAACCACAACTGGCACATCCAAGTCTACATCGACATCGGAACCTGGCATGAGCGGTCACGAGACATCTACTTTATCTGGAAGTACGGCAACGTCTACAGGTGGAGCAGCTGATTCTACGTCGACGTCGACCTCACACACCTCCAAATCCTCTGCAAAACGCCTTGAGGCGGGTCTATTTGCATCACTTCTCAGTGTTGTTGGCATCTTGATGGTTACCCTTTGATGTTCCATCGCCCACGGACGCACTCTACCAACTACTTCTGTCTGCGTCATTTTCACCAAACCTAAATTTTGGGACTACCCAATCGCAAAAGTTTTATGCAATCGCATTTCTCACAACGGGCTAGCCTCAGGGCACCAGCCAAATCAACCTTCTTTTATTGGGGGTGATTCTTTTACGACTTCATCTATTCGATCTCAAGTCTTCGGCATTGCGACATGGCGGCAAGAGGAATCGGAATATGAAAGTCTGTATAGATGTAATTGCATGAATCAAGGAAGGAGACGGCCTACATTTCTCTACTTGGATGATTCTATTAGCGTTGCATTGCATTTGAGCGATCATAGGGAGCAGGTTATGGCCTGCATACCATACAAAAGTCAAGGCCTAAAGCCGAAGCTATACACAAATTACCGTACATAAAATAATAATACAAAATTCAATTCGAGCCTAAATGTATTATAATTGCTACTGAGTCTGCAAGACGTCAAAACAGCTACGTTTGGACCCCTAACGGCTACGGCCTCGCCCGCAAACTAAGCGAGCTATGACCTTGTAACGGCAACGTAAGCAAGATGTCCTTGTACTGTACATAACTTCACCAAGTTGCAACACAATGCTTCCACGATAGTGAGTATGGCAAGGGCCAAATCAAAGAGTGTGCAAAGGGATGGAGACTCTCCAAATGAGCCCTCAAATGAAGAAGACAGAGCCCTTCTCTCAGGCAATTCCTCGGAAGACGAGGATATCGTAGTCCATCCTGCTCTCTCCCAAACACGACTTCAAGAACCCCGAACCCCTCGCACACCCAATCGAGTACGCTTCGACCTACCTCCTATAGAGACTGAGCATGATGGCGCTCCTCCTCCTTACAACGACTCTCCCCTCTCGGGGCGCCGCGATACCCGCCCTCACGCCTTCGTGCCCCTCCTCACAGACATTGAAGCTCCCTCTGTCACCCTCGCAGAAACATTTCCCTGGGGCGATGATGAAGATGTACAGTCATGGGCAGAGCGCGAGCGGCAGCGACCAAAGTCCGGTCTTCGGTCCGCTTTCATGAATATGGCCAATTCGATTATTGGCGCTGGTATAATTGGACAACCTTACGCTTTTCGCCAAGCTGGTCTTCTTACTGGTATTATACTGCTTATTGTCCTTACAATTACGGTCGACTGGACGATTCGCCTTATTGTAATAAACAGTAAGCTTAGTGGGAGCAATAGCTTCCAAGGGACTGTACAGCATTGCTTTGGGAGGAGCGGCTTGATTGCTATCTCTGTTGCACAATGGGCATTTGCATTCGGGGGGATGATTGCCTTCTGTATTATCGTGGGAGATTCAATACCGCATGTTTTAATTGCTATATGGCCGGGGTTGAGTGAGGTTCCGGTTTTGGGACTGCTGGCAAATAGAAGGGCTGTCATTGTCATTTTTGTCTTAGGTATTAGTTATCCTTTGAGCTTATATAGAGATATTGCCAAGGTAAGAGAAATTTCAGTGGTCCCAAAAAGATAGCTAGGTGCTAACTATTGAGTAGTTAGCCAAAGCAAGTACCCTGGCATTGATCAGCATGATGGTCATTTTATTCACAGTTGTCGTACAAGGCATCTTGACCCCAGCTGCAGAGAGGGGCTCATTCAGTACACCTCTCCTAACCATAAACGGCGGGATTTTCCAAGCTATTGGTGTAATATCATTCGGTGCGTAACTTCATCGGCTTTCTGAAGTTCTTCACTAATCAGAACCAGCCTTTGTCTGCCACCATAATTCTCTCCTAATTTACGGCTCTCTCAAAACCCCCACCATCGACCGCTTCGCCCGTGTCACCCACTTCAGCACGGGCATCAGCATGCTTGCCTGTCTCCTCATGGCACTCTCCGGCTTCCTAACTTTCGGCAACCTTACCCAAGGAAACGTCCTCAACAACTTCCCCTCCGACAACACCATGGTAAACATAGCACGACTCTGCTTCGGCCTCAATATGCTCACTACTCTCCCACTCGAGGCTTTCGTCTGCAGAGAAGTAATGCTCAACTACTGGTTTCCTGGCGACGCCTTCAACATGAATCTCCATCTAATCTTTACCACAAGTCTCGTAGTCTCAGCTATGATGTTATCTCTGATAACTTGTGATCTCGGAGCGGTATTTGAGTTAATTGGAGCGACAAGTGCATGTGCCCTAGCATATATCTTACCACCTCTCTGCTACATCAAATTGAGTAGTCGAAGTTGGAAAACCATTCCTGCTGTGGCTTGTGTGGCTTTTGGGACGGCGGTTATGGGGATTAGTCTTGTACAGGCCGTTGCTAAGATGATTTCTAATGAGGGCGGTACTACGCAGTGTCGGTAAAAGTAGATCTTGTGGGTGTTTAGAATATAGATGAATAAATGGAATGTTCTTAGATATGTTTAGGTGATCTTGATCTTGATGCTACGGCAGTTACTTGGCTCAACGTGACCCAAAGGTCACTATTCTAAAGTTTTGCTGTATTTTGACTTTGATAAGTGAGCTGATTAGAGTAGCTGCTTCGACTTATAATTACTTGACTATCCCTTTGACGACTGTGGCAGGGGTAAGCGAGCCAGTCAGAGATGTAGATTTACTCTATTTTGTGACACAGGTTTTTAACTTACTATGTTTTTATAAGAACGTTATAAATAAACAATATTTCTATATATAAGTCTTCTATATATTATAAAGTAGTAATATAATTTTTCTTAGGATTTTTAGCCTTATTGTTATTAAAAAATAACTAAGGGAGAATAAGTAGTTAAGAAATTATATTTACTTACTTCTACCTATATTAATATACCTTATAATTTATCTTTGTAATTAGAAAAATTAGAACTATAAGCAGAGCATACTTGTTATTAATTTTATTTGATTTCTATTATAGAAAAAGTTAAGTTACAAGTTTGGTGTTCTCGCCGCTAAGACCTCTTTCGCGCTAAAAGTCGCTCTTGTCGTCAAAGCGATAGCACCTCGCTTAAATAAGGCTACTAGTAGTCTTCACTGTAGGTATTTCATAGTAGTAAGCAACTTACTTCATTCGAGTCGCTCACATAATTTACAAGAAATTCTTGCAGAGCATCCAAGCTTCTAAAGACCAAGCTAAATGGGTGTAGCTACGTAAAAGTATCTTGCACTTAGCTAAAGCTTGTACCTTGTCTCCCACTCATGTTTAAACAGCATTAAAAAACACAACTAACAAACCATATAAGGACACTTGCCCGAAGCAAGACGAAGGCGAAGAAGCAGGATCGAGATAAGGAGACGAATAAATTGATTGTGAAGAGAAAGAGCCAATGGGCTTGGCCTATGGTACCATTGTGTGTTAGCAATTTAAAGGAGGAGCTTTTGGGAGGTGCTTAATTGGAATCTCAAAAGAAAGCTAAGGATGTGAGAGGTTTATTACTTAGGCGTCATTTGAATTGATTAAGTTATTTTGCTCTTATGTGACTGTTTAGTTCTTAGGTATGGTTACGTGGTAGTAATTGTAGTTTCCGGTAGAAAGGACAATAACTTGAGAGAAGACTATGCTAGAAGGGTCATACGTTTGACTAATACCAGGATCGAGTTTGCTGGTTCTTGATTGATATGTGTATACCAGACATTGGAGAATGGAATTAGTTCACGCACTATGATTGATGTGAATGTATCTTCGTACGCAAGCAATAAATATCCATATACCTCTGTCTCTATTTGACATATCAGTAAGTAGGATATTTTCATAAAATGGCCTGCTAGTAAAGCAAATGGGTATAGATCGCTTTCCTGTAGTAAACGCCACTCCAATAGACCTAAGATATCCCTAAAATTGAGCGAAATGATCCAGGAGTTCTAGCAGCTAGGTTCAAATCCGGAAGCAAAGTAAGTGGTGGTGACAAGGTGGCAAACTCCAGTAGTATCCAGTCGATATCTCCCATCAATGTCAAGGCCGAGGTCAGGACCTAGAATCCTTCGCTGGGAGCGTAGTCGTCATGCGAGTCGTCGTTGTAGTCCCGCCAGGAGCGATAGCCACGGTAGCCGCCAGACCGTTGGTGCACCCAAGGCTGGTGATAGGTACTTGTATCTCTCTGACCACTAATGCCTAACTGGGACGCCACATTAACATAACCCTCTCTATTAACCTTGCCCTCACTAAGCTGACTCTTGGCAATGCGTTGCACACTCTTTTCATCGCCCTTCCAGACTGTCCGACAGTAAACACATTTAACTTGGCCTGGCTTGGTCCTGGCCCATTGTTCGAAGCATTGTCGATGGATGTTGTTCCCGCAAGCAGCCCTGCACCAGACGATATCATCTTTTTCTTGAAACTCCATAACACACACTGGGCAGTCACCCTCGATGGGTTTACGCTTCCCGCCAGTGTCGGTTGACGAGGCTTCTTGTTGTGACGAGGATTGGGGGGTTGCCGGTGCGTTGCTAATAATCTCAACCAGTTCTTTGGAGAGTAAAGCTAGTTGATATGAGAGCTCCTCCGGAGCCTTCAAGACATTGACAAGGACCCGGAGATGTTAGCATCTGTGCACTACTTGAACAGAAACACATTTTAGATTGTGAGAGGCTTCAGAATTGGTCATATTGAAATCAAAGCTCATAAGAGCATTCATTCTCTTCCTATAAATTGATACAATGTATCGTTCATCACAAGCCTGGAGATGAAAGAAAGCTTGGGTGCCACACATCGAGTTGACTTCGTGATGAAAAGTTCCCCTTGACTTCAAGAAAGGAACAGGTTAAATACCCACCAACTCGACAACTCAGCTGATCTGCAGAAGATGGATGTACACTTACATAGATTATGTGCTTGCACTGGTTTCCCTTTACAGCATCTGGACAAGTACAAGTCGGAACCTTGCTAATCTTAATCTGATAAATATTGCCAGTGGTGCCAGCTATGTCGAAAACCTCTTCCTCATGTGTTCCATCGCTGCTGAGGCTCCGTTTCCGATCAATTAAGAACATGCGCTGGGTTCGAACGCGCTCAAGCCTATCAATGAACGATTTCGGTGGCTTCTTGCGGTGAACCCGAAGGCGCTTCTCCTCGTCCTTCTTCTTTCCTTTCTTCTTTGGTGGCGCACCGTGGTCGTATTCATGGTTGTCTTCTCCAGCTTCGTAATTGACGGTATTGCGCTTACGCTTGGATGACTGGCTACTGGAGGATGGCATGTCAAAGGAGCTTGATTCTAATTGTGAAATGACTTGAGCCTTGCCGTCAACCGTTTGCTTTGTCTTTGGTGCAGAACTGGATGTTCGTCTGATAGCGGAAGAGCTGATGGGGATGTGGGAATGCGAGGCCATTGCTCGGGATCGCGACGTTAGTAGGTATGAAAGTGATGGTACAGTTTGCTAAGGAAGTCCGGTTATTGTTAGTAGAGAAGAAAAAACAACAACAAGACTACAATTCTATTGTGAAGTTTAGGTTTTCCGTTCCTTGGTTGTGAGTCCAAATTGTTTCGAATTCGGGCGACAAAGCTGGCGCCATTGAAGAACTGGGTCACGTGGGGCTTGGGAAAGGTATCAATGCTTAAGAAAACATATAACTAGAGGAAATTGCCACGTCGATTTTATTCTATTGCAATTTGTTGTAGAAAAGGCACACAATTATTGAAACAAACTTGCTTAATACTTTGGTTCTGGCTTTTATCTAGCCTCCCGTCGCCTCTCTGAAGAACGTGATGCTCCGATTTGCGCCAGCAATAGCAAATGCTTCGCTCTTTCCAGTCTTAGGTAGCCATTTTGCACACCATAAAGTCTTCTCATCTCCGCTGTGTGTGTATACACATGCTCTCCGATCAATGGCCCAAACCTTGACCTTTCCATCGAATGATCCGCTCAAAAGATAATCTCCTGTGTCGCTCCAATCTAATGAAAAGATCCACGCTGAGTGGCCTGTGAGATTCATTACTTGCTCGCCATTCTTCACATCGTACAGTGCAATAGTTCTTGCATCTCCTCCAGCTGCTAGAAGTGATCCAAGCGGCGAGAAAGCTACTGTCCGTACTGGCTTCACCATCCCTGCCACAGTATTAGTATTGTTCGTAAAGCCAATATTTTGCGTGACTTACCTGGTAATGAGTATTTCATCCTCCTCGTCTCATTGTCAAAGACGTAGACTGCACCATTCTCATGCCCGCTAGCCGTGTACCTGCCGTCCCTACTGATATCGACACACATACCAAAGCTGCCTTTCGTCTCATACTCCACCGTCTTCGTGTCTGTAGCCAAGTCCCAAACATTTATCCTGCCATCATACGTCGTGCTCGCAAGGTACTGCCCGTCCTCGCTCAGGGCAATTGCCCAGGTCTCACCAGCCTTGTTATTATCCACAACTTTCTTCTCTTCTTCCCACTCTCCTGCTTCGGAGATAGCCCATATCTTGACCTCACCCCCAAAGCCCGCACTAGCAGCTTTCTTGCCATTGCGTGAGGTGACGATGTGATGGCAGCCAAGCTTGTGTGCGCCTAGCAGGTCTTGCGCAAGAGCGACGTCCGTTGTGGAGGTTGTGTCGTAGACTTTAATCGATGAAGCGCCGGAGACTGTTAAGATACGGTTGGACGTGACTGCGAAGGAAAATATGTCGGAGAGGTGGGCTACAGGTCGTTAGATCTTGAGCTCTTGTGGCCACCATGGAGGGGTATTTCAGGTACCATTGTCGATGGTATGGGTCGTCAAATACTGCTTGGACTAAGGACAGTTAGTTCTATTTCCAGGTATATGCACTTAATTGCATACCATTGTCACCTACTCATGAGAGTTGCAAGGTCGGCTGGGCAGTATTCTATGCTCTTATATGATGAAAGGGTTTGGCGGGGTTGACGTTGGAGAATTTATAACAAACCGATTGACCAACATTTAGGTACCTAATTTCACATTTTTGGGAACGCAAAACTGTAGCAGACGTATGTATTCAAACATTTAATGTACACTATTTGTACAAGCACTCTGCCCATCCTTGGTCCTTTACATCTACACCATAAGCCCGATCCCAAAACGCCTGATGCTAATGCTATGCAATGCCACTCGACTCTCCACACAGCCTCCGCTAAATCGTTTTTATTACTATGCAGCATCGTCCACTGACTCATCTGCTTTTGTTGTGCCCTTTGTGTCCTTCTTGAACATGCCCTTGATCTCTGTAATTTAATAAGCTCGTGCCATATCGCAACAACGCCAAAAAGCTTACCAGCCACACAGTAGGGACATAACAAATGTGCTCTCTTGATATGCCCACAAGCAGAGCATTTATTCAGTGACGTTACATCCTTCAATGCCTTTCCTGCCATCTGCCTGGATCTTTTCTTTGAGTGGGAAGTCTTCTTCTTTGGTACCGCCTTCAGGATGGATTCCCAAAGCCCTTCTAATAAACCGGGAACATTGAGTGATATAGCAGAGGGAATGGCGAATGTGAGGGATGGTATGGCTGGGAGGGAAAGCTGCCGCGATTGTAAAGTGGTAGTTCTGGATGCGAATGAGACCGCTGGTCGGGATAATCGGGGAAGGAAGGAGGAGAGAATAGAGGTCGTTGTAACGTGTCTGGCAGCCATCTCGACCGTCGTAGATATTTTAGGATTGGTGGTCAGCTTAGGAACTGGAATTGAGCATCTGGTAATAGCTGTTCAACATTTCTTTTCGCGACTCTCACGCTATCGAGACTCTCGGAGATTTCCCCCCTGTCGCCAACTAGTCCAATTTCAGCATCCCCTATTTCCAGGAAGGAACGCGACACTTTAATTTTGGCGAGTGATCTGGAGAACCCCTTCTTCAACAACGCCTCAAATAATCCTCCTCAACTCCGTTCGCCGTTGAAACTTCGCCAGTTCATCTTGCTCATCGAATTACCTCACCCGGCCAGCTATCTTCGCAACAATGGCAACCGCAGCTGCACAGTCGGTGATCCCTAATAGCCACGTCGGTTTCGACAGCATCACATCGCAAATCGAGCGCAAGCTGTTGAAGCGAGGTTTCCAATTCAATGTCATCTGTGTTGGTGAGTCCATATGACCCAGAATATTTGAGTGTTTTGATGCATGTCTAACATCGCTGCAGGTCAAACTGGACTCGGAAAGTCGACTCTTATCAACACCATTTTCGCATCTCATTTGATCGACTCGAAAGGAAGACTCACTCCAGACGAGCCAGTACGATCGACCACCGAAATCCAGACGGTCTCACACATCATTGAGGAGAATGGGGTCCGTCTGCGGTTGAACATTGTTGATACCCCAGGTTATGGAGACCAAGTCAACAACGATAGATGCTGGGATCCCATTGTCAAGTACATCAAAGATCAGCACTCAGCATACCTCCGAAAGGAACTCACAGCTCAGAGAGAGCGATACATCCAGGATACTCGTATTCACTGCTGCCTCTTCTTCATCCAACCCTCTGGCCACGCCCTGAAGCCAATTGATATTGTTGTTTTGAAGAAGCTCTCAGATGTTGTCAACGTCGTCCCAGTTATTGCCAAGTCTGATTCCTTGACATTGGAGGAGCGCGCAGCTTTCAAGGAGCGCATAAAGGAGGAGTTCGCATTCCACAACTTGAAGATGTTCCCTTACGAGAACGACGAGTTTGATGAGGAGGAGCGAGCCCTAAATGCTCAGATCAAGGCTAGTCCCAGCTTAATCCTGATCAATCAATCATAGTCTAATAGTTCCCATAGGATATCATTCCATTTGCCGTTGTTGGATCCGAAAAGTCGATCATCGTTGGAGGTCAGAAGGTCCGTGGACGCCAGAATAGATGGGGAGTTATCAACGTCGAGGACGAGAACCACTGCGAATTCATCTACCTCAGAAACTTCCTCACCCGAACCCATCTCCAAGACCTCATCGAAACAACATCACAAATTCATTACGAGACTTTCCGTGCCAAGCAACTGTTGGCGCTCAAGGAGAGCAGTGCTCAGGGAGGACATGCTGGTAGCAGACCAATTTCTCCAGCAGCAGACAGAGAGTTGAGCCGAAACTCGCAGAGAATGACCATGAACGGCTACTAGGTGTAATTTTTGGCGGGTTGAGGTGAGGTGATGAGATTGGGGCTGTTTTGATGGCGAGGCGGTATTGTGAAAAGCGACGACACACTAGGGATTTCCTTGAGCTGGCCAAGGAGTTGTTTATGGCCGCGCTTGGACTGGGCATTTTACTTTGTCACTTTGTATTCCCCATTATTTCTCTTTGCTTAATTAGCCTTCTCTAATGTCGAGAATTCATTTCACTTGTAGATTGTTCCTGCCTAGCCTTTAATTACTCATGTTCAATGACTCACATCGGTGACACAATTCACTCTACGAGTATCTCCTCTCCATGCGGAGGTCTAGGAAAAGATAAAGGATGAACGTACAGTACAGTCAACATTCACCTATCTACCAAGCAATATCCAGTCTCAGTGTCAAATTTATGCATGTCTGCCTCACATTCAAGGAAAGCCTCTTATCGACATCTTATCGAAACACAGCAACAACTGTTCTCTCCCTCGATGCACTTTCGCTCTTTTGCATGTTTTCTCTTAGACCGCTGCGGATATCCTGCATATTCCCACATACGACACGGATTCAACCACATATCTCACGCATCCAACCGTCCAAAAGAACATACACAATGGCTCCAAGTGTGTCCACCAAGACCCCACAATCCACCCCCCATGTTCCAACCTACCTCCTCGAGTACCCGAATACTAACTTTTCCCATCTTCCAGCACCCACCGACCTTCGCCCAATTGTGATCTCAGGCCCCTCAGGTGTGGGAAAAGGAACGCTTTACTCGAAGCTGTTAGCCAAGTACCCAGGAGTCTTCGCAACCACCATTTCCAACACCACCCGTGACCCCAGACCAGGAGAGACGCGCGATGTCGATTACTACTACATTACCATGGAGGAGTTCGAGGCTATGATTGAGCGGGATGAGTTTGTGGAGAATGCTATGTTTGGGGGTAGGCTACATATTTCTTTGTTCTCGTGCCCTGGAGACGTTAACTCTAAGAGCATGTGTCATAATTCTTACTCCTAGCTTTTGGGGGGAAATGTGGTACTAACTTGTTCAAGGAAATCGATATGGGACCAGTAAGAGGACTATTTCGGATTTGACGAAGAGTGGAAAGTTGGTATTGTTGGATATCGAAATGGAGGTTCGTACTTTTTTTGGGTTCCCTTCCTCAATGCCTCTTTAATTTTATGTCTTGGGTTCTGGAGAGGAATGCGGGGAGTGGATACTTTGTTGTGCCCGAGGAATTACAAGGGCTGACTTGTACGAAACAGGGTGTCAAGCAGATCAAAAAATCCGACATCTCAGCTCGCTACGTCTTCATCGCACCACCTTCCATGGAAATTCTTGAATCGCGTCTCCGTGGCCGTGGAACAGAGAAGGAGGAGTCGATCCAGAAGCGTCTTGCGCAGGCCGAGAAGGAGTTGGAGTATTCACGAGTCGAGGGTGTTCATGACCTTATTATCGTCAATGATGATCTAGACAAGGCATTTGAGGAGTTGGAGGTCTTTACTTTCAAAAGCACCAAGACGCAGGAGCAGGGTCCTAAGGATGAGGAGAAGGCTGCTGTCAGTGCTCAGGGTTAAGATGTGATCCAAATCTGAGTAAAAGTGGACATGGAGCGAGGCATTGGAGGCATTTTGTGATTCTTTTGATCATTCGGTTTGCATATATGGGGCGAAGTGAAGCGATAGATTTTCTTGCAAATGGGTCTGCTGCGATTTTAGAGGCGGTTTACAGCCTGGACGGATACCCTGCATAAAGCGCTTGGTCAAAATAGAATCTCATTCTTGCATAGGACAGATAGACTCAATGGACAACATTTCACTTGAGTAACTTTGTTTTGCTGGACTTGTACTTATGCTTGCAATTTCACAGTGATTGGTATTGTAGACATTCAGTTTATTCTGCTTTTATCGAGCTACAGACACACTCTTAGATGATCTTTTGTAATCCAGACCCCTTACTCCCCAGTTCCCCATTATCAATTCCCGTCATGACAGCATGAAGTCTGTCTCGTCTACGCTGCAAAGAACGGGGGTATTTACTTTCAAAAAAGACACTCAACTCCAGATTTTCCCCGAACGCCTCTCAATCCCCCTCTCTGTGTCTCACTATCCCATCCATCATTCCATCCATTTTAAATCATCTAATGGAAGAATTAAATCAAAAACTCAAAAAAAAATTAAATCAAATCACCCCTCGAAAACCTCTGTAAATGACTAACCTCACTATACCGCGAACTAGGCGCACGAACAGGATCAAAAGCAGGATGTAGCGCCGTGGGAGGTCTCTGCAAATTCTCTACAACAGGGGAATTTCTCGATTGCCATCTTGGTGGGCTATTGTTGTTGTTGTTGGTATTAGTGTCGATTACGGGTTTTGAGATGTGGATTCCTGACACGCGCATTGGAAATTTGAGTCCGAAGCGAGATTTGCGTCGGTCTGATGGTGAGGTTACTTCCTTTGGATGGTAGGAAGGAAGAACGGGTGTTAGGGGTCTTTGAGATCGTTGGGATCTTGTTGATCGGCTGCTGGTTAGACTGAAGGTTTTTCCGGTGGAGGCGTGTTCTTCGTCTTTGGGGGCTATGGCTCCGTGGCTGCGGACTTGGCGGCCAGTTATTCCTTGGGCGGAGTCGCAGAAAATGAAGGTCTACGGAGAGAGGAGTTTGTTAGTTTAAGTTTTTAGAGGCGGGGAGATTTGTTGGAGTGGTGGGAGGAAATATACTTACTGCAATGATGTTGAAGAGACCCATTATGGATGAGAGGATACCTGATGCAATTACTTCTCGCCATAGTGGGAGTCCTAGGTTCTGAATGCTAGTTGCTGTCTTGTTGAGGTTTCCGAGGATGTTGAAGCCCAAGACTATCATTGCCAGTCCGAGGAAGACAAAGCCAGATGATGGACTGAGCATCGGCCAGTTACGGGCGAAGTATTTGGGGAAGAGAGTACATTCGGAAATGATGAGGAAGATACCGATCGTACTGGTTATGAAGTGGGAGACCCCATCGAAGAAAAAGAACTGTGAGAATGTTAGAGGGGTCGTTTTGGAGGGGTAGAGAAAATATATACATTACTGGTTTTGACTGTCATGACCAGCATTATCCAACTTGCCACAACGACTGTGAGCAGTGATATTATGTTGAGGACTCGAATGACGTTCAGTGTGATGTAGCCTGGGCCTGCCAGTGTGTGCTCGGAGTTGAAGTTGAACATCTTGCTGGTGTAAGGTAGTAAGGAAAGGTTTGGGATTCTTGGTGAGCCACGCAGGCGCTGTCTTGATCTGTCTTTTAGATATGCGCTGAAATGATTGAAATAGTTATTTAGTTTGACTGCCTGCAGTGGTAGAAGGACGGACTTGATGTGACGTGGTTGAAAGATTGTCTGCGAATTGGAACTTTGTGGAAAAGGAACAGAAGGAAAGCTTCGAGGAGAGGGTGGAATTAATTATGATAGAGAAGTTCCTTATTCAAAAGGAAATCCTCATTGTCCTCTTGGGTTCACAATGAATGAATGAATGAGGCTGCTTGCTATTGTGAGCAAACGACAATACAAAGACAATAGTTCGTGAGAGACAAGAGACAAAGCTGACAGGCAAGCCTTTATGAAGTATAACCGTCCTAAACCTTTATTAAAACGCGCATGGGGGAAATGGCAGGACTCTTTTGGTGATCATCCAATAAAGACCCAATAAAGACCAGGTTGGAGAACTACTCCTTGACCAGGCGACAGGTCCCGACTTGCTTCAGCATGCAACAAAGGAACTATTGCCGTTTCAGTGGCAATGACTGGACGAAGAAAATTCCAAGTTATCGCCGTGCACTGACGAGCACCTTCTCACCTCATCGAGGCTACAGGGACAGCTCGAGAGTTACTCGCATCGTCACGGATCGTCTTCGGCGCAGGGTAATGCTGTGGACAACAACGATCCCCCAACTACTGATCGTCATGATGGTCACAGATTAGCCAATTGCATAGCTCTACAGCCGCCCTGATCTATGCGAAGCTCAAGGCTGTTCATACGGATGCGTCCGTTGATTGTTTCACGCCATTCTGAGTCGTCAAGATGGATTGGATGAAGATGCTCGAGCGAGAAGTTTCAAGTTCGTCTGTTATGCTAGCGAATCTTCTGTGGAGAGGTTTGGCGAGATTCTCAGCTGGTACCGTTTATATGTCGGATGTTATATCCAAGGTAAACGCCTCGAACTTGTATGGATATTGTATGGATATTCATCTAATACAAAAGTAAATCATTTCAGGGCCTTCCACCTTCCAGCGTTAAAGTTTCGGGAATTTGCATCACAACTGTAACTATTTGCCACACGTCGACAATAAATTAATAAGTCCCAGTGGTCCTGAGTCTGGAACGACGGGACGGGAAGTCGATCATATGTCAGTCATGTGATCTACAAGCGGTAAAGAAGACGGAGGACGGAAGACGGATGACGGATGACCTAGCCGAGCGGCAAATAAGCGCTTTCCATTTCTAAACTCAAACCTGGAACATTTCTCAGCCTCATTCTTACCTCTGGCCACGCAGGCAAAACCAATCTCCATCAAGCCCCAAAAAGAATCGCAGACAGTCACAAGAACTCAAAAATGGCTCGAGGTAATCAGAGAGATAAGGCTCGTGAGGCTAACCAGAAGAAGATGGCCGCCGAGGTAAGTGCATCTCTCTCTCTCTCTCTCTATGGTCGCAGAGGACATTGCGCCATCCCAGATTGCTGACGTTCCTTTGCATTGTAGAAGAAGTCAACTACGATGAGTGGAACCGAGATGCAGCGCGAAAAGGAGAAGGTTGCTGCGAAGATGAGAGAGAAGCAGGCTGCCGGTAAGTCGACATTCATAGTTTCGGGCTGCTGGGAATCGTGCTGACAGGGCTCAAGCCGATGCGAAGAAAGCAGCTGAAGCCGCTGCTGGCAAGAAGTAGAGGACACCCAGCGGTGCCTTACAGAGAACCACGCGGCAGACGGTAACACGGCGCAATATGATAACGATGGGGTTCTTTGGGGAGGGAATATTGGATTTTTGGAGCTTGGTTTTTATGCATAGGAAGCGTTACATGGAACATACCTAGAATGGGTATGTAGAATGCGTGGTAATTGCAATGGGACGCTTTTACAACCTCAAGGAGTCACACGTTGTCTATCTGTATCCCAGTGAAGTTACTGGTTTTCCTTCGCAAAGTGAGTTCCTCGCTACCAAAGCCGATGTCAACGTCCCTCTCCTTTCATACCCCACTTTACAGCCTTTCCCATGTTCAAACCATTTGAGGAAAAGTAGCAAAAGCCAGGAAATAGACCGTTCAAGCGAAGGAGAGAATATAGAAGACCTGGTTATAGTTTTACCTCCTTATGACTGCTTTGATATAGAACCGGCTCAGCAATTGCTAAGACAGGCAATAGGCCGAATTTTTTTTGTTGAGTAGGTACTGGTTTACTCGAAAAGCTTTGCGTAGCATCGATGGGAGGCAATTTGAAGAGAACTCGAGCCTGACGACTACTTCATTCCAACCAAGACTAGTCCCTCCCTCTCCCTCCCCCTTACCCTTATAAGCTCTGGAGAGAAACCAGAAAATATAGCACCCATTTTGCACATGCATCGCTTTAGTCATTGCTCTCAAAAACCATTCAACAGGATCGTAGGATAGTTGGTCAATCATTTCATTGCCAACGAAGATGTGAAGTAAAGGAAACAGATGCAAAGGCTTCCCACTCTATTAGTAAACTAGAATTCCTCAAACTGGAAACTCATCTACAGGTTGATCCTTATATATGACTTTCATTTAGCCGACCCTAAGTCTGAATCACTGTTCAACCTTAAGCATCTTCGGAGATAGGACCCTATAAGAAGCAAAAAGCAAACTCGCCGCAGTGTCTAAACTCGCCGCGATCGTTAATTAATAATAATAAAAACACTAACAACTAATATTAGAAAATCTAGTCTTTTAGTACAGAAATTGGTTTGCCTGTTTGTAGGATAAAGCATGCGGTACTATGAATTACTCTAAGCACATAGTATACGAGAATGAAGTATTGTGGAGATACACTGGACAGAAGCATATTATTTAAGACAAGTTGTCGGACTGCAAGTTTTAAATCAAATATCAGAATCAAGCGGTTAGTTACTCAAATCAAGTCAGTTACCCAAATAAGCCATTTAAATCACTTAAATGAAGTAGGTTATCCAACTCAAGTAGGCCACCCAATGAGTAAAAGACCTTATGTTCCTGTGTAACTATATTATTAGTCACGTGGCAGTGACTGCATTCTGCAGAAGTCATTTCAAATTTTATGAGATAAGTATTTACGTTATATAATAGGGGATCCAGGAAGACATGTGTTGTTAAATGAAGACAGCAAGGGAATCTCACTTCTTGTCCTTGACTGGGTGAATGTTTCCTTTGGAATGGTGCTGTAATGAAAATGGTTTGATGTGATGAGGTTTGAGATATTATATGGCCCTTAGTACTGCTGCTGTAGGGATATCAGGAGTCTAGACGTCTTCCTTCTAGGACTAGGATTGCATCCAAGTGACTCGTGTCATCACGTTCATGAATCGCTTGATTTCATGAATTCCCTTGCTATATACTTCGGGAACCAAGAGTAAACCTTGTTGAATTACTCGAGGGAACTACGTTTCCGAAATTAAAGGACTTACTCCGCACTTTTGTCTACATCCATGTATTCATGAATGTAAGCGGATCATGAACTTACCGGCACAAATTAAATCTAAGCTTTTGGCAAGGTTCTATGGCCGGCTTCTTAATTCACTTCGCTGATGTCTTTACCCGCAGAGATGACAAAAGTAAGGGAAGATGACAATCTCTTTGAAACCTCTTCCCCTCTTCCAAGCAGAAAATACTCCCTGTATTGTACAGGGTGTTAAAGTAGGCACTGAGTATATCTCTGGAATTCTTTCGACTCTTGACTTTCGACTTTCGACACACTTTTTAACAACTTCCGACACATCTTTTTCGATATCGACAGTAGCGATGCTTCCTAGCTAGTGAATTTTGACATGCAAAAATGCAGTAGAGCTGATGTACATATCATACACGAATATGATTCTCTGTACTCTGAAGGCCATGGAGGAGGTGAACTTAGGTGTGGTGAACAGAGTACAATTATTCCACCCGTAGTGCAGAGATAACCTTTGTTTATCTTGTTGAAATCTTAACTGGATTTATCTCCAGCAAAGGATAGCACCCTTCTTATTTAAATATGTATAGCGATCTTTGACCATGCAGAGAATATCCTATAATTCAACTCGATCAGAAAAATAGAACAACAGCGTTGTGAAGAAAGTTCAATTCATTGGAGATCAGAGAAGTGGACCTGATCATTGGAAGAATTGGCCTGTTTAACTACCATAAGGATGCTATTTAACTTTCAACATTGCTGTCTGTGGAATTTTCGTGTTGTCATATGGTGTTTCTAGCGTTTAATTCATTTAACAAGCGCAAACGAACGGCAGCAAAAGCTAATACTTTAGATATCTGCATGATAATGCCTCTTCTAGCCTCTTAGATCCTGTGTGGGGAACCAGCATAACCCTCTTCCAAATATTTTATGATGTAGGAGTCGTAAGTAGTATAGGTTCTTCCTTATCCTTCTCTTAAGGCACTAGAGCTAGAGAAATCTCCAAACCAGCTCAACATATGCTTTTGGAGCTCTATGGTCTTGACTTTCAAAAAATATCTTAAACAATCAGGAATCCACCTAAATATTAGTTGGAGCACTTAATAGCTTTGGGTATAAGAATAAATGCTGCAATGCTTCTCAAATTTTGATAACAGCGAAGAAAGATAAGTCTGCTACTGACTTTGTATATATTGTAAACATACTTGCCGCTTAAAGTAACTGTCAAACTCCTTTCATAGTAAAAGTATCTTACGTATCATTAGAGAGGCAGGCATTTTTCTCGGATCTTCAATGAGAACCATGAACATAAATGAAGAACGGCAAGTCATAGTAACTGTACAATCTTTGAAACATCTTAGAAAAGAAGAGGCGTCAGCACGCAGAGATCCAAAGCTGTGGATTTTGTTGTTTGGGATGAGCGTGAATATCGATAGATTGAGGTGATGCAGACCCAAAGCACGTTTTCCACAAGTTCAGATCTCTGCATACCTAATTTATTTCCCCTTTAAACAAGCTAATCAAGACTCAATTGACAAACTTCAACAGTATAGCAACTAACGAATAGATTCGTTGTCGATGAAGGAATTACTGGGAATTATAAAGCAGCTGCCTAAACTATCCTAACTTAATTTTTACGCTTTACACTCACTCACCTTATTAACCTCGCATGCCTCTGTATTTTACAGGCTTTATTGTATCATATTGTGGATAAGAGGTGCTAAACCTAGATATGAAGGCAATTTGTTGACAGAACTGTTTAATATGCAGAGTGTTCTAACCTGAACTTATGGCTTGCTTGAATATTCTAGACCAAGGAAATTACTTTTGATGAAGATACTGTAGTCATACTATCTGAGTTGACGAGACTGCCTATATATATCCAAGAGCATGATATCTAAAACCAGGCCCATCGTTGATTAAAAGCTTGGCTTGGAGGGAAATGTTGTAGATGATATAATGTCTTTACCTAGGTATGTAGATATTTCTTACTTTCAGTCTTAACTTTGGGTTCCCAAAACACAGAATGGGTCTCTGACATTAATTAGTTCTTCAAAGAACTTTAGTCGATAATGACGGCTTTATGGTCCTTCGGAAGAAAACCTTTTCGCCGGAACTAAGGCTTCTTTGTAAAAGGAAACCCACTTGAGAAAACTTAGTCACTTGCTTAATTTTCTCGAAAGGACTCTAAGTATAAACAGGCAAAGGAAACAAGGATACAAGTCTAGCCATTTCACAAGGGGAAGGTTCACGCCAAAATTTTAATTGCCATGGGTTTACAACGAAAAACAGCTCTATTGATTTGTACTGACTATAGTCTATAAAAACAAAACGCCTCCCATACTTATACTCTAGTACTTTTGGATTAATTTTTGTGCAGACCAGCTGCTTCTATTGTCGGTTTAGTCTTCTTTGATAGAATTCACCTTACTGGTTGTGTGGTCTGATTCCGAAGTGATTGAGAAAATGGCCTTGGACTCCCTCAACTGTCTGGGGCTCGCAGCAGAGGACGCAGCGAATTATGGGGACGTTGTTCTCAGCTGGGGCTCCAGATGCTGTCTCGAGTTCAAGCATGGTATGATCGAAGGCCACAGTCTGGTCCTGAGTCTCCTGTTCAGAATTCTGGATTTCGGTGTTTTCGACGGCTCTTGCGTCGTCGACAGTTGCTCTGAAGTCCCAAAAGCTTTGTTCTGCCGTGTGACAGTCTTTGAGGTGCGTGAAGAAGCACTTGGGGCCATATGATTCGCACATCTCTCCACAGATATTGCATCGCAAAGCAGCGCGGCGGTCATTGGAGAAGCCGGTGAACACGTACTCGACGTGTTCTCGAAGCTGATGGCGGATAACTTCCTCGGCGGTTAAGAAACGTTCGTGGCACCGGGAGACCTTGCAGATGTAGCGGAAGTAGTGCGACATTGCGATTGTGTGAAGTATTTGTTTTGGATTTTGAGATTTGTTGAGTATTTGTTGGGTGTTTGTTAAGTGTGTTTGAACTTTGCGAATTGGAGAGAGTTGATGAGGAAAAATATGACAGGTGTTCGGCCATATTTATTTTAAGAAGGAAGACTCTATTTACAAGGTAAGTTTATTGTTTCTTTTCCATCTTCGTAGGTATTACCTATTAATAGCCACGTACCTTTTGTGCCAGGGCTCTTCTCGTCTAAGCCTCTATTGTTCGAACGAATTTATGAAAAGGAGATTAAGCGTTGTACGAAGGATAAAGCCTTACGTTCTTTTTATATTTCACACATTGCATGAGTTTTGATCTATTATATAATGTGCTGTCCGTGATTATTCTTAACAATGGAAGAAAGAATGGGCTTCATAGCTCTCGACAAAGTTCTTTGAAGTGTAGCGAAGAACAAAGAGAAACAAACAAAGCAAGATAAAACTGCTAAAGGGAACAAAAGCTCAATACTCATCATGTCATTGTTTAGGTAAGGACGATTCATGCTTTGCTCCGGAACAAGGCATTATACTTGCATTACGGAGTAAACAATAAACCTATTCTACATATAATTATTCAACATATTCTTCAGTTTCAAATCATCATCATCCATCCATCAATCAAACAACACAGCGCATCACACTCACATTCACACAATCAGAAAAAATCCAGGCAAGTCACTCCCAACCCTAAACTCACTAACAACAGACAGCATGTCTTCCTCAAACAAAAACAACAAAGCCTCGAGCCCCAAAACTCAGCCCGAGGCTTCAACAAAAAATCCAGAGCAACTCCCAATCATCTTCTCAACCCCCCAGACAACCCGGTCCAAAGTCCTCAGCGGCGATCTCGCAGAGGCCATGGCAACGTCCCTGTTCTCCGATCCAGTCAAAGCACCAGCTAAACCCAGGACTGCACACAACGCTGGACCTTCGACCATCCCATCAGCCACTCGGCTCTTCCCATCATCCACTCAGCTCTTGAAGGACTTGAAGAAAGACTTCAAAAAGCACCTGGACGACTGTGAAGAGCTGGCAAAACTCATCGCCGACCAGAAAAAGGCATACGAGGAACAACTTGAGGCCGAGGCCAAGTGGGAGGACGAGACCAAGCCGGACAAAAAGACTGAGGACATCAAAGAGGTCGCCAGAGACGAGCCAGAAGACCTGGAGAGCCTCGACCGCTCGACCCAGGCACTCTTCAAGGCCATAGAGGAGGAAAAGAAGAAACTGGAAGAAGTCCGGAAGAACGAGAAGAACTTGGAGAGCGAGAACAAGTGAAGTGGTGAAGAGAAGAGGAACGAAAAAGACGAGAGAAAAGAAACTCAGTGAGGATACAAAAAGGTGAAGTTCTCGACAGGCGCGAGAACAAGTAAACGTGGAAGGTGAAGGATCTAGTGAACAACTAGATCATATGGCTGCTTGCGGATGGTATGAAGGTAAGTAAGTACACCCTTCCCCGAGATTGCTATTTTTGTTAGATTGTAGAGTTTTCAAACCCCAAGTACAATACTTAAGTATCTTTCATAAGTTAGTAAAATTCGAACAATCATGCAAAGTGAATCATGAAAAGTGACTGAGTGCTAACCCTAAGTTACTCAATTAAGTGACTATCATTTTTTACTCCTAGATATAGCCATAGAGTAGTGGTTTTATTTCTAGATGGTTCTCTAGTTTCTGTAACAGAGGTTTGGTTTCTTTTGTTTGTGGCCTCTTTATCAAGTAGTGAATTGCTTGTTTTTGTGTTCGAATCTCAGGAGTATTTTGTTGGGAGTAAGTTGAGACAACAATAATTGGTCTTCTGACAAGAATAATAAACATCAATGTTTCTTCTACACTACCCTACTTAAGCAATCTCTCAAGCAATCTCTATGTTATTCAATCATTATTTCTCAAATCGAAAAGTAGAGGATTGTTGCGCCTCGACAAATTCCACTTGTTAGCCTGCGCCTGCCCCGCGAGCCCCGGTATGCCTCGCTTAGTAGCCCCTTTCCCTTAGCGAGTCCCAAAACTCTGTTTTCGACTCGCTAAAAATCACAGAAAAGAAACAATTCCATCTCTTTTTGATGTCAACGGCCTCTTTGCAGTCAAAATAAATTGATAGAACATGCAAAAAAGTTGCAAAAGTATAGTTCCGAAACGGGGAATTGAACCCCGGTCTCCTGCGGTCAGGTAGCTCGAAATTCGAGTCCACCAATGAGAGGCAGAAATGCTAGCCACTACACCATTTCGGACATTTGTTTTGTTTGATAAAACCGTGTACTTTATTCTCGTATATAAACTAACCACACAATGACAACTTCAGCATAATTGCGCTTAGAAGCATTCACAGCAAGTATACAAATAGCTAACCTGTAATGTGGCTTCTCACAACTATCTATCAAATATAGAAATGTTGTGATTGTAGTAAATTGGGTTTTTATTAGTAGATCCTCCTCATCTCCCCATCTCGCTTACAGATAAGACAATTGCTCCCTCCTTCACATCACTATTAAATCTCAAATGAAGAGATATTCTTTCTTTGAGAAATACCTCTAAGTTGAGTTTGCCTGTTATTTAAGTCCATATATTAATAACTATAACTGGATTTTAATGAGGTAAGCTTGTGGAAGACCTCTAAAGAATAGAGGGTAATAGATAATTTGCTTTCGAAGACAAGTAGTTCATAGTCTAGAGTGATAATGTCTACCAAGGTATGTCTATAAAACAAGAGACATTCTTCCTTCTGTGCTATTCTTTCTTTCCTATCTCTCCTTTTTATTGCATATTTTTTATTCCAACAGATATAGCTAATAATCTTCCTTCAAATTATTGCTAAGATCTCAGTAATTTTTTAGTAAGTGACTTGGTTTGGTTTAGATAACTGACTTTTCGAGTAACTCACTTATTTGAGCCACTCACTTGACTCCCGTATTTGTCTTAAAGCTTGTTCACACTATTGAGAATGTAAGGATATCCTAGTTTGCCTGCAGGCAGATATATCACCAATCCATACTCGAAGTTTCGGTTGTGTAGCCTAGCTTGCTCCCGAGGCTTCTCCTTTTGCGTATTGTCCCTTACGGTGTTCTGACTATTTGCAATTTCGACCATGGATACACACACGAATATTAGACCAACATTACCTCAACTTTCTCTCCTAGTTTATCCAATAGAATAGAAATGTCATCAATGTCGAGGCCCTTTGAAACTAAGGACTCCTTTATATCCTTTATTGGACTCAACAAAGCCTCGAAAAAACCAATTCTCTTAAAGGCATTCCGGCCAATTTGAGATAAAATAAGGCCAACTAAAAAATGAGGATACATGGTGCGACAAATAACGAAGTGAAAAACAGGTCCGAGACTGTGTTTGGTCGCTCATTAAAATATGACCTAAAATTCCACATGTCCGAGTATAGGTCATAGGAATAGCCATGGGCTGCAATGTGCGACCCTTCCATGACTTATCCAAACGGCTCTTCTTGGTTTACAAACATATTCGAACCCTTTATTGATGCTAGAAAGACTAGCGAAGAGGAATCTCCATCCCCATAAAAGCCACCGTAGAAATTGATTGGTGAGTCGACTGAAGCCCAACACCAAGGCGGTGCTCTATAGAATGATGGTTTCTTGACTCCTACCTGACTCATCAGTTTAAATCTCCCCCGGGCCTTTAAATTGTAGAGTGGTTACCATTGGTCCGACTCTTGTCAACAAACCACAATAATCCGGAGAGGTCATTCTCCCAAATTCCAGCAAGATATCTGCCGTTCAATCTTGGTTGCAATTTGGCGACAATTGCTGAAATAGCAGGCAGTTTGTCGGTTTCATAGGACAAACTCCTGCTGCTAAAGTCTGAGACTGTCTTGTACCATAGGTCCAAGAGAGTCAAGTAATCTAAGTGATCGTTTATGAGACGCTTTCGCCAATTTTCGTTACTCTTGACAATATTACGTCTGAACACTAACCCACCTAGATTTGCCATGTTTATCAGAGAATTGATTTCCAGATCCAGACACCTTCGAAGATTTGCAGTATTTTTGGTGACAAGTACCCCTCCTGAAGACACCATGCTCGCTTGACTAAGGGGCCGTCAAGTAGCATCGTATCAAGCCAATTGTCTTGATATCCTTCGAATGCCGAGATCCACTCCATTTCTGGAACTATGCAACGCTGATTTTCGATAGGTACGTTCGAGGAAATTATAAAAAGTCCACACTCATATACACGAGCCATCATGACTGATTGATGTCTCTAGTCTTGCGGTAGGTCCTAAGTGAATCATCAGGTTCTGGAAGCGAAGTAAAACTGTTTAAATAGACCGCTTATTTACCTGTATGATGCGTAAAGAATCAATCCATATATATCGAATTCCAATGAGCTGACAAATTGTCATCGCATCCTGACAGCGCTTAGGTAAGGTCCTGAGATCGAAGCTATCAAACCTCATCTGCAAATTGCTAGTGACAGTTGTCATAGCTAACCTTTCTTCCTCGCAAGGACTTCGCCACTGGTGACTCAAAAGCACATAGCGTTAGTCCGCGCTGTTGATCTCCACTGACATCACAAGCTTTGGAACATCCAAGTTCTCGAGATCATGGAGCCTGGTTGGCAGAAAGCCTGATGAATCAAAGGGATGTTCGGGGCAATTAGGTCGGTGCGTCTGGAAACATTTTTCTAGTTCTTGTTTTGCATTTGCAATCAAGGCCTCTATGTTTAGGTCTTCAGCATTAGCAATGCTTCTTTTGGTAAGGTTTCAGACGAACTAAGACTTGATATATGAGTTGCGAGGCACGTCATAGGAGTATGGAAATGTTGAGAAATATTACAGCATCCGAGACAATCAAGAAGATGACAGGAATGAACCGAATTTACGAACGATGAGACCGGCGGAACTCTTGGATAGGGTTGAAGTCTTGAATGGGGTTAAGAGGGTACCAGGGTACGGCTCGGTAGACTTGTTTGGGTGAGCTGTGTTCTTGGAAAGGGTGAATTCCTCTCAAGTCCACTTGATAGAAACGATGTTTATCATGATTTACTCGATGGTGCTGATTCTTGCCAGACAGCATCCACTGCCTTGGCGTATAAGCCTTCAGAGTTTGGGACGATTTCTTCTTCCAGATTTTCGGCCGAGTCGAGTTCTTTCTCCTGGCTTTCGGCATAGTGGGTAATTTTCTGATTCCGCAGACCTTTTCGTCTGCTTGTCTCAACAAAGTTGAAGAAAGTGCTTTAGATATGAAGTGGAGAGGAATGACGATACCTAGAAGATATTTTATACGGCACTAGACAGAAGTAGGCTTCTGACGAGGCTGCTAGGATTTAATCACCCTATCATGACACGCCTTAGTTGCTTCGCCTCATGCAAGAAGGTAGGCTCTGCCAGCGTACAGCCCCAGGGTCGACTATCTCATTGACAATCTTAATGGGTTGACCGAATTCACTTACGCTCATTTTTTCATCTGATCCTCAAGTTAGGACAACGGTCGCTCAGTAACGGGGTAGGATTCTGGGAAGAGTGGTTCCACGTAAGAAGCCCATCGCATGCTGGAAACTAACCCAGACTTAATATAAAGCCCAGAACAATACTCGGTCCTCCTGTCTATAATTACACTGGAGTTTGGACAAGTACATTCATCCTCATCTCATCCCTTGAAGTCTTTGAAGCTCTTTGAAAGAGTACAATAGGAAGTATATATGTAACTTACAGACAACAACAGTACAATTGACCTCGGGAACAATTACAACAAGTTCGCAATGCCAAAACTATATCAATATCTATCAGATACTTGCTATATTGCCATTACAGTAGAGGGAAGTTTTCATAGGAAGATTCTCGCCGCCTCGCTTAACTTAAAACTTGGTTGAACATCTACAGCAGCTGTGTAGCGACGAGCTCATGAATCATGAATTCTTGCTAATTTACCTACTTAATTGGAGCCACTCGTTTAATTTGTGTCACTTGACTAACTTGAGTAGCTGACTTGACTCGAGTAACTCGCTTGACTTAAGCGGACAGCACTGATTGCAGGAGAGATGTTTCTTAAGTTACATGGATGGAGACTCTGCGGGAATCAGATCCAGCTGCAAAAGAGGATGTAACTGAAAAGCTAAAGGACGTTGTCGCAGCTGTGTGCATTAACGAGTGGAAAGCGGAAGGATTGGCCGAAGTACACCAGAGTAGTGCAGTGACAGTTATCGAATTGACAGAGATTAAGCATTACCAAAGCGAGGCAATCAGCCTTGACGATACTCTGGCTTTTCGTATGTGTACTGGAAAAGCCACTTGGAAACTCAGACACCGGCCCAAAAAGTCAACAGTCTGGAAAGGGTATGATCAGTTGGTTTGACTTGGTTTGACTTGGTTTGACTTGGGTTGAAATATAGCAAGAAAAGAAATCAAGAATATCGTCGAACTTGGAGGTAATAGAGCACTAGCGAAACAAAAATATGCTTCCTAGTAGAACTGATACTGGTTCTTGAGTTGTTGGGCTGAGGTGTTCGAGTTGAGTAACTCACTTAACTTAACCATCTGTGTCCGAAATCCAAGTCTCTATAGAATAGGAAAGAATGTTTGATTTCCAGTCAAACATATTTTCTCTCTAATATAAGTCCTACCATAGCCGAAGGTCCTTAAGGCGCTAGATGATGTGGACTCTTGATTCGGTGTTTTGGCTGCAAAATATGGTAACACATAGCGACAGGCCATGCTCTTGATTCAGGACTTAGGAGTGTATCACATATCATAGAAGGGCGAAGAAGTTCAAGTTATGGTCTTTCAACAAGCGCGCTTTAAATATATTGTTCGTATAGTTCATATCTCCCTTTCGTGCTCTGCAAACATATGGACAATTGGCCAAATTGCTCATATGGTGACTTTTAGTATTGTCTAGTCTGGGTCTGATGGCATATTGCGTCTTGATGCGCTCTCTGTTCCATCAATTCCTCTTGTGATGCCTGCCTCCCCAAGGATTGTGATAAAATTGGCACACTGGCAGCAGATGGAATCACCTCTAACGTGGGCAACAAGGTCCCAGACAAAAACACTTGTAGAAACCTAGTCTCCTTCTCCATGTGTAATCCAGGCAGTAGGATCGAATTTCATCTCAGGTCGATAAATTGGACGATCAAAGATTCTCACACGACGAGGGAACGAGAATTGCAACCAAATCTACTTTGCAACAAGCACAGTAAGCCCTTCAATGCCTGCACAAACGATAGATATGACCTGGCCAGGTGCTGTTATGATTATAGCATTATATAGTTGTAAATACTCAGTTTTCTATCGTATATGAAGAGTCTACCGAGTGTCAGTAGTCCACGAAATAGTCTCTGATCTCTTAGGATAATGCTTGCTTCAGAAACAACATCTCTCGGTCCCTGTTAGTTGAAATTGGTTGAGAAATTTCTAGAATTTGGGCGAGTGTCGACTGAAAATAATCGGGTTTCCCCAAATAGGATTATATTCCGGAAAGGCCATCTCATAATAGTCATCTAGTCTCAAAAGAGGAAGTACAGTAACAAAAGCTAGCGGGCGGCACTACTGCAGTTCTTCTTCCCTTTTCTGACTCATGGAGCCATCTTGATTGTGGTAAAAAGAAGCTAACCGCTGTCACTACTTAGTATCCACCTCATAGACTATCCACAACTCTCATCAAATACATACATGAATCAAGCAACACATCTTACCCCTATCTCTTCAAGCCCCTTCTCTCTCTCTCTCACACGTACGCACAGCAACCAAAGGAACCACAAGCGCACCACGCGCTCAAAATGAGCAAGAAGAAAGCAGACGAAGGATTCATTAAAAGATCCAGCATCTGCATGAAACAGCTCTCCAAAAGTCCAAAACGGCACACAAACCATCTCTCAAATTGCCAGCCTTCTCTCCTCCACTCTCTCTCCACAGTACAGTATTACTTCCGATCCGATAAGCAGCCACGAAGGTGCATAACGTGCGTGCGTGCATCCGCGAAAAAGAAGTCCTCTCTCTGTGCATGTTCCAACATTATTTAAGCGTGCCATAACTTCGGAGCCCACCCGGCCGGGCGTGGGCGTGCTCGTGCTTCGTCACCTCACTTCGAAAAGGTGGTGCAGCCGCCGGCCGACGGAAAAAAAACTTTAAAAATGCGGCATCGAAGGATCCAAGGCAAAACGTTTGCATTTCCTCCTTTCGGCCAGATACCTATGCAAAATTATCAAAAATCAAAATATCATCAAAATCGACAGCATCGCGATTCCATCTCCAGAGACGGACCGACCCGCTTTCCTGCTTTACCCTCTTTTGATCGCCTACTTACTCTCTTGCCCTTTATTTTTAAAAGCGACAGTACAGTAGTGTAAACAGTATGAGTAAGTTGTACGGTAGAAAAGAGAAAATAGATATGTATGACAGTACATGACCCAGGGGCTGGCCAGACCCGAACCGTGTGTATAACAACATACGTTAGTGCTTCGGTACATTGCACTCTCGTACGAGGCCGGTACCACTAGGTAAGGTAGTGAGTCCTCCTTTGGGTCTTGCACACTGTACGCAGTACGGATTACTGAGTCGACCGGCTACTCGACTCCAACATCAACCGACGACAAAGCCGATGACACATTAAGAAACAAAAAACTCTCAAATGTCATTATCAGTGCATCGCATCGTGGGTTTGACATGAGGCCTTGCAATGCTTGCATGCACCCTGCGTTACGTACTCCAAATCACGGAACGGGTAACCCGTGGTACGGATAATTGATGGCAGTAGGTACAGGTACATACAAGAGTCGTAGCCCTGCATGAAAAGTAGATTGGGTTGCTTGTGGAAGTTGGAACAGAATGGACAGGAAAAAAAAAATTGTGATGAGGTGTGATGTGATGGCTTACGGGATGTGGTCACTGGACCTTGGAGAGCCCGGTGGACGCATTAATGTGTCATCGCCTCTTGAATCATTGCATTTACCGGTTCGTAGATTGGATTCGTACTTCACACCTACCGATACTGGGTACTCCTATGTACTGCACAGTAGAACCTCCTTCCTCTTGCCGACCTGTTCGTCCGTAGCTGAGCCTAATAATTGTACGAGAAAGAACAAGGGGCATGCGGGGGATCGCGTGCAGTGCGCACACCAACAACGCCAATGCCAAGTAATTCTTTTGAGAAGGAGGTATTTGCTATTGCCTTCGAAGGCGGCCCATTACAGCCCATTATAGCCCATTATTGGTTGGCGTGCACGAAGGCAATAAAAGATCAGTTCCAATGACAGGATCCGTTGCCAAATAAACAAACACGACTGATTCTTGCGTTGCAATGTACGAGGTATGGGCAACGGAATCGCCGCTCCTTGTGAGCCACGGCGTGCGTTGGTCGTAGTGTAGCCGCCGTTGGTAGGCTGGTTCAGCCCAGCATCCAGGGGCCATCCATAAAAGGAAAAGTTCTAGAAACAATAGAAGACAAGGGTTGAGACTTCTGGCGCCGTTCTGTCGGGTGCGAAAAGCTTGGCTGGGAGATCGCGTATTCCGGATTCTATTACGGTATTGTCATTATTGTTGAAAGAGCCTCCAGTTCTCGTTTTCTCGGTGAGTTTTGCTGCCAATGTGGCGAATAATAGACACCGAGTAAGTTTATGTGATACGGAGATGCGCGACGGTGACGAGGGAAAGCTCTGCATGGGAGTTTAGATGGAGAGAATCCCTCGGCCACAGGCTCTGGGGGCTCGTCGTAGCTTTGGGAGTCTCTCGCTCTGACTACTGTGAGTGATATTTTCCGCACAGGAGGTAAGAGATGAGATGGCATGTGTGGTGATCTCTTTCTAGAAAGTCAACTGGTGAACAGTGAGACGGGCGAGAAGGTCCGCGCAAACGCCCAAAGTTGTACAGGGTATTTCGTATGCGCGCGCAAGATGAAGCAAATGACGGGCCAGAGTTGTAGGCTACTTGACTCCTAATGCTTAAGCCTCAAGTGCTGCAACGTTTGTTGGCTAGCTCCAGAGCTCCAAATCTCGTAACTTGGACGCGTTAGACTTTGATGCCCGCCAGCCACGAAGCCATCGCCAACCTCACACTTGAGCTTCTATGATTATTATTCTCTACTGCAGTACAAAGAACCTCGGCGTCAGTGGCCCGATACCCAATTATTCATCACGATCGTCACCACGCCCTCCCAGCTTGGCGACTTGGCGACTTGGCGTCTCTCCACTCCACTCCCTCCACTCCCTTCACGCAATTCGTAAAGCGCGAAGGCGCAACCGCGCTGTCATCCGTCACGAGATAAGCGCCATCTGAATGCTGTATACTTTCGGACTGTGCTGTATGTAGCTGTACTTCGTAGAATATGAGGTGACTCAACGATGTCAGCCAGAAAGTTGAGGAGCAAGGGAGAACCTGAGAGATGTCGTGAGATACGGTCTCCTTGACGTGAACGTGCTCTCCTGGTGGCTCTCTCCTGGCCGTCTCCCCTCTTCCGCGCCCTACACGCCCCTCTTATTACCATGGACAGGCTGTAAAGCGGCCACCGGGAAGCACGGCAAGAATTGAATGCCAAGAATATAGAAAACGTTGATCGTGGGAATGGGCCGTTGTGATTCGCCACTGGGCAAAGCTTCGAGAATGACGGTCCTTGAAGGGAAGCATTCTAGAGCGTTTCGGGTTAACGAAGTAAATTAACATCCCCTTGTGTCATCGGAGAATTGTTTTTGAAGAAAGAGAGGGGGATGATCATGATGACATATCTCCAGCCATTATTACTATCTATCAACGCGAAAATAAAGTGATGATTGGGCATGCTCCTGTATCCAGACTCTCTCTGATCTCGCTGCAAATGTTTCAGCGCTTTTGCGCTGGCGTGTACTGTACACTGTGCCGACGAATCAGACGGATGGATCTTCAACCTCATCAACACCCGAAAGGGTCACCTTCTAAGCGTGGTGTAGCTTCTGGAATGGAATGATAGCAGGCATGCTATGATGCTGGCTTGGAGTTTATGCAGCAGCAGCACCACCATGGAAAATGCCACGGTGGGGATATCTTGTGGGCTGCTGCTCGCTAGTCACATATGATCAAATCATGAGCTGGTTGCTCGTGTGTTGTGCATAAAAAGATCGGCGGACGATGTACGAAAGTGCTATATTATTTATTAACTACTTCTGCGATATGATGCCACACACTAAGCTCTTCAGCAACCATCACCAGATAGCTGCGTCTCCATCGACTGGATCAGCTTTGTCCTGGATAAAGAGGATGGGCAGGGGAGTTTAAAGATGGGAGATGAAATTGATGAAATTGAAGCATGCTTGGGTCTCGGTAGTCGTCGTGTGCCTGTCTTGGAGTTCGTCCTGATGCTTTCGGCACTTGGGACTGACAGCAACCAGACCGGCGTCCCCGAGATGTGAGAATGGCAACGGATCATTCGTCGCATCTGCCGGACTACGGCTGGTAGCTGTTTTCGTCGGTCGAATACTCTAATATATCATATTCTTGGTAAGTAGTCGCAATGCGCATTCACGATAGCGTAGGGTAGGAGATTAGAAGGGTAGGAAAGTAGATCTGGGATCGTGGATTAATGAAAAGAAGAGAGGAGGTAAGGTAAAATACGGGTGGAATGAGATTCTGGGTGGTCAGACACGCAGGTACGGGAGCGTGGCAGCAACGTTCTTCAGCACCTTCTACTGCATTTCGGCGGCTTTGGTACAGTAAGAAGGGAGGGATGGATGGCACATCAAGAATGCGATACTCTTATCAATTAGAATTGGAATCAGAATCAGAATCCGAATCAGAATCATCCCCAATACTGCAAACAAAAGCTGAAGCCTGAAGGAAGCAAGCAAGCACACAGCCAATCGTCCACCACACTACGACACTTCGTCACACGATATGATTATGATTAATTATCCTGTCATTATTTTTCCTTGGTGCGCGGCGACGTGAGATGTGTTGTGTCTCTTTTCAGGCGATTCCCACTTCCCACATGCCTAGGTTTCCCTTGCATCGCATGCCTGCCTGCCCTTTTACCTGCCCTTCACCTTTACCTTCCTCGTAAGGGCCCCGGTTTTCTTACAGATAGGAAGGCCGCAAAAACACGCTGTTCTAAGGCCGGACAGGGATCCTGGTGCCACAAGAAAATATTCGGCTTCGATTTGATCCATGCTATGCCGAATGCGTCTAGACGGGCCCCACTTGGCCATTGGGCCACAAAGACCTGGCGCAGACTTAGCAGGCTTAAGCAGACTTGGCGCCTTCTAGTGTCCTTCTAGCGCGGCACTGCTAGCCCCACAACACTCGCCGTCTCAGAGGCCTGCAGGCCTGCAGGCCTGAAAGAGGGAAGAGACAGTCGTAGCAAGCTCAAGGGCTTGGAAAGGGCTCGACTGCTGGGGGTCCCAAGGGCGAAGCCTTTTTCTCTTTCATGCAACCCGAATCCTCAAACCTCCACTACCAGGAAGGAAACATCACGACGGCCGCCACCCGTCCCTTCGACCTCACCTGTTTCCGACATTCAACCACAACACAACACAACACAACACAACACACGACACGGCGACCACTTCCCCCTCCCTCCGGACGCCGACGACTTGGGAAACCTTATCACTCCTTCACATCCATCCCATCATCAACATCATCTACACCACTCACGAAGCACAGCGAGAGAGAGAGAGAGAGAGACTGAAGAGTCTTGGACAGGGCAAAGCCACACATACATACCACACGAGAAGACGAGACACAGTGACGACTATTACCACCACCATCCCCGACCCAGATCAAGACATCGATCTTAATCTGCTACTGCTTCTTCAATGCGTGTTGATTGTCTGTCAATTCATTAGATCTCGACTTCAATACATGACCGCGTGCTGGTCGCACCAACATCCCTCCGCTTTATCTTACCAATCCACACACTGTCTTTGCCTTTGTACACAGCCTCGTCACCATCGACTTTTCAGCATCGGGGTTCTCGGGGTTCTTTTAACAATATTCTTCTCAACAGACGATCCTTCTTCTCCTTGGGTCTTTGCTCTCCTCCCCTTCTTAAGATACCCGAAGCCCTCTTCTTAGGCTTCAGCCGTTCCTTGAAAATACCCAGACTCAGCTTCCTCTTTGGTCTCAATTTGGAAAGTCGCACCAGTTACTTGATAGACACCGACTTCGCAACAACTCCACATCTCGCAGCCGCTGCTCCTTGCCACTGCGACCTGACTTGCGTTGCTTTGCGACACGCTGTTCCCGTCTGTCGGAGACGCTGTTCCAGAAGCATTTCAACTCACATCGCCTACAGTCGACATCCGTTTTGTGGACGGTGACATATCATATTCATTGGGGAGGTTTTAGTCAGAGGCGCCGCTGCCACGGATACCTGCAGAGCTCAAATCCACACCTTTCTACTTTCTGTCTTGCACGCATCTAACGGTGGGGTACCAAAGAAATCGTTTGAAGCAAACACCAAGACCAGTTTCTTTGACGTCGTCTCTGTACAATTAGCCTGTATTTGGACAGATGTATTCCAGGAGATAATTCTGTTTTCCTTGATACATCACCGACTCTTGATCGAGTGCATTTGGCTGTCCCAAACGAGAATAAATAAAGAAGAAAGCACTTCGTGCCCATGAGATATCTTCGAACCGCAATGCGAAAGTCGAAACACCGAAAACCTCCTTCGCTATATTTACATACATCAACAAGAGATACATCACCTCGCTGCTCGTCCGTCCTGTCGGACTGGGACGCAGACGACGAAGGCTTCATGTCGTCAGGAGAATTCCTGCCTTCGAGGCCATTGAGCCTGACCATACCGGCAGGTCCATACTGCCCTCGGCGGCCAACATTACAAGAGGTGCTGTCTAACAATGCCCCACCACCATGGACACTCAGTGCCTTTATGGCCTACCTGTCCCAAAACCACTGCTTGGAAACACTGGAATTCACTATGGATGCTTCGAGATATACCAAGCACTACCACAGCATGGTTGATAGCGACCCCCACACCCCATTATCACCAAACACACAGGGTTGCGAATATGTGCGCATGTTATGGACCAAATTGCTGGATGCATACATTGCACCAAATGGCCCACGAGAAGTCAATTTGCCATCTGATGTGCGAGATCGATTGATGTCGCTACCTTGTACATACACTCCACCACACCCATCAGCACTTGAGACGGCTGTCAAAATCATCTATGAACTCATGGACGAGTCCGTACTTGTTCCATTTCTCAACTCTGTAGTCTCGGCACGTGGTCCGGAAACATACACGTTATCAAATGACTATGAGATGGATACGTATATGACTGGCTCTTTGGATGAGAGCTCTCTGTCCCCTGCACGATCTCGAAATCGCAAAGATAAGAGCCCAGTCATTGGCTCCGATGAGGAATCTGGATCTAAGTCGCATATTCGATTCTCCCATCACCCTCATCTTTCGGCTGCAATAAGTCGCGGTTCATCTCGCCTCTCAACACACCTTTCTGGATCTTCGGCAACAACCCCAGAAGCTACAGATAGCATGACAGATGATTCTACCAACTCAGCTGCATCGCCATCCGGCTCCGATTTGGAACCCATGACACCACCAACAACACCTCCAACCTCGGACACCGGCTTCACTGGGATGTCCCCATCAACAAGTCCTCGAAACTCGCGCATTGAGGGCAGTGGATGGAAGAAGATGGGTGCTAAGTTAGGCTGGAAGAAGAGCCGATCGGGAGGACATCATGCGAGCTCCAGCACCAGCGGTTCTCATGGCCACCACTCGAGAGAGCCGAGTAACGAGACTCAATGAGGGGGACAGGTCACATCGTTACCTTCTGAATCTTCTGAGAGCCCAACTAACTTGGGGATTATAATTCCTGTATACATGAATCCAGTGGTCGAAAGGAAGATCGAAAATGCCAGTACAAGTCCAGTTCTGTCACAGACCAGTTTGGTTCCTAGTGATGGTTCTTCACCATTGCTGGAAGCTCATCCTGGGTCACCGGTGGATCTCACCGGTCGACGACCTTCTCTGTCAATGGCCTTGGCATCTGCATCTCTCTGTCGACCGAGCGAGAGACAAATACATGACTCATACAGGTTTCAAACATCTCCAGAATTTATAGGGCACTCAGAAGAATTACTCAGAAGGGACGGCGTGGCCGCAAAAGAAGGTAGCAGTATGGAGAGCTTGAGCGAGGCAGAAGCCCAACCCTCGCAAAAGAGGATGCAAGTTACTGGCCCTCAGCCTTTCTACATACCTGCTAGAGTTCCAGAACACGACGAAGTTCATACCATCTCAGCGCCCGTTTGCGTTAGCGAAGACGATATGTCGTGTGACACGGCAATGAAATTCCTCTGTCCGAATCCCGTATACTCCGGAACTTGGATCACCGCATCTCCTCTCACTCACGGGTCACGCTCCTCATTAGCGACAAACACCACCCTTGTTTCGGACACAACTCACACTCGGGCTAGCCTCACAATCGACACGAGTGTTGCAGGCTCAGATGGTACAGCGAGCATGCTATCGAGCTCTGCTGCAAGCGTCATCTCTTCAACACTTTCCACTGAAACCACGACCACCGATATCTATGGCTGGGAAGAGGAACTTGATCGCAAGTCCAGTACTGAGGGTCCGGGTTACAAAGCGTGGGAAAGAGAGCTACCAAGACCACTACCCAGTGGTGGTAGGAGTGGCTATCAGGCCACAAGGGGTCTCAGGCCTATGCCGTGCGGGGTGGAGGAGTTCCAACAATACCGTTACAAGCCTGTTGGCGTGAAGCGGAGGAGTTTGTTGTATCGTGTGCTGAACCTCAGCAGAGAGCACAAGAGGGCAGCAGTCATCGAAGAAGAAAGGGATTCGCCATCGGGCGCTTTCATCGAAACACCGAAACAACTGACGCCTCTCACGTCGGCTATCGGGATCGATTCATGAATATCATATTGAGTTTTCCAGTGTGTCTATGGCATTATTAGCGTTTCCTTTTTTCGTCATTCAAGAGATTCACCACTTTATCATCATTTGTCACGAACGGGAATATGGGAGCATTTGCATTCCGAGGAACTGACGGGAAAACGGGGTTGCAAAATTTATTCAAAACATATGTTTTTAGGGAGGTTGCTACTGGCGTTCTCCGGGGTCAAACTTTATTTTCAGAAACGAATGAGATAGACATTAGGCGTTTTAGGGGCGATCAAGCGATTCCATGGGGTCGAAAGGTTGCATTTGCATGGGGACTGGCACTGGACCTCTTCTCTGTATGGGAAGAGCGTATGAACGAATGAACGGGTCTTTCGATGCATATCATTTGCCATTTTATCATATCATTGTTTGGGTGGTGTGATTGTGCATTACGGTTTGTGTTTTCTTTGGAAGAACAAACAGGGAGCGCGGGAGATAATTAGATGCATTGGGAAGCGCATGCATGATAGGCATGGAGATAAGATGTGTTTGATATGACATATATGGCTGGCTGGGAAGTGAGCGGGTATGATACAGTACAGTATGATAAGATACATATGATGAATATAATATCTATTATCAGCCAGCACTTTCTTGGTGGTTTCATGATTGAGCTTGTTTCCTGGGTTTGTTTAGCCCCTTCCTTTAGGTTATCTGCTTTCTGTGCTTATTGTTAGCTGAGTAGTAAATCCTAACTAACTAACTAGAAGCATCCTTTACAAGCTGTTTCTTGGGATGTGATGAGGGAAGTGGTCTCGGATGGTCGAAAGTGGGTGATGCTTACGGATTCTTTGTTTTGTTTTTGAAAATTTGTTATATTTAGTTCAATTACTTGAATCCTTTCTTGTTTGAGCCTGCAGTTCCTTTTATTTGTCTACCTACCTATGATGTCTAACTTAGGTAGGTATAAAAGAATTAGTGTATACCCAGGTAGGGAGGTACATAAACTCTAGATAATGACATAATGGAATGAATCGCAAGAGAAGAATGGGGAAGCTCCTGGGAAGGGAGCAACAATTTTACCAAAGAGTGAAGAAGTTGGATGGAAGACTGCCTTCCGAGCTTTCTCTTTTGATATTACCTATTCACAAGAAGAAGATAACATAGGTAGCGAATTCTGTACATAGGATTAATTATTTCATTTCTGAAAAATACTGTTCCTGTGATAGTTCTGCAAGAAGGTAGGTCTGGTTTTCTATGTACATCCAACAAGTGCTTGTCACCTATTACCTATACTTGATATAGATATACAGGCAAGTCGTTGAAAATTTCAAATGATATGCGCCTTCGCTATGCTTGAATCGATTCTTCAGACTTTGTGCACATGATTGCGCTCTCTCCCCCTCTATTTTATCTCTCTCATTTCGGCAGGAATATACTCTGTGTAGAGTTGAGAATTGTGAGTCCTGAGGATAGGTCGCAGGAGACTTAGCAGTCTCTTGTCACCGGGAAAGTAGCAAACGCGGGCTAGTTCCTCTATGTCCTCATCATGGCGTGCTTCTAACATCATGTTGGCCATCCTGATTCATTCAGGATGCAAAATCAAACATGAGGAATGTGAGCTGATTGGTCCATAAATAGCAGGATCTCTTAATTCTTAAGAGCCCAAGCTCTGACATTACCATCATCGCCTGTCGTGACAATCATCTCCTCGCCATCTCTGCTTTTGTCGCTATCAAATCTTTGGCACCATGCTACATGGTTAACTTCATAAGGACCATGTGCTCCCTGAAGCTCAGCGATAATAACCCACTCAGTCTCGGGTAAATTATCAGGCCGAGGATGTTGGTCTACTGTTACTTCGGGCACTGTAGCTGAAGATGACGGTTCCTTCTTTCTCTCTTCATAAACTACTACCTTGCCATCCCCGGCAGCGGATACTACTCTTCCACTTTCCTTACTCCAGCCAATACTGTAGATGGGCAGATCATGTGCTGCTGGAAGCGTTGCAGTGCATACCCATGTTTCATTTGCCATAGCTGGACGCATTGTGCTCGGGATGCCAGAGTTGAGATAGGATGGTGCGTTAGGAGGTGGTGGAGAATGTATCTGTGACCAGATTTTTATGGTATGATCCGCCGAGGAGGAAAGGAGTCGAGGAATTCTGTTCTCGTCATCGCTTTTGCTGAACCTTTTGAGGCTGACTTCTGGCTCCCAATTTAGGCTCCATACAGTTCCCTGGTGACCTTCCATTACCGCGAAACATCCCCATTCTCCTTCGTCCTCTTCACGCCAGAGCCGAATCGTGTCATCATAACTCGAACTCGCTAATACTTCTCCTTGGTCATTATATCCCTGTGCGCTACGCCAGCAGACACATTTTATATCTGCTTCGTGGTCTGTCAATACGGCAACGGTCTCAAATTCATCATCTCCTTCGTCGCCGATTTCTTCCCAAATCCAAATCTGTTTATCCCGTGAACAGGAAGCTAACCATTGACCGGAGGGAGAGTAAGCCACAGATTTTATCTCGGCATCGTGGCCTTCGAGAACAATTGAGAATTCCCAGTCTTCATTTGCCTCAGAATCGTCCTCGTTGTTTTGAATAACACCATTCCTTGTAACTTCCAACTCTAATGGTGGCTCCCCACCAATGTCAGCCTCATGCGCATCTTCATTCCCCGTAGTATCCTCTCCTCCTTCCTCCTTCCGCCTCCAGATCCCCATTGTGTGGTCAAAACTTCCCGTCGCGATTGTCAAAACCTTATGACCCTCCGGGGTAGGCTTCCACGCGACAGAGCGCACTGATCGCTGGTGCCCACCATCGAGCTTTGAGTGTAGCGTGAAATTTGTGAGGGAGTAGACGCGTACGGATTTGTCTGACGTCGCAGTCGCGATGAGGGGGAGGCCATTAGGATTTGGTATGGAGACCCAGGCGCGTTCTGAAGAGGGAGGCTTGAAGTCTGCGATCAGAAGAAGTTGTGCTTTGGTGGGGTTCCCGTTGGTGGGGGGTCTGGGGAATGTTGGTGACGCTTCCATAATCGTCGTTTTCAGGTAATTGAATGTGGAGCGACTGTAAGACTACAAGGCTAGCAGAGTCGAAAGATGGAAATTGTGTTTTTTTAGCAGTAAGAGGAAAAGAGAGTGGTTCTGGGAGGATAGGTAGGAGTTCACAATGGCGGGTCGACGATAAGATATTTATTTCTTCGGTTCAGAAGCTCGATAATCAACGAAGTCGCACGGACATTAATTTACTGCTGCTGGCTGGACTGTCCGCAAAGCACGTGCCTCACCTAGCGCCCCAGCTTTAACGACCAGCGACGACTGAACTTCATTATAATTTTCCAACTGGACTGGAATGCACTGATATGGACTGGACTATGGACTAGACTCCACACAAGGTTGCAGATAAGTATTACTAAAGCTTTTTCCTTCTTCCTATATTTTCATCCTGCTTCCTAATTCCAAATTCATTTTTATCTTCGTCTATTCCTCGGATACATAACCCGACTTTACGAATTGTTACAACGTCTCCATAGGCTATCTACTAGCTGTGCCTCCAAAATGGATTCCGAGAGAGAGTCAAACATGCCGCCGCCGCCATGTCCTGAGTCAGATGAGGACTTGGCTCAATATGAGCATGTTGAGTATATAGAGGGCATCGATCCAGAGGAGTGACAAGTAGTACATGCTTCACCAGATGTACCTATGGAGCGTAGAGAAGACCCTGGTGCAGAAACTTCTACCTCACCTCTCCCACAAATGTCCATTTTCCATTCAGTCTTGCCGTCATTTGGAAGTTACGAGGACCGCTATCCTCGGGTTGTCTCCGAGCAGGCTATTCCTCCAGAACCTTACAGAGTTCATTTCAGAGTTCAGGGAGGGAGGGTGGTGTACCTGGAGCAGAGATTTGCTTTACATGTTTACTGCGCGTGGAATCGAAATATTATGTATTCCTTACCCAGACTTGAAGACCGCTTAGCACATCAGGTCCAGAAATGGATACGTGAAATGGATGAAGAGCGCATAAGGACAAGAGCTAACAACAAGATGCGGGCAGAAAGTAACAAGGTTGGATGGCTAAACTGAGCTATAGTATTAGGCATAATAAATCCCCGCGAACCATTTACGATTCATCGGCAAATCCTGATTCACCAAGAGCTTGAGCGTGAATTCAATGCTTTACTTCCTTCATTCCATGGGGATGACTAGGCAGAAAGAGAGGCAAAGCTGGAAAGCAATGAAGCGATCACAAGACAACAACTGGTGGCAGGTGAATACAATTACAACGAAGTTGATCTTGAAGTGCGGATGAGTTTCGTTCATCGTTTAGATGGTTTGATAAACTCACGAAGGAACGATACGATATCGCTAAATACCTACACAAACTTCCCTTTGATTTCTAGCAATGATCCAATCCAAAGCCATAATATACCTCCTCCACTTCCATCTACTGAGGCACTGAACAACGATTTCGATGCCGGGGAAAACTTGGAGAATCGTGCACAGGAGGCAACGAAAGCAAAAGAGCGAATAGAGGCAAGGCAAAGATAGCCAGACCAACCGTCAGACCTAGAGCGAATATACGAGGCGCAAAGACTAGTACATTCGTTTCCACGTCTTGATTGATCGTGCCTAGGATCAGGATCAGGATCAAGATCTCGCAATCACATAAAATCCAGACTCCTAGATCGGAAGTATAAGATCAATGGTCTTTGTGGAAAGGCATCTGATATGCAAGGGAAATAGGGTGGTCAGTACGAATACCAACTATATGAAGTCTGATATCCAAAAATCAACTTAAAATTTGGAAAACAGTGGTGGATAATATAACGATATATGCGTTGAGATGAAAATTTAGCATTGTGTAAACGGAGTTGAAAGGAAAGGCGTTGAGGATTTTGGGCTCCGTTGGACACAATTTAGATACCCAATTACGCGTTGGGATGGAATATTTACCATTGCATGATGGGAGTTGAAAAGGAAAGGGGTTAGTGGGCTCCCTTCTAACCAGTCAGCGAGGTTGTTAATTCTCGCCTGCTCAGAGTCATACTTAGCTGCTGTAGAGCTAGATATAGATAGGTAATTAGAAAGACCTCAAGAGTTTTATCACAACTCGCATGTCCAAAGCTTACCTACGTATTCACTGCCTGATACAACTAAATTCCAGCTCTAGAACAAAATGTAGAAATCGTGATTTTTATAACTTCGGGGCACTTGACAAGGAGTTTTTTGTACCGTGAACTTCAGGACGAACTATCTCCTCTTCCGACCAGCCAAACCAGTGGCCTCTTGAGTTATTCGCTCGTACTTCTGACGGCTGGTGGTGCTTTTGGGGTTTGGGTTACTATAATGTAAAACGGTGAGTGGACATCGGTATCAGTCAAATTTCAGAGTTGACATGCTGCTACTGGTCTAAATCCAACCACCAATCTGGGGTTTGGAATATTTTAAAAGCCACCAAACTACTCGTCGCAACGCGATAAATAACGTGGCATGGAAATGTTGGATTCAAGATACAGAAGAAGCAGAATCGACTCATCTCGATATACAAGCCAGTTTTACATCCTGAACCGACAAATTTCTAGATGAGCACTGAAATACGTCAACCTTGGAAAAGAACTCCCAGTATAACGCTTTTCCCTCACGTGGGTGGAACCTTATCTATCCACCTAAGCAACCTTTTATCCAGGGGGCAAAGAACTTGCGTCGACAATCTCATCGGCGTCCTTGACTGACTCACTTCCAGGCGCATAAAGTGGTGATCGAGGAAGAGCCATCAGACCTGTGCGTTGGGATTCGAGGAGACCAAAGGGCGCGACTAGCTTCATAAATGAGTCAATTCTGCTTGGCTTTGCCGACCTGAGAACTTGTTAGTCCATGCCAAAGATAGCATACTTAAATCAGACTTACACTTCAACAATACAACTGGTTGTGCTGATATCTAGAACCTTTCCACCAAACTGATGCGTAAAATATGTGATTGACCGAAGGTGCTCATGCTTATGTCTAAGTGCTTCACTTGCTGCCAACTTGCTTGGATGGAAGTCATCAGTTTGTGCAAGCTCATCCAAGCGTTTCTGTGCGAATGACTCTTGTTCCTCCAAACTTGCTGCATCGTAACCTGTGATCTCCTTGTGATGCTGCTGTAGCTCCTGAAAGTATTCTGGGCCAAGGATGTTGATTTTTGCAAGCAAGAGTTCGCGTTGAACAAGCGGTGCCTGCGTGTAATCAAGAACTGCCCAGACTGGTACCAAATCCTCCAATTGTCTGCGTGCCTGTTCCACAACGCCGTCTTGACCCGAGAGCACAATTGTCATGCGAGAGAGGTCCTCAATCTCAGTGCTGCAGACGACAAGGGAGTCAATGTTGAAGCCGCGAGCAGCGAGAATACCAGAGACGCGCGATAGAACACCAGGCTCATTTTGGACGAGACAATTGAGGATATGTCGTTTGGGTGGTGCGCTTGACTGTGGTGGCATCTCGTAGAGGATATTTGAAACGGCTGCTTGTGCCGACCATGCTGGCGCATCTGAGGTTGGCAAAGGAGAGATACGGCGATGAATGGCTTTGTATGCTAACGCTGAGGTCGATGGCGCGGAGGACTCATATCGTTGCCATTGCCTCGGGAGAGTGGAGGTTGAGCTGCGAGGAAGGTTTGCGCAGATGGGGAGGGCAAGTATAGCTTTACGAGATGCCATGATTGATGTATATTAGGTAGGTAGGCTCTGTGAAGCCCGTGACAAACAATTGAGCTTCCCCGTCCTTCAATGGCTCCGTTCTCGTTCTCAACAAATGGAAGGGAAGGGAATTGAAATTTAGCCCGATCTCGCACTACCTGGATGAATCACACACATTCTAGCTGTGGGCCGGCCGCAATTTTTCCCCAGACCACCGAAGCGAGGGCTCCTGATACATGTACGAGGCTGAAATGATATTTGACAGAGCAAACCTGAATTCTACCAGGGCCATGATATTTGGCCCAATTCGATTGATTTGAGTGATTGGCTTGGTTTAGGTAACTCGCTTAGTTTCCATTTGAATAGCTTCGTAAGTTTGAGTACTTTATCCTTCGTACTTGGCTACTCTCGCCTGGCGCACTTATTCCATTTTAGACTTGGGGTAGTCACATGATCTGTGTCAAATATCAAACCGTGTGCCTCCGCTTATCACCCGATTCTCAGCCTCAATTTTCCACATCACCCTCTCCAACCGGCCGGAGCCTCATTTTCAGTGCTTGTCGCCATCCAGCGTCGCGCAAATTGTATCCTTTTTCTCGAACCTATATCGATAAAGATGGATGACACCGAGAGACGCACCGCAAAGCGCTCGCGATTCGACCAGAAGGAACCTGAACCCAAGAGAACCTCGAGATTTGATAGACGTTCGCGATCACCACCTGCGCGCAAATCGGAGTCAAGACGCAGCAGAAGCCCTATCGCACGAGCCTCTGATAGCCCATCTACAGAGGCCGCAAAGAAAAGCGGTCTGGATCCTGCTGCCGCTGCAGGTAAGCTTCAACGGGTTGGTTGCATGGGAGTTCGCTGGCTAACATTCTTACAGCTGCTGCCGCTGCCAAGATAAATGCGCAAATCCAAGCCAAGAAGGGCATTCAACATGTCGAAGTCCCCCCTATCCGATCGGTATAATTCCCGCCCCTCGAGAGCTATGGCAGGGCTGACAAATAATAGACACAGAGTCCCGGCGGAAAGTCAGCATCGCCAGGCGCATCTGGTGCAGGTAACAGTGTTGGTACAGTCAATGGTGAGATGTACATTGCAGACGGCGACTACATCAGAGATATCGAAGTAAACGATCTTCGGAATCGTTACACACTGACCAAAGGTTCTACACAAAAGATGGTAAATACTCCTTGTGTTATATTTCCACTGATATATCAGGCTTTTCTTCATAGGTCTAGCATGACCGCGTCCTTATTTCTTTGGCCCTTTTCTCTACTCTTGTGTGGGAACTTTCAAGCTTACCTGAAGCGCGATAGCATTCACTACAAAAACCTCTTTGGCATCTGCTGACCTCCGTTGTGTGACATCTAGATCAAGGAAGAAACCGGAGCTGGTACGCTATACCTACACAAATTCACGTTTTTGAGGAATACATATTGACTTTTGAAGATGTCACCACGAGAGGAAATTATTACCCTGACAAGAGCATGGCCACGGCTGCAGTGAGTTTTCCCTTCCATTCAACGTTTCAAGAGCATGCTAATTGAGACTGCAGAATCCACCGCTGTATCTTCACGTTACAAGCACATCGAAACGTGGACTTGAGCAAGCAGTACAGAAGATTGAAGAACTCATGAAACAGGAACTTCCAAATCTAGTTGACGAAAGACGCTTCCGCAGACGCGAACCAGATCAGGTCGAGAGAGACGAGTTTGGTAGAGTAAGTTGATCAAGGTTCTCGAGATGAGTTTTATTGTTGATATACTATAGCGTAAATGGCCAGAGGAAAAGATTCCCATCGATTTTGAACCGATTCCAGGTTTCAACCTTCGTGCTCAAGTTGTTGGCCATGGTGGTGCTTACGTCAAACATATTCAACAGGAAACAAGGTGTCGTGTCCAGATCAAGGGTCGTGGCTCCGGCTTCATGGAACACGGTACAGGCCGTGAGAGTGAAGAGGATATGTATCTTCATGTTGCGTAAGTAATCATGCACTTTTCCCACTCATTTTGCTGACTCATGTACAGTGGTCCGGATCCAAATGAAGTTCAGAAAGCCAAAGAGCTTTGTGAGGACTTACTCAAGAATGTAAGACAGCAGTATGAGGATCACAAGAGCCGACCACCCCCACAACGCAGTTACGGCGGCAACACAGGTTATGGTGGTGAACGTGGCTATGGTGACCGTGCACCAGATAGATCAAACTCATATGGTGGGAATGGTGGTGGAAATAGTGGTTATGGAGGCTACAATAACTCTCCAGCACCAAATACCCCTGGTGGAGCAATGAGCCCTACATCTGCTGCACCCGGTGCAGGAAGTCCAACGGCTGCATCGGACTACTATGCTCAGTATTACGCTTCCCAAGGTCAAGCAGACCCATATGCGGCTTATGGTGGCTATGCAGCGTAAGTTCTCCTAACACCAGCCCGCTCCTCCCGAATTACGCTGACGTGCCGACAGTTACGTCCAGTATTATCAGCAGTATATGGCGGCCGCCCAAGCAGCTCAGCAGGCTCCACCCGGTGCTCCTAGCTCTGCTCCTCCGCCACCACCAAGTGAGGCCCCACCCGCACCACCTGGAGGATCTGGTAGCTATGGTGCCGTAAGGAAGTCCTCGCCGAAACTTATTCACAGTACTGATTATTATCATCACGCAGGTCCCACCTCCCCCCGGTTTGTAACTACTCGTAGGTAATTTGGGACATTTAACTCGATTTGCGGAAAAAGTACGGCATGGGGTTCCGTGGTAATTGATAGCTCACTTCTGTAGATTACGAGGCATATGCCCAAATAAAGTGGGTTACCCAAATAAGTGAGTTACTCAAATCAAGTAGGTGACACAAAAGATGAATTATTCGACTCAAGTGGGTTACTCAGTTCAAGTGGGCTACTCAAACCAAGTGAGCTACTCAAGCTTGGTGCTGCAGAAGGTCAATCAAGAATGTCAATTCTACTCAAAACATGATTTTCATCCTCACTTCCGCTAGCTAACTCTTCAGCCTCGATATCCTGAAAGGTGAGCCTCGATCCGTATGAGATACATAATTCTTCGCCACTTTTTATATCTCGCAATGCTGTATAAGTGATCAACAAATTCGTAAGATCACGCTTCCAGCCAACATTCTGGCGCATACTTGAATGGTTGAACATAGAGCCCAATCCCAGTATGACGGCCTGGGTGGTTTTTGGTTGCTTGCATGGCCCACTCAATCCTCGTGTCTGAGACCCAGTTGGAGCACCAGGAGCATTGTAAGGCCAGTTGCTATGATTAGTTAGTAATAGTTGAGCGTATAGTGGGTGGTAGGCAGCCTACTAAGTATAATTGTATAAATTTGTTTTCCGGATGTGCTCTTTGTTTTCAACTGGGTCAAGTACCAATACTGGAGAAACTTCTAGCACTGTGTGTGCAGGTATGTCTTTGCTTGCAAAAACTCCTCGACCTATTGGAATTTCGCCTGTCAGTTAAAAACTTTACAGCGCTTCAAACAAGGAGCACGCAAGATCACTTAGCTAACACCTTTTGGTGTGTCCATAATGAGAATTAATCCATCCGACCTCTTTAGTGGTATTTCCTTCACAAGACCCTCGGATTCTCGCTCTAGAGGCGCCATTTTGGACGTTGCTGGCTCCTGGCACAATGATGGTAGAGATGTCGGAGAAAATTCCTTATCGCTAGGATATTTTGAGGGGCGCTCCGATAAGCGGTGGGGGGTTCGCAACCTTAAATTCACGAGCGTCAAGTCAAGTGAGTGGTCGTGAGCTTCAGGAAGTAGATGGCTTGGACAGGAATAACAAAATGGCGCATCAGCGCACTACATCAACTGTAGATGGGGTCAAAGAGCCCCATTCCGTCTCGCTGAAAGTCCTGCGGTCCGTCAATCCTACTTGTATTCTTCTGTACTGTATTCTGTCACAGGCACTTGAACTAACCCCCAGTCAGACTCTCTCGACCGTCTCTTTCAATTCAACATCCCCTCCCTACACCATCACCTTCTCCTACATCTCAGGATATCTTGTTTCCTGAAAATTCGGCCTCACTGGCTTATCCTTCATCCGACTCCGAGAACAACTTCATCCTCTCCCCTCTTCTCACCCTCCCTCCTGCCTTTGGGTCCGCCTACGTAGGAGAGACGTTCTCTTGTACGCTATGCGCAAACAACGAGCTCATTCCTTCATCAAGCCCATCAAAAACAATAAGCAATGTCCGCATCGAGGCTGAGATGAAAATTCCCAGCTCCTCCGCACCAATCTCTCTAGAACTCGGGCCATCTTCAGAGGAGAACGAAAAGGAAGGTGGGGGAGAGGATTTGGAACCAGGAAATAGTTTACAAAAAATTGTCAGCTTTGATTTGAAGGAAGAAGGTAGTCATGTACTGGCCGTTACAGTGACTTACTCAGAGACTACGCCGACATCTGGGAGGGTAAGAACGTTTAGGAAATTATATCAGTTCGTGTGCAAAGGGTGCATGGTAGTACGAACGAAAACTGGTATATTACCCTCAGGACCACCGTTAAAGTCATCCTCGGAAAGCGAAGTGGGAAAGGAAGAACCAGGTCGTCGACGATGGGCTCTAGAGGCCCAATTAGAGAATTGTGGAGAGGAGACTATCACGCTTGATGCGGTTTTCCTGGAGACGAAAGAAGGCTTCAAAAGTACGGGCTTGAATTGGGATGTTGAGCGTTCTTTTGGGGGCGATGTTGAGGATATTGAAAGGCCCGTTTTGAACCCGGGGGATGTCCAGCAGGTTTGCTTTTTGGTAGAGGAACTGGTTAAAGGCGAGGAGCCGGAGGATGGAAGGCTTGTTTTTGGAATATTGAGTTTGAGTTGGAGAGGGAACATGGGAAATCGTGGAAACTTGAGTACGGGGAGTTTAGGGTTTAGGTTGAAGTAGTATTTTTAACAGGATTTTTGAAATGAAAAGTTTCGGGCTTGGGTACTGATTAGAGGGTAACACTATATACAGAATCTAGTCCCCGTCTAGCATCCTGAACTTCTTGTCCATTTGTACTCCAAAGTACCGAATCAAGCACCAGATGATGGCTAGTTGCCCTTTCAGAAAACTTTTGACACAACACATCCCGCTCATTCAATTGCTTCGTTCAATGGCTGCACTCATACAACGTTCCTAGGTTCTGGCCGTTTGAGCATTAAGATATTCCTAAAAATACAAACTAAGAGGATGCACACCTCTCGGACCCCTATGGTATGAAATTCAATAGGTCTTGCAAAATCAATAGTGACAACAATTGCTTTATTAACAGTCATCTTAACCGAGGACTTACTGTATTCAGAATCGTATTTCATCTCGTATATTCTTTAACCTGTCATCAAAAGGGTCCTTTCCGTACTCGCACGGTTTATACTCCGTAAATATCTTCCGTACATCTCTTTTAATTTGATCATTCCATGTCAATAACCCGCTCCGGCCCGCTGCAAGTTATTTATATCATACCAACTCTTCCTAATATCCGATGCCAAACATCCCGCTTTACATGTCGTTTACTTCTAGGTCACGGACGCTTTGGCTTTCAGCCTCACCTTCCATCCCAACTGCCGGGAAACTGCATCATTTGCTCACAGACACCTCTGAATTTACCGGTAGTTACACAGACAACAAGTCTTGAAACCTTTCATCTCATCCGTTTCCGCGCGATTGAAATTACAGCATTTCAACCCAAGGACCCGGTATTCGATAGACGTACTTATATATATGTCCGTGTTCAAGTTAGAAGTCAGGTCCTCGACTTATATTCCTTACTAAGAAATATATTACACGTACAGGAGTTTCCTTGCATTATGAGGCTCACGTGGCAACTAATGTATGCAGCAGCGCCCACGGCTCAAACTTAGATATTTATTGGGACACGTCAACGCGCCCAACTCGGAGTGTCCAAGGAAGGGGAGTCAAGGTCTTAATCCACTGAGGGAATGATGTAATGCATGAATGCGAGCTGGCAATTGATCAAAGGACAGCTCCTGCTACTTGCAGGTGATTTCATCTTGCTTGATTACTCACACAGATCTTAGTTCATGAGATGATGCCAGAGATCCGGGTACCTTAGATCTGAACCTTGTGGTGTAACCTTGATCCTTGGATGCTGTAGGTATGTTTACTTTTTCCTTCGGGCAGTTGGCCGAGGGAGAGAATGAGGCTTGGGTTTACTGTGTGTTTCATTAGATGGAGATTAAATTGTTTTGCATGTGAAAAAGAAAAAAAGGAAGAAAAATTATGATTAAGACAAACGGCTTTGGGTCGAGTTGGATTTGTTTGTATGGCTGAGAGAGGTGGAGTTGGGATTTGGAATAGGGGAGAAGCCCCCTAGAGTTTAACCGAGGACGCTGGGCGCCGAGAACGAAGCAAAATTACCCGCTGATATGGTTCCAGACATACACCTGGCAGGACTTCGTACATATGATATCCAATAATTGACCCGGCAATCTATGTACCATGTACCTTCCATGCCAATTGTTCTATTTTCGAACCACCCTCGATCAGATCCGTCTGCAAGCAAACTGTAAACTGCAAAAATCTAGATGTTTACTGTACTGTACTTCGTAATGCGACAACAATAAAAGATGTTCAACTTTCTCTGCCTGTCCCCTTCTGGTGTTCCCCATATTTTGTATGACTCCGAGCCCGAGGTAACTAATGCAACGCTACGCCTGAGCCGAGAAAGGGTACCTGGAACGTTGCTTTAGGTAGGGTAGGATCTGGCGTGCAAAGGTGTGTAGAAGACAGGCCGTAGTCTTGTTGGGGAATGGCTTCTGTTGTTGACTGCTGGCCTCCGGCTACAATAGCTTCTTAGCCAGTATGTGACGCGTTCAGAGACGGTACGAGAGCAGCCTCTTATGATGGAAAAGATTAAGGAGGGCAGACACGCTCCGGGCTTTGCCTCTTTGGTCTATGGAAATGCTGTCCGCAGCTAATAAGGTAGAAGAACTGTGATGGCGGCCGCCTGAGATACAGTGCATCATCCCACAGCTCTTCTCCCAGGTGACATGCATGGCCGCGGCCTCTTAACCAATATGACTGGGTGAAGAGGCTACCCAATGTGGCATGACAAAGGGCCATTGCTGGCGTCGCGGCTTGATTTGATCCATACAACAACCATTCAATAACATTATTCACTCTAGACCCTCTTGTTCTCGACAATTGCGTGCCTTTTCCCCCGTTGCTTTGATTCTTGCTGTGGTTTGCCATTTCTCTACCTGTAGCCTCCCAGAATCTCAACAAAGGCCGACTCTCGATCCCGATTATAGTAGCCCCCTGTACTGTAGTACGCCTGTTTGTGGTGAAGATCTACTTTTTCCGCTCGGACATCCTTCAAAAAAGAGGATCGACAGCCGATAAGGGTTGTTCACCTTTGCAGGACCCCAAGCCTAAGGGACGAAATTCACACACCGCGACACTGCTTTTCAACTCGAAGACGGTCAACTCATTTTTTCCTTCGTACAAGTACAATACTAACGGTTTGGCCTACATTCCACAACGCTGTACTTCAGAAGCTGCTCTCGCAAAACTTAATCACCGGCTCGGCTGTCCCAGGTACCTCGAAACCCTATCTTTTTTCATACCTACCTACCGTCTACGGGACGTTCTCGTACCAGACGTGGCCACCACCCCACATCTCCATAGGTAGTCCATACTGGGTTTTCGACAAAGTGTGCAACGAGCCAACGACCATCTACTCTCTCTAGCTTGCTTCGTAAGGCCTCACAGCTTTCGAACAGCATCCACCCGCCTTCGCTTGTCGCGGCCCTTTGCTTTTGCTCAACGTCTTGCATGCGTTCATTCTTTCGGCATTCGAAGATTATCTTTTGCATATTACATACACCATTCTTCCATTACCACGGCGAGCAAAGCTCACGTTAAACCTTTTCGATGCTGTACTAGTCGAGGAACGGAACGCGCTCGAACTCTACGCACGGCAGTTCCTTCTGCTGCCCCACCCCCTAAAAAATCGCGCGCTGCTGCAAGAACAAAAAAAAACGGGTTGAAGGAACAGAGCGTGAACGTGGGATGCCATGGATTCCAGCTCGGCCCCTTTGGCAGATTACTTTTGGATCGCGGGCATAGATTCTCTATCCTATGGCGAGGACCTGCCTTTTGCGAGTCCAAGGTTAGGAGAGAACTTGGGATTCAATGGCGCACCACCTCCGTCACCTAAGGTCGAGGCTACAATAGAGGAGGGCAGTGAGGGAGAACCTTCGAGTCCAACATCGAATGGTGGTACCCCCAGCAAAGGCACGGCTCGACATTCACGCAACAACTCCTGGAACCGTCTCAGCAAACTGGATGCGCGGAGTTCGATCCAGACCGTCGATGACCTCGATCCTCCTACAAATAGCAACCGGAGTAGTATGACAATCAAGGCTGGGCAGACAGGGCAGAATAACAGCAATGGAATAGGTCTTTCGGACTTCGATTTCGACAAGGCGTTACTGAAGTTTGCTAGCGAGAGGGAGAATTTTCTGGATGATCTGAGTTTTAGTGCTGGGGCTCCGACACAGAACAGGCCGCCTATGACGAGTCCGATACAAAACAACAGAGCGGAGAGGCTGAAATTCGACGATAGTGATGGGTGTAGCGTAAATGTGGTGGGAAAGAAGAGTCCCCTGCGGAGTGTCGGTGGCAGTATAAGAAGGAAAATCAGCTTCAGGGATATGAACAGCGTGAAAAGACAACCTTCTATGATAAATAGGACATGTAAGTCTGGATTCAAGGGCCCATGGCTCGGTACTTCAACTATCTTTATATCTATCAGAATTACAAGTGTTTTCTGCACAATTTCTCTCTTTCAAGACATTGAATTTGTGAGCATATGCTAATCTTTTGTTCAGCCTCAGTACGAACTTCGAGACGGATGAGTAATTACAACTCAGTAATCCCTCCCCCCTCACCCCTCAACGCGGATCCAGATATGCACCCTCTCAAACGACGCTTTGAGCCTGTTCTCCTCGATAGGTATCCTCCGAAGACGGCTGTAGATGAAGTGAAGCGGAGAGGAAGGTTTCCGGACTACGTACCTATGTTTGCGTTTCCTAATGATATAAATATTGTTTCGGCAGACGAAAGACCTCGATCAACGTGGCATGGATTTGCAATGACCTCGGACGACAACTCAAAAATATACGGTATCACAGTGATAGTCTGGATGCCCTTGCACCAAGATGCTGCTGCGAACGTGGAGCGGAGGTGCGAACAATGGCGACAAGGCCATATGACTAACGAAGAACGAGAACTTGCCGCGAGCCTAGGAGAGAGACTAGCATTAGAAAGAGCACATCTGTCACAGCTATTAGCGAAACTACCTGGTGCTGTATCCGGCTCGGCTGCAAGAGAGGCCTTAGAGGAACAAATTAGTGCGGTGGAGGAGAAGATTGGTCTGATGACAGATATGTTACGTCCTGTACGGCATGGCGCCGCCGCGAAGATTGACGGGCTTACGGATGGTGAGACTGGACTTTGGACTCCACGCGCTTATGGAATTCTTGGCAGAGATTCCGGCCTTACGAGCTTTTGGAAAGAGTGGTTGCGGGCAGTTGTGGTTCCTATGGCTGATGGCGGCATATTAAGAGTGCCTGCAAGTTCTCCTAAGGTTGGCCGCTGGCAGCCTTTAGAGCGCTACGTCGTCAATCTGTGCACCGAAGCTCTAAGTCCGATATCTTCGAAGACTCAAGTCGAACTTGCAATCCGAGAATTACGCCTATTTGCAAGGAAAGAGGCTGCGAACGAGCTTCCTGATTCCCGCAATACGGACCTCTATGCCCTCTTCAGATCTCTTACCATACCTAATATTGTGGCATTGCTTGAATTTGCTCTTTCCGAATCGAGGATCATTTTCCTATCATCACATACAGCTATGCTGCACCTTGCGACTAAAGCTTTAGCAAGCTTGCTCTACCCCTTGAAATGGGCAAGCATTTTCATTCCGGTCCTTCCTGCAAGATTGCTTTCGGCACTTGAGGCACCTTGCCCCTATATTGTAGGGATTGAGAGGCGGTACGAGAACATAGAATTACCGGATGAAGACTACGTTTTGGTAGATCTAGATCAGGATATCATTGAGTCGACTTCTACACCGGTTTCCTTACCAAAACAACAAAGACGAAAGCTCATTTCCTTGCTCCAGCTCGCTGCTCCACATCACAATAGCCGTGGGGTGGCAGTGGGACCGCCGCCTTATGCTATTGAAACATTTCCATATGATGCATTCTCAACTGAGAACCCAACATTATTCACACAAAATGCTGCAAGGAGCACTCTGGGAAAATGGGTTGGCCAAAACTCGACAACCTTTGGCGATCCAGATCCACCTTCTGTAACTAAAGTCGCGTCTGTTTTCAACGCCTTTTTGCAGAACAAGAATGATCATACTCGGGTAGAACGCCCATCAACAAGTAGATCAAGCAGAGGAAGCCCTCCTGCCTCAGAATCACCAACAACAGACAACTTCCCAGCCTTCCCGACAACACCCACAACACAAATTTCTCGAAATGATTCTGGCTTCGCTTTAGCAGCTACACTGAGAGAAAAGCGATCCGGCCATTTCGATGGTACATCTAGACGAAGCTCATCATTTGGTATGGAACGAGCACCTACCCTCCGCCGTCCAAGCATGCCATTTAGCAATGGCCACGGCCCAAGCCTTTCAGTTTCTGCTCTCTCGATGAGCGATTCAAAGTCGACTTACGGCTACGCTCCATCTACCTATGCTCCATCAACACTAGCAGCCTCGACAATAATGCCAAACATGCTCATGCAACCTGTTCGCAACACAGATACTACTATCTGGGTGGAAGGTCATTGCTTCGTCTTGCATAGACACGATACCCAATCCGTCTGTTCCATCTGTGACGAGAGACCTGAAGGTGATGGAATATACAAATGCACAAGCTGCACTACCATTGCCCATGGCCGCTGCCTGGGCCAAGTTTCCCTCGTCTGCCCATCAGCCTTCCATACAGATCGCGTGCGAGCGGCATTCGTCCGCTGCTTTGCAAGTCTATTCTACACCTATAGGAAGTATATGAACCGGCCTTCACGGGAACAAAAGAGTAGCGGCCAGCTTTATGGCTTCGACATGGATGGTTTCATGAAGAGTTTACCTGCCGATCAGCAAGAGTATGCAACTATGCTGAAGCAAACACAAGGTATTTTAATTCTTCAATCGACATGAAAGAACCTTACTAATGAATCACAGCATTCAATGAGTTTATCCACGAGCGGGAAACAATTTCCTCGAGTGATCCCCGCGTCGCGCTCTTCGACGCAATAATAATCTCCAAGCGGGCCCGTGGCTCATTCCAAACCAAGAACCCCCTGTCCCTCTTCTCCTCAAGAAACAGTTCTCGGCACCAACAGATCTCCTTCCTCGATGATACTTCGGACCATCTATGGCGTTCTGCAGCTGTTCCTACTCCAAGCGCCAGGTTCCCACCGGGTGTTGATTATAAAACTATTGTTTCACGGATACCTGCTCGCCTGGACCCCAGCTTGATGAAGGAGCCAAGAACTATCCAGGGCGTACCGAGAGTTGATGGGCCGGGAAAGAGAGTTGGGCGGAAAGCGGTACCGAGTATGCTGGGTGTTTCCGGTGGTGGTCCTCGAGTGCCATCCAGATAAGACTCCGCTCTAGAGTTTGAGTAGAGCCTGCAGAAACCACGAGTGCAACCGCTAAGGTCACTATTTACGAAGCTTGCGATAGAACTGGGGAGAAGACAAAAGTCACGAAGCACGGGGTATATGTGTGTGTAAGATAAGATAAGCTAGGATTCCCCTATATGGTTCTCTCGATCAACAAACAGCAAGCAAGCAAGCCAGAAGGAAAAGGAAAATCGTCACGAAACGAACGAGGCGAGCAAGAACAGAAAGCATATTTGCACTTTTTTTTTTTCATTTTCTCAAAGGTGGGCGCATTGGACACACTCCATCAATTCTTGCAAATCTTTTCGGGGGCATTTGGTGTTTCTGGATTATGGGGGTTCTCTCTATCTTTGCCTATTTAGCCTCCTTCCTCTCACACACACACAACAATACAATGAAATGGAGGAACTTGAATTGCGAATTGAAAAGTTATGCGGATCTATTTTTGCATGGCGTCGGCTAATTATTGGAAGAATGAGAGCCAAGTAACGTAGCGAGCGAGTTGGGAGATTGCCAATATTGAAGATTTTTTTCGTTTCTGTTTGTATTTGTGTTTGACTTTTAAGTGAATACCTAGGTAATGTAACTGTTATTGGAGATGAGTGAGGATTTGGATGTCTTAATAGGTAATGGAGGTACCTGCTGCTGGGTGTTTTGTCAAATAATAAACAGCTACTTGCAGACCCCTGCCGAATTCAATTCAAGTCTTCATGGAAAATTATTAGGTGGAGAAAAGTTATGATAGGAAGGGGGCTTCTGTCTGTACGTGATGACAGACAGAAAGGAGAAATAAAAATCCATTGCTATCTATAGCACGAGGACGAAATTTCTCTTTTGAGAGACCATCGTCACAATAGCCTCGAGGTTATTGGTATTAAGTCAATGGCTGACGGCGTTTCTTACCTTCGTACAACGAAAAACGCCAATATGCGCCACTTTAACAAATCCAATAACCGTAATACCATGCCATGCTTTTTATGTACCTGTCGCTTGATACGACCAAATGCAGCGCAAATCAAGGTGACCAGTGCCGTAATGCAATATTAACATCCCTGGAGTGCAGCTTATCGTAATTTTACAGATATAGACTCTGAGCAGAAACAATGTCTCTCCGGATTTTGGTGAGCGATTCTTCGAATTTACCCGCAAGTTCGTCGGAGCCCATAACCTTGGCGGCTTGGGCCATCTGGCGGAGCAGTTCTTCAAGGCGGCGGAATAGGCGAATGAGCGAGCCTTCGTAGACATCTGTCATTTTGCTGTAGTTACGCGTTAGCTTCATATTAGAAGTAAAGAAAGGATCTGGGCATACCAAATCTCAGCGAAGCTCTTGCCAGTTGACCATGCCAATACAACTTCCATCAGCTGGTATTTGAATCCTTGCACGTATTCTTCTTCGTTCATCTTGATCTTGCTCTCTTGGCTCACCTTCGCAATTATCCGGGCCTGAGCCTGAATTTCGCGGAAAGGTTTCGCTAATTCTTCTTTGAGTGGGGGACATTGGCTTTTTTCTTCAAAAATAAAGCATGAGAGTACAGCTGCACAGACTTCAGGGCTCATCTCGTTGAAGAAGCGGTTGAAAAGAAGTTCTGATAAGAGAAGTTCGTGTCCATCGCCAGTGGAGGAGATTTCGCAAGCGACACGTGCCTTGAGTTGCACGACTTCTTGATCGTTGATAAAGTCGAGACGACGGAGGACTCGTTTGCGGGATTTAAGTTCGTCGAGCTGCATTATACTCAAAGCCGCCGTAATAGACTTCTTCTTTTCTTTTATCTTTCGGCCAATTTCTATTTTCGCGGCATATTGGTTGTAAAGCTCTGGAAGGCGTGGTGAGTTGTGTAGTGGATTTGACAGAAGGCGTGACTCTAGAAGTTCAATCTTGCGAAGAAGCTTCTTGAACGAGTCATCGGTTATGCCCATGTTCTCGATAGGATCCAGAATTGCAATACCATCGGGGAATCGACGTTTCACTTCGTCAATAGATTTGCGGACAACATTGCGTTGGTCAGCTGAATGAAGTTCCTTGGGAAGGAATATTCGAACATGGCCGATAGCCTCGATGCAGGAGAGAAGTACTGGTACAACTTCCATTTTACCCTTCTCTCCCTCTGCAGGAGGTTCAATACCAGCTGGCAAATCTGTTTCGGTCTTCGTGCCAACGGAAGAGTTATCTGATACTGGGAGAAGTACATCGAGAATGTAAGATTGCTCAGGAGGATATTCGCCAGGTATCTGGCCCTTGGCAGATCGACGTTGGGTGAACTTGACTACAGCACCCCAACCAAAGTCATGGTCCAGATATTTGATATGTACTACTCGACCGGGTTGCATGAACTGCAAGCAGTAGTTAGGGTGGTTGATAACATCTCGCATGTCTTTTGAATACGTAGTGAGTTGCTGTCGAAGGTCGTAGTACTCTTTGATGGTTGCTTCGTCGGCGATTTCCAGGTTGTCCCTCTCTGTCTGTAATTCCTGGAGCTCTAGTTCTAGACCAGAGACACTTGAGGTATTTTGGAATTGGTAAAAGCAATGCTCCAACATGAATTCTGGCGAGATACCCTCCACTCTCATAAGATTAAGAATCATATTGTAACCAAGGTAGAAGGCAGAATTGAGCTTGTCTTGCTCTCCCCGGACGATTTCCTTCGCAGTCGCAGGCTCCATCTTATTATCGATCATCATAATGACAATTCCTCTATCGTCCAACCCTCTACGTCCAGCGCGACCAGACATCTGTACGAATTCTGACGGAGTCAGATATCGCGTAGCAACACCATCAAATTTCTCTACACTAGTGAATACGACAGTCTTAGCAGGCATGTTCAAGCCAATAGAGAATGTCTCCGTAGCAAACAAGACCTTGATCAAGTTCTCTTGGAACAGGATTTCAATTGTCTCCTTGAGAATAGGTAGCAGTCCGGAGTGATGAACTCCGATACCACGACGAAGAAGTGGCAGTATGTGTTGGATCTGAGGAAGAGTCTTGTCTTCTTCCGACAGCGACTCGATTGCACTCTCAAAAACCTTCGTCACCATAGCCTTCTCTGACTCATCATTGAAAGCCATGGTACTCATTTTGAGTGCATAGGCCTCGCACTCTCTTTTGCTAAAACTGAAGACAATGACAGGGTTGTAATGCTTCAGCATGATCATTCGCACAATCTTGTAGATATCTGATTCTCCACCATTTCCACCCTTGTTGGTCTTCTTGTCTTTTCCTTTGCCTTTACGTTTAGCATTAATGTCCGCTGGATCAGCTCCTTTCTTGTCTTCTATAGTAGCCATAGCCTTTTGGAAATTGTCTTCTCTAAAGTTTCCTTTCTCATCCACAATCAAGTGGATACCATCGGCTCCTGCAGGGAAGAAATAGTGTTGCAAAGGTGTTGGGCGGAAATCAGTGTACACGATGTGACAAGGCTGATTATGTGTCTTGGTGATCCATTCTGCAAACTGCATTGCGTTCGGAATCGTAGCTGACAGAAAGACATAGCGTACTTTGTCTGGCAACAAAATGATTGTCTCTTCCCATACAACACCACGATTCTTGTCACGCATGTAATGAATCTCATCAAAGACTACCCAGGCAACCTCTCGCATGATCTCAGAGCCTCGGTACAACATAGATCTCAGAATCTCTGTAGTCATGACTAGACAAGTTGCTGTTGGATTGATCGTGACATCTCCTGTCATAAGACCGACATCTCCAAATTCCGCAGCAAATTCTCGGTATTTCTGGTTGCTCAGGGCCTTAATTGGACTCGTGTAGATTACCCTCTGGTTGTTCTTCAAGCTCTGGGCAATGGCGTACTCCGCAACCACTGTCTTCCCTGCACTAGTGTGTGCCGAAACCAGAACACTCTCCTCACGCTGAATTGATGCAATCGAGACTTTCTGAAAAGGATCCAACTCGAAAGGCCATTTCCGCGCTGGTGTCTCCGGCGCCTTGTGTTGCGAGATGGGTATGTAAGGATAGTCGGGAGGTAAGGAAACTTGATGCTGGATGTTATGCTGGAGAACCAAGGCGCCATCCTCCTTGCTAGCTTGTAAGCCTGCCGACGCAGCGACTTCTCGCGAAGCTTCGGTTTGGAAGGCATCTGTAACAACGGGCTCAGCTTCAACATCCCTCCGCCGTCTCTTACTTTCTTTTCTTTCCACAGCATAGTCGTCTTCCTCGACTACTGTCGCCGGTTCCTCGTCCAGCATTTCCTCGTCCCCATCTTGAGTCTCGACGACAGCTTTTATTTCGCCGCTCGCTTTTCTCTTCTTGTTCTTATCTTTTTTCTTGTCTTTCCTAGACTTCTTGTTGCTGGTATCCGCCTGCGCTGGCTGCGCCTGAGGTTTATCATCGAAGACGTCGAAAAGATCATCCATCGTGGTGCGATTGTCACGTATGGTTGGCGTTCTTGGATTTGCGCTCCAAATTGGAGTTGGGAATCAGGGATTGTACAGAATGTTCAGTCAAAATAAATTGATAGATTCGCGCCTGAAAACATTTTACCGCTTCGGCTTAGCGCGAAGGAAGCCACGACCCGAGCTCTCCTGGTGCTCAGCATCGAACGATCAGCTCAACCCAAACCAAACCACCAAACCAATCCTACAAGGTACCTACACACAGCCAACCCAGCCTCTAACCTCTTCAAATACTGCTTCTTAAGCAGCAGTACCAATTGGCGCATCAGAACGCTAATTGCGATGACGCAGATGTTATCCCGAGCCGCAGTCCGCGCTTCCTCAAGCACCGCCATGGTCGCCCGTCGTGGCTTCCATTCCACTCGTGCCCAGATGGGTTCACCATACCATTACCCCGAGGGACCTCGAAGCAACATTCCATTCAATCCGTTAACGAAGTTCTTTGCTTTCAGATACTGGACATTCATGTTCACTGGATTTGGTAACTTCCATTTTCAACAACTCATTGAAAGCGGTAGCTAACACATACCCAGCGGCACCATTTGGTGTTGCGTACTGGCAGACAAACAAGAACCAGTAAATGAAGACCTTGGGTTTGGTGGGGTTGATGATGGGGGACTAGAAGGCGTGGAAAGAGGGATGGCGGGCCTGTACATCAGATGGACTGTATTGGGAATACATCAAATATGACCGCAATTTTTCTTGCCCCCAAGTGTCCAGAACGTATTTACAAAGAAGACTCTGAACCTCGGGGCAATTGTGATTGTTTATTATACAATGACATTTATTCAGTCAGCAAAATAATCTACAACTAATCACACAACTTCCTTATATACAGCTAAATATAGCGTAGCCTTACAGGGCTCCCAGCAGCCAGTCATTGCGCTTGTCTAAATTATCATCTCCATCGAGAATTCGACGCATCACCGACATTGTGAAATCTAAATCTTCTCCCTCGGGATTCCACCTCTCCTTCAGTTCCTCCCAGACATCGGTCATTCTCGACTTTCCCGAGCACTTCGCAAAAGCCTTGAGCGCCCAAATGGCTATCCATCTCGAAATATACAAGTCATAGGTTCCAGCATCAATGGCCTGAAGAAAGGCCTTCCACACACTCTCAAGTCTTTCTTCGGTCCAGTGAGTATATCGAATCCCGCCATGATATGCAAAGCCTTTCAGGAGAGCCAAGAATATTGCACCATGAAGGGGAAGCTTGAACCATTTCATTTCGTCCAGAAATTGGGTAGCTAAGTGCAATTCACCTGCCCGTACTGCAAAATGGTTGACGAGAATCCTGTATGTCTGCATATCCGGAGCTATGATAGACTGTTCTTGGATTTGTTCCCTCTTTTCTGGGTGAGACTTCGACTCAACAGCTAAGTTCATTAAAACTTTGCTGATCAACCTCCGGTCTTTATAGCTTCTTGGCGGCAGCTTTTCTCTACCTCTGCTTACGTGGATTCTTTTCATCCGCTCGTAGACGTTCTGCGCTGCGCTTTCCTCCTGAGCCATGAGCAGACCAGATATTGTGGCATTAAGCACAACAGTATCCACTATCTCCCCTGCATCAACAAGAGCTTTATATGCTGCTCGAACCCCATCACCGTTGCCCCTAAGCCCATAAAAATGTATGAGGCTTACATGGTGGTATCGATTGTATTGTAGGCCACGTGCTCTCATCTCTTGGTAAATCATCTCAGCTAGGTTGAACTTGCCAGCCTTGCATGCCACATCGAATAGAACATTCAGTGTTGCCTCATTTCCCTTGACACCCGCTGTGTGTTCCATGTCCCTCCACATATGCAGTGCTGCCTCGACTTCCACATCTGTTGATCGGCTTACGTATCGAGAGGCAAAAGCTAGGGCACTCGTCCATTCTGCCACACTGAGAGGTATAGCTGTGACCTTCATATCATCTAGAACCGAAAAATATCTCAACATTGACTGTTCGTCCTTCCGCTCCACGATCGACAGGCGGTTGAGAAGTTTATGTCTGACATCAGCTTCCAGGTATGGAACACGGGGCTGAGGGAGTTCCTTGTAGATATTGTATAGATCCTCTAAATTGCTATCGGAATCTCGCAGTGCTGTTTTCAGGTCTTGAATAGCTGTTTTTACGGCAGGACTGGCAGGCCACGCATGCTGTGGAGGGGGCCATTCGTCTTGGACTTTATCCGAAATGGTGAGCTGAGGGCCATCTGATGGCTGGTAGAGGTTCGGAGGCTCTAGAAGAGGTAACTGATCCGTGAAAGATCCATCATATTGATCCACTAATGCCATGAGCTCCTCCTTCGTGTGGTTGGGTCCCAGCTTTGGTTTTTGATCCTGCTTCTCTGCTTCGAGTGCCTTGGTATGCTGGTATCGTCGGAACGGACCGATCTTGTATGTTTGCTTCCCAGCAGGAATTGCACATGGTCTTTGAGGTACTGTGTATATGGAAGGTCGACCCCCAGGCTTGTGTTGTCGGCAGCGTCCGGCTTTCGTAAGAGAGTTGATAAACCATGATTCCAGCTCTTCAACAGTATATCTTTCCTCAACTGAAACCAATCGTTGAGCTCTTACTGGAGTCTGGCGGCGCGAAGCTTGTGTAATGCCAATTGGATACAGGAATGAAAGTACCGCCGGTGCTATTTTGGACACAAGTGCGCCGCTCGAGGATGGAGAGGTACAGGAGAGGGACATGAGCCTCCTGACATATTGCCACTCCTTTCACCGTCCTTGAATGGTCATTGAAGCTGAAGGACTTCGAGTTTCGTATGCTGCGCTTTACCAGAATTTGCTCGGAGCTGTTCAATGGCTAGAAGCCTTTGAAAAGAAATGGATCTTGAAATCTATGGGAGGCGCCAAGAATTCTGGTCGGACTTGGAACAACTGATTGGCCGAGTCTTCAAAAGTTCCTCGAATCACCTTCTCGATAAACCTGAAGGCACTGTACAATTTCTAGCTCCGTACATACAAGCTGTAAGCAAACCCCAGGGCATACCTTATACACAGCTAGTAATTTAATCGGAAAAGGGATACTACGTGCCTTCAATATGGGACGTGTGAAGCTGGCGCCGGCCAGAGTGTATCAAACGGCAACCCTCCTCCTCGAAACCAAGAGCATACCTCACCCACCACCATGGTACAAGACCATTGGGTCAATTCCTCCTGCGGAAATTCTTACACGCACACAACCTGTACAACACCGAGAACAAAAGCTTAATTCACGGATACGGAAGCCCAGCAAAATGTTCCAACCACAACCTATTGTGTATGAGGAAGACAGGCTACGAGACACATTTTACCGTGATCATCCATGGGAGCTTGCGAGGCCGAGGATCGTACTAGAGCAGGATGGAAGAGACGGGCAAAAATGTGACTGGAGCCGAATACAACAGCGAGGAAGGCCGTTGAGTGGTGAGAGGTAAAATCCCTTGTATTCTTGCTATACACAGGCTCTGACATGCGCCAGCGTCGTACAACGGCAGCTCTGGCTCCTACAAAATCATCCGGAGATTTCGGACGCTAAGGCTTATGATATTGCCCGAAAGGAGTTCTATGCCTTGCGCCATGAGGAAGAGGTTGAGAGACGAATAGCAAAGGAGGAGGCGTTATCCACTGGCGCATATTTCGGAAAGGGTGCATTAGAAGTGGGTATGGAGTTGGAAGATAAGATCTATGAGCAGTGGAAGGCATGGGCTATCACGGAGGTTGAAACGATCGAAAGACAGAGGAGTGCTGCGTACACTGGAATCGGGACGGAGAACGACGATTCGGGGAAGACCGAGACTGTTGATGAGGAGCTTGAGGAAGATCCGGCTCTTACTACCTCTGTGGTATGAGATGTTGGGCTGTCACGATATGATAATTGTGCAAAGAATTGCGAGAAAGTGATGTACAAACATGTATGTATAGATACAGGCGTTCTACGAAAGACATTTATATCTCCGTCCTAGTTTAGCAAAGGCTCCCTTACAGCCAGAGGTCTTGCAGCTCGTTTCCGTGTATTCTAGATACTCTTGAGAACCTCAACACAAGTGATTAGGGCTAGCGATCTAGTTGTTTAGCCACCACTACGGGACCACATCTAAGACCAAAGTGACAGTCTAGGTAAATCATCACTTTGAGAAACTCACTTCTTTAGGCTACTGACTTTATTTAGGTAACTCACTTATTTGGATAACGTACTTTATTTAGATAACTCACATTATCTGGGTCACTAACTTGATGTGAGTAACCCACGTATCAGGGCCACTTACTTTACTATTGTATAGTACTAATGAGATGTAGCCTGAACCATAGCAGCAGCATTGAGAAAAGCAGACAACTACTCTCGCAACCTCGTAGACTCGGCACACTCAGCCGCCAACTTCTTTTCCAAATCAGCAACGGCTTCGTCCTTGTTCATACGCTTGTTCATACGCTCTTCGTCCAATTCCTTCTTTAGGCCTTCGTGTATTTCATCCATGGCAGCCATGTGTTGCTCAAAACTAGCGATCTTTGCCTGGTTCTCATCGTCCTTCTGGTTCAGACTCTGCTTCACAAGCATGAGCTCTTGAATATTTGCGGAGTCACTTTCCTGGCCACGCTGCAGTCATGCTATCGTGGCATCTTTGGGAGCAACAGCATCTCAAACCGCCTTCTGCATTTTATCATTCTCGACCTTCTGATTGGTGCGCATCGATCGAAGAGAAAGCTTTAGGCCCTCCTTTCCTTCTTCAGGTTGATATTCTTCATCTTCAACTCCTCGTCGACAGTTTGCTGTTCCTTTCTAGCTTTGAGTTCCCTCGACTCCTGCACAACAGCATCATTATCAAGCTGAAGGATCTTGTGGCTTTCAAGCAGAACAGAATACTTCTTCTCCGAAGCAGCGACTTTGTCGTGACCTTGTTGGACCTTCTTGCGCCACTCTTCTTTGACTCGGTCCACATCTTTGCGTGCGGTTTCGCACTCCTTCTTATGCTGTTCACACTCTGCCTCCAACTTTTGGACGCGTTTGTTCAGTTTCTCTTCACGCAATCCATGGATCTCCCGACCTTGAATGAGTTCCTTTTCTTTGTCATTCAATTTCCGTTCTCTTGCGGCAAGCTCTTTTCGCAAACGCTGGTCTTGCTTGTCCATTTCGGCCTGCCCCTTTGCACTTATTTTAACAGCTACTTGGATTTCAGCCAATTGGTCAAGTATGGGTTTGTCACTAGATGCAGTAGAAAAGAGTTTCAGAATATCCTTAACAAAATGCTTGACTTTGCTATTAGACTTTTCCATTGCTGTCTTTTTCTGCTGAAGGTCAGCCAGCTCATTAGTCAGACTGCTCCTGCCTCCACTGCCACCATCTCTGGAAGTGTCGTACTTTAATAGCCATGCTTCAGCTTCTGACAAAGGTTTCATGAGTACTTCGTGGCAAATTCTTGCAATAGCCCGAAAACAGCTTGTGCCTCTTGTTCGTTCAGTGATATCTGGAGGTCACCGCTTTGTTTGAATCGTTCCAACTTTTCCACTGTACCCGCTTGGTGGAAGAAATACAACTTGACAAGAGTTTCAATTTCTTCTCCTGTCAAGAAAGATTCGTCGCTTACACAATCTTTTAAGCTTGTTCTTTCACTATAGTCTTTTCTCTGGTTCATTTGGTTGTCAAGGTAATGCGAGCCATCAAGTAGGTAGCGTTGGTAATTGGCAATCCCATAAGTGAAGAGTCCACGACATTGAGAGGCATCTCTAGGCTTAGCAGCTAAACACCTCAGCCCCTGTGATATCCACAAGCCGAAACTTTCAACCTGCGCAGTAGTTAACTGCAAGCTAGATGAGTGTTCCTTTGCATTTAGGGCCATTTGTTGAATGGCTTTAAATGCTTTAGTTTCATAGCTATTCGAGTCGCAGTCCACTGATAGCATCTCAGTAGTAGACTGCACAAGCAGCTCTGGAACCTCACTAGCGCTAAAATTTTGTCCGGTCCCACGCAGTTCAGCTTCTCGAAGTTTTTTTGTAATTCGAATGGCGCTATCTCCTGGCTGAATCATTTCCAAGATGCTTGACTGTAATGAGGAACCAATGTTAGCCAGTTGTCCCTAAAGGTTGCACTATGGGCTAAAGTTCACCTCGAAGAAGTTGTCTGTGTCAGGCTCTGAAAAGACCAGTGCAGTTTGTAATGGTTCACTGGTTGTCGTTCTGGGCTTGGGTCGAGGAATAAAGTATTCCTTGCAAAGTTCATGCAAATACACAAACTCCTCCTTGGTCCAATTGACAGGACTCTTTGAATGCATATTGGCGTAGAGTTTGTGGCCGATGGCTTTGTAACGATGTGAAGGTGGACCATCCAATATCTTCATTCTCTCTGGCTGCTCTTGTTTCATTTCCTCGTGTATGGTGACAAAATGAAAGGCTTCCAATGGATTCAGTGTTAGCAAACTCTGCTCGAGTTGTTCAAAGCGTTCCACCTTCTCAACTGTCGCAACTTCGGTTAAAAAATACTTCTTCGCATATTCTTCGATATCAGCTGGATTTTTATTCGCCCACAGCCGGTCGAAATCCTTTACCGTCCATGAGAAAGCGAGATCCGCCATAGGGTTTTCCCGGTCTATCTGACCATCAAGACAGTGCGAGCTATCAAGCTTGTATTTCATGAAGTCATCTCTCCATTGGCTGAATCTATGGTTGGGTTTCTCCGGGGAAAACTCGTATGCAAGACTTCGTTTTGCTCTTTGTTCTATCGCAGAATAAGTCTCAACTTGGGTCGCTGTCCGCTCTAGCTAACAGGATCCTGCTTATTTTGATCGAAGTAAGCCAGATGAAAAAGATCTTCGAAATCGTCTTTTTCCTTTGCAGACGCGTTCTCATTTTTAGGCAAGTATGTGCGAAGTTGGCATAGCAAAATATCTCTCTCCCATGACCCAATGTGTATGCCCTTCTTGTCCTTCGCAGCTGCTGACAACTTTGCGGTGAATTGCCGTATGGATTGAAGCTGTCCAAGTGCGGGACTATCCCAATCTCTGCATCCATCTAGCTAAGAACGTGTAAGATGGTTAGTAGTTGATCTAGAAAGAAAAGCAGACATATTCTTGAAATGGAACTCACTACTCTAGAGAAACGGGGTTTCTCCCTTGTGTCCTTGATCAGCACGAAAGATGTGGCGAATGAAGTAGACGTTTGATGTTGAGGTTGGTGTAAGGAAGAAGATAAAAGTGTGAACGCGAAGTTGTTGTTGGAAGGGATCGAAGTTGCAAGTTAAGCGAGGCCGGTTCACTCTTTGGCGATGGCAGTTACAAAAGCCATTGTTAGGACAAGTGAATTGACTGGAGTAACCGACATGATTTGAATAATTCAATTGAATTCAGAAACTGGAAACTTGAGTAATCGACTTGATTTGAATAACTGGCTTAATCTGAGCAGCTGAAAAGCCGAGCAACTAACTTCCTCTGAGTGACTGACTTGAACCGGATAACTGGAATCCCGAGTAACTAAGGTAACTGGCATCAACAGAGTGACTTTGAACACCAATTGACTAATTCGAAGTATCATAACCAAACTCAAGTAAGCAATAGGTTGGCTTATTTCAATACCTTAAAGTATCTTACCTAAAGTGACAGCAATTAAATAAAAACTCTTGTTACTCTAGTTTTGACCGGTAAATGACCTCTTTAAACACTTATATAGGCATATTTGCTCCGTATAGAATATAACGTCTGCTTCTTCTAGAAACTTTGCTTTTCCCTCTATAACTACATAATAATAAGCCTAGGAGCCATTTACAACACTAAGCAACTATATTTATTTTTGTCTTACAATGATAACTTGCTATACGAATTAGTCTTGTTCGTTATACATACCATTCCCTGCCCTATGCAAACGGACCCCAATTCGAATCTACCTTACAGCCAGCTGCAACCAAAATCCCCGAATCCTCGAGGACTAAAAGTCTTAAATCTGCGAACAGCCACGAGATCTCGAACCTTCTGAGCAACAATAATTCAATTACAAGTCTTAATTGTCAAGCAGTTCTTTAGCCTTCCTTGCACAGAGAAAACTCATTCCTTGAATCTTCGCAGTCTAGTGCCAATAATTAAGACGGGATTTGAACTTGCACCGTCAAATGTAGAAAAAGCTAGATCTTCGATTCCTTAGTTACAGTCGATTTAAGTCTTCTGCTAACTCGATATAAGCTTCTAGCCCTGGTGTCTTTGAGCAGCTTTAGGCGCTCTAAATCGAATCATGTCTTTCCTAATGAAGCTCAACAGAGTTAGTCATTGAAACCGTTGGTTCGTCATTATCTAACGTAGGATTCTTTTCTCATAAAGTTTAAGTTATAGCAAACAGCAGCAGAATATCATCACTAGTCTATAGGCAACCATTATCCATAAGAAAAGTCCAAACTTTTTTCTACCGGTGTTCGACAACATCTGATTACAAAATGTCTTTCCTACTCCTCGGCAATCATGGCCTTTAAGACAGTAATTTGTTGCTCAACAGACTTCTTGCTGGTACCACCGGCGGCGGAACGCATCTCAACGCTCTTCTCGTAGTCAAAGACTGCAGAGACATCTTCCTTGAACTGGGGATGGATAGCTTTCAGCTGCTCGTAGGTCAGCTGGTCCATTGGAGTGCCGGTTTTCTCGCTGAGTGCGACGCATTGGCCAGAGATGTGATGAGTTTCGCGGAAGGGAACTCCCTTGCGGACAAGGTAGTCGGCAATGTCAGTTGCGAGCATGAATGGACTGACGGTGTTAGCGATGAGCAAACATGGCCGGATAACAGAGCTGAGAACTTACTCTAAGGCAGCCTTCATTTTCTCGGGTTGAGTTGCTAATGTGCTGAGAACTCCACAGGCAATCTGGATGCTATCCCCAACAGTTTTTACATGATCGAGCATCGGCTCTACACTCTCTTGGAGATCCTTGTTGTATGTGCTGGGAATGCCCTTCATTCAATTTATTAGCAAATTGGGGCAAATTAAGCGAGATATGGATTGAAATATACCTTAATGGTCATCATTAAACCAGCCATTTGACCGAATGCTCTTCCACTCTTTCCTCGGAGCAGCTCTAGACTGTCTGGATTCTTCTTTTGTGGCATCAGGGAGCCTATATAATCGTTAATACCACCGTCCTTCCAGGAGGATTGCCGCGCTACATACTTCCGGTTGAGTAGGCATCTGCAAGTCTAACAAAGTTGAACTATTTCGAGAGTTAATATCGAATCATCCCTGTAGTTTTTGACTGACCTCGCTAGTAGAATAGATAATCAGATCCTCCGCCCATCGAGACATGTGCTGCATAAGTGTGGAGCCCCATTGCATGGTCTCTACAACAAAATCTATTTCCATGAATTAGTGAGCATCATAATTAGGCAGATAGAACAGAAGTTTTACCTCGGTCCGCTACAGCCCCCATAGAGTTCCATAGCAATCCGTCGAAACCGAGCTCTTTGGCCATACTCTCACGATCAATTCCGAATGGGTTACCAGCCAAAGCACCGCAGCCAAGGGGTGAACGGTTGACTCTGGAAATGACTTCTCGCAATCTCTGGAGATCAGAAGCAAAAGCCAGACCATATGACAGCATCCAATGGCTCCATCGAATTGGCTGGGCACGTTGAAGATGTGTATATCCTGGCATAACATAGTCAATCTCCTTCTCAGCTCTGGCAGCGACAACCTTGAGAAAATCAACCAAGAATCCCTCAATCTTCCTCAGCTCATCCCTCAGCCACAATCGCATGTCAGTTGCAATCTGCTCATTTCTGCTTCGACCAGTGTGTAGCTTTCCGCCAATGTCCTTTCCGATTATCTCACCCAGTCTACGCTCGTTCGCAGTGTGAATATCCTCATCAACACCTGGGATGATCTTGAAAGTGCCCGAAGCCCATTCTTCCTCAACCTTGGCGAAACCAGACTCAATTGCAGCGAACTCGGCGGCGCTGAGGATACCGGCTTTGTGGTTTGCGCGGGCCCAGGCAATGCTTCCTTTGATATCCTGCTTGAAGAATGCTCGATCGTAGTAGATGGACTCGTTGTAGGAGACCATGAGGGGGTCAAGACCGCCTGTTGTGAATTAGTCAATGCTCTCAATTGTAGTGGAGCCATGACTCAAACCTGTGAAGCGTCCTCCCCACAGCATGTTCTCTCCAGGCTTGCTGCCCGATGCTCTGATCTGCGCTGAGGCCATAATTGAAGGTCAATTGGAAGTTGTAGGGTTGGGGGTGAAAGGGGAACTAGATGGTGAAAGAGAGAGAGAGAGAGAGCGAGAGAGACAAATATTGAATATACAACTTAAGCTGTCGTGAATCACGTTTGTCTGCACACTGCAAAGACGATAGCGGAATATGATAAGAAATTTGATCTGCTTGTAGAAAAATATCCCTGCAATTCTCCACACAGCACGCGGCCGCTAGTCCTTCTCAGCCCAGTCAACCAAGCGCGTGGAGAAGACAACGCAATACGCTCCTGCTCTGGCGACAACCACCCGCGAAGATATACTTCATACAACCCTATGTTTCTTGGTCCTCCATATCCAAAGTGCATAAATAGTGTATGCGGAAACAGAAAATATACCCTTCACTCTAACTACGATCACCACAATGGCCACCGCTCCATTTCCAAATGTCTACACGCATCGCAAGGTTGCCGACACCGCATCCAAGGCCTGCGATATTTGCTATAAACCTAGCACCAGTGTCTTGGTGACCCCAGAGAACAAGGTCAGGTGATGGCCCAATGGCCTCTCATGCCACTCACTTACTTTTCCATAGGACTTCTTCTACGTCTGTGCTATCCATCTTAAAGACCGTGGTTTCTGTAGTCCCATCATTGATGAAGCTGCAGTTGCTGCCAAGAAGAAGAAGGAGATGGATGCTGAGGTTGAACGAGTGAAACAGGAGTTTGAAGAGAAGCAGCGTAAGAAGAAAGAACTGGAGAAGGAAAAACAGAAAGACAAGGATAAGGACAAGGACAAGAAGGATGAGGAGAAAAAGGACAGCAAAGACGGCGACAAAAAGCCTGACGAGAAGGTATGTGGTCAAAAAGAAGTCTCGTAGATGTTATCTAACCTGCGAGCAGAAGAAGTCTGAGTCCACTCTGCCAGTCGATGAAGAACCCAGAGTTTTTGCTCTTCAGAAGTCGTTCTATCAACAACGCTTGGAGAAGAAGAGAAACGCAGAAATAGCAAAACGAAACCGGGAGCGCCTTCAGAACCCAAACCTATTCCCTCAAGTACCGAAAGGCTTCCCTTAAGTCCAATTAGACAAGCCAGTGCCCTTACCTAGGAAACTCTAGTCACGACAAAATCACATGACCTAAGACTCCCATACATCCTTTAAGGCAAAGGGTTCGGTAGTATGAGCGTACAACCTGCTTTTTGACAGAGTATCGTTTATCACGAGGGAAGCCTTGTGAGATACAGTCAGCGCTGAGTCTCCGACACAAGCGATGCCAGAGCGCACAATTTGCCATTTTAGTCATCGAGTCCGACAGCGATGAAGCATCTCGCGGCTTGTAGTTGAACACGTCATTAGTATTATTCTGGAAGACTTTAGCACTGCGCTTCGATTCTGAGCTTATGGCCACGAGGTCTCATTCTTGCTGACTGCATGGGAGACTGGGGCCCTTGAGCAGATCCATTTCGACCCGTTGAGCCTTGCCAGGCTGTTCTGCCGATGTTAATCGAGTAAGTGAGCATGCGTGTGGTTGTCTTCGGCCAGGATGCGATTATAAAGCTCACTGTTCTCAAGGTCTTAGCCAATCGCGAGTGTGAATTTATATGATAATCTATTATTTTACATCACACACAAGCCACCTCTGGAAATCAGACTTCTGCTTCTGCTACTACGTTCTCTCCGCTCCGCTCCGGTTATGCAGCAGAGAGGGTTTACTCTCAATACTGCAACACAGCTAACACAAATAGCGCCAAAAACTAAATCCCAGCCAGCAAGCGGAACACTGCGGCAGTCTCTGAAAAAAATGCCAATAGCCGGCGAGTCTCCGGATCGCTTCTGACCTCGTTTGGGGCCTTAGTGCTTACATTCAGCCTTCCTTCTGAAGGCCTGTACAATGATACAGCCTATCATTTAACCACAGACCTCCCTTTGAACCCCTCCATAAGCATGGGCCTACAGTTGTCAGCTTTCGTTTGATATTACCTGATGTGCGATGGAGCTATTGGGACATTTACTCAAAATCGTCGAAGATCGCCATATTTCGTTGCAATTGCTAGTAGCAGCGCCACAAGATGCAAGATTCAGGAGCTATTTCGCTGTCCGAACGAGTTTAGTCATTGCGGTCTTTCGAGTGGGCATGTACGAAGTAGTGTTTTGCAAAATTAGCAAAGGCACCCGAGCTGCACTACAGTCACAATTCTGTCCAAGCTGCCCCGCGTGTTCAAAATATGCATGGTCTCATGTAGTCCTTTTAGTGTTCATGCGAGTAGATAGTTCTCCTCGTAGTGTAATGCTACACGTCATAATCCTCCGTGTTATCTAAGAGCGTTCTTCAATCTCACTGGAAGCGGTGTACCGCCCTGTACGCAACGATCCTTCAACTTGACCAGATCAACTTCGTCTCACGCCAGTGGTAGAGAATAGCTCTCAACCCCGCCATCTAGCGGCACGGATGCTTGCTTGCTCATGTTTAGAGGGTGGGTGCCATGATAGAATCACTAGTACACATGGCCACCTACCAACGTCTGTGTTTGTGTATGCATACCTCTCAAAGGGCCATCCTAACAAATCACTTCTCAAGATCCGTCGGAAACAAACCGAATATGGTCATCTCATTGTACTGTATCTCCATGGTTCTATGTGATGTAGGTATAGAATATGACTACTAAGCATCCATCCGTCAAGGCGTCAACAATCCTCACGAGGCCTTACCGTCGTGATCAGATAGTACTGACTCCAAGTATGGGTAACCAACAAACACAGCAAACATAACCAATCTAATTTAAAGTAAGCAAGGAATGGTTCCGTGGCCCATTACCTGAATAGATGATGTGCATTTAGAAAGTGGATAGAGAAAGCAGAGTAGTAGTGGTTTTGACAAGGAAGCCTGCACTTGCAGATGAAGTTCGGCGAGGTTATGCTTTGTTCCAGAAGGATGTTTCCTCTCTAAAAAGCGAGCGAATCTAGCAGAAGAACCTAGAGAGAAGGTTTTTGCAGGCTGCAGTAGTGCCGGTAATCCTATACCGGATGCCGAAGCCGGGCCTTTATTATTCTTTCTAATGTGGAGATTTCTCTGGTTGGCTTTGCACACTCTTGTGGTTTGTAAGTTCGTTGTGCGTAGTCGATATTAATTAGTGTGATCACGTTGGTTTCTAGTGAGGGTCATGTGCAAACGTATTTTGTACTTACTGGTTCTACTTGTCCTTCCCTTCCCAAAATTATCCCTCTCTCTGATGAAAGCTCACTATAATTCACTTTGGCCATAAACCCGACTTACCTTAAAGCACAGCTACATATGACACCACAAGAACACGTAAAGAGAAAAAAACACAGGGGAGTGAAATTTGCGGACGTATATACCCGGCACTCTTTGCTTGCTTATGAATTGTCTACGGAGGTATATGTACATTATCCCCTCCCTAGGTCTAGTACTTACCGCAGAGCAGTTGGTTCGTATATCCCCCATACAGAAGATCTTGCGGTGTAAGCCGGTTGCTCCGTTCGGGGTCCGACCACGGAGATATATCTTAATCCTGCCTGGGCATCCAACAATCCAACAGTAAGGCATTCGCTTATACGCTTAACGAGCGGCAAGAACATTGGCGACTGCATCGGCCGCCGTGCAGGTATTAATAGTAGGACGAGCTCGTAGTTCAAAGCTTGATGTTTGAATGCCGGTTGTAGACACCCTGGTTGAGATATGGCTGATGCTGTATCAACATCATCGCAATTCACAATTTGCGCTCGGGTTCCAGAGCTCGTACTCGAGTAATTTCACAATGACTCTTTCCCGCCTTTCATCCCAGGCGGTAATCTGATCCCACCTGGAATGGCAGTCTGGCCAGTTGCTGCCTTTGCTTTTCCTTGTACAGGAATAGTAACCTCATCAATCCTTCCTTTCTGTAGACTAAATGCAGGACAAATCCATACACTGCAACTACAGCGCATTCCCTGCCATGCATACCGTCCAACCTGGGCTCCACATTTAACGTTCGGACACTCAAGTCTTCCTGAGAGGATCCCTTGTTCTAGTTCCGGACGCATCCAGGAGAGTGGTTGGAGGAAATGGTGCGTGCAGGTTGTTCCTGTTTGGGAGGCTGTGACTGTTCGTGCGCCGGTCATTCCTGTTATTGAGGATATGGGTCCAAGATGAGTGGGTGGAAAGGATTTGTTGGTGGATTTTGGATCGTGGGTTAATATGTAGGGACTTGTTGCTAGTGTGCGTCTATGAGGTGTTAGCTTGATCGTTACATTCTTCAGGATGGCCTTAACATACCGACACTTTCTACATCTCAACTCAACCTGCTTCCCTCCGCTCTGTCCCTCTTCCTGAGTCTGCTCGTCCTCAAATCTAATCTTATCTGGGGCCATGCCTGCAGCTAGAGCCAAATCAACTTCCTTTTGATACAGCCATCTTTGATACTTAGGCTGTGCTTCAATGTTTCTTGGACAACCCATCTCTTTGTATAACTCTAGCTGTGCCATGAAGCCCTCATTTGGCTCGGCTATTGGCCGTGATTCTCGGATTAGGTCTAGAGCTGAAGAGACGGTGTGGTGGGGGTATTTTCGTAGCAGGTAGGCGATTGCTATTGTTACGGATCGGGACTTGCCCATTGCACTGGGAGTGTAAGTGCTTAGATGTGATACTAGCATGAGATATGGAGGGAAATGGTGATTATATGAGGGAACACGACCGGAGAACTGTCTCCTTAAGGCTTATAAGCCATGATAAATGACCAGTAAACCAACAAATTCCCTCCTTCAGAAAACCAGTAGCACAACAAAGCATAGAAGCAGAAGCAGAACAACTTACCAATGAACCAAAACACCTCCTTTCTTCCCCTCTTTCCCTTCCTTCAACCCCTTCTCAATCCATGCACCACTCCTCTCAAATTCTCCAAGCAAATTTTCATCTTCCACATCATCAACCTCGATACTTAAATGCTCGTACTGCTCCCAATCCTCAAAGTCTTTGAAGTCATATTTCAACACTGAGACAATGTGGGTGATTCCTGTGCTCACCAGCGCTGACTTGCGGCGTAGTGTAAAGATTCTAAATGGTGATTATTAGCTCTATGTACTCAACATGAAATAAAGGGGAAATGCAAATGAAAACCAAAGCAATTATAACCATCCAAAAATATACTGTGACTCGAGAGAGTGCCATATCACGTGGATGGCGGGGTTCCGCGGGGTAAATTTGAGGAAAGCATGCAAGTGGAAAGGGAGTAAAAGTAGATGAGCGTGTAGCTATACCCTCCGACGTAGAGCTCATCATCACCTGGAACTCGTGAGAGCGCCATGTTGGCTGGTGGCGGATTGAAATCCAGCTTTGCTGTTTGTGGAATTCCTCTCAATAGGAAGTTCTCGTTCACAATCTTTTCCACGCCTGCTTGCTTTGATAGCCAGATAGATACTCCTTGATTAACCTGTAGACAATATTTCCTAGTAGCGATAATTTGACTGCGGGATATTCTTGTAGTGTGTTTCGTGGTTGTGGAGAGAAGGGCTTCAAATTTCTTTCTGTTGTGCTCTTGAGTTGAGTCTCTGCAGACCTCGGTCGTGAGTCAAGTCGAGGCTAAAAACTTTCCAGGCATCAATTTTATTGGATGCTGATATATAAGGCAACAACTACTAATGGGTTTTGATTTCAGGTTTTCATCTGCAATAGACAAGTTATTACAAGATGGAACTGATGGTTATCTCTTGGAAGTATTTTCAACTGTAGTTTTGAGGTTGTAGGAGTTTATTTTCCAGGAATGGATTTTCATACTTTCTTCCTCCCCCCTATTCATTCTCGCTAGTGGACTCGACGCTCGGTAAAGTCTGAACAGAAGCCCCTTGCACTGCACGCCATCTGAGAGTCCTTGAAAAGAACTACCAATGTTTTTCGGGGTGTTGAAGCTTACCTTAGGTGCTAATTATAAATATTTAAAAAGGGTGCTTTTAGTAAAGGTACTTACAATATACTAGGTAGTGCTCTAACGCAACATTACCCAAGGGAAGTCGTAAGCATTGCGCAACTTAGTGTAACAGTATGTGTAACATTTGCTAGGAAATTTGAGAGATTAGCAAGAATAAGTTATGTTCTGTTAAGCAAGTGGAAGTGCAAAGAATCACTGTAAATAGAATTGCTAGTAAACTGACAATCAAAAGAAAAGGTTAAGAGTATTTCAAAGTGCTAATTGATACGTTCCCTTCTTATTTCCTACTGAGTATATAACCACTTTGCGAATTTTACGCATTTGCACTTGACTACATTTCCACTAAGAAACAAAAGTAGACCAAATAATAAGATGGAATGTAACTCTACGAGGCTCAAACATAATAACACTTAATAAAAGTAAGTCAAAAGCTTACTTCTTTGAAGTGAAAACGCAGTGAAAATAAAAAGGTGGTTATGTACTCGATACGAGATACATATCTATCTATCTTCATTACCCTGAACTAGATGGTAGTAACATTACCTAGAGAGACTAATTCAATCTTAGAGCTATTCAAATTAACTCTTACTCGTACTAGTCATCTAGTACTATATCAAAACAGCCATATCAATATTCAACATTGTGTACGGACCAAACTGACTTCCAGCCGTAGGAGTATCATGCTAAAACACTCTGTTTCCATAAGAGTAAGACTAGAGGCTGAGCTGATTACTTCTATACAGCAGGGATACCATCACCGGCTTCTAAAGGTACAAAGTACGCAATACATCGGACTTCAAAACTCCAGTAAGCACTATGCTTACCGACAATGCAAGTTGAAATGTCTCCACCAACCATCTTCTTAACCTAAGAAACTCCACAGGCAGGTGAGGTAAACACGGCAAAGTACGAAACAAGTGACCGATCGAAATAACACAGTCCCATGACAGAGATTTACATAGCATCCACAGCGCGCCTAAAAACCAACGTATGTATGTATGTATGTATGTATGTATGTAATGTACTGAGGAGTTGGGAGAACTACCCCATTCGGCAAAAACACTAATCACGCCTCATCATCTTAGTGCTGACTTTGACAGCGTTGACAAGCTAAGCGACGTGCACCAGGTGAGATTTAAATGTACGAAAGTCCCAATCTAGTAAGCTGCAGGTTTTAAAAAGGCCAAGAACGCCACTTAAACATCTACCTTAGTGCTTACTTATAATCGGAATGCCGAAGAGGCCGAATGTGCATGAACCCAATTTATTTGTATTGTAAAAAGCCATAAACAGGTCTCCTAAAAGTAGATCTCTGGAAACAAAACGAACTCTCGGAGAATAGAAAAGTCCGAAACTTGTTCGCTTTGTTCGCTTTGCGAAACGTACTTTAAAGGATTTTTCATTACCGATTGCTTTTTATTTTAAGTCAAAGCTTGGATCCTAATTTCTGGGCCTTAGAAGAGAGGCTAATGCTAAAAGCAATAGATGTAAGCCTCGGTGTTTTTGTAGGCAGATGGGTATAGGGATGAACCTTTGGACGGGTGGTAAAAGGATTCAAAAAGCTGACATCGCTTACTGAGTTTGGTATACTGAGTACAGTATGCAGAAAAGATGACTGCAGTCTTGTGTTTCGTGAAAGAGAAAGCTTACTTAGTTATCTGACAGGTACCGATCTAACTAAGATGTACACGAGATCTTCGTCGGAGCGGAGTCTATGGAGAGCTCGCATGATGTTTACTTCATGACTAAAGTTTTGTAGGATGAGTAAGGTAAGCATGAGGGTTTCTGCAGGCTTACTTATTTTCTGTGGCTTACTGTTTCGTGTAACTTGTAAAGATGGGCGTGACTTTGCTTTGTACGTGAAGAAATCAGATGATATGAGATGAATAAGCTGGGTGCTGATCGTGTATGTATGTACTTTACGAAAGGTAGTTCTTGAAGCTACTTCTTACATGAGGTACTTCCTAGTGATAGTGTTGGCGAGAGTGATGTAAGTGTAGCTTTAGTAACTACTACTAATTGAGTGGTTACTGAGCAAGTAAATTTTAGAGAATCATTTAGAGATTGTCAAGTCTTACCAAACCCCACACACAAGTAAATTTTAGCAAAGAAAGAAGAAACGCATGTGAACAGCCTGGTACTAGTTAAGATTCCACACATACAATTAAATTTTATCCAAGAAGGAAGAAGCATATGGGAACGGTCTTGTCCTAGTCAAGATACATGTATACACTTTGTGCTTACTGCCAACATTGCGACTGCAAACACTCTCCTGAAAACTTTCAAGTCCTACTAAACAAAACCTAAACCCAATCACTAACTGTTGAAGAAAAAAGATATTAAGCAGAAGAAACCTGCACCCATTGGAGTGCTTTTATCCAGCGTTCATAAACAAAATAAAAACTTATAATGTAGCACGAGCTATTGCAAGATATACAATGCCATTACTTAACACTCCTCAAAAGGGCGCTTTTCGCCGGTCAATGGCATTAACCTCTCAAAATAGAGACTCAGAATTCAAAGACAACCAGGACAAACAAAGCAATAACTTTAAGAAAGTATCAAAACTTGTTGAGATCATCGCCAACACTTACTCGTTGGCGACCACGTGATGGTTTCCCGACCATTTCCTTTGATTTGATTTTCTTTTTTTTTGTTAACACCTAGGGGGTTGGTTTGGGCGATGCGATTATTATAGCGATGCGATAATTTTATATATAATATACTAAGAATAATAAATAAAATTAAGCAAATGATCGCATCGCCTAAACCAACCCCCTAGGTGTTAGCAATAAAAGAAAAATTAATTCAAGCATTTTACTTAGAACATCACATAGTCGCCAACGAGTAGTCTTGAAGAACATCAGTCAACTGTCGAAAGTGGTCTACTAACACCCTTAGTTTTAAAATAGTGCTTCGCTCAAAGCCTTAATATCCACATAACTAGGGTCCAAAGATCAGCCAACTCTACCAGTATCAAACCACATTATAACCAATGAAGCACTCTGGAGACAGCATCCAAAAAAAAGCCGACTGTTCCTTCTCTATTACCAAAGGACCTCGAACCAAAACCTTACAGACGTTTTTTTTTGTTTGAAGCAAGAACAATTTCGCCCTTTATTCAGAACGTATGAGGAACCTAGGTAAGTAGTAATTAACTATCTTATCGCTTACAATATCAATACCGACCATCACCAACCGTTTCAAACTGCCGTGCCAGCCATTCAACGATCAATCAAATGATTCAAATCTAATACCGGTACGGTACCCGTACTCCTTACGAAAGGTACCTCCATACAAACTTCCATCTCTTCAAACTCCCTAAAATCGACCATGTTCTCCGCGTTGCATACGTTTAACTTCAGCATCAGCAAAAATTGAAATGGCCTAGGCTCAAGCTCACAGACACAAACGACGATCTTTTGTATCAAAGTCCCTTGGTCCTTGCAACTCACCGCTCCTAAGCAGTGGCTAGCAGGCCTAGCAGGCCTAGCACAACTCAATTTCCTGGCACTCGCTCGAGTGAGTCGAGTCTTTTGCAGTTTTGCTTGTGAAGCTCTGCAAGACTGAGAGATCATCATCTTTGTTTCACATGAACAAATCGAGTAGGCGAGCAAGAAAAAAGTTAAAATTCGATGAAAGCTGTTCTATCCCACATCCCCATTCCTCCTAACCCACCGTCCCACGTCCCGGACTAAAAGTTTCCCTTTAAAGATTGGAAAATAATATCTACCCAGTGGTAACGGAACGGATTGATCCACCCTCTCACATCCGGTGGGAAACCCCACGCGACGCGGACGCAGCCTCCATCGTAGAACAATAGAAATTACAAGGGCCTGCGCCATCTGTCCATCTCCGACATCATATCTCGATACTGGACCCTAGCGAAGATGGGCCTCATAAAAAACAGACCAGATGTCCGTCGTCCGTCTGCAAAATCCAAAATCCAACGTTCCATTTCTTGTGGGTACTTGCACCACTAGACATCATTTGATGATTTGATAGGACGGAGGTAACCTCTTAAACAAGAGTTTCCGACCGATCAATACCTTCCAGAAGTTCTGGGAAGGAAAACTTCCTTGGAAAGTTGGCAGTGACATCTAGGGGTCAAGCGAAGTCTGCCGCCAAGTACAAGAGGCAACTTTTCCTGCTCGGCTGGCAAGCTGGCAAGGTTGGATTATTGTTGGTTGGCTGGTTGAGCGGATATCACATTTTGATAGTCAGGGGAAGTGCCGTAAGTACATGTACCGTAGTAAAAGAGGCGGCGGCGGTAAGGAAAAAAGGCGGGCAGATCTCTCGAAATTCAAGATACGCTCCTTTGTTGCGTGGATACTCTGAACCCCTGACAAAGCAAAAGGGCTGGCTCTGCTCCGCTTCGCATACCGAGTACCGAGCGGGTTCGTCTTCGCTTCCGTGTAGCCTGTGCTGTTAATGTTTTTTTGGACGGCGGTAGGTACTCCACCATGGCTAAGGCTGACGAGTTGTATTACACATGACGCCATGTATTCTAATGAAAGAGATAGCCCTTGAAGGCTACAGTAGTCTGGCTTGGTTGAAGTTAAAGGACGGGTATTCGGTACATAGAGAATCCCGAGTCCGATTTTGTGAAGAGGATTACTGTAGTTGACGAGACGGTCCGAGAGTGAGGGTTGCATTCCATACCTAGCTTGGACAAAGCGTTTCGCCGTATTGTACAGTGCATTTTTGTGTAATAGCGCTTAGAGGTGCTTCGTATTGCATTGCCAAAATTTGCGATCAAGATGTGCAGACGCGCTTGCCAGCTTGTGACAGCATGGGAGGATAATAATAATAATAGCGTAGGAGGTCCATGCATCACACCCTCCTGTTGTAGGAGCGAGCATTGGCGCTCAAGAGTCTCGACGATGAAGGGTATTGCGGCTCCAGCTGAAGCAGCCATACTTGACGACCGAGATGTACAGTCCAGTATCTACTGTACCTTGTTTTCGACGCTGCCAAGCTTATACACCCATGAAAGGCTGAAAATACAAGTTAGTCAGATTCCCATACGCAAAGAATGCGATTCTGCATCCAATAATGGTAACCGCCGGATTACCTTTGTAGAGGCGAAAGGATCCAGGAAGTCGTGGTTGGTGGTTCAACCCCGACTACTCAGCCTCCTTGTTCTCTTAGCGCTACGCTAAAAAGTACGTGGCACGGAGAGACGCTACAGGCTATACACCAACAGTATCAATGGCCTCACTTCCAGCCTTCCAGGACCTGGGTTCTCGGCAATTGAGAAAGGGAGGGTTGGTTGCGCTAAGTCAGGCCGCCGATCTGGACCAGATTTTGAAAATGTCCTTGGATTTGAGTCCGATTGACTCGTGGCCATTAGTGAAAAAGCGGCTCGGGGATGAGATCCAAATCTGATGATTACAAAACAGCATTACACAAGCTTGTTTATGTAGGCTCTTCCTAAATCGCAGCCTCGTCGTCAACAGAGGGTCAAGCCTACCTAGTTTACTTCGCTTGGGCGTTGGTTTCCGCAACCACAGCTTGGCTTAATGAGCTAAGTTAGCTATTTAGTCATTAGCTTGTACGCGAAGGCTTGAGGGTTAGTAGTTAAGGCTGGCGGGTGCAGCGAGCCAGCCAACTGCAACTCCTTACTCAGTAGTGGGATTTGGGGTGTGGATGCGTTAAGTATTTAGTAACAATCAAGATTACTCGTATTATTCACACCTTACCAATCCCGAAGATTCCGTTCGTACTTTCATTGCTTCCATTCAGTACAGTAAGTAGTCTTGACCACATATTTTCGAAATTCGTGTACGAAGCACACTCCAGGAAGAACAAGGTGTTTGGGGGCCGGAGCGCATATTTTTCGTTCTGCATAAAAGTCCACTTTTCCCAAGTACGAAGTACGGAGTATCACCGCAAGCGATAAGGGCCAAGACTTTGAACCTCATGGCGGGCAGCATGGCCAGAGATCTTGCTACCCTTCGTACAGGACGAAGCGTGGGACCATGTGGGGTTTTGGTGAGGAAGAATTCGCGGGATGCGCCCTAGTCTAGAGCCTTACGAGGCCACCTGATCTTTGATCTTCTAGACCGCTCCTACAGTAACTCCTACCTAGATCGAGAAAATTAAAGTTCTCTAGGAAAGGCAAAAGAAGATTTGTAGAAGGATGGGAAGGGTGATGATAAGGCTTAGCCTCGGGACCTTGGCCTCTTCTTGGGCTAAGTATTAGCGCTTACTCCCGTCGTACCTCCGTAGGATGAACAAAATTTTGGACTGCCGCAACCGAAACCTTTGTGAAGGGAATTCCGTCGTGATTCGAAGCGTCTCCGTAATTGAACTTTGTCACGGCAATGGCACGTTCGTTTGTTGCAAAGTCTGTGCTGCTGTGGTGGTTGACATCGTGATACGAGCACGGTGATAGGGTAAGAGATACTGTATCCGTACCTGGGCTAGGTACTCTCCACTGTTCGCTTACCTCGCGCGCTGCCATCCCATCCAATCATCCAACCCCCTTCAAGATCTGTCACATTGTACTTCGTAAGTATCTTTCAAAAGAAGAAAGTCTTATGTAGATGAGCGAGGAGGTCAAAGATCAGATAACGGTGTGAGCGTGAACCGGACTGAATTGATGCCGTGCTGCCGACATACTCGCGCTATTTCCCCAGCAATCAAGCGCACCAGTCGAGCCAGTCCAGCGATCGACTAAAGTCATCGTCGATGTCCCAGAAAGGAGAATAAGGATACCTTGGGTTTTTTTCTTCTAGTGGAAGATCCATGCCCAGTTTTCTCTCTCTCCTCTTGTTTGCACGGCGCTGGAAGTACAAGTCGTATTTCGTTCATCGAGTTAATAAGTTGAGTAACTTAAAAAAAAACACCTACCCAGTGAAGGCTAAGGCGGATTAGTTGAGCCCGCCAGCCCTCGTGCATGCACCGCATGCAAGCCCTACTATAGTAGGGATTAATGCGTGCCCATAGTTCGGTCGTTTATGTAGCTAGCAAGGAGATATGTTTTGATTTTCGCTCCCTTTTGGTTTTTCTTCTCCTCAGCGCTGATTGATACTGGAATGTTGGGCGAGCCTAGAGACGCCACTGGCTCATGGTCACAAATTGGAACAAGCTGAACCTGAACTTGTTGGATACCTCGTGGAGACGTCACAAATTTCCTACGTGTCTAGGACGAAGGGCGCGATACACCGCAAGATAGAGACATTGTATCAAAAATATTAAAATTGCCATGCTACCCTACCGGCTGATACCAGCTGCTTAGGGTTAGGTTTACACCGGCTCACACTGATGGGGTGATGTTTGTGATTGGTGAATCGATGGTTGGCCGCAAAAAAGTACATGAGTACGTGTTGTGCTGTGCCCCTCATTTTGTATGTTACTGTCCAGGAGGTCGCCTGGGGACTACGCCGTAAGCTTGAATCAGTTTCTCTTGCAGTAGCTCTGTCCCAAAGTCATTGGGGATGTATAGTGTAGAAAATCTGCCAGCGTGGTCATAGGTGATTAGCCTATTAGGAGAGTATTGGTAAGATTTCTTGATCAAGGTGGGGTGTGTGGTTGTGTCGCCTGCAGCTTGATGCCTCGAGGGTTCGTTATGCGTGATGAGGTGTGTGACAACATGCCGGGAGGAAGCCATTGTTTCCCAAGCATGCTGCTCAGATACCAAACTTACGTTCCGGGAGCCAGTCCATGAAGTTCCACTGGAACTCGAGAGAAGCTTTGTTAGCTCTTTAAAGCTGTCCCAAACTTCCTGGATAGCGGGGCACAAAGTGACGATGCAGAGTAGGTACGCAAACTTGGCGGTGTTTATTTGGGCACCAGTATATTCCATTGCAACGGCACTCGGCCTTTGCATGCAAGGAATCGAATCGGATCAAAGAATGAATTGACGGCCGAAAGAAGGTCACATTTCCAGAAAAGTTGTGCCTTAAAAAGGATGCTGGTTAAGTAAGGTATGGATGGAACGAAGGGTGGGCGGCAGAGAGGCAAGGCTACTCTAGCTTTGTTGTCGCTATAGACGGTAAGGAAGAAGGCTGAAGGATTCGCCTTTCAGGGCTGAGAAGATTGGTAGTTCGCCAGGCTGATCAACTTTGATCTTGCACCAGTTCTCATTCCCGTGCCGTGCTCACAGCAGCTTACTGCTTATTTTACTACTACTTGTACCTCTCGGTGGTCCATGCGTCTGCAAGCAAGTAGGTAGTACCCTTCCACCTTCCCGAGGCCGCCTGCACATCCAGCCATTTTGGTAGGTGAGGTTTCACCCTGTCGGTGGCCTTGTTGTGCTGATTGGGTTTGGATAGCAGTACAGTCGTACACTTTTTGGTACAGTAAGTACAGTACAGAGTACAAGAGTATCTTCTCCGTACAGTAGCAGCAGCGGCTCTTTGTTGTTAAAGACAGCTTCCTATCTTCCACCTTTGATACGGTATGTCCCTTTCGTACATCTGGCGTCGTATGCTCCCGGACCGGTCAACCACCAGTGGCCTCTTCCTCCTCTTGGAACTTATCTGACTTGACCGCGCATTGTTGTATTGCGACTGTATGGTCCGTAGTAAATTTCCCCAGTGCGCGAAGGGAGCGATACTTCGGAGATCAGCTCTGGGTTGCATGGATGCTGCACAGTACCCACTCCGACCAAGCCGGGCCTGTACAGTAAGAAGATCGCCGATTTTACTTTACTGAGACTGCACAGCCACCTATCCAAAGTCTCGATGGCCAGGTCTCAAACAACCTTCTGGTCGAGGCCGAGATGGGAGATTCGATGAGGGCGAACCATTTGGTAGCTTCGTTGTTCTCTGAGAGAAGGGCAATCTGGGATTGGATGATTCGAAGATTGGATGATTGGATAACTGTACAAGATGCAGCACGGCCGTTTAACATGCATCGATTCAGGATTTTGGCATTTAGCGAGAGGGCGGGGCAAGACATTGCAGTACTGCAGACATCCCACACCAACTCCAACGCCAACGACCCTCTGGATTTCATTTTACTACTCCGTACTCACTCTGGCGGTCACATACATCTCCTACCGGATACTCATTCGTACCGGTCTCAATAATGATGGTCTTTAAAAGGTTATGCTCGTGCTGGTTTCGCATGCAACTGGCAATGATGAGGAGCTTCAGCATTGAATCCATCGCGGTCCCTTCACCCACTGCTACCCCTCCATAATCACTCTTACTTAATAACAACGGTATGATGATCGTCGACGGCCCTTTATCCCGGTATATACCCACTAACTGCGAGCTACTCTCTCGGAGATAAATTAAGAGAGCAAGATAAGTATGGGGGCCTTTTTGAAGTGCCGAAGTTGAGTCTTTCTTGTTTTCGTCAATGGGCTCACATCCTGGCTCAAGTTTATCGATTCAATAATAATTGAAAACAAAACCAGGCGAGACTTGAGAGACCGAATACGATTCGGCTAGGTTAAGGTAGGTTGGTAGAGAATTGACTTATTTATCGATGATAGCCTTGCGAATTATGGACGTGCCACAAGACCTTTCGTCTGTTCCTTTGACGCTTTCAAGGACGCCCCATGTTTGGCATCCCATTTTGAGCTGCACTGTCGAAATAGAGTCATGATGGCCGCATGAAACAAGAGATCTGCCCTATGGAGAACGGCACGGCATTTGTGAATTGGGACGATTTATCATTACCTGATGCAAGCAATGGCTCAGCTTGACATGGAAAGGGCACGAGAGTAGAGGGGTCGGTAGGAGATAGTGACATTGAGTACAGCCTTCCGTGAAGCCAGTGGCTCTGAGCACACAAGTTTGAGTGAGTGGTGATAATTGACGTGTGAACGACAGACTTGTTTTAACTACCAAGCATTTCATTTGCCTTCATAGGATTTGCCATCGCATCGATTCGTAATAGTGCAGTGCCCATCTTGAAGGTCCCTCGCGATCAGCGTCCATTATTATCTCTCTATCGCCTTACCGGAGTCTCGGATAGGTTGTGCCCTACTCTGTAGGCGCTCCAAGGTGGCGCAGCGACAGATGGTAAAACTTATTGTAAAACACACACATCGAGAGCTGCTTGCAAACACCGCAGATGCACATTTTATAGGACAGTGGACCTGATTGGGATACCGAGTCAGCGGACTGCGTTGCGCTTTATCATTTCGCGAGGAAGTACAATTGGCCCCGCGGCTGAGGTAGTTGCAGAGGGGGGGTGGCTTTGGAAGGGCAGTTGGTTGGTTCACTGTGAACTTTAATGATCCTTTGTACGGGGTGGATTATTCTTGTACTGTATATAATTGCATAATGGCGTGCATATTGTCCTTGTGGCTTCATCTGTCACATATGTTTGTAACTTGGAAGATGCCCTAATATCTGCCTTTCTATAGTCGAAGGAACGGCCCAGTGATCAGTCATGAATTACGCAAAATGTATCACCTTGCTGTAAGGCTCCGAGTACCGTAGTAGTACAGTCGTAGCCTGTTGGTATGTACGCCATGGCCCTAGGCGTGCAGGTGGGCTACAATGGATGTGCCATCTCGCTCGCAGGCTCTCTGTCCCGAGTATTAGACGTTGGAAAGCATAAAAAGCAAAAAGATGGGCGGCCTTAATTAACATCGCACGATGCGAGTAAAGCTTAGATACGAAATGGTACTGTCTAATACGATCTAAAATGTCCAAGCCTATGTTTCTTGTTGCTGACGATGACGATTACTGTATATGTTTTCTTTGGCAGTGTGTGTGGTTGGTGGGTGGGTGGGTGTGTCTGGCTATCTGGTACAGTCCAGCCAGTCTGCCACAGCTAAACAACATAGGGCTGAGGGCACCGACTCACCGACTCTGAACCGAGGCGTCTTAACGGCTCTAAATCTGTCTCGGGCGTTCCCTTTCTGATGCTAGCCTGATGCTAGCAGGTCCAGGGATCTCAGGGTAAGCCCCTGTCGGCTGTCGCTCATCCTGCACCCACAAGCCCCCTGTTCCTTGACGGGTCAACCCCGCTGTACGAATTCCATTGGAAGACTCGGCTCTCCAGGCCCCCCAGGGTCTTGAGTCTTGATGCTGCTCGTCCACTGGAGAGTTGTTGAGGGCGACTCAGAAACGCCTCTCGTTCTTACTGATTACAGGAAAAGCATGGCCATTATTCTCCATGCCCTACGAGGAGCAGATGCACAAAGCACTCTAAACTACTTCTCACCTCAGTGTCTCTCTACAATTGCATCATCGCAGGCTGTCTATCTTCCTGTTGCTTGATCTCTCTCCCTCTATCTGCCCTCCTCTATTTACATAACTCCGCAGCTATCTTGCATATTGTACGCTATTCTTATATTCGTACCTCCCTACTGGAGAGAGAGATCTTCACCACAAGAGTCCTCGCCCGTGCTCACCTATCCTACACTACTGTGTTCACTTACTCACCTCATCTCCCTCAATACGCACATACATACACCACCATACTACTTATTACTTACTACCACTACTGCGCCGTACATACACCTCCATCTATACGGTAACGAGAGCGCAAAAAACCGACCGGCGGCCAACAGCCCTTCCAAGTTCCAACGTCTTGGCCTCCCCTGAACCCCTACCTTTCTGCCAAGCAAGCCTACTCCGTACACTACCTTACTTTTCTGCTTGCCCTACGGCTGTGTCCCACTTTCCACTGCAACTACACGTACTGCTCACGACGCAGCCTTTGCCCTACCCGTTATATTCCACCAGAGCACGTACATGTCACTCTACATGTCACTGCTGTAGCCTTTTTTTTCTCTCTCTCTCAGCAACAACACGAATACACTACGCTTTTCTTCACTCGGCGCATCGATCCGCACAGAGAGCAGAGAAAGTCACCTCGCCTGTCAGCCCACGAATAAGCTCATCTAAATCCGAAGTCCGATCGTTAATGGTCCATACTCCCCCCCCCCACGACACCCAAGCCTTACCATCCTTCGGCCCTTCACCGTCTCAAAGTCACGCTGATCTGCTCCTCCGCGCTACGCCCTCCTCTCCTGCTTCTCTGCCAATTTTAATATGTTTGGATAACTGCTTATTTTCTGCAATATCTTCTACATATACGGGCGTTGAACTTGCAGAAGAAATATCTATGTTTCGCCTCCTTCCACTCCACATTGTCGGCTCCACCGAACAGCATCGCCACCTCAGAAAATACCAGGTCTGCTAGATATCCCTTGGACGCACATTTGCGCTATTGAAAATCTTCGTGTTTTTCAGCTCGTGGCAATCCCGACTTTCAAAATGGATATTCCTCAAAGGGGACAGAGGCCGAATTTAGGGCTTCCCGAGATTTATGTTCATGAATCCAATGCCTCCGACAGATATCGGACCTCTAGTAGATCGAGTTCCTACAATTCAGCCTCGTCGCCTGGGCCTTCCTCTATACCAATGTCGATACCGAATGCCAGAGAACCAGTACCTCCTCCTTTACCTCCACCTAGGCACATTGCAGAGTTCGCGAACGGTGGAAACGGGGGGCCTGATATTGCCTGGCAATGGGGAAACTCACAAGTCGAGGATAGTTGGGGGAGACCATCAGTTGCTCCAGGGTCGAGTCTATATGGAAGCTTTGCACCTCGAGGAAAGAGCATAACGGAGGATCGACCAGACTTCCGGCGCGGAAGTTCTGCCTCTACAATTAAGTCAATATCAGGTGTAGACGGCGCAAGAGAGAACTACCCAAGGATTGACGAAGGGTATGCAAGCCTTTCTGGAGCAAGCATTGGTTCAAACAAGTCAGTTGGGCATCTTTTTTTCCCTGAAGCATAAAATTTACGGCTACGGCGTAATGAACTCCTTCCTGGGGAATCAGCTGCGCCGCACACTATTTTGTCATGGGCAGAATGGCGTTAAATGTTACGAGCGTAGCATATACTAGCACTCGAGGTTGACTTATTCTGTCTCGGACCTGTCACCGTTCTATGTCCAATGCTTCCCAGTCTCACATCAATTGCTTATGCTAATGGCGTCCCATCGCAGTTCGAAATATCACGACCCTCGTGCCTTCCAAAGCTCTGTACACGACCAATTCCGCAGCAATGCCCAAGCTTACGACAAATCGTTACTACAAAAACTCGATGCTCCACGCAGGGGTTCAGACGACACCACTCCACCGCGATTTTCAACCAAGTCGATATTTAGTCAATCCGCCAGCGATACATCACCTACACGGATGGCATTGGGGGACCGGCACCCAACCCTGAAACCATTGTCCCTTCCAATTCAAACCAGGAGGCCCGGTGGTCTTGAGGAAAGTCCTTTGGCACGATGGGCTAGCTCCGATACTCCCACATCTGCAGCCATTTCTCCTGGAAACCCATACCCAAGATTTGGGCAGTATGACTTTAGGTCTCCAAGTGATACAGTTGAGTCGGATAGGTCACCACAGCCGTATGGTAGGCGTTCAGGGAGTGGATCAATGATGAGTGCCGGCGATGATGCTGCAAGTGTCTCCAGCAGATCTAGGGATGGTTACGACCAAAGATCTCCGGAGGCGGATATCGATTATCAGATGGAGGACGCGGGACTCACCCGACTTCACATTGACGATTACTCTGCTCGTACTGATGCTTATTCCCCAGGTTCCACAGCTGGTCAGAAGAGAAGAGCTTCTGAAGATCCACCGAGGGAAGACGGACCATCTTTGCATACTGTAGGCAGTGCCAGTGACCTTTTTAGACGGCGGGAATCTGGCTCTCGGTCCTCACCAAGTCCTCGCTATCATTCGACATCTGGCTCCATATCCTCTACCGCTTCTGGCCCAAGGAGTAACTCATACGCTTCTACTTACTCCCTTGCTGCAAGTAGTATAACGAGTATGAGTTCATACGGCAGATTGTCACCTGGTGGCCTCTCTCCTGGTGGTATATCTCCAAACTCGTCTGATTTGGGTCCGGATTCACCGTATGTCACTTCCTTGTCTTTGAACCCAAGCCCAAGAGGATCTATATCGAGAACGAACCACAACCGGAACTTATCAGATTCACGTCCCCTCATGACGTCTCGCAAGCTTTCTGAAAACATCGGACATGCAAAGCATAATAGTGCTCCAAAGCTACATGGTGTTTTCATCTGCGAATGTTGTCCGAAGAAACCCAAAAAGTTTGATACACAAGAAGAACTCAAGTACCTCCNCCCCCCCCGGCTCCCTTCTCCCTGCTCTCCCCCACTATCTTCCCAGAGGAACCTTTCTAACGTTAGACACGCAGCGTTCATGAACAAGAAAAGCAGTATGAATGTGCCTACTGTCACAACCGGTTCAAAAATAAAAACGAAGCAGAGCGTCATCAAAACTCTCTCCATCTACGTAAAAACTCCTGGTCTTGTGCCGCTCTTTCGGGCTACCCAGCGGCTTTCCATCCGTCGCCAACACATCCCAACGAAGCTGATACATGTGGGTACTGCGGTGAGGACTTCCCTCGATCTGGACTTTCCTCGGATCCATCAGCCCCCCAAATAGCTGTAGCTACTGATCAAGACTGGGAGATTCGAATTGGGCATTTGCAAGAAGAGCACAAATTTGGTGAATGCAACCAGGCAAAGAAGTTTTTCAGGGCCGACCACTTTAGGCAGCACTTGAAGCATAGCCACGCGGGCACAAGCGGCAAGTGGACCAACATGTTGGAAAATTCGTGTATGAAAGACGAACCACTTCCAGAGCCAATCAGCCGCCCGGAGAGGTCTGGAATCGGCATGAGTAGGCTCAACAAAGGCTCTGGACCAGTTAGTCCTTCGGGCGGGAACATGGGCATGAGTCCGCGTGTGGGACGCATTGATGAAGAGGATATTTTGTGATCGTTGTTGCCTAGTAACTGGAAGAACAGTTCTGAGTTTGTGTTATGAGAGGAATTACGTAAAAGTTGGTATTGAGGGTAAGATGGAAGAGGGCTTTTCGATCCAGCAAACCGCTATGCAGAAAAGAGGAGAAAAGAAAACGATTGATGGGGGAGAAACGGCATATACATGATATCCCACGCTCGGCGTTCTTGCTTTTAAGCTTTATTTACAACTCGCATCTGTTATTGCTGCGCGCATGCATATCATCGAGCATCACCATAATCGGCACTTTGGCGGGATACAGCACTTGCACTGGCGTTTTACTCATCTTTCAGTTTGCAGCAAAGTCTATATACACTTGAAGACTTTTTTGATCTCCGGAATTATCGGGGACCTAGGGATGAAACTTTGCGATGGGAATACAGGGGTTTGGTTTTGATTTCACTGGTTTGGTCACATGGGGTTATTAAAGCTGGGCTTTTTCTTTCTCGTGTTTTCTTCATTGTATTGTGAGTGTTGTGAGATGGATGCTATAGAAACGGCATGTCCATGAACGAATCAGTCTGGTTGTTATCAGGCAATACAGGCAAGCAGGCTTATTAGCCTAGCTATGTATCTGTGGTTATAGGGTAATGACGACATGAAAAATGGAATGAAGTGAAACAATACAATACCAATTCATACATCGAAAGTCGTTGCCTTGGCCCTTGTCTCCGTGACGAGTCCGCGGAGGAGTCCCTGCAACGCTAGTAGGATCCGCGGAAGCATAAGCTACCCTAGGCCTAGGGTAGTATGTATATCCTACATTAGCTTCGGGGAAATAACGACAGAGGCGTTTCAAGAACAAACTAAAAGCCTTTGTCATTTTGTCTTTGTTACGTAACGGTAGCTAGCTCTAAACTCCTATTGTAGCGTATTCGATAGATGATAAGTAATAATAACTTAAGCGTGGAATAGCATAGAGAACCTGGGAGGAAATTTTTGTTTAGTAATAGGGGTGTTATAGGCTAGCTTAGGTAGGCTTAGAGTAGGCTTAGAGTAGGCACCAGTGAGTGAGGTTTATTATACATTTTTAAGGGAGATCTGGGGATAGGAAAGGGCGGGATGAGAGGGTTGTCCTAAGGGGTGGTTGGTGGGTGTAAATTGTTGTTGGTTGGAGGTTTAGGAAGTTGGCAGTAGGAGGTGGATGGATTCATGTGAGGGAGAGATTACTAATATATAAATCTAGGTGTTAGGTACGACTTTTGTATTCTATTAAAGTACTCTGTACTAGCTATAAGAGTGGTTGATGGAATAGAAGTTCTGGTTTTAGTTTATGAAGGTGAGATTGTAGTATAAAGTACTATATAGCTTGACGGTGCTTGTACATGCATCTCATTATAACCTCATTTTTGAAAAACGAGAAGGTTAGTACTACATTTTGTGTATATATGTAAAAGTTGGCGATTAGGATTTAGACAATGAGGATAAGCTTTATGATTTCGTTTAACTCTCGTTTAGGAAATAGGTTAGGGTTATTTTTTGGGGGGGAGGGGGAAAGTCTTAGTTAGCTAGGTGTAGAGTTCAGCCCTAAAAGAGGGAGGTGATTTACTTATTAAGCTTAAGTGTTGTGCTAGTTTAATTTTGAGTGAGTGGTTAAAATCAAATGAGTTGCTTAAATTTTAAGTTTAGGTGAGTTTCTTGAACTCACTAAGTTATTTAGATGGAACTTAATTGTATTACCTAATTGTGAGTTACTGAAGCTAAGTTACTATAACCCTATGTAACTGTTATTTTTGACTTATAAAGTTACGTTGGAGCGATTTTTATTTCTAAGCGATATTCTAGTTTCTACAATTTGGTATCGGAATGGACCTCCTAGTGCTCAGAATCATTTCAATATCGCATCATAATAATATTGCCAGAACCACTTTTAAGCAGAACATACTTTTTGCTTATGTTCAGGACTGACCGAGGAGAAAAAGGCATAACTTTTTCAGCAAGCACCTAGGTAGGGAACATTCTTTCCTTGTGTCACTCAAGGAAGACGACCTTCCACTCTCGTCGTGCTTTGGCCCAATCGACAAGATATATCCAACCTAGCTCCTGGCGGTATGCATAGGAGCCACGCCAACCAATCATTAACACGTTGACAATAGGTAGCATAGCTAGCGAGTTACCATTCGCGTCAAAGTAATTCTTCGTCTTCCGCTCTTCGCCTGAATAAGTCGTGATACGCTTCCCCGACAATGAAAGTGCCATAAATTCATATAGAGTTTTCTTGTCGTGTTGAGGAGATGTTACTTCTTTTTCAAGTCGAATTACATCTCCACAAAGTTCACCAACAAACTCGCCTCTTGAGTCGATTATGTGGAGGCCGGACTTCTGAGGTATTTTCGCGAGTCGAAGAAATGCAATTTGGGCCCTTGTTAGTATGACCCCCGGCTTCAAGTCTTCCAGAAATGTACCAATTTTCGGAGACAATAGAGGAGAAGTTTGCCGAGTTTCAGTCATGGAAACTAGGTCTACTGCTTCCTTGAAAATGTGGTAACTCTGCCAACGCGTGTTGAACTGCTCACGTACGGTTGAAAAGTTGGTACTCTTTAGTAGCAGGGGGAATGATAAATTCGCAACGCATCCCTCGCTACAGGCAATAGCCATATAAAGTTCCCAATCGTCATCCATGATAGTCTCGATATGAGTGTTAAAGGCTTCGAGCAAGGCCGGCGGAGAAGAGACATCGCTTTTATACCAAGGCACCAACGTCCCATACGATTTTGTGGCTTGATAGTCCACTCGATCTGAAAGACTCATGACCGAGGACCACGACCAAGTTGGTAAGACTATTCCTGAGTTTTCGAGGGAAGTCGTAAAGTTATTACCAATATCAGCGTACCATCGCAGTGCTCGGTCAAAGTCTACTTGAGGGAGGCCATTTAAAAATACACCTTCCGTATCATATAGCGCTTTTGAAATGCCAGTGATTGCATGATAGGTATCCGACGGATATGTGAGCGATCGAGAAGTGTAATTTTTGAGATGACGCGCGAAGGAAGCAAACCGTGAGCCGTCATCAGCGATCAGAAGTCCATGTGAGGTGAACTCATTACGGAGCTTCTCAGGGTTACATTGGTCCTCATGGCAGATTGACTGCTCACATTCAAAAAAAGCTCGCACATTGGTGAAATATAGCCGCCTTTTTGCTAGAACGGCTTCCTGGTATGTCCACCCGCGTGTATGCCATAAAGCGAGAGGATCGCCTTCAATTTCTCTAATAACATTTGTAACTCGAAGGCCTGATACATCCTCATGATATTGAACTACCTCCCGCGGATGGCCAATGCCGGGGATTCCAAAATCCATACTATCTCCGTATGCAACTATTAGCACAAGGCGTGCTAACGAATAAATCTCGTTCATTGCGTTAATCTGATTTCCTTTGTCTTCTGCGTCGTCTTGGATGATACAGAGTCGGTCTGCCCAAAGATACCTCTCACCTAATTGCGCGCAGACGCTCATGGCGTCCTCTATGGTTTGGGGCATTTCTGATGCAGGCAGCCCACCATCTTTCTTCATTCCTTCAATCGTGGCACGAGTGGCTGTAAGTAGGGAGGGACGAGTGTCCAAGCCCCATACGTAGCTTAGAGCAACAAAACTACAATCGTTCATTTCGACAATTACTCGCCGAATAACATCGATAACTCGGAAACCTTTTGGTAGGCCCTCTTTGGCCTTGTATTGACACCCTTCGTGTCCTTCATAACATTCAGATATCTTGTCTTTCAAGTGAGTCCAAGAAACCATTTCTCTAACGTAGGGAAAGTTAGCAACTTCACCTTGTTAGCGATGTAAGTTTATAATTAGATGACAAACCATACCTTTATTCATGTCGCTTATGTGAAGATCCACCACCCAATCGAATGACGTTGCATTTCCATTGTTGTAGTGTGCATATACTTCTGCTAAGGAAATACTAGACTCTCCAGGCTCTTTTTGTCGAGACTGTTTCAGGTCAAGAATGAGAGTGGAATGTGTTCTCTCGAGATGAGAACATTGTGCTGGGTCGAAGGCTCTCAAGATTATACGTTTTGCAACACGGCAAAGCGGGCATTGTGTTGTCGTATCGTCCTCCACTGCTAGTCCCTTCCTTAAAGGGAACATGAATTTTTTGCAAGTCTCAATCCTCATACATACCATTAAGTGCCTAAACCGTAAGTGCTGACAGGAATAACACATGGATTCGGCCGAAGAGCTTAAGGAAGAACAGCTGGAGCATGGTTGGTGGAACAGCTCATTGACTTCGTCTATAGTCGGTTCTCCATTGTTAAGTTCCTGAAAGGAAGAACAATAAGCACAGTCGTTGCCCATCATGAGTAATCTATGAATGCGCCCTTTAATGTTCACAAGAAGTCCTCAAGCTTAAGCTTGCAACCTGCCAACCGGAATGTCTCGAAGGTGGTGGTAAAGATCTTCCGGTTGACATGAATATCAAGCAATCCAAAAGAGGAGCCTCGTTTCGGCTCGAGATTAAAGTGGACGAGTTGGTCCAACATGAAGCTATTAACAATGAAGTGATTTCTGATTACAAGTTTTTCAAATATAATAAAACAACGTAGGATTGACAAGAAGATCGAAAGATCTTACGGTATTGCTGCCATTTATCACAAAAGTGAGGATGATATAGTATTGTCGGTAATTATCAAATAATAGAGCGATGTTGTAAGAAGGAACGAAGGTGCGCCCACTTAAATATAGTCAGCATGTGGCTGAGCAGACACGTGATACTATATTTACTTGATATGTATTAGGGGATAGTCTCGTAGGAAAGATTAAACAAACTGTTTTACTGTTTTATTCTAAAGGATTAGACTAATCTAGGCCACCCCTGCTTAAGCTGTTTTTGACCTTCATCATAAACACTTACCTACTTTAGGTTTCTGACTATGGGTTGAAGTAGGTAACGCAAACTAAATCATAAGTAACGAGAAATGCAAAAAGTGCCTTATTAGGAACCTCCCTCCTCACCATCAGTAACAGCAACAATCTTCAACCCTTTCGCCTTCACAACTCTCTCGTCAGAGATCCAATAACTCTCCGGTAAATCAATATCCTCCCTCTTCTTCTCCAAAATCATGTCAGCAACAGCCTTCCCACATAAATGCGTATTCGGCATCCCATGACCAGTATAACCTGCACAAATCCAAAGTCCACCACCACCTCCTAATTCCGTACTAACCTTTCCTACCCATGGATGTTTATCTCTACTATATCCCATAATTCCACTCCATTCCATACTAGCTTTTAATTCTGGATCGGTATTTTGGACGTCTAACATGTTGTTTAGTTCTCGTCGGAGGTAGGCTGCTGCTGGGGGGTCGATTTCTGAGTCGTCTGATATCCCTACGCCCCCTTTGAGGGCGAAACCACGACCTCCGCCGAACATTAGTTCACCTCCTTTAGTAGAATTATCGGAAGAGGATGTGGTTGTTGAGAAAGGTCGTTGAACCAGGTAATCGTCTTGATGTACTTTTCTGAGTTGTTGGCCTATAAAGTAGTAGGTATGTGTAAGTGGAGAGTTGGCACCACTGTTGATTGGAGACATAGTTTTTGGTGGAAGCAGACTACTCATTTCACCGCGGACAGGAACGATGAGGTCGCTGAAAGAGGGCAGGAGATGTGATGTATAGGCATTTGTTGTGAGGAGGATTTGTTTAGTAGCTATCATTCCGCGAGCTGTATGCACAATCCAGGGGTGGTCTTCGGCTGTTGCTAGTTTCTGGAGATGTGTAACTGGTGTATTGGTTTGTAGGTTGAAAGAACCTTCTAAGGCAGAGGTGGTGGTTTGATTGTTGCGAGACAGTAAATCTTCGAGTATTCCAGCTACAAGCTTATAAGGCCAGAGACTAGCTGCCTTGGCTTGAATGATTACTCCTGCAGCTGTAGGTACGCGTAGCTCTGCAAGTGACGGGTTTACAGAATCTTTGGTGACGATAGTGACGAGGTTTCCTAGCTCTGGGGCCAGTGCTTTGAATGCCTGAGTTTGTTCTTTTGCTTCTTGGAAGCTGGGCTCAGTAAAATAGGCGTGCACGCTTGGTAGAGATTTCCAGTCACACTGGATGTTCTTTTCTTCAACGAGGGCTTTGACTGTTTCGTAGTTTCGGATCTCGAATCTGCCTATATCTACTGGACGAGAATATAGAATTGGTCTGTCCGTAACGGAGGGAGTTAGCAATTACTTCTTCTGTAGAGGATTTGGAGTTGTTGCCCCCGAGACATATCTCGATAGAAAACGTCTTGAAAGGGGATGTCTCCAGAGGAACTCCTCTTAAAATACTCCCGAATAGGAATGAAAGTGCTCCTCCCATACGTACTGGCAATGACCACCGTTCTAAGTGCTCTTGTCAGACTTTGTTGCTGTTATGAAGAATAGTTGTACAAGTCTTACACGTCCTGTAGCTCCCCAGCATGCCTCCCTTGCTTCAAGCATGACAATATCGAGGTTCTTGCCATTTTGATTCTCACGCAGATAATGGGCTGCTGAGGCTCCAGAGATCCCACTTCCAATAATCACGAGATCTGTCGTAGCTGGTAGGGAGGCAGTTGTTCTGTGGCCAAGGAGGACTGAAGAGGGTTGTGTGTGCCAGAATGACTTAGTTGGATTTTGCGATGGAAGACTGGACTGGCCAGAGACAAGCTTTGAAACGGTCATGATGGCACTGAATGATGTACCAAGATTGGGTGGCACCTCGGGAGGTATGTCTTTCGTTCAATGTAGATAGGTAGGGATAAAGCAAAGGTGGGATAGCGCGAGGTCATTGGCTTTCGCTTAGCTCACGTGTACCAGGAGGAAGTCATTAGTTTTTAGTATTAAGTGATGGATAAAGTAAGATACAATTCTCTTTGGGTGCGTCCATATCCAAAAGTGATCTCTATTTTTTTCAGCTTTACGCCATATCCGTTTTTCGTGATAGAGTCCTGCCCCCTGAACGCCCACTAATCTGCCTGGCAACGCCTCGAAACCCAAAATAATCCAAGCATCCCATGGAAGACATACATACGCCATAAATTTACAAGCTCACACTCGCACCGATGCCACCACCAGCGTACCAAACAGTTTCGCTAAAACGTCCAAGCCTGACATCCACAGTACCCTTAGCATCAAGCTTCAAGGTTCCTCCCAAGGCATTTCGCATAGCTTCATATCCAACCGAATTCAGAGACCAATCTACAGGCAACTTTGGTGTTGTGCTGGCACCCGGTGGCACCTTGAAAGGAAGATCATAATTAATCTTGCCTATAGGTTCGGTGTGATTGTAAAAGGCTGTTGCATCTATCTTTTCTATAAATATTGTACTGTACTGAAGAGGCGAAAGGAGGGTAAAGGTAGCAGTTGACGTGAAGAGATGGAATGTAGCATCATCGATAAAGTGGGGTGCGTTTCTGTCCTCTCCATCGCTATCTCCACCATCATGGCCTGTACGTGGTGTCGATAGCCTAGGGGTTGGAATTTCGATCTTGAATTTACTGAGTGTTCTTCCGAGTCGTGGCTGGCTTGGGATAGAGCCTTCGTGTGTCTGAAACGTCAAGGTAGTGTTAAATCCAGATATATACTGGGATATTAGCTCCCTGCTGATGTTGCGCGCTATATCTCCTCCGAATTTTGTAGGATCCCAAGTGGCATCAATGAGGATATTCGTATTGTTTCCGGCAACGACGTTAATATCCCTTGCCGTTGCTTCGCCGATTATTGATCCGTTATTGAGAATGTGTATATTTATGAAAGGAACATGAGCAGTGTATGCCGTGGGGTTGGTAAAGTTGACTCTGGCTTGCAAGTCTAGAGAAGTCTTGCCAGTATTGATAATACTTAGGTCGCCCACCTTAGGAAAAATTTTCCCAAAGTCATGGCGGCCATTTGAGATCGCTGCAGACACCTCGTCAGCCTTCCGTGCGGCCGAGCTGAAAAAAAAAACAAACGGACGGTGGTCTAACGTTTCACAGGAACGACCCCCTCTGCAGGCATATCACTAATAGCGAACTCCCCAAGTACAGTTGATACCTCCACATCAACAAGGGCAACAATCTTAAGTTTGAGGGCTTTGCCGTCTCCACCAAAGAGTAGCGCCTGAAGAACATCAGTAAAGACATCATCATCTGTGATGTCCAATGGAGCACTCTCTATTCTGGCCCGGATCTCGAGAGTTGAGTCCTCTTCATCTGTAGAATTAATTCTCTTTGAGGTCGCATTCTGCCATTTTCGAAGATTGAGCTCGCCAAGTTTGTCACCTTTGTAAAAGACGTCCGCCGTCGCACGCACTTTCGTGACGTTGATACCAAAATTCATCTCCTTCGGCAATCCAGCCTGAACAATAATGTTTGCGGATATTTGAGGCTTGGAAGCATCTGTATCTGGCTCTGCCCACGGGTCAGGTAGGCTGAAATGCGTATCTGTTAGGGAGAAGTTTTTGATGGCGTTGTCAAATGTGTGCCCAGGGAACGGAATGGGTACTGTGACACTTGAAACAATTTGACTAATCCAAGCTGGGGTATCTCCCGAGGGCGCATTTGATCCTCGAACAAAGATGGTGGTGTCGTTCCCATGAATATAGTCTCCAAGGAGAAGATCAAGCGGCGAAGTATGGGTGTTAGGACAATTTGTTGTCAAGATCTTTGGAATTTCTCGAACGACGCCTCCAACATTGACGATTACCTGCGCATGTGGCTCAACGTTGATAGTATCGGTGATGGCATCCGCAAGGCGAATATAAGTCTCGGTGGGTGCACAGTTGGGCACAAGGATATCAAAGCCAAGGGGAGGAATGGTGAGTTTAAGAGGATAGTTGTTGACAATGGAAAGCGACACGTCGGCAGCCATGCCGCGGCGTCCGTTCGTTGATACTGGGACCTCTCGGAAGTTCAACTTAGTAATGTTGTATTCAGGTATGGCTGGAAGGTCATTGCCTGCTATGAGTCAGCTAAAACTTCACATTTATGAAAAACTTCAATCGCTGAGATCGTTGTGAACCATAAGTTTTGGCTACACTTATTAGGTTACATGCCAACTCTGTACGGGACAATCGAGCTTAAGTGGCAACCAGAGTGCAGAAATCAACTCAGTGATTTCTCGCCCAAGTAGAAGGAGGCAAAAGAACGATAGAGAGATTGACCTTCAAAGACAAGCGATTCCGAGATACTCTGGGATCCAAGTGGGATTAAACCAGATTTCAAGGTAACATCTGCTATTCCCAGGACCCGTAACTGGCCAAGGCGGCCTTCAAGCCAATCATTGGCTATCCTTCGGATGCCTTCGACATCACCAGGCTCCAAATCCGTAAGGAAATCGATAGCGGTCGTATGTCCATTTCGTATGTTGACCACAACACGCGGCACAGCGGCCGTGCCAATCAGGATATTGCCGTACTCAGGCAGATAGACCTTAACTTGCGACTCCTCGCTTTCGACTTCTTTGGCAATCCAAGTGCCGAACCGCCCAATATTTCGAACTGCATTATTCCTGACCCGCGACGCATCCAGCTTAAAGTTCGCTTGGACTCTCGCTCTGACGCCCGTAGGTGTGAACGAATCTATTGACAGATTCGTCGGCTCAATTACCAAAGACTCCTTGGCATATTCCTCCACAACGGCCGGTGCGATGAATGCACCGATGCTGGCACCTATTGAGGCTATGCAAAGTATGCCAACAGCAAGGAAAGTTGGCCACCGTCTGCCACCCTTTGTAGACTTGCTCCGCCGCCCTTCTTGCAACGATCGCAATGAAGTCGCAGCTGGTGAAGGTATTCTCTCTTCGGTTTCGTGCCCATCATAGCGAGGAGTACCATCTGTACGCGATAACAAGGGCTGAGATTCGTGTGAGTCGTCTGAATGATTCGAATGGGCTGACGTTGGCCGTTCAGACTCGCCAAGCAGGGGCGAAGATGGATGCGACATTGTTACGGTTGCGACCGTGTGGTCGAGTGGTTTTCAACGTCCAGCGTTATGGTCGTGGATGTTCTCCTTTGCGGTGCCCACTGGAGAGGTATTTATACATGTAAGAATGGTCATGAAACAAGTGTGTTGGGGAGGTGACGATGAGGTGAAAGCTGGGGACGGCAGATTAGGTGCACTTATCGTAAGCGAGTCTGGGCAATTAGTGTTGACTGGGGCATGAGTGAGCTAAAGCTATAGAGAAGGTACAGTACAGGCATTCTTGGCATTGCTTAAGGAAATCGATTTCAACACAGAAGATGAGGAGTGAAATTTTAGATACACATAGCTACAGAATATAAATTAAGAGTTAATCAATGCGTGAGGTGAAGTTATCTGTTTAATCACATGCATACGGACAGTTGGTACCTGAAAATCTCTGTTGAAAATCAGGCACCACTAGCACTAGTTTTCTTACCTATCCGCATGAGATCAGAGCCATTCGATTTGAGCTATCAGTCGAGCAGCTGTGGAGGACCACATGAGTCAACAAGTTTACACAGAAAAATCGTGCCTACGCCCTTTGCGCATAATAAGTGACACCATTTTCCTCCTGCATTCCGACATTTGTTTCTTTTCCTTTCGCGCCTCGTTCTACTCCCCAATCTCTTGAATCAATTGACTCCTCAGCAGTCTCAACATGCCTCCTACCAAGTCTGCGAGGACAGCTCTCCAATGCTTGTCCAAAGCTCAAAAACGATCATATTCAAGCCCAGCAACACCTCTGACTTCTCCTTTCGCACCCCGCCATTTACTCTCAATTTCAGACCTCTCTCCTGCTGAGCTTACTACCCTCGTTCGAAATGCCAATTCCCATAAGCAAGCCATCAAGTCGGGCTCAATACCAAAGAACTTGCTTGGTAGCTTGAATGGCAAGACGGTCGCTATGATGTTCAATAAGAGGAGTACTAGGACTCGGGTTTCCACTGAAGCTGCTGTTGCTACAATGGGCGGCCACGCTATGTTCTTGGGCAAGGATGATATTCAATTGGGGGTTTGCCTACCATCTCCATACAAAGTTGGGGGGCTAGACTAAATAATATCACAGGTGAACGAATCGTTATACGACACATCCCTCATCATCTCTTCCATGACGTCCTGTATGGTAGCACGCGTAGGACCTCATTCCGACGTGGCAGACCTAGCCAAGCACTCCTCCGTCCCCGTCATTAACGCCCTGTCCAACGACTACCACCCCCTACAAACCATTGCTGATTTCCTCACTATCCACGAAGTCTTCCCATCGAACGTATCTAGCAGCCACTCCACTATTCCCAGTCTCGGCCTCGAGGGTCTCAAGATCGCATGGATTGGAGATTCAAACAATGTGCTTTTCGACTTGGCGATTGGAGCTCTGAAATTGGGTATTGATATTGCGGTTGCTTCGCCAAAGGGCTATGAAATTCCAGCTGGCATGCGAGAAATCATCACTTCCTCGGTAGCAGGCGTAGCATCACCAGGACAACTCATTGAGACCAATGTTCCAGAAGAAGCTATCAAAGACGCTGATATTCTCGTCACAGACACGTGGGTATCAATGGGCCAAGAAGAGGAGTCTGCAAAGCGACTAAAGGCATTCGCTGGCTACCAGATCACGAATGAGTTGGCCAAGCGAGGTGGGGCAAAGGAAGGTTGGAAGTTCATGCATTGCTTGCCCCGCCATCCAGAGGAGGTTGCAGATGAGGTCTTCTATGGTCCCCGATCTCTGGTTTTCACCGAAGGGGAGAATAGGCTATGGGCTGCTATTTCTGCTTTGGAAGGATTTGTTGTTAACAAGGGTGAAATTGTTTAAGCAGCATTTACAAAGATACCAGGGGTTAACAAAAGTTTTTGACATAATATGACATAATAGGAGGATATGAATTCAATTATTTAATCGGGAGTTTTAAGGCTCTCCGTTACAGTAATTGTATGTTTTTTTTATAAAAAAAAAAAGCACGAATGGACAGAAAATATCAAGTTTGGGTGGCATTTATGACGCGACTCCTGAAACAATGTTGTTGATGTAAAAGTACAGCAGTTTAAACACCACCATACTGTCGGTGAGATTAGACTCCTCAGATTTCACAAAAAGTCTTCACGAGCAAAGCGCAAGAGATGCAAAAAGGGAGCAAGGTAGGTATGCTAATCGAAATGTGTTCAATTGCTGCAAAATTTAAGAGCTCGTATTTTCCCCTAGACCAAAAACTCCAAACAACCATGCAGCAAAGATTACTAGCAACATCTAAACCATCATATCTCTAAGCAAGAGCTGACTTCGACTTCTTCTTCTTAAGCTTTTTTGCTTCTCCACTAGCAGCAGGTGTCTCGACAACGGGAGCGGCAACTTCCTTCTCAACCACAGTCGTCTTAGACTTCTTCTTCTTGACTTTCTTCTCTGGAACCTCAACCACCTCCTCGACTACGGTTTCTGTGACGATGGGAGTAATTTCTTTTGTTTCGGGGACAGGGGTAGGGGCGTTCTCAACGAGCGCCGGGTTTTCAGCTACCTTTGCCTTCTTTCCCTTCTTCTTTGACTTAGATGATTCCTCAACTGCAGGAGGCGCTTCGATAGCCTTTGGCTCCTCCTTCTCCGCCTCACCATCAGCCGTAATGACCAACTTCTCTCCTTTTTTTGCAACATCCTTGGTAGACTTGATTTTTGGTGCCTCGTACTCATAACCAATCTCTTTCATCTTGTCTGCCTTAATCTTTCTCCGCTCTTCCTCCTTCTCAATACGCTTATCCCAAGTTGTCTCTGATGCACCTTGCTTGAGCTTGCGGCCGGCAATTTTGTTCCATGGAACTTTCTTGAACCGCTTGTTGGCACCCTTGAAAAGATTCTCGGGGACTTGCTCCTCGGGGATGATCTTGACCTTGAGAATATGTTCAAAAAGAAGGTAGTTGTCCATAGTCTTGGCAACGATGTCAGCAACGGTAGAAGACTCAAACTTGATCCATGCAATGTGCTTGCTTGCACCAGTCTTTCGGTTACGGGCAAGACGAAGACTCTGAATGGTTCCAAATTGCTTGAAATATTCTCGCATCTCATTCTCGTAGAAACCGTGGGGAATACGACCAATGTATACAACACCAGGTCTATCACCAGCAGCAGCTTCAGCGGCCTTCTTAGCCTGCTTCTTCAATTTCTTATTGAGAGTTGGGACTTCAGCAGGTTCAGCAACATTAGTAACGTGTTCCTCCTCATCGCTCTCGAAGCCCTTGAGGAAAGCCTCAGTCTGGTCATCGTCTTCTGAAAGCGCGTCTGCATCCTCTTCAACAGCTTCAGCGTCTTCCTTCTCCTCAGCCTCGTCCTCCTCTGAAGAGTATGTAGTATCATCTGCCTTCTTTGGTTCTTTCTTAGGCTCCTTCTTGGGCTTGGCTTTGCTTATGGACTTGATCTCTGATTCAGTTGCATCTTCGGCCTTAACTTCCTTCGCAGCACTATTCTTGGACTTTTTGGGCTCCTTTATGGGAGCGACAACAGGGATTTCAGACTCGACAGCTTTAGCGGGAGTTGTTACCTTTTTGGCAGGCTTCGGCTTGGGAGCTTCGTCAATGGATGGCTTTGGTGTCTTGGACTTCTTAACTTTGACAGGAGCAGCATCATCAATTGCTAATTATATTTGATCAGTAAATGGTATGGAACAAATCCAAGATGTCGTCGTACCTTTGCGCTTCTTGGCTGGTTCTGCAACATCAACTGCGACTTTCTTGGCCTTCTTCGCTTTTGCAACTTCATCCGCAGCCACGGAAGCTATGTGTATTGTTAGCAGATTTTTTTTTGTTGGAGAAGACTGCTACTCACCCTTGCGCTTCTTGTTCTCGATATCTTTAGCCATGGTGGAGGAGTTCAATGGCGTTTGGTATCGTTCGGATGATGTACTTGAACTTTTTGTGTCTGCGACAGATATTTTTTTGACCCAGAATTCTGCCCATCAAGCGGTGAGCTAAATTGAGCGAGTCTTCCCCACCACGCTGTAACATATTCTGATGGTCCTTCACCTCTACCATCAAAGAACCTTCAAAAGTTTAGTTGAATTATCTCACATTGCTTTTATTATCTCAGTAATTCTCTTAGTTTCGCAACTTTGCACTTTGCCCACAATGAGGAACATTCAGCCTGATAGGAAACTCGCAGACTGAACTATTCCGAGTCAAAATGCCCGAAGTCCGCGCCGTAAGATAACTAGCACCTGATTGTCTACGTCGAGGCACAGAGTTGGTGTAGCATGCCCAACTATTACTGAGATATCTCAATCTTTTAACGGCTGGATAGTTGCACCGGCCGCTATAAGTAATTTGTTGCCGTGCTTTTTTTGCGATGGCATAAGTACCTACATAGTTCCCATCCTCTTCTCCAGTTTTCTCTGGATCAACATTCTGTTGCCAATAACAATGCCGAAGCTCAAAGGAGAGCCTTTTAATCCTGATAGTGATATCCCAGATCTCGCTGGGAAAGTCATTGTAATTACTGGAGGTAGCATTGCTCAGATTCTTACCATGTATACAATTACTGATATTCTCGAAGGGAATACTGGCATTGGAGCAAAAGCATGTCTCTCACTAGCAAAGCACAATGCGAGCCATATTTTCGTTGCAGCACGCAATTCAAAGACTGCTGAAGCTACGATTAACGAGGTCAAAGGCGTGGTACCTAATGCCAATGTAACGTTTATCAAATGCAGTCTTGACTCTCTATCCTCAGTCCAGAAGGCCGCCGGAGAAATCATCAATCAGACTCAACGCCTCAACATTCTCATGTGCAATGCCGGTATATTGCATCATTCTGGACCACCAGGCTTAACTGAAGATGGATATGAAGTACAGTTTGGGACGAATCATCTTGGGCATGCACTTCTCATCAAGCTCCTCCTTCCAATCCTCCTCAAAACTGCTGCTACTCATAGCGACGTTCGAATGATCTCAACTACCTCTGATGGCTACCGGTTTCATCCTTCAGGTGGCATTGCTTTTAAAGATCTTCGCACTTCTCAGAAAAACTTGGGCATACTGGGCACTTCTTGCTTCAGTGGTTGGAACCGATACTTTCAAAGCAAGCTGGCAAACATTGTCTATGTAACAGAGCTTGGAAGACGTTTCCCAAGCATCATGTTCATAGCTGTTCACCCGGGAATTGTTGATACTGCATTGACGCCGCAGTGGATGAAGAATCCCATTATGAAGCGGTTGATTGCGGGAGGAGAATTGCAGACACCAGAAGAAGGATCATGGAATATGCTTTGGGCAGCGACCTCGAAGAACGCTGAAAACGGGGAATATTATGAGCCCGTAGGTGTTGTTGGATTTCGTACCAAAGAGTCCAAGGACGAGAAACTAGCAAAGGAGCTTTGGGAATGGACGCAGGAAGCGTTAAAGGATTATTCTGGTTGATATTTTGAAACGGCGACGGAGAGGATCATTTTCGGCGCTGCTTGGCAGCATAATGATTGACCTAAGTACAGCGAAGACCGATGGAGCTTGTATAAAGTGTAAAGTTTAAACATTAAACAATCCCTGGTGTCTGTGTAATCAACCAAGTGCTTACAATCTATTTTGTCTTTCTTTGTTGAAGCTGCAAGCACCCTGATAGAAACTGAGGTATCTGTCTATGCCACTCGCTTCACGTGACCGATTCAGAATAAAGCTCCAAAGCCTCAACGAACTGTAGTCTATGGGTAAAAATTAGCACATCCATATGGTCATCCATTTAGGGTGGACTCCAAAAGACTTTTTTTTTTGTTTTTGAAGAAAATGAGAAAGGGAAAGATACCACAGACCAACGTTGTGTAAGGTACTCGTAGTTCCTGCCAATTCGCTTCACATTCTCGCAACTCCCGAGTCTTGACAGTCAGAACAACAAAAAGACTAACCTCGTCTATTTCCAACATGGCGCCCCCCAAAGACATGTCACATGCGGAGATTTGGGATGACTCGGTCTTGGTGGAATCATGGAATGAGGCTCTCGAAGAGTACAAGGTGAGGCCGTCCGTGTGAAAGGAAGATTGGGCCCTCGGGGTGTTGAAGGCTGATCTATCTCCAAAAAGAAGTATCACGGAATCCACGCGCGTGGCGAGAGGGTCGGAGATATATGGAAAGAGATCTCCAAGAACAGTAACAAGGCGTAAGTTTGTTTATTTCCCGTTGCTCTCAAGACTAAATGCTCAAACCGTGACAGGAGCGATGAGATGGATTATGACGACGGAGAGGTTGATGTCGAGCAAGGCATCAGTGGCCCGCAAGCCAAGATCGCCCATGAATCCGCAGATCCTGTTCAAACGACGAGCGGAAACACTGAACAACCTTCTCCTGTAAGCTTGATGTTAAGATCACAACAAGTGGTCATTGTTCGAAGATCTGATACTTGGCAACTACTTGTGCTGTAGCTTATCCTCTTTTCTTAGGCACAAAACAGCCCAGACAAGCTATCGGAGAAAAACCAAGCATCTGCTGGGCCGAGCCCAAGCACAGGTTCGCCATCTGAAGGGCCCGCAGTACCACAACATTTGATCGGCCAAGGTGAGACGCCATCCGACCTACCTTAATGCTGTATGTACAGTACATACCCTTCGTGCACGGCTAACGTGTGTTTCTTTCTTGCAGTCCAAGACGAGGTTTTGAAAAACCTCTTGATGTCCTGGTACTATGCAGGGTACTACACAGGGCTGTATGAGGGCCAGCAAGGGCAGAAGCCGAAGCCGGCTTAGATAACCAGAAGCCAAGCATGAAGCATGAGATGGCAGTGTGGGGACTCGATGTGATTTAAAGCGATAGTCTCAGACAGCGACCGTTTTGGCCCATCTGATGTAGCGTTTCTTTCCCGTTCGGCCGTCCATGTCTAAGCAACAGCCTTTCGTCGCTCGTTTGACAGATGGCTGCCGTCGCCATAGTCGGCAATAGTCTGGGCAGACATGGGATTACGTTCAAACTACTGTCAGAGTTACGACTTGGGAGGAAGGAGAAACACGGAGCAGCGGCGAAAAGACGACGTTTCAAGGTTGGGATTTGGAGGCCTTTGCGCACTACCCAGCGTTTTGTCACGACGTACTCTCCACTCTTCGACATTATGCTTACTTTGGGGTGGATAATGAGACCCAGTACTCCAGAGATTCCACAATTCAAGCACTGCAGCGAAATTAACTCATGAAAATTGATCTTTGAAAAGTTCGGATTTGATCCGAAAACGAACCTGTACCGGTACTCATCTCATCGAGGAAAGGTCCAATAAATCTCAGTGTTCGGACCCTCTCGTCGTGGCCGTTTTGGTAACTCACCTCGCCTATATAAGGTAAGAAAATACCGTGCTCTGACAGAATTCTATCTATTCTTAATACACGACTAATTTTGGGCCGTTGTGCGGTGAGATGCCATCTGAAGGATTAGACAAGAAGTCACTCTCCGACTCTCTCCCGCTCACTATCGCCAGGGCAAAAAAATATCAGATTAATCTGGTCCTGGGTTTTTGCGACACACTAGCGCTGTCAAGTTACGCCAAGTTGCCCCCTGTCAAGCGCCTGCATTTGGGAGGTGAGACGACTCTGCAACAAAATCTCCAACAACAGACGTTTGCGGCGCTCGCTTGGCTCTGTTGGCAGGCCATAGCCGACGAGGTCAGCCGCCATGTGCTCCGTGCCTGTATCTGGAGTTTAAAGTTACTTACAACCCTAAGCCTCATCCAGGGTTCACGGCTCGCGGCGATTCCTTGGTTTGCGCCCTTGCCCTAGCCCTTTGAGCCTGAGCAGGCTTCACTTCCGTCTAAAGCACAATGCTGTTTGTCCAGCAATTAACCGGACGACTTGGGCTCCGAGTGTACAGCCCGTCCAGCACCCCCGTTTCGCGCCAAGGGTGATGTCTTCGAGCAGGGGTGATGGGATTTCCCTCTTGGCACATGCAACCCTGCGTCCAATTTCATGCTCGATTTAATACCTCTCTACCTCCCCACGACCATTTCCTGCTTTTCCTTCCTCTCCATTCGTCTTGCTGTGAACACTTTCATTCACTACTGTTTCTTCTTCTTCAGCATTACCTATCACGAGCAGGCCCTCGCCATCTGGCTATCCACAAGTAACTCACGATCTTTACTTACTACTACTTATCCAACGCCAGCCCTCGATAACTTTGATAGTTTAGCTATATCCGCAGTGCGGTTTCTAACTTGCGCCTTCTTTCAAATACGAGTTCCATCCCGACTATTCTAATATATCAATCATGAGATTCGCACTCCTCACAGCACTGTGCGTCGCACCATTGGCTTTGGCAGGAACTCTTCAGGCAGATCTGTATGCTCGCGGAGCAGTGGGACCGGAGGATGGCTTGATCTTGAGGTCAGAGTCAAAGGACCAGAGCAGCAACAGCAAGGGAAGTCAGAAGGCCAACAACAATGGCAACAATGGTAACAACGGCAACAATGGAAATAACAACGGCGGTAACAATGTTGTGATCCAGCAATCATCAACAACGGAGGTCATCATTATTTGGTACAACCAAGGTGGAAACGCAGATACAACAACTGTCACCACTACTCAGACCGTCACAGAATCAGCCAACGGTGTTGCCGCCGCCGCCGCAACGCATACCGTAAGTAAACTTGCCAGATTCTTCGCGTTCATACATTAATCTCTGTAGGTCGTTGTTGGTGGTTCTGCTGGACTTGTGTACACACCAGACTCGATCGCAGCCAATATTGGTGATATGGTCATCTTCGACTTCCAATCTCAAAACCACACCGCCACACAATCTGCTTTCACGACACCCTGTCAAAAGCTTGCCGGAGGAATGGACACTGGCTTCATGGCCAATGTTAACAACTCCATCTCCCCATCACCACAGATGGCCATGCAGGTCACTGTTGACACTCCAATCTGTAAGCATCCATTTTCAAAATTTGAAACGATTATGGTTAACAATTAGAAGGGTTCTACTGCAGACAATCCGGTCATTGCGGAAAGGGAATGACCTTCTCTATCAACCCAACTGCCAACAAGACTCAAGCTATGTTCCAAAGCATGGCTATCGCCCAGAACGGTACCGGATCTACTGCCCCCATCCAAGGTGGAGCCGCAACCGCGTCTGCTGCCACTACCCTTTCAACGGCCTCCGCAACTTCCGCAGCTGGAACCGCCGCCAGCACTGGCACCTCAGGTTCCGGAGGTACTGGAATGGTCGCTGGAACTGGAACCACTCAAGCAGGTGGCGCATGCTCTTGCTCATGCCTTTGCGGCACCGCTGCTTTCCCTAACGCTGCCATCCAAGGTGTCGCTGCTTTCGGAGGAATGTCAGGTTAGTCTCCTCTCCATCTCTCTTGTAACGAATCTAATCTGACCAGCGAAACCATAGGTGCTATGCCATTCTCTTCTCTCGAAGCATAAACAATCAGCAGATACACAAGTGGTGTCTTTCGTTCTGGGTGTGACCTTTTTCTTGTATGTAGAACAGCGGTATTGGGTGGGTTGTATAAATCGGTGTCGCCGTTGAAAGGCTTGACGCGATGATGATGATGAGATGTCATTGGTGTGGTGTGTGTGATCATGGTCATGATCGGATATATATTGGCTGGATCCCTCGTATTTCTTGTGCGCCTTTAATAGTTTTCCCTCCTCGAATGGATATCCTCTTCTGCATTCGGGTTTATGGCGTCATCAGAGAGAAAACAGTTTCTCTCCTAGTTTTTACATTTTATTGTGTTCATAAATTTCAAAATAGAAGGGCTGAAATACATCATATTGTTTAACCTAAGTATTAACTTCTCACTCTGATTGTTTTTTTTTAGCAGCTCTGTTCTATTTCTTTCCTCTCCTCGTTTTCATCCTATTCGGTATTACTTGACAATCACTAATTAAAGGGGGGTTGAAGACGAAAAGTGACATTTCCTTAGTGCGTGTGACTTATTAACAGTCAAATTACAAGGGTATGAGATCGGGGTGTTCCAGAATACTCTCGCTTGTTTCGGCTGGTTCGATGTCCGTGTCTTATTGTCAAACTGCTCATGGGTCGCTCAATTCGGTCCATCCTCCTGGTGGCCAGGGCCTGAGGGCTTCGTTAGAAGACTAGGGTGGTTTTTGTCGCTTAGGCTTGGCTTGGGATTGGGTGAGTACGAGAAGAAAGGCTTCGAGGATAGGTACGAGTGTGAGTGCGAATGGATTTTTACATGGTAAGGAGGTCGGTTATTTTTGTCTTTGGGGTCGGCTTGCCTTATCGCTATTTTTGATATTTGTGGATGAGGCCCTGTGCCTTCGTAGTTTTGAACTTTCTGTTTGTCTTTCTTTCGTCTTTTTTATTTCGTTATGCTCGATTTTTGTACATGTGTCCGAGTCTTCGCTTACACTCAATGTGACTGCTTTTTACCCCTTCGGAACGATCTCTGTTTACAAGTGAGCCATGCATCATGGCTTAGTTCATGAACGCGTTCCTGGGTTGATGAATTCAAAAAATTACTTCATTTAACTAAGCAAAGCACATTTTAGATAACTCACTTGATTGAGTAGCCACCGTTCGACAAGGGATTCTTACTAGTAATTCATGAGCTCGTCAGCCCACTACCTACTGTGAACTGCAAAGCAACTAGAAGGCCTTGTAAAAGAAAACCGAGAATATTTGTGGTGGGAGAAAGAGAGGGATTACTATAATTGGACGAGAATGAGTAGAGCCGTACACCTCTTTAGCCCCCTCCTGTTTAAGTACACAAGTTTTCATCTCGTCTAGAATTGATATAAAAATATCAACAATTTACTATAATGACAAGGACGTTCCAAATGACAACAAACAAGTTCATTCGCTATTGTTAGATTGTTTCTAGGTTGAGCTCCTTGGATACCGGTCGTTTGATTCACGGCGTAACCGGTGTTATTCAATGGCCTTGGTTACCAGTCGTTTCATTAGCGGCGTAGCTGGTGTTGTTCAATGGAGCATAGTGGGTCGAAGTAAAGACGGCGGAGTTCTGTCCCCAGCCATTACGGGTTGCGGTCGAGGCGGACTTGTTGTTGTATGGAGCCTTGACGGTACGAGTTGATATGTTTCCGAGTTGGGGCGAAAATATTGAGGTCGGTTCGTTCGCTGGTAGGATGATAAGGTAGTATGTGAGGTGCTTGTATAAGGCCTGGGCACTGCGGTGACTCCTCTTGGGGAAGGCATCATGGAGGATGATGGTGAACTTGGGATCAAGATCTGTCTGGGTTGAACAGTTGGATATAGTGCAGACTTGTTATTGTAATGAATTTTTCGAGTTAAGAGAGTTGACCGAAGTCAAGTAAGTCAACCCGACAGCCATTACCATTGCAAAACAATGGGGGTTCGCAAAGTAAGAATGACCTTATTCTACTTATATGATAGCTTGTTACAAAGCGGTCTATACAGTTTAACCACCGTCGATAATCATCCATGGTGAAGCTCAGCATGAAATCAAGAATATCTCTAACAACTTTTGTAGAGAGACTGAGACAGCTACCTTAACCCTAATTTTATCACCTTCGTTAGTCCCTTCAAGTCTATGGCAATTTAGGTGAAGGAATATCCAAGTACATAAAACCTTGTATAGAGATACATCACCAAGCTCAAACCCATACCTATAGTACTCCAGCTAGCTAAACATCTACCAATCAAAATGTCACATGATCTTAGCCCTCACTTTTACCACCACCAGCTACCTACCACCCACCTACATAAATCCAAATAACAAATTTCCTTCCACGCCAAACCGAGAGCTAGCACCTGTAAGGGCAGTCGAACCCACACAGCTGCACTCAACTAACACCAACCAACCAAATTGGTGATTGCCCTAGTTGTAAAAGCAAGAGCTCCGCAGAGCTTCCTCACCAAGAGGTTACCGCCAAATACAAAAAATCAGTTCGCCTGGTTTCTGTTTCGACAGTTTTGCTATTTTTGGATGAGCTGTTTCCATTTTCGTAAGGTGAGGGAGCTGGTGTTATTTTGGTGCTTTTTTGTTGACTAGCGCGTTTCTTGCTCGGTATTGAAAAGGGGTTAAGCGAGGGACGTGAGCTCAACAATTGATAAATTGGAAGTTACAATAGCATCATTATCATGTAAGAATGATTTTGACGTACTGTTAGTCAGAAGACTAGCCACCTGGCGGGATATCATCAGTGCTAATCTACACATACTTTTGAGAATCGGCTACTATGCACGAATGTCAATCCCATCGTGTTCATGAGCTCATAAATCGCTTAATTCATGAATCTGGGAACGGATTCATGAATGCAGACGAAGTAGGTAGCTTATTTGATTCGAGTAACTTATTTAGTTTTAATTACTTGAATTCTAAGTAACTCATTTGATATGGATGGCTCACTTGATTTTTAAAATGTGTCCGTACTATTCAGCCATTCCTACATAAATTCCATTGAAAACTGAAGTCACTTGGTAAAGTCACCGCAAGAAATGGGTGCTCTCTGTTTCCTTGTGGAATTATTTGAGTATCAAATTCCAAATGTGTACCTAAGCTGTAGCTTCTCAGCGCTGCTTCTGGCAGTCAACTCAACCGCGCTTTTACTGAAAACATAATTGGAGTATTTTACATGACTGGGGTAATTCACGGTTGGAAAATATATATATATATATATAATTAAGCATTTCATTGATTTTCTATCCTCCTCATATCCGGTTACGAAACTAAGCGTGCGATTATAATAACGGTGTGTTAGCAATTTGGAGCGTCGCATCGTCCGGCGATGTGTCGCGCAACTAGTACGGCAGCCAGAAATGTGAGTCGCGCAATTTCAAGGAAGTCAGGCGTGGGTAGTAAGGTATCTCGTTGAGCAATTTTAGGTTTCGTCGCGCAACTTCCAGGTTGGGTGTTGCGAGGTTTGGGAAGGTACTCACTCACTGCGTACTTCTTGCTCAGGATTGAAAAGGGGTTAAGCGAGGGACGTGAGCTCAAGCACCAAATGACTGACAGGGCATAATTACCGTGCGAATTGATGGATAAGAGATCATTTTAAATAGCTAGCTACTCAGATATAAGAGATGGACTTAGGTAGGTCACTTCCCTTAATCAAAATGATCTCTTATAGACCAATTCGTACGGTACGTCACATGTTGCTAATAAGAAATAAAAATGTTAATTGTTGATTATTTCTTTACAGTACAATCTTCCCATGCAATTCTTTTCCTCGGAACAGTCACTTATCAAGACCAAACCCGGTTTTAAACCCCTCCATATCCTCATGTCCCAGCGGAACCATCAAGCGCTTCATCTAACTCGGAAGCCATCTTTAGCAGAGCCTGTCTATTTAGTTTCCTCTTCAAAGACACAGAGCACGATCTTGGCTATTCAGCCCCAAACTCTCCAAACTACGTCACAGGAGTTTCAATCGCCAGCCCATTATCAACAACCTCACTCCGCACCCTGACCTTCACACTACTTTCCTCGCGTAACAATATGCTTCCAATCGTCAATCTAAAACTTTTCTTGGGCGTCCACGACCACTTTTTTGAACCACTTTAGTAGACTGGTTGCCTTTCTTATTGGTCATACTAGCAGTACTCTGCGTATCACTCTCTAAGGTTTCCTCAGTGCCCAAGTTCTTAACTTGCTTCTCAGGACGGTCCGCATTTTTGTTGGTATGAGTTACGGTTCTTTGCGTTGTACTCGACGCATGCGACGCATTCGACGCATTCGACGCATTCGACGCATTCTCAATATTACCCAGTAAGTGTTTTTTTACTCGTATCGTAGATTTCTTACTGGCAGCACTTTGAGTATTACATGCTGGCGTAGTTACATCCTCAGTGGTCGCGAGAAAGGTAGACTGGTTCGATTTTTTCCTACAATCAGGGCTCAAAAAATATTTCCCTGGTACCGTCACATTCTCCATAGACAAGTTTTCCTCAACTTCCATCTCAGTTCTCTTCTCGAAGCCAGTATTTTGTGTGCCACTAGCCGACGCAGTTGCATTCTCCACAGGTAAGTCGTTCTGAACTTGTGAATTAGCGCCCATGATATAATCAGCGATTTCTTTTATGGTATATTCCGTATGCATCTCAATGATGGGTTCATAGATTTGGCGTCGAACAGGATCCATGAATGGGTGATTGAGCAGGAAACATAAATGCGCTAGGCCCCGAATTCTACTACACAAATAAGCGAGGTCTACTCGTATTTTCGCCGACAAGAGGTTTTCATAATTGAGAGAGTGTAACTTTTCAAAGCTATCAGTTTCAAAGTCAGAGAGCACTAGCCACAATATCTCGTCTTTGGCGTCATGGAAGTCGTTGATATCGTCTTCACGGATCTTCTGGAGAGCTCCGTAAACTTTTGAATACATTTTCTGCAGATACTCAGCCTCATCCATGATTTTGAATACGGGATATTGGAGCGCTGCACGGCCGGCCTTAGTTAATAACATCCTTCTCGCCAGTTGCCCATACCACCATTTCAATGATTTACTGTACGTAGGCAGAGTGTTCCAGAAAAGTAGCATGAAGGTGTTGTGTTCTTCTCGACTGACACCTTCTGGTAGCCAGAAGTTATTGGGTTTCGGAAACGGTAGGATGCATTGTGGGAGGTTTCTTCGCTCCAAGTCATGGAATAGATACTTGAATGATCTGGCGAGGGTTCCTCCATTGATATTAGATTGTTTAACAGCAACGCTTTGGCTGACTCCGACTATCATTGCTATGTAGTTTAGGTGCATTTCCTTTCTCCTTGTTCTTATTTGCCTATATCCAATGTCACCATATAGCGAACTGGCTCGTTGGTGTTTTCTTGAAGGTGGTAAAAGCAATTTGGGTGGATGGATTGTGTTGAACTCAGGTCGTAACTTTGGTGATGATAAATTTGACTTGGAGTTGAATGGTTGCAACTCTGGAAGTAGGGGTATATTTGGGTGGGGTTCGGATGGTTGTAGCTGTGGAGGCGGTAAATCTGGGTAGAGGTCAAATGGTAGTAACTCTGGCGATGGTGATGCAACTCCTTTTATACATTTCCATGCCTCCATAAACGAGTTCTCTGATTCAGGCGTACAATCTGCCGCTGGACTTGTTGCAGATGAAATCGGTTCATAATCCGTTGAAACACTTCCAAAGTTTTGTTGAAGTAATTCAGGCGTAGTTGATGGACTGGATTCTGATTCAGATATTGGATCCCTCCACAGAATCTCATGGTGTTCCACCCGTTCCGGGGTATTCATTCGAAAGCTTGTCGTAGGTGTTGCAATTGAAATTGATTCGTCATCTCGTGTAGTCGTTCGAGATTCCGTTTCGGGATTTTCAAGTGAACTTGATTGTTCTGGTTCCGGTGTAGGCGTTCGAACTCTACGTATATAATGGAGAGACTTTCCAGGCAACGATTTTCCAGAACAAGAGTGCTTGTTTGCAAGGCAACGGGCTCCTGGAGGAAGATGTCTTCTCGGCATGGTGGACCGACCGTAGTGATGTTTCCTTGTACTGTCAAGGTTTTATAAGAATGAAGTGATGAGTTATAATATAGGTAGTTGTATTGTAACGGATGAAGCACTGAGGATAGTATTTTAGACTTGCGGCTTGAAGGAATGATAAAAATTGGAAAAGCGAGGAAGGAGCAGTCCAGAACGCAATATACTATTACCTTAGTACGCCCATCGGTATGAACAAGAGGCCCTAACTTGCTACTAGTCCATTATATTATTGGTCAATCCATCTTTATTTAGTGAATTAGCAGGACAAATTATTCATTCGCCTGCCTCTAAGGGTCCTTTTATACTTAATTCGTTGCCTCCATCCTGAAGTGGATCTTAGCGACGCCTAAGGCTAGATACCCCAGGTGCATCCTCTATCTGCGCTACAGACTACTTAACATGCTTTGTAGATGGCCCTAAATCTATCGACTAAATAGTGATCCTTATATCCCCAAAAATATTAAACGTCGTGCTTGTAAGCTTGTACCGTTACCGAACTTCACCTTGAACAAGGGCACGATAGTGTTTCTCCCCTGTTTCTAAAAGACTCTCTTGAGCGTGGCTTTGTAGAGAGGAATGAGCTACGCAAGTAACGGACACTACCTAATTAGTGAACTAAGACACATGGTTAACTGAATTCTTTTCTAGATTTATCCTTCCTTCACTAGCTTAGTTGAAGATTATGTTTTGATAGTCTTTTAACCTGACTTACATAAGTCAAGTGAGTTACTCAATCTAAAGTAAAAAAAAAGCACTCTAAGACCCAATATCTCCATTAATTCATTTCATTTCTTCGTATTATGTCTGTTCTGTTATACGCGCGATCCCCCCAAACCAGGCCACATCACAACTATCGGACGCTGTAGCCTACTCGCATACAACAAATCAGACAACCCCAAATGCACTTCCTATCCCATACCATCCGGGTATCATAACAATATTTAGTCATCGATCAGAACTTAGACAAAACACATTACCTCATCTTATCCATCTCATACACCTCTCCACCATCCTCATACTCATCATAATCATCTACTCTCGATGCAAATAGCAAACAGTTCATCAACGAAGGTATTAGGTTCACTATCCTCCTTAGCAACCTTAGTGACAACACCCGCATTACTAGTATTCGGCATCTCTTTCATCTCCATACCTCCACTCTGATCATCACGACTACCACTCGAGCTATGATCCTCGGTATCTCGGACGTCGACTCGAACTTCTTTGCTGATCATGATACCACCAAACGAAGGAGTCATGGGTAAGTCGAGCACAAGGTTCTTCTCAGAATGACTGTCACCATGGGCCTTCTCACTCCTAGACTGGCGGTCCCAGAAAGGTTTCCTCGAAGATCGCTGTCGTTGCTCGTTAGGCTGGCGCTTTCCCAATACTGCCGGACATGGCTCATGGATATGACTTGTCATATCTTGCATCTTGTTATCGTACCAGCTAAACCTCCGAGCAAAGTTCCTACTCTTTGTGGAATAGGCGTCGCCTGTTCTCTTGGTATTGTCCGAGCTTGATCGGTTTCTAATGTTGAGCACAGGAGCAAATTCGCGGTATGTCTGCCTAGTGAATACGGCGTGATCCGGGGAGTTCTTATACACATGCTGTTGCATTTTGAAAAAGTCCATGGGAATGAACTCCAATTTTGTGCCAGGAGCGCGACTGTGAATAGGTGCGATGAGTCGGAAGGCCAAGAGGGTTGCAGTACTGGGTTGGGAGTTCTCGGTCTGTCCACGGCAAGGTGCTTGAATGGGTTTAGCGACAAAAAGCGCTTCATTAAAAAAGGGGTCGTTAATTTCAACCTCTAAGGCTTTAAGGGTCTTGAGCAGTTGCGAGGCAAAGACTCTCTCATCTGCAGGAACAACTGGAGATTTAGAAGCGTTCTTGAGTGCCGTGGTTACTGCGCTGACGTTGCAAGAATCCAGGTTCCGCAAATAATCCACTTGCCAGTTCTCCAGCTCGTCTGAAGTAAGTAACATGGTCGGTAATTGGTTTCGGGCATCTTTACGGACAAGAACATCGAAACCACCCCGAATGGAGGCGCGAATGGCAAAACATGCAAGATGCACACCAGGCTCAAGAATAGGCTCCTCGCGCGCATAAGCACGCATATGCTCGAGGTGAAGAGAGAGTTCATCCTGACCAACTTGCATACTTCGCGCCAAGATAGGTACAACATTTTGTGTGTTGGCAAACCGGAAACCCGCAGCTTGGAAATCCAAGGCTTCACGCCTATCAACTCGACTAACGAGGAATAGCAGTTGTCCGCGACCAAAAAGAGGGAGGGTAAGGCCACCACGTTCTAGATCGACAGAACTTTCTGGTGTGTCACGCCTGGCCTTCATCTTCTGCGATGGTTTCTGCCCAGTGCTGATTATCTCGTCGAATAATATGCCAAGATTTTCAAGAGGAACATTTAAGTCATCCGCCAGGTCTGCAGCTGCAACACACCAAAGCTCCCGGAAAAGAAGCGAGTAGTCTTCGATAGGTAATCCTTGGTCTGTCGCTAAGTCGATTTCAGATCTCGTTCCAGGCCGAGAACCTTTAAGGCCAGCACGATGAATGTGGGCTCGCATTCCGGGCAGTAGGTTGTCCAGGCTCTTCCAGTTTCGAGTCGTTCTGAAAATCCAGTGGAAGACGGGGTGGGAAATGCCAAAAACATCATCAAAAGACTATGCCATGTTAGAGTATGGAACCAAGAAAGGTGCTGTTATGTACTTACTCTTTCAACAAATGAGTTGGTTATCTTTCTGTTTGGCAGAAGTCCTTCTGGGGTCACCATGAGGCGCCCGTCCTTATCAAACACTGCAGCTGCTAGCACTACTTGTTGTGCTCTGTTTGCAGAAAGTGATCTTCGCCTTTGCGCAAGGAATGTCAAAGTAAAGAGAAATGAACAAGCGCCAACAGACTATAAAAGTTGGGATCAGCGACAAACAGTAAGTAATACAAGACTTACTAGAACAATCACTACAATTACTGTAGCGTTTCTCGAGATATTGTTAACTGTTGATCCTGCCATCTTCAACCTATACTGCGTTCCAACTGAAGCCAGCCAATGCATCCCGGAAACAGCACCGGCAAGCAAAACAGCACAAAGACCTCTTCTCCACCATGAAGTTTCCCAAGATGATCGCCAGATGAAGAATACCGTTAGAGCAGCCATACTAGCAACAACCGCAATGACACAGGCGCCAAAGACCTTAGATATAGCATAGATGCAGTCGTAATTTGCTATGCCTGCTTGTCCAAGGTAGTGCATTCCCACAATCCCAAATCCCGCCAGTCCTCCTCCGATAGCAACTCTGAAGAATCGAATATTTTCGTTAGAACCGACTGCGCAGAACGCAAGGAAGAGTACGAGGATTGGGAGGAAGAAAGACAAGGCAGTGAATCCAGAACTATAAGAAATCTGCAGTTCTTGAGAGCCATTTCCGAGGATGACTGCTCGGTTGCCAATGAAATGCATGCACCAGATAGCAATGCCACCCATAGATATTGAGGACCCGGCGAGGAGAAACCTGTTACAATTAGAGACCATGCGAGTGAAAAATGGACAAAATGGTTCCAACATACCAGTTATACCAACCTCTCATGGCTGTCCGTCGGTGAATCAACTCTAGTGTCGTCAAAGCTCCAACATAACTGACAAGGTATGAAAGTACCACATATCCCGGGTTAAAGTGTTGTGGCACTACTTGACCCTCCCACTGGGTCCAATCGTTGGTGGTGTTACCTTCCATGTTGGATGGTTGTCATGAAGAGTGCAAAGGAAGTAATTTTGGCTTCTGGAATAGATAGAAATTGTACGCCGCTTGAGTATTTTTAAACTCCTAATGACAGACGCCAATCAGTATTGTAGTAACGTAATTCGTCGGCTAGTACCGAGAGCTTTAACACAAAGGGACGTTTCTATTCTGAAAGGCGTTGTTGAAGATTTCGAAGAGTATTGAAAAGTTCTCATCCGCACCGCATCGGACAGTGTTACAGTGTCAATGAAGAGTCAAGCACTTGATTTGATGGGCAACCCGTGGCCAAACTTTTGGATTGGCGTACAGATCAGCGGTGTTGGTGGAGTGTAAATTCTTTGTAGGCGCACGAAAAGCCTGTTCAGGAGTACTTTTGATTGTTGCTCGATATAGGTACAACCAAAGTACTACGAGAATGGTGAGATAGCTATGGGATTTTGGGGTCAGACGAGGTTCGGCTCTGAGGAAGATCTCAGTGCTCCAACTCCACGCTTTTGAATTCACTTAATGCTTATTGGTTGTGAGTTGCGAGTGATAAACAAATGGCGCTGAGCGCCATACAAAGTATGCGTTTGTGCTAGAAAGTAGTGCTGACTTTGAAGAAGGCGTGAAGGCGTAACGTGTTTTTAGAGGAATAGGCGACGGCGGGTTGATTAAATTATGAAGCAGGTAAAGAGAAGTCTACCACTAAAGCGAGGTATGAGGTCTAATATGTATGCAGTAATACGATCACAACAGAGTCGAATAGAAGAAGCATTCTTTGACAATAAGCAGGAAGAAGCAATGGTTAAAACCAGTGGGCATGCATCACGCCTCACGCCTCATGATGTGGCACAAAGTCTAGAGAATGGCATGGCAGGGTGGGCATTTGTTAGTAGATCGTTTTGAGAAGACTTATCAGAGCGATGAGGAGATGATGAGAATATGCAGCTAGATAGTAGGCACCAACCGGATCAACTGGGATACTGTAGTCGGCGGCTGCTGTTTGTGTGATAGGTTTTGTTTTTCATGGACCAGGTTTCTTCTGTCCGCGGCTGAGGGCATAGGGCCCTCTCTGGTGGGAGCTATGGAAGTGTGGCTTACTCTTGGATGGTGTGCGTTCGCATTGTGCAGCCGGATGCCATGCATGCCATCGTAAGGGTCTAAGATCGGCGCCGTAGGTAGCTGGGAAGGTTCGAGGAAGTGTGATATCTGGCCTCGGATCATATCATGCGATGCAATGCATCTGCGACTCCTTGAGCCAGCATGCAATGTACAAGTACAGTACAAGCACAAGCACAAGCAGGATGACTGCTGGCGTACACATTTCTTCCGACCTGCTTCAAAATATATGAGCTGCTCTGCCTCTGCTCAGTCTGTCTGTAGCCTGGCCTATCGTATGGTCACATCAAGGGAAGCTTGGACCGTACCGTACCGTATGGTAAGGTAAGTAGGTAAGCTAAGCTTGAACGAACGGTTCATTCGGTCCTCGGAATAATACATATCAAAACATTATCTTGTCTGGTCCCTGGATCGTCATACAGTACAGTAATGAGTAAATTTCTTGGGAAAGGATCTGCCCTAGGGTGCCTGCAAGCAGAAACAGGAGCAGGGGCTTCCTTGCTGAGAATCTCATCTCGCCTATCAGTCAGATCTGACTTCCAGGGTTGACATACAGTCAGTGCTCGAACGACGACGCGCACAAATGTGCAGATGCATGTAATAAATACCTCCGCAGACGTTTGAGCGGCTGCATATTGCAATGTCAGTGCCCGGATTTATATATTGACCACCTCCAATCCACGCCACACTTTTCCTTCTCTGACCGACGACCGTTGGCGGCCTCCTCCTTAATTCCCAAGTTCGCTTCCCCGTCATGTCAAGCCGTGCCGTGTTCGCAAGACAGCATTATCGCCCGTTGCTTTCGTTTTCCGGCGCATCTGTTTGTAGAGCAAAGGCTGGCAGGGTAAGAGAATGCTGCCCCTTCAATAAGAGGTGTCGCCGAGTATTGGATCACAGCTCTCTTTGCCGCCAACTCTGTTTACTGGCTGACAGCTCATATAAAGAGACCAGAATGGGCGATACCATGAAACCTCAAATCTTATTTGGCGACACTCAAACAAACGACATTGATGTCCACAGCTTCAACGAGCCTACCGACCGTGAAGGTTAGTCATTAGCAGCTGAACACTGAAGGCTCCGAATTTGATGGATCTTAAAGTGTACGATTGAAATATAAAAGGCAATATTCTCAGAGCAATTGATCGTTGAGTTCTATCGTTACAGCTTGCTAAAATCTCGAGAGCACGTATTGGAAATAAAGTACGCTAACTATTCCTGTTCTCTCGAGCAGCACACAAAAGGTCTTTACCTTGCAATTTATGAGCTTTACATGCCATTGAAAGTCCATCATATCAAACTATCCTTGTATATCTATCCTTTCTGGCTTGAATCATTGACGTATTTGACACAGAAAATTGTGCTGTCCGGCGATCCAAAGGTTTCCTGTACGTCATGGTAGTGTATCGAGGAGCTGCAAAAATCAGTGTTGAGTTGATCAGCTCAAACCTGATTAATGAATGCAAGAAATGATAGGTGCTCGAAAGAACAACCTTACTCTCACTCCAATATACATGTACACTAGAGCTTACTCGTCATTATCGTCTCGAGCTCTCTTGGCAGGCGGTTCATTCTCTTCTCCACCAACAAGAGCGCGCTTTCCTTCCGCGACCTCAGAAGACTGACAGCACATACTTGGCTCTTGCCGAAAGCCTACAATAGCCTCTGTACTTCCTCCAAATATGTGTAGAGCTGCTGGCCACGATGGCGTCCTAGAAAAGGATGGAAGAGGAGTGAAAAGCGATCTAGGAGTGTTGAGAAGCGCTCGTCCGTTGAGCACAAATCCTGACTTTGGTTGGAAAAGGGCATAGGTAGTCGACACTGGGGTACTATGCTCTTGCCCGGAAAGCTCCACCAGCTTGTCATCTACTGTATGAAGAGGATCAGTGTATGTTTCTTCGAGTGTAGTGCCTAGAAAACGTTAGTGATCTATTCAAATGAAGCTGACGGTTCGTATTACCCATCGAATCGGATTCGACAGGAGCAGTCAAATCTTGCAGTTTTATGGGTGTTACCGTTACCGTGCATATCTTCTCCCAGACTTGCAGTACCTGCATACTGGGATCCTTTATCATGCACTCCTTCACCGTGTCTATTTTCGTCTGAGCCACCTTAAGCATGTCTTCAACTGCTGCAAGCGCTAGCGTGGCTTTCTCCTTATCATCCTCTAGCTGCTGAGCCATGTCTCCCATTTCTTGTTCGACTTTCTTCTTGATGTCAGCAGCGAGTATATCCCCCAGCGTCGAGCTCTGTTTCAACAACTCCCTTAATTGCTCCTCAGTGGGGTTACTCAATTGATCTTCCAGTGTCTTAGATCTCTTTCTTTCATCTTCAAGTAGCTGCTCAAGTTTATTTTTTTCTTCCACAAATTGTTGAGAACTGCTTTCCAATTGTTGCTTAACTTTCTCTTTGATGTTGGCCGCCACCATAGATTTGATAAACTGGTTGTGTGCTACGAAGTCTTGCACCTGCCGCCGCTCACTCAAGCTCATCAATGTTTCGTCCAGTGCCATGGATTTGCGTCTTTGGTCCTCTAGTAGTCGCTCTGTGTCCTTCTTTTGTTGTTCGAGTTGCTCGGCTATCTTCCGCACTCCTTGATCAATGTTCTCCTTGATCTTGGAATCAAGTTGACCCTTAGCTATCGCATTCTGTGACAAGAAATCCTCAAGAGAAGAGTTCTTTAACTTATCTTCGAATGCATGAGATTTTTGTCTTTCAGCTTCCAACATCTTGTTCAACTCGCCAGTTCTCGCAGCGAGCTCCTTCTCAATCTTGTCCTGATCAGTAGAGTGCGAGCCGAACAGTGAACCAAATGCTGCAGTTGTTGCTGGTCTTTCGAAGAGGCTTGGCTTAAATGAATTTCTTTGGATAAAACCGTCAAACAAAGATGGTGAAGGGTTGCTCGTACCGAATTGTGAGGCTTTGATTGATGCTGAGGATGCGTCAAACGAACTAGTTGAAGTGACCCCAGAGACCTCGAAACCTCGAGGGGCTTTTGAAGACGTGAAAGAGTAGTCAAAACCAAGTAGCGGTCCAGCACCAAGTTTCTTGTCGGAGGTTCCCTCTGCATATCTTCGACCTCTGAAATAATCTTCAAGTCTCAACTCCTCTGCACAAAACTGGCGGCCGTCCCATTTATGAGTGCATATGCTCTGGTAATGGACAGTCTGAAGCTGGTTCGTATCTGTATCCATCTCTTCCTCGACGTAATATGGCTGCGATATGCCTGCAGTTCCTGGACACCCTTCCACAAGCTCGCTGATGCCAAATAAACCCTGCAGCTGTCGAGAAGATTTTGTAGCGTTCTCACGAGGGATTCCTGCTGAATCTAACTTATAAGACCATCTCTCTGCCTCCAACTTATCTTCAATTTCCTTCTGAGAGGCTCGGAAAGCTAGTCTTTCAGCTTCCAGCTTATCGTTCATCTCCTTCAGCGCGGCTTTCATCTTATCAAGTTCATCGTGTAGCTGATTGACGGCTGCAATGTTCATAACTCCATTAGTAACTGTAGGAAGCCTCACAACAGGTTTCGTATCTGGTGGTCCAAAGAGATCATCTTCCATGATTGCGGTGTTGATGGTGAAAATGATGCTTTGAAGGCCCAACGCGGGCTATGAAAATGCTCTGATTAGCCTTTCCTCGCTGATAGTTTGAGTAAACTAGTGATCTGTACCTTTGCTCTTTTGTGGTGTGCACTGTAGACTCTCAAAGAAAGTTTTGCCAAATCTCAAGTCTTTGTGTCGCTTATGGGGAAAGACTGTGTTCTGAACACTAGGGTTTGTACAGTAAATAAATGGAAGACACGCTAGTGTGCTCTGTGGTTTCCACTTCTAGTGGAATGGTATGATGAGAGTGGAAAAGTTCGAGTGGAAGATGGAAAAGTATGGGAGCTTGCTGAATTCCGTAGTGAGTTGATTAACCAAACTAGAAAGTAAAGAGCACAGTTCAAGTCGCACAAGCCTGTCTCCTCATGTCAATATTTGGAGCCGAGAAGGCCAGGAAAGCTTGCTTGCGTTCTCACTTTACAACTTAGCAGGTACCTTAGGGTTCTCAAGAGCTGTGGATGAGTACCTGCAAAGAATTGCGAAAGCACCTACCTAGGCACCTTGGACTCTATTGTTGCTGAAAGTAGTACCATATACACTAGCTACAATATTTGGGAACACCATAATTGCTAGGTACTTTGCTACTTGAAGGATCTTTAATTTTGTCCTTATGGGCTGTGATTTGGGGGCCTGCTGGCATGTTATTCTTTCCAAAATACAGAGCCCTTAGTGGCTAACTGTGCTGTCTAGGCAATAACAAAAAGATATGAGACATCAGAAACTGCGCTACAGTACACACCGTGAAGATAGAATCCAATATACTGCTTTACATACCGGGTCTTCTCTTCTGAGTCAGCTGTACTGGAGACCATACCAATCATGAAATTTTAGATTTTCAAATGACACCCTGTGATATTTTAGACAGAGATGCAAAAATATTAACATAGGAGTTTTAATACACTAGCAGAAGCCTCTTGCTCAGTACCTTATACTCTCACATCTCATAGTTGATCTTCCTCCTCCTCCTCCTCATCGTCATCGTCGTCAGCTCCACCACCACCTTCATCATCTTCATCATCTTCCGAACTTGAACCTGATCCTTCACTCTCTCCTTCGCTACCGGGATCATAATCCTCCTCGTCCTCATCTTCTTCATCGACAGCAGCTTGCTCCGCTTCCATAGCAGCTTTCTCAAGCTCGCCGCTCTCTGCAGTTCCAACGACCTCACCGTTTTCGTCCTTGACAACATTGACATTTTCCCTCTTCGCTTTTCTCTGCTCCGCCATGCTCTTATCTTGTAAGCCATGACGTTTCACAAATTCGTCGATCGCTCCAAAATCTTCTTGGTCCAGCATGGAAAATTCGAACTCCTCTTGCTTTTCCTCTTCTCCCTGTACTGTGGTATCGACTTCAATATTCAGGTTGAAAGTGCGTTGCAGAACGCTTGTATACGAAACTGCAGTTATCCTCTCATGTGGTAAGAACAACATCGGCTTTTTGAAGCCCCATAAGATGCCGTTTGGCAAGAAAAATAGGTAGCCATCCTTGGATCCCCTGAATCCTTTCACATGTACAGCTTTCTCCTTGGGTCTTTGAGGCTGTTTGATGGTTGAGGCAAAAAGATCGGGATCAGACTGAACAATTTTCGTGATCTTGCTTCCTGCCGCCTTGAGATATTTTAGTAGGGCCCAATCGAACAGGGTCTTGAAATCATCAGATACGGCACTCGCAGCAGCACTGTCTTGACCGCCGATGATTCCTGGCTTTGGAGCGCTATCAGGGATAGTAAATACTATAGGTTCGGGAGGCGTTGGAGCACCCTCAACAGGTTTTGCAGGAGTGATTATTGAACCCTTTGGGAAGAGAATATAATTGTTTTGTTTTTGGGTCTTTTCGGGGACAGGCAGACAAAATGCAAATTCTTTGGAAGCAGCATATTAGCACTAGTTAGTTTCTTCAACAGGGATTCAACATACCAATGTCTTTCCAGACAAAGCTAGTTCCAGAAACCGGTTCCTTGGAGGTTGGTAGTCGGCAATAAAGATGGGAGGGGGTGAAGCAAAGGGTGAATTTCTTTCTCTGAGGTATCACAACAGATATGTCTTTTACTTCGAGCAGTACTGGGTCACTGCTACTTGCGGCAGTAGCTGTGACGCCCTTGGATCCATTTTGAGGTGCATCTCGTGCTCTTGGACCTTCACCATTGGATACAGGTCTGCTTGGAAGATCTTGGTCTAGTCGTCTTTTTTTGGAGGAAGGCTCCTCTGAGGGGGGTGGCGCGGTGCTTAGTATGTGGAGGGAAATTTGGTTGAAAAGCTCAACATAAGGGCCAACTACAACATTACAAATTAGTATGTGGCTAGAAACCTACCATGACTACAAATCTCTACACATCGGGGATTAGACCAAAAAAAGTAGAGAGTTATATGATAGAGCTGTCGCAAATGTGACAACAGTACAAACAACGTACCTGCTGCTCTTTGGATAGCCTCTTGAAGGTCAAGGCGGTCTTGAAAAGCTAGCTCAAGACTTTTTTTATCAAGTGGCTGAGCCATTTCGAATCTCGAGAATATTACAAAGTCGTGATCTCCCAGCTCCTTTTTGAAATGATGATGAATGTATCGCAATGAGGAACGCGGATTGGACTGGGACGCGCTTGTCGGAGCCTTGCGGTGAATGATGTCAGCCTCGCCCTAATGTGAGAAGAGAGCAACAGCAATCTTTGAACGTCCTCGTGTTTTACAAGCAGCGAGCATCATACCCCATGTTTAAGAAACCACGCAGAGTTTAAGTGTGCTAAGTAGTAATTTTTATTTCATAAAGGGAAGAATGGGTGGAAAATATCACTATGTGAAGACTTCCCCTGCCAATCACTCAATCTCAGGTCAGTTTAATGGAACCACAGATACATAAAAAATACATCTAGTTCAACAGCATTGGAAAGAAAGTCCAGCTTCATAAGAACGCCCCAACTCCTTCCTACGACCCTACAATATGAACCATCTCAAGCCACCTCAGCCAAGAACCACGGCCAACACGATTATTGTAAGTATCACAGCCAGAATCAGCAGCAGACAGCACATCTTCGATCGTGCATTCTTCTGATATCTCGCTGCACTCCTCAGCTCCAAATCCGCTCCCCTTGTATCCGACCTTGTATTATCCACATTCGCTGCGATCGTGTCTAGCATTTCACCCTGCTCGTTCACGATATGTGCAACGTCCCGGAATAGCTCATTTAACTCAGTCACACCTTGCTCAATGTTCCGGATCTCAGTCTCGCGCTCAACAATCAGGGAATCTTGGAAGTCGACTTCGTCCTGCGAAACTAGTCGCAACTGCTCTTGTGACTGCTGTTGCCCGAATTGGTTGCCGCCCTCTGCTCCCGGTGAGCTTATTTCCTCCAGCGCTGTTCGTGCTGCTGATGCGGAAGATCGCTGCTTCTCCAGGGCCCGGCGTTGCACGCCTTGGAATTCGGTGAGGTTTGCTTGAAACTCTCGCGCGAGCTTCTGCTGTGTATATTTTTGCGATGGCTTTATTGCATAAGTCAGCATGTGATTTCAACCTCCTATGCCGTGGCCCACTTACGCTAACATCCTCCCATGCTTGAATCGACTTTACGCCTTCACCAACATCCTTGAAGGTTTCCTTGGACTCTTCCAGTAAATCGTGAACTCTTTCCCGTACCCTCTCCGTATCTCTCTTGGTGCCCAATAGTGCGATTTCATTTGAAAGTCTTGATATGTTGCCAGTCAGTGTGAAGAGCTTGGTCATGAGATCTTGCGACAGCCGCTGGAACTCCGGATCGTCAGTGTATTGAGGGTCATCGCCCCGGCGCATGTTCGTCGGTTGCGATTCCAAGGAGGATAATTGATCGAAAGACATCTTCGCGGCGATGGGGTAGGAAGATGGGCTGGGTGGTGAAATATTGTATATCTAGTCGATAGGTGCCTGTTTATGCAGCGTCGAGGTTGACGTAGACGTACCGGCAGCCTGGTGGACCGTGCACAGTTGCTGCGCGACCACCAAACACATTATTTTGACTTGGTGATTGAGGTTTCAACACCACCAGCTTTTGGCATGCTTTCACACCAGACCACAACCATAAAGCATGACAACATCGAAGCAATCAAGCAGAGGGCATCCATAAAATACAGTCTTTACTGACGCGACAGGGCTTCAAACCCTCAAATTTTACAAGATGCCACCGGCAGGACGAATCCGTCCTTACAAGGACTTCCTCACACCTGTGCTGCACCGGAGATTTGTCACTGCTATGGCATTGATTGGAATTTTGTGCTATGTGGAGGCTATGGCAATTGGAGAATATACTTCCTGTAAGTGGCCAGGGGACTAAGCTCCAAAGTTGCGCTAACCTCAAACCTCAGTCTTTGGATATATCTTTCGGACGGGCATAAGGGCTGGCATTTTCTTCATCTCGGCCTTGTCAGTCTTCGTCCTTCGAGTTGCGCAACTCCACGTTGGTTTCCGGACCTCGAACTCAGCATTCCAAACATTTAGGCAATACGCCCTACGAGCGCAGAATCTCATGACTTTTGTGTGGTACTTCTTCTCGGCATGGCTGTTCGGCGAGACGTACATATTTTCAACACCTGAAAGCGCGCATATTAAATGGATTACCACCGGTACAGGCTTTGATCGTCGAAGGCTCAACGAGCGTCCGATCTATTTGATGTCCTATTTCTGCATACTTTCGATTTTGCAAGCGGCTTTACACCTGTACTACGATTACGATCGCATCGATATGCCGGTAACGAAGACAAAGCCCGAATCTTCTTCTGATCAGCGATCACATTTAACCATACCCCCAAAGACACAGGTCTCCGATAAGGCGCCTAGCTTGTTCAAAAGCGCTCTTCAACGTGCTGGGGTCATGACGATTGTTACGCCTCCAATTTATTGGATGTTCATAAGGCGTCAGGCATGGAGTTGGACACTGATGGTAGCCAAAGTGTTTTGGAGCTTACCCAAGTCCACCGCACTTCCCACCATTGCGCCCTTCCACTTTCGTGTATTATTCAGGTCATTTACAGGAGGCACCTTACTCATACTACTATGGGAGGTCAGTAATGCGGCTTTTTCGGCATACGTAGCTCAAGAGCCATTAAAGAATGAGAGGCCTATAACGCACGAGTCACGAGACCCGAATGGAAGCCTTCTGACAGGTTTGAAGGGAAAGAAGCTACAGACCAGGGTAAGCGCTCCCCATGATTTCGAGTTGGAATTGAGACTCACATATTTAGGCATTTGCGTTCTGGGAACTCGTCTACATAGCACAACGGTTTCAGGGCCGACGGAAGCTCATTTTTGAGGATATTGATCGAAAGGGGGGTTCCGCTTGGGCACAGATACTAGCAGTGTGTCTGGAAGTTATCAACGGAGTTAGCGAACGCATCACTCAGTACCAGACACCCCCACTTGGGGATGCTTCTGCTGCGAAACTACCAGATGAATCACAGGCACTGCCAAAATTAGCGCAACCTCCAAAAGATGGTAACATTTTCGCCTCATCCCCACCGGCCGTGTCGAGACGAGCTGGAGCTGCCCAAGCAGTAAGCACTTTTGCCAAAGACCGCGGTCATTCCCCACCACTGGGATTGACAAGAAGCGCCAGAGAATTTGTTAATGATCCTATGGTTCAAGATGTTATATTTCCTGGGGGTTTTGAGGCGATGTTCAGATATTATGGTAACCTGATTCTTAGAAGTCCAATTGGTTGGGTATTCAGACAAGAATACAGACGCAGAATCGCAGCTATCGTTCTTGGGACACCCTATGGGGATGTTGGTATCATTGTCGATGCAATTGACGCCGTGACTAGGTTGGCGGTCTGCAGTTTGACGGAGGATAAGTACGGCAACGTCCAGCGCGACGTGAAGCTCATTATCAGAACACTTACCACCACTATCAACAAGTTGGAGGCATTCAGAGATAGTTTTGCTCCTCACTGGACAGATATGGAACAGAGGAAGGAGAGTCCCGAAACCGACAAGATACTGGCAGCCCTTAAAGGAGGGCTCAATGACTTGCTCGAGGCGTTTGGCGATTATAGTGAGGATTTGAGACTCAGTCAAAGTGAGATGCGGAACGCGAGGTCAGCAGCAACGCCGGCTAGAGAACGGCAGGCTGAGATGAGAGAGACTCGCTAATAGTCATGTAAGACATTGTAATGTATACTGATGTCGAAATAAAAAAGAACCACAAAATTATCTACCGATACCTGTACTTCGTACGAAAGCAACAGCTGGTCGGACTTGCGGCTCCCTTCTCCCTGTCAGCGATTGTCGCTTAGTCGGTTGAAGGGAAGCGTCTCCGGATTTGAGCTTGATTGAGCCTTCTGAGGCGACATCGGTGCGCTAAACTCAGGCACGGTACAGGAGTACAGTACAACACCGGAGTTCTTGGGGGACGGGGGGAGGGGCACAGCTGGAGCTACCCTATATAAATTACAGTCCTTGCTTTATTCCTCTACAAGCGATTTCCTATACACTCCCCAACCAAGCGACGAAAAACATTGCATTTCTGAGAAGGTCAACTGGAACAATACAGCTTCAATAGCCAGGGATGACTGCGATAGCGGCATTTTGCCTACAATAACCGCGGATCCGACGTCATGCCAGAGTGGTGGGGCTGCGCGCGTCTCAAAGCTTTGGAGCTCTAAAAAGGGTCGTACGATGTTCTATATATTTACATCTTGCCGCCCACGAAGCATTGTCTTCAACTCTCCCCTCCTTCTTTTGTTTATTTTTGTTTTGTGTTTGAATTGAGCATTTTTGGCTTCGATTTTCCCCGAATGTCTTCAGCAGCTTTGACAGCCTCAGCGGCTCTGAAGGCTCGTGTGAGGAGGCCCTCTTTACTGAACAAACTTGCCCATCCTCAAGACTTGATTCCTTTGTTTCCAAATGGTTCTTATATCGGATGGTCCGGGTTTACAGGTGTTGGGTATCCTAAGTAAGTGGTATAATTGAGCATAGTATATGTGCTTCGTTTTGCAAAGCTACGTCTGCAAGCTATCTATTTACGGGATCCCGAAATGTTAAGCTTTTAGTAGCCTTGAAGCTATGCTAACAGAACATTGAACAGGAAAATTCCTACTATGCTCGCAGACCATGTCGAACAGAACAATTTGCAGGGCAAGCTGAAATACTCCCTGTTCGTGGGTGCTTCGTCAGGAGCAGAGACCGAGAATAGATGGGCTGCTCTTAACATGATTGATAGACGTAGCCCTCATCAGGTTGGAAAGTCAATTGCTAAGGGAATCAACAATGGAGATATCAAGTTCTTTGATAAGCATTTGAGCATGTTTCCAGTGGACCTATTATATGTGAGTTAAAGGCTCCGATATTTCGCTGCGACGACGGGGCTGATTGGGATGAATTAAGGGATTCTACACGAAAGACCGCCCGAATAAGAAGCTGGATGTGGTTATTGTTGAAGCAACAGCTATCACTGAAGATGGAGGAATCGTGCCTGGTGCCTCGGTTGGAGCTACTCCCGAACTTATCCAGATGGCCGACAAGATCATTATTGAAGTCAACACATCAATGTTCGTTTGCAGTCATCATGAATATTTGCTTCGGTATGAACTAATTATTTTGTAGGCCGTCATTCGAAGGTTTGCACGATATTACAATGACTGACCTACCACCTCACCGAAAACCATACTTGATCATGGCTCCTGAGGACCGTATTGGTACAACTGCTATTCCCGTTGACACTGAGAAAATTGTTGCTATCATTGAATCTGATTACCAGGACCAAACTCAACCAAACTCTGCTGCCGATGCTACGTCTGCAGCTATTGCAGCCCATTTGATTGAATTCTTGGAATACGAGGTTAAGCATGACCGGCTTCCAAAGAACCTGCTTCCTATCCAGTCCGGTATTGGAAACATTGCAAACGCTGTTATTGGAGGTCTTGCAGAGTCTAAATTCGAGCACCTGAAAGTCTGGACCGAGGTAAGCATAATGAACCCGCGTAGCCCATGTTATTTCTAAGACATGTGAATAGGTTCTACAAGACACATTCCTCGACCTTTTCGACTCCGGGCGCCTAGACTTCGCCACAGCCACCTCAATTCGATTTTCCCCTGACGGCTTCAAGCGTTTCTACGATGGCTGGGAACAATACTACAATAAACTCCTGCTCCGTTCCCAACAAGTCTCCAACTCCCCCGAAATCATCCGTCGACTTGGTGTCATCGGTATGAACACACCAGTCGAAGTCGACATCTACGCTCACGCAAATAGCACCTGTGTGATGGGATCTAGAATGCTAAACGGCCTCGGCGGCTCGGCAGATTTCTTACGTTCCTCAAAATACAGTATCATGCATACACCATCTACTCGACCTTCAAAGATTGATCCTCATGGAGTTTCATGTATCGTACCTATGTGTACCCACGTAGATCAAACCGAGCATGATCTCGATGTCGTAGTCACAGAACAAGGTTTAGCAGACGTCAGAGGCCTCAGTCCAAAAGAGAGAGCCAGGGTCATCATTGAGAAGTGTGCGCACCCAGATTACAAGCCTCTCCTTGAAGATTACTTCAGGAAGGCAGAATTCGAATGTTTGAGAAGGGGATGGGGTCATGAACCTCATTTGTTGTGGAACTCCTTTGATATGCATAAAGCTTTTGATCAGGAGGGTAGTATGAAGAAACTGAAGACTTGGGGTTGATCGTGTCATCGATCGTTGCGTATGATGTAATATCCTTACCTTGGAGCATTCGGTACTGTATGGAGGTATGAGGTGTTTGGATAGGTAGGGGTTAAATATAGGTATACAGATACATACTAGCTAGCTTTTTTGAATATCTTGAAATGGTTCGTCAATTTAGTACCCAACTCAAGTACGGAGTAAAAGTCCGAATCGCCACTCCACAAACTCGAACACATTAACAGTTTAACTTCATAAAACTCCCAGAAAACTTTACAGCTATTATCAAAAACATACAGCACAGGGCTATCCATCCATTAATTAAAACGTCCCTGCTACATCATACCAACCTCCCACAACGGTGTAAAACCCCAACTAGTCAACTATCCTTGTAGGGTCTAAAGACTCGACTCCAAAAGACTCTATCGGACTAAAAAAGTAAACTTTAAGTACCTGCATCTTACATGCATCTACGGAGGTATGTGCATCTACCACAACGCACAGTCTCAAGGATAACCCGGATCACACAAATAATGACTCGTCGCTTCTTGACTCCTAATGTTCACCAACCAGAACAGGTTATAATTAGTAATGAAGTCACCACTGTACGAAAGGTACGGTAGGTAGGGTTCTTTTTTTGTTGGGAAATTACGGAGTATTGTATTTTTACTATGTAATGTATGTACTGTACGCAAGAAACAGCAGGCTCGGTAGGTGATTACTGTATCTGTATCCGTATGTGCTGACCTGCATATGCCTCCAGTTTTATTGCATGCATATACCGGCTACCATAATGTGGTGATTACAGTGATCTCGAATGATGTGATGTAGGCTCATAGCTTGCCTTTCCGTTCGTTCCGCGCTCGCTTGGCGATTAAAGTGTCTTTGGGGAATTGGATTGGTTATTGTAACAAGTACAGATGCAGATGGAGACAAGGTGCAGGTTTGTAAGTTATTACTGAATCATTGGATGGGCTCTAAAAGCTCTCCCTGTTAGGTATTAAGGTATATTGTAATAACTTTAGTAGAGGTCTCACAACGTGGCGTTGCAGAAAGTAAATACAAAAGCATAAGTAGCTTGCTTGTACTATACAGAATAAGAAACCCAATTATTACCAAGAAATAGACTCCACAAGCGCAATAAATACATAAGCAACAGTAACATAGCCACATACCCTCCAGTCACGTCAGTCCTCTTTCCGGTAATTGAAAACGGTTAACTTAATGCACAGTAAAACCTAGTAAAACCCACGTCGTCACTAGGAAACCACAAGTAGTTACTTCGTGCAACGGCATGTTCCGCACCCAATACTAATTTAGTTTACGTGTTTACCTGCATGTTTACCTGTGGGCTTACCTGCGTACTTACCTGCTTACTACTTGCTCGGTTGGATGCTCGTATACAAGGAAAGAGCTTGAAAATGGAAAACAAAGTGCTTGGGAGCTACTTTTAATACCGCGGTTCTTTAAGCGAAGACCTCAAAGGTACTTCCTAGATGGCTACAGTACCAATTGCAGTGTTATAGTTCCTTGGAGGGAAAGCAAGCAGTTAAGTATGAAGAATATAATTAAGAGAGAGGGAACATGGAAGAGAAAGCCTCGAGGGAAAGTCAATTGAGTTTGTAACCCCGCAGTGTCAGTTCGGTAGAGACGTACATAGGTATAGATAAAAGCGGCAGTATTTACTGTCCTGTACTGTCCTGTACAGGACACTGTGGGATGTTGCTTTGCATTTGAGTTGCTTTACCCCACCTATGTGAATTACCTGGAAATTTCGTTGGTGATGTTTGTGGTTTGGGTATATTCGGGTTGAGTTACCTAAAGTCAATGTGGAGATGAGAGGTGTAATTGAGGTACTTGGCCGGAAAGCTCTCGGCATCAGTGTCCGAAGGGAATTAGCTTTGCGAATTGCGACAGAAGAACAGAGACAGAGAGCAAGATTTATTGATGATTTGGTGACTGATGGCTCTGAACTGGAGGGCGTAAATGGGACTTGCAATATTGTACTGTACTTACCAAACCACAAAACAGAAGAGACAATTGATATTTTAAAAATTTATTTATTCTTTCTTCTCTCCCTCTGGAATCCCTCTTGACCCGCCCTCCCAACTGGGGCCATCCCCATCCCTCTTTCATCCTACTCAAAAAGACTGCGCTCTCCCAAACAATGAACCATTAGATCCACGAAGGTAATAGCCGCCATAGACACGATCCTCCTTGTCCCTTCCACTTCCACTTCTCCATCCCCTCCATTGTTTGTACACGGTATAATGAGATATACACGATAAAAGCGCACCAAATAAATACTGAGTGTGAAAACTCTGAAGTCCACGCTGGTCGAGGTTCAACCCAGACCAAATCTTTTATCCCAACGCGCCACGCACCCAAAATCCTGAATCGCATCTACCTCTCCCTTTAACCCCCTTTTCTTTTCTGTTCCAGACATGGACCAACTAAAAGGGAAAAAAGGAAACCTTCCAATTCTAAACGTGTTTCCGGCCCATTTCTAAGCAAGCCGAATGATTATTTTCGTCTCCTTTCCCAGACAAATACAACGCGCAAATAAATGAAAGCAGAAATCGTGATATGGATTAGTCCAAGACAATAGGATCTAAAGTATAGACAGTAAATATGAGGTATAGTGCCGAGTAATAACTAGGGCGGTGTTGAATATTGTAATGTTCGAAGGAATGTAGCTTGCCAAGGAGCGTTGGGGTATTGAAATAATTTTAAGTGTTTTTTTGTCATCCTGCTGTAGTTGAGGCCGTGATAATCATTAGCCTTTCATTGTTGCGAGGAACAATGACGAAGACAAAAATAGAACAGTGTGAGTGTTCTTCTCATTCTAGTGCTGACCAGAAGAGGGTTGTAAAGTTGCTCAATGTCGTCTTATGCGACGAGCTGGTGGGGGTTTCAAGATCGTCCCAACCCCACAGGAAATTTCTCTGCGATGAATTTGAAAAACTTGGCCTTCTTGCTGGGTGTCCGTTGCAATTGAGCTGCAACCTGCACCATTGGGCCGACAATATCCTCATCGCCTCGACCTAGCATACGAGGGTCGTTAAGAGATGGGATCGTAGTCGTAACAGGGTCCGAGGAGCGCTCAACCATCGTAGTGTGCTTGAGGGTCGCAAAAGGGTCTTCAGAATTGTCGACGGTTTTCTCAATTGTCAAGTCGTTGTTCTTCTTCCATACACTCTCAGTTGCTTGCCATTTCTCTTCGGTGAGTTTGTAAGTCTTCGAAGTGATTCCATAATGCTCACCCGTGCGCACTAAGTGCTTGGTGTAATTACAGCGAGCAAGGTCCCAGTTTGCTCGCAATTGGCGACATGCTTCCAAGTCGAATGTGTCTGGAAGATATGGCTCAGGCTGGATAGTGAAATTAGCGTGGCCAAGTTTGATGGCCCATTCGTCGTTGGGATCTGCGATAAGAATATTTGGGATTTCGGAAGATGGAATGAGATGTGGTGCGCGGTTGACCCTGTGGAAGGATGACACGGAGGGCTTTGTGCTCAAGGGAGGTGACGGAATACCTGGTAGTTGCGGAGATATAACAGCGTCAATTGGCGTAACGTTTCCAGAAAAGGGGTCATGAGGGTCGGCGACGGAGGGTGATTGGAGAGGCGACTGCATTACTGCCGGCTTGTTGGCAGAAGCGTCCAGCATCAACGGGGGCAGTAGAGGAGTTGTCGCGAAACCATCCTCGCGCTCACTAGTTTCCTTGTTTGCTTTCTCGATGTCTATCGGAGCGGTAACAGAGATATCTTCTCGGCTATCATATATGCTCTTTGTAGGCGTGGGTGGCATCTGAGCCTCGTATACTCTGTCCAAAGCTTGGCGGGCCGCTGTCGACACTGAGGATGATCTACTTGATGCGCCACGAGAAGTAGCAGTATCTCTTTCCGATGTCATGGAAATGGCACTAGGGGCCTTCCTTAGCCGCCACTTTCGCGAGAATGATGGGAAACGGGTTCCAAAGCGATTCGCAAGGCCAGTTAGTGGTGATTCTCCCGCACGTCGTTTCTTATTTCTGGAACTCAGCGCATACTCCCCATCGCTGAAGAACCCGTCTAGATCATAGTCATCAAATTCGGGCCGCATAGATAGCTGTACCGAGCTTTGTACCATAGTTGGATCTCGGTGTAAACATTGTAGATCGTCACCTGAAAAGTAATAGAATTAGCTCGACTCACATGCAATATGTTATAGTCTCTGCGAAAACCTACATAAACAATCATAGAGATCATCTGAGTCGTCCCCAAACATATCAAAGTCCTCCTCTCTCTCATGGGGCTCTTCCTGCACGTCGGGCAGAGAGCTTTTGCCGCTTTTTGGTCCAGCGAAAGTTGGTGACGATGGACTCTCTGCAATCTGAGTGTGGAAAGAAGATTCAACCGAAGAAGCAGAGCTTGGGTATCGCAAGTGGCCGCGACTGGAGAAGGTGGGAGTGACGGGCGACGGGATATCAGAGGCTGTTGAGGAGTTCTGGGTGTAATAGGATGAGGAGAGGTCTATCTCTGAATCCGACATGCTTTCCCTCCTTCTTCGCTCTTCCACCAATTGAGGAAGTAGTAATGGTTTGAGTTTTCCTGACATTTTTGGTTTTGCGGTTGTTGAGTAATGGCGTACTAGAGCAGCGTGAACGTGATGTTTGGTAGTGATCCGAGGCTTATCGCACTATTGAGGAGCAGTGGTGCTTGACGACATTTTGTAAATTTTGGTATTGATTGTTACTCTTGACTTCAGGTGTTCTTGCAAGGACACTCATACGTGGTCAAGCACAGCTGGGACTTTCGGTGTGTTTTCGAATGGACCACGTAGGTCGGAAGTGTATGGTTGCGAGAGTCGATGTGGTGCTGCTGCTGCGAGGTACTTTTTGCACTACCAATCAGACTTTGCACTCGCTTGGATTCCACAACATGGGGTCAACACCGTCTCTTCTCACGTGAGAGCGAGAAGGCTTGGAAGTCGAACCTGCATGACGGGCAGAAATGGAATTGATGCACTTACAGGATTGGCTGGTGTCCTCGCCTTGGTTGCACTGCGGGACGAATAGTAGAGGACGCCCTCGGTAGGTACTGTGCAATGTGATGCGACTGGAGTGTGGCGTACAACAGAAGCTGTCACAGGCACAGGCACAGGCACAAGTGATGGGTGAGTAGTAATAGTGAGTTGAGGTACGGTGTGTACTGTAGGTAGGCAGTGAGCGAGTGGATGGCACAGGTTGAGGACGAAAGCAAAGAGCAGAAGAAGACGGGTGTGATGGCCTTAGATTTTGTGTCGTGATGGCATGGTCTGAACGTTCAAGGGAGCTGCCGTTGCCGTTGCCCTTGCGCCGCCGCCTTCAGTTGCTTTGTTTTTTATTTTGGTTTTTATTATTATTATAATTACCTGTATTCTTTTTGTTTTTCCGCTAAAGACACAAAAGCTTCCGAGCTTGGGTCACGACTGTGCGCGCTACTATCTGCCCCATCCCAATCGTGGCCCCCACATGCCGCTTTTCGAATCAACTTACTCACGCTCCTCCTTCCCTCTCCCCTGTGTGGAACTGGGGCTCAACAAGCGAGGCGCTGTACTGGCAAGAACAGTCCTGTAAATGGTAATAGTTAAGTTACAACAGTCGCAGGGGGCCATGACTTCCTCCATCTTCTGCCTGCTTGAGACCAATCATCTCTTTATTTCTCCTTTCTTGAGCGTTGAGTTTAATCAAGGTCCAAGGGTCTTCAACCGTTCAACTGAACGGCCCGGCTTCCAGAGCATCCCAGTCGCCATCGATGTCAATATTCCCTTCCGGGCCTTCCCCAGCAACTTTACCGGTCGCCTGGAGATTTCCAATTGACCTTGTCACCATGGATGTGGACTTTCCTATTCAGGTTTTCCTAAACGCAGATCTGCGAGGGACTCTCGAGATGGCCACCGTAGAAAAACTTTGGACCCAAGGTTTGGATTTCGGGGAACAAGGTTATCTGACAGGGTGCTGGAATAGCGTGCCAGCCCCTGGTCCGAAAAGCACTTGACGGGTCGGTTGCCGCTTGTTCTGAACTACTTCTGCCTGAGTCGTTTCTTTTGATGAATCGATGGGTGCTTCCTGGCGTGTCCGCGCTTAAAGCTTCTACAGCCCTCGGCCGAATCGTTGCGAAGCGGGTGGAAGCTATGGCCTGAGGACAAGGATACGGTAACGTATCGCTCCCTGGAAGATGTTCATCAACTACCGTACGAGTCCGTACGACGAAGTATTTTGTGCAGTACGAAGTACTCAAGTTGCAACGGTGCAATAGTTATGGAGAATAATAGGGGAAGAAAGAGAATTGCGGTGAGCATCCTGTGTGTTGGTATCCTGTGCCCAACTTGGGATTTCTACGGAATCAATCCTCTATGGAGCCAACAGACACGACTGGAGCAGTTGGTGTTGTCAGCAGCAGAGGTCGAAAGAACTGCTGCTGTTGGACAAACGCCGAATAGCCACAAGTCACGAGTTGACCATTCCCGAATCAGCTGTGCGCTCAGAGTGTGCAGAGGTCAAAGAGGCCCATGTTCCACACTGAGACATCCCCGTCGGGTACCTGCACCTGTGGAAGCCGCTGATCGCATCTCGACCCAATGATCTTCTGCGAGACCGTTGTTTCTCAGGATGTTTCAACCCAGCCAAAGCACCATCTGAGTTCCATCCGCTCACCCTCTTGTTCTCGTCACATCTCAGATACGGTATGAATAGAAAACAATGAGAAGCCTTGCGGTAAGGAAGACGAAGACGGGATGAGATGCATGACGATTTCATGGGCGCAAAGATCGAACTAACTAGAAGGTAAAGGTGTGTTGAGCCTTACGAGAGAAAAAGGCAAGCCGCGAGCCATCACAACTTTTCATCAAGTCGTGACGGCATCTGCAGCTTGCCTCGCGATGTGGGCAACGATAAGTTTGATTCGCTCGTGAAGCTGTTCCACAGCACTACTGGTATGTGGCCAGGCATGTCAGGGACCCAGAGCTCGGCTTCAGCTGTCCTTCCTGGGACCAGCGACGAAAAGTCAAGAAACCCGGCCCCTGTGAATCACACATCATAATCGGGGATAAATGCCCTGGCGAGCGACTCCAGCCTCCAACCCCGAGCAACCTGCCAACCGTATCTCGGCCGGCAAAACAAACGTTATCTCAGCGATATCAGTGGGTTTGGGGTCTCTATAAGAGAGCTATGCGATCCGAATTTGATGCAATTGGAGCCGTTACGAGAGCGATACTGTACCTATTCAGAGTCTATTTCAATAAGATCTCAAGTGTCAAGACCTTTGCAAACCAGATCGTGGTGAAAGTCTGATTTAGCACCACAGCTCGAGAGCCTGATGCGGCACCAGAACACAGCAACTGGGACCGATTGGCGCAATTTTCGTGGAGCTCCGCCGGGTCCAGAACATCGGCATCCCCCAAGGCCAAGTTCCCAACCCCTCTGCTGCCCCTTTAGCTTTTTTCCTTCTCCCGCTCCGAGGTACTCGTACGAATCGCTCTTAGGGTACCCACGAATACCCACAAACATTGTGTCAAGAATGGGGAAGGCAGGAGGATTCCGAATCCCGATAACTACTGTACTATGATACCGTAAGCATGAGCCGGGCCTATCACAAATTTTCATGAGTGTCTTTTTTTTCTCTTCTCTTGTATGACTGTTTGACAGTAACGTAAGCGGGGAGTCTGCCCTTCTGGACCTTTTCTTTATCCTCTAAAAGATACCACGGACAACGTTATCCAATTCTCATTGTGATGAATGAACAAATTGACGTTCAATTATGATGTATCCTCAACCGGCTGTGGTGCTGAAAATGATGATGTAATAATTATAATTTTATTACTGCATCCTCCATGCTTGTAAATGCCATGTAGGGAACATGTAGGAACGGGAAGAGCACAACCGAGCCTGCATCTTGATCCTCAGCCAGTAAGAAACTCTGGGAGCTATAATTTTGGAATCTATGCCTTCAATTGCACCCTCGTCATCGCTTTCACCAAGTTGCGCTCAAGAGCTGAGATTGTCTTCGGCAATTGTCTACCTACTCAACAACTAAACCGTTGCGCGGCAGCACTGCACATGTGATTCATTGTCATTGTGGACGACTAGATCAATGACCTCGGAGCGAAAGGTTAGGTGTTTGGCGGGACCGTTACTTGCATGCAGAAAATTCAAAGAAAAAAAGCATGCCATTTTGTCTCGTGCGCCATGTGAAAGGCTGAAAAGCTGTGTAGAACACATGGAAAACTACACGTAATTCAACAATTCTGTGGGTCTTCAGGTCCAATGTCGAGCCCAAATCTGTCGTTCTGGATCGCTTCCCTGAAACTGCATTGCAGAATTATTGTTAGTGATGCATGTAAGTTCGGATGGGATCGAACACACTTTAAAGACGACTTCTGTGATATCCTAGAGGTCAAGGAATCGGAGTTAGTTTACTTGTTCTGGGGTTTTCAGGAGAAACTCAAACATGATTTAGGGAGTAATAAGCAGTAACCTAGAAAGGATATTCTGCTCCGAGTTTCTGCTTACCTGGAAGCCCTCTGAGAGAGCTGGTTTTCGATACCGGGAAGTAAATGTACTGAAAGCCAAACTAGGTAATATGCTGCGCTTTTCTGGGTTCATCTGCAAGAAGCAGGAACGTGAGCATTTGTAGTACATGAAGAAGCCTGGACTGCGTTCTCAATTGGCACAAGAAATTTGTTGGGAACTCAGGCAACAAGAGGACAGTAAACATACGATATCGTTCAAGGCTCGGACAACGTCATTGTGTTGACAGAGAGCTGGGTCTGCCGTAAATAAGACACAACGAATCGGTACTGAATGTTTTGCGGCCAAGTCTACCCATTTGGCTCGAACATCGGAATCTGCGTTCGTATTATCTGATATGGAATAGGTAGTCAGTAACACAGGGAACAAAAGATGCAGTGCCATGTAGGGCAAAACACAGCGACTCACCAACCACTACAGACTTCCCCTCTTTCCTAATCAAGATCAGGGAGTCAGCACGTCTCAATATAGCTTGCTTTCGGAGCAAAGAGAGTAAATAAAATACACAAGGACAAGCATAGCTAGGATCAGGGTCGAGAAGACAAAGAACCAAACACGTACAAGTACTCTCCGGCGACTTTGATACACTTGTCTCGCTATTAAAAGAGATCAGACGAAGATCACGGGCCATTGCAGAGTGATACGAACTGATTTTAGTATGTCTTGGTTAACTCTAGCATATCCTAGAGGTTCCAGATGTCGCCAATTAAAGGTTGACTTCCCTGCGCCTGGGCTCCCGCAAAAGATCACAATGTCTTTCTCGTTTTTCTTAGTAAAAGCTTCGGGTACTATTGAGAGTGAGTGTTCATGCAGGGCAACGTTTCCATCTTTACTAACAGTCAGCCGCAGGGTCTGCGGGAAGATGGTTTGCAGGCTCAAAGGTGCGCGTGAACGGCCGAGGACCTTCCTTGAGGAAATACTCCTCTGGAGTGTAGAATTTGATCCCGACATTCTCCGCAAAGTTTCTATATCTAAGTGAGTATTCGTTGTCTGCATGATGTTGTGGTTTCTTACCTGTCAGAACACGAAAAGTCCTTTGCCTTGCCCTGACCTGCGAGCCGACCTGCTGCATCTCCAACAAATATAGACTCTTCTAGATTAAGGTCCTCTGGGGAAGAAATATCATAATCTTCCAATACTTCCTTCCACATGCCAGTGCGAGGTTTCCGGTATATGTCCTTCTCTGTCGCAGCGTAGATTGTGATAGGAAGGTCAAGTTGATTGAAAGCAGCAGAAGCTTTTGTCTTGAACGTTGTCAGATTTGTCGATTTGTGCGCTTTCGGAACCTTTCCATCTTGCTTTAGAGATATTGCCCCTTGGTTACTGAGAACGACAATGGTATATCTGCTCTAAATCAAAATTTATGCATATAATTTTGAGTATGACGATAGAGCTTACCCATCTTCATTGAAGAGCTTCTGCAGTGTTGGAACAACTGAAGCATCCCACCACTTCCAATCGTTTCCATCAGATGCAAATTTCTTGCCCGAGGCCGTGTCGATAAGTGTGGAGTCGAAGTCAAAAGCAGCTATCTTTCGTCTCTTATATTCATGACTCCCGGTCTTACGTGGCGAGGTATTGGCAGGCTCGTATTTGCCAACGAGAAGAGTACTCGGGGAATCGTCGTTTGCACTTCGTTCATGCCAGTTGATTCTTTCTGGAGGCTTTTGGGATGTCGGTGTAAAGAAGGAAGCTACAGCAGTTTCTGTAATTTCGTTAGCCTTGGCTTCGCAGCATAAAACAAAGATACCAAGCATACTTGTTGTCGATGACTGTAACTTTCTGCGCACGGGAGGTGGAGATATTGGGGCATCCAAGCTGGACTTCTTCCGCTTTTCGCCTGCACCTGGAGTAGTCATCTTCAAGAGTACCCTCCTCCTGAGGATCCGCAGTAGAATTGCCAGGTTGAGGGTATATACTGTGGTTAAGCACGATAGGTAGGCAGGCACTTTTTAGGTGGATTTTGGATGAAGTGACGTTGGTTTAAGACGCGAATCGCTCCAGCGCGAAGTTAACAGGTTATCACATGACGAATCTGCACTTAAATCACGAAATAGCAGAATAGCATTGTAAGAACCTGAAAAGGAGAGCCAAGATACCTGAGCGGGCATTGAAGTGAATGCTATTCACGAAGTTTCCTTGTGGTTGTCCCTCCTGTAGTCAACATCTGCAAATCTCATGGTTGAAAATGATGACCTTCCTCTCCGTCTCACATCCTCGTCCTCGTGTCAAATCTGACTCTGTCAATGACTTGGAAGTCAAAACAACCTATGAATTCTTTCTTCACATGGAGCAGTTGGGCAACTGCGTCCTTGATCTGCCCTTGGTCGTTCCCATTTTGAATTTCAACACTTGCTGTCAACACCCACTTATCTTCAGCATCATACGGCTCAAGCGACTCAAATGGAGGGAGTACATCCATAGGACTAGTCCTCACGCCGTTCTCGACCTTTATAGCGTCTTGAGGATACTCAAGGTACCGGCTCATATAGAACACAACGTCGCGATAGACAAAACGATAGCTCTCTTGCAGAAATTCCAGGACAAAGCTGATACACGTAAGTATTGGACAACCAAATGTGAAGTTGGAGAGGAAGCCTACCTGTATTCCAATTCTCTCAAGGTAGAACATAAGGAGGTTTCGTCTTGAATATCCAGAGCCAGTCGGCTATTCACTGGTAAATTCGTGACTGGAGCAGGAATGTCCTTCCAGGATAGAGTGCCTGGGATCGCGTCACAATCGAGTGAACTATCTAAATAAGATTCAACTCCAAATCAAAGCTGCGGGAGGAACTTACGATCCTTTGGTGTCAGGTTTTGAAAAGTCTTCCTTCTTCACGTCGTAAATCAACGTGATCCGGTAGGACTGCCGAACAAGCTGATCACGAAGGAAAATCCATGGATAGGCTTTTTGCTTGTCAATTGCTTGCTTGTTAGGGCCCTCCTTTCTAGCAATGATACCCTGCACTTTTTGTCCGACGCTTTTGAGATCCCGAGAGCGTGGCCCTTCCCAGATCAGTCGGCGACGGAGAATACTCTCAGGATTCGCGCCACAAAAGCCCTGGAGGATTCGCAAAGCTGTAGTATGGTCTTCGAAGGCCACAAACGCCGACAGGTACAGTTCATGAGGCATGGTTGAAGAAGGAGAGACCCTTAGTGGAGTGCGTTAGAGTTTCGGAGGCAGACACAGTTGATGGAATGATGATAGCATAGAATGGCTCGAATGGGCTCAAATTGATGCAGTACCGCAGTGAATTAACACGCGAAGGAACTGTATCCGCACTTACAAGACCTCTATTTACTGCACAGCAGCGCCCTTCATTCCAAGTTTTCTAGGAAGCTGAGCATAACTTTCTTGTCGATTTCTTGTCTACTTCACCCTACTGTACCACCTACATTGCATCGAGCATGGCAAGAACCTTCAAACGAGAAGGCTGACAGGAAGAAAGAGGTAGAGGGTGCCAAAGGGAAACAAGGCTGGCCAACCATACCTCGTCAATTTCAAGCTGGGCAGCTGGGCGCTCGGCGTCGTTCGGAGCAGCGCATTATTACTATTTTATCTAAACCAGAACAGACAGACACAAAGCTAGCCAAAGGTGTTGCCATCTGATTATCTGCAGCTATCGTACCATACACTTACAAATGCACTCGTGAACCGCAGCCACGTAGGTTTCACGCTCCATATCTCCGCACGAAATCCTTCAAGATGAGGTGATCGGCCCCGACCGACCGAGCTTTGATGTGTACTCCGTACAGTACTTATCGCTTCTTGGTAACGCAAAACTATCACCACATCTCTCTAACCCCGCAACTTCTTCCCCATTGTGGTATAAATAACATTTGAGACTTGCATTCTCCTCTGGACTTGATTCACCTTAAGGGGTTTGACTTAAGCCGAATCAAGAAAAAGGCTTGCACCGACTTCGCTGGCACTCTCCAACCACCCCATCTTCACAAGTCTCGCGCTCTTAGCGCTGCTTTCCCGAGCATACTTCGAATTTCCGAGTTTAACGTCAAAACTACACAACTCTACAAAAGGACTTCCCGAAGACTTCCTAAGAACACCTCACACAGCAGAAGCAGAAGATTCGCAAGCTCGACCCAGGGTTTCTTGAACGTCTTAAAAACTATTTACACTTTAATTTTCTTGCAAAGATGTTCGCGACCAAAGCTCTCCGGGCCTCGGCCGCACATGCAGAGCGCACTCCATTGATCAAGTTCGTAGGCAAGAGAAGCACTCCAGGTATGCCCTCCTAGTTAATTCCAAATACTCAGTGATAAGCATATACTGACGGCCCCATAGCATCTATCGACCACACTCCTCGCGCTCATCCTGCCTCCCCAACTCACGAGCTCCCAAAAGACTTCGCCGCAGCCCAATCCTCCGCAACTTCCTTCTCCTCCTACAGACAGAACGCCCAACAACACGGTCCTCTAGGCCGTACCGCAAACAAATCATTGGAGGCTACTTCGGGCCAGTCTTTGGGTTCCGTCGCACCCCCAAAAGGAGAATACTTTGATCGCAATGAGCTTCCTGCACGCTTCCGTCGAACTCCGATTGATCTTGCTGAAATTGATGCAATTGAGACTGGTGGTGCAACCATGGTCTGCTGAGGAGCTACGAAGGAGGACTTTGTACGATACGTCAAAAAGCAATGATACCCTTTCAACACTACGGCCTGCTTTTCTTGCCATTCCATCGGAGGCTACCATCGTTAGTACAGGGGAAGAGGGTTTGGACGTGGATATGAATGGCGGGGTAGACAGGATGATTAGATGAATGCCGAATGATTACATGGGGAAAGAGCTGATGTTGGCAAAGACTGTTGCTAAGCAAGGCGAATGGGCATTCCGAGTTAATAGTGATTTATTTCTTAGACATCGGCAGCTCTCCCTTCATAGAGCGCGGTAGCGGATACATGGACATGAGTATGATAAATACAATCCTTATTCTAAATCCCAACTTCCCAATTTCGAAAAGGTTCATTTGCTGGTTGGTAAATGATGCTTATGCATCACGTGCCATATTCGTCCTGCGAACGCGTGGTCAATGCCGGTGCGAACAAGCCTCATATTTAGTCTGCAGAGCTGCAGTAGTACGGATCACTCCAAGCATTGTAGTGCGGAGTGTAGCAATACTTGCGCATGTTTCAACTTTCCAGCTGCCTCGCACTGACACGCCACCCCTCTCACTTTCTCACATATTTGCTTTTCACACCTACTTACTTATCATGGCCCAACCAATGGAAGTCGAAGAGTTTAACCAAGCAGGTAACCTAGTCACGACGTATGTCGATAGCTCCGAAAACGATTCCAGCAAAACAAGAAGCAGAATCGATGTCATTGTAGGCTTTCAAAAGACTCCAGAAACACTCCTCTCCCTCACCAATTTTTTTTTACTGATATAAACTACAGATACCAAAGGATACGAATAGCTACGCCAAGAGCTTTTTGAATGCCTTTCTTCCGGCTGGATATCCACAGAGTGTTACTAGTGATTATCTTGAGTAGGTACCTAGGGTTGCAATTCCACTATAAGCATTCATACTTATCGCTTCTTTTAGATATCAGATCTATGTGAGTATCGGAGTCAGAATTGGAATTTGGGTTGTATATTGAGATTTTCGTAGGATTCACTGCAGGCCTTCTCGAGTTCAATTGCTGGCTTGTTGTCCTCGAGGGCTGTTCTGGAAGGTATGTCACTAGACTTTCAAGTTCTCCTCCAGATCCTACTTAGGATCTAGGAGCTATTTGAATCAATTCAAATAAAAGGACTTTCATCCCAAAGTTCTTGCTATCACAAATAACTCCTCGAAACTTCTCAATTATACAATCTAACACTACAACCCAGGAATCGGAGTCGGTGACAGCCATGCCTCACCAACAGCAGCACTTCTCCTCTCCATCCTCCAAGACAGCATGGGCAGAATAGCAACCATCTTCTTCGCCCACCGCCTTGGAACAAGCCTAGAACCAGAATGCAAAATGTACCGCTTACTCGCCGACATCTTCAACGACGCAGCCATGATCCTCGACTGTTTATCCCCGGCCTTCCCAAAACACTTCCGAGTCATTCTTCTAAGTTTCTCGAGCGTATTGAGGGCTTTGTGTGGTGTAGCTGCTGGAAGTAGTAAAGCTTCTCTTAGTGCACATTTTGCTACACAGGGGAATCTGGGGGAATTGAATGCTGTTAGTTGTTACCTTATTTCTCCTTTTTCTTAATGATGATATGAGAAGATGAGCATGATTGCTGATTAGTGAAACAGAAAGACTCAAGTCAGGAAACCGTCATCTCCTTATTTGGTATGATAGTAGGCAGTCTAGTAGTCTCCCATATATCATCCCAATGGGCAACCTGGACATCAATGATAGCACTCCTAGCCATCCACCTCGGCACCAATTACCTAGCAGTTCGCTCCGTCACAATGCGAACCCTAAACCGACAACGCGCAAACCTGCTATTCTCAGACTGGCTAGAAAAATCCCAAACATCCCAATCAGATACCACACTTAAAAACCAAAACCGCCTCTCTCAAGCCTTTCAAACCCAAACCCACAAAACAAATATTCTTCTATCACCAGAACAAATATCCATAAAAGAACGAATCTTCGAAACAGATGGCATCCTTCGCTGGAAAGGAAATCAAATCCTCGGATCTTGCCAACTCGGTGTTCCACTTCACACTATCTTAAACCAACTAAATCCTCCAGACAAGAAAACTGGTAGTTATAAAACAAACAACATGACATTGGCGAAACTTCTTGACTTATATAAGAATGAAAGTTATATTCTTTGGTGCGATTCGGAGCGGAAAAGATATTTTATTGTTCTTAAGGATGGTGAGGATACGAGTACGCAACTTAAGGCTTGGATGCATGCTTTGTTTTCTGCTTATCTTGCTGCTGATGTCGCGAGAGGTGGCGTTGAAGGAGAAAAGAGTATATCTGTATTTGATTTCCTTACTAAGGGTCTTAAGGATATTAATTCCTTGTTTTCTTCTCTGGATTTCGTGGGGCAGCTGGAAAATGCTGGGTGGGACACCAAGATTGGGGCTATGGAAACGCGGTCTGGGACGAGACTGAAGATCAAGGGGATTGGAAAGGATGAGATGAGCCTTAAGACTAAGCATAGTGCATAGCATCGAGTGTCATACTTACTGAGCTTGCAAGGTCAACAATATAGTATCATAGCAATCGCTCAATGCAAACACTTTCATTTCAGGGATATCTCTCTATGCACAACTACTAGTAAAACTTTTGTACCACGTGTTTAATTTTGCCTCAAGGCAGTACCATCGGCCTTAAGCAAAGACTCTTCAGTCTTGATAGGTCCCTCACCAACACTTGTCAAGATAATTCTTGATACGCCATCCTTCAGGACTTTGACAGCTCTCTCATCAACCTTCTCCAGATTCTGCAACTTGATCTCCCTCTCAGCAGCTTGCCAGCCATCGAGACCAGACAGAGCCATCTTCAGTGCTCCAGCCACAGCATCCAGATTCTTCTCCTCGAAATATATAACGGCGTTTGGGCCTGCATCAAATGTGTATGCAGCAATGATCTTGCCAGCAGCTGCATTAATATCCTCCACGACACGAATCGCTGCTCTTGATACATCATTTAGGTAGAAGATGGGAGGGAAAGTGTCGAGGCAAGTAGCATGGAAACTGTTACTCTCCATCATCGTGACCTTGCCAAATGCTTCAAAATCTCGCTCTTTGATGGCCTTCTCCATTTCCTTCATATGCTTAGGCACCACGACCTCTGCTCTCCGCTGGAATAGCTCTGATGTTGCTACCGTAATTTGCATGCCCGAAGTACTGCTCACGCCCTTCTTCTCAGCTGACACGACGAGGATCAAAGCACGCATCTCGGGCCAGTGGGATGCTGGAGCGACTTCAACAGCTACACTGTCTGACCCATCGGCTTTATCACCCATCTGCCATGCTACATACCCACCAAACAGTGACCGACAAGCACTTCCACTCCCCTGTCTCGCAATGCGCGAGAGATCTGTCGGTGAGCTGGGAAGCTCATAGAGATTTGCAATGGCCCTTACCAGAGCCGCAAAGCCTGCAGCTGAACTTGCTAGACCCGCAGCAGTGGGGAAGTTGTTCTCCGAGACGATGCGCAAAGGCAGCGTGGAGAGTTTGGGGAGAGAGACATCTTTGGATTCTAGAGCGGCACGTAGAGCTCGCAGTTCGCGGAAGCAAGCTTGGGTACGGGCACCGCTTACATCTTGAGGGGAGGCGTTGAGAAGGAGGGTGTCTTCTGCTGGTACAAAGGTCGAGGAACAGGCGGCTGTTGTGTGGGTGCGGAGGTCTTTCTGGGAGAGGGTTACGGAAACGGAAGAGTTGGTTGGGAGGTTGAGTTTTGGGTCACGCTTTCCCCAATATCTGTTTGCGTTGAGAGGAAAAGTCAGAAATTAATTGTCATGTAAGGTAGGTAGAACTGTAGGAGGTGGGGTCGAATGAGGGGTTATTTGGGTTTATTTACTTTACTACTGCGATGTTGACGGGTGCTGTGGTGCTTGCCTGGTAAATCTTGGTGTCTGCCATGTTGAAAAGAATTCACCACTTCTGGAGGGATTTTTGAAAATGGTGCCTTTGAAGTGGTTCTCCTCGTGAGGTTGACTTGTGGTAAGTCAACTGAGGAGTGGTGTTTGTTGTTCAGGGACCTCGACATTAATTTCAGGGCGGTCAACGACAACCAATCGGTGATTTTCCGCGAGCTTACAGGGGACTAAAATTATTGTGCATGAGGCATCATCAATCGAGTTACTTCGTAATCAACTCCAATTTGTGCATCTCCAGCTTCTCTTATTTTCTTCTTTTCAACGTGCCGCCAATTCACAGAAAGAATCATGTCTAAGGAACCGGAAACTCCTGCTGAGGTGTGTCCCGTGGATCATGCTACGCGCGCCGCATGGTTGAAATCCAATACCTCGAAACCGGTCTTCCCTGGCGCAACAGTGGAAGCAAGTCAAGCCAGCGCCGGAAACAGCTGCGATTCCAGTAGCATCGACCAAAATCCCTCTCCCCCGCCCAAGGGTATCCTCTCGAAATTCAAGTCTGGATCTCCCTCTGACACACCAAAATCCTTAGGTGTAGACAGAGAGGTATCGACAATCCCACGATCAAGTCCCGTGGTGGGGAATGGAGGGAAGGGCCCAGCGAATAATGAGAAGGAGGGTGGTGTGAGTGAAGGTGGCAATTGGATCTATCCGAGTGAGAAGATGTTTTTTGAAGCCATGAGGAGGAAAGGCTTCCAGAGTCAGGTGGAGGACATGAAGACTATTGTGCCGATTCATAATGCGGTTAATGAGAGAGCTTGGAAAGAGATCAAGGAATGGGAAAGGCCTTGGGGTGCTGACAAGTATGTTTTGCACAAGGTCTTTGAGGGACTTGCCTCCACTGGAGTTTGGGATTGGTGCTAATTGAATTATTAGGTGTGGCGGACCAAAATTGGACTCTTTCCTTGGATTGTCGACGACTATGTCACCGAAAGCTAGATTTAATACTTTTCTTGGATATACGGCACCGTTCGATCGCCATGACTGGGTCGTTGATCGATGTGGCACAAAGGTGGAATATGTGATTGATTTTTATGCTGGCAAGCAGAATCCAAATGGCGATGGGAAACTGAGCTTTTTTCTCGATGTAAGACCTAAGTTGAATACGTTGGAAGGCTGGAAAATGCGAGCGTCTAAGATAATTGGGCTCTCATAAGGAAAGAGAGGGAACAAGAGGTGTAATATATGGTTTGGTGGTGGGCGTTTTGGGACGAAGGTGAATCTCTGCTTTAGCCTGGGAGGTGTATGATATCACGACCCGCAGTTTAGTGACTGTATTGTATTCATATTCCGCATGAGTCGATTGTTGTATTTGCTTGTATACCTATTCACATTTAAACTAGGTCTTACTAGTCCTCTCAGAGCTAGTAAAGAGGTTCTGAGTATGGAGAAGCAAATATATCTTGTGAGAAGTACCTCATCAAAGAACCAACTCGCACAATGCCCATCTTTTCACCCCCCGGAAGATCTTCTATATGTCTCGAGTTGTCCGAGGTAAATGAGGTTCTATTAACTGTGCCATACCTAGTAGAAGATTGAAGGTTTTTCAAACATGAGGTGGTATATAGGCATGAGATAAGCTTTGTATGTCTACTCTGCAATTAAATCCTCATTCTTTGTTGAGTTTACTACTTGGTCCCGTATCTTGTACGTTCCTTTAGTATGAAGGTAGAAGTCTCTTGAAGCTTCATCCTGGCAATCAGACTGGTGAGGTACTGCAGCATAAAGACCTTAATAACATAGTAGAATATTAGGACTCTCATCTTCTACAGTAAACTCTCTTTGTGCGGGCCTAGTACATAAGCTGAACTATGACCAACAAACCCAAAATACTCAATAATCCACCCAGCATAGAAAACCACTTCATCCTTTCTGTTGATTATATAGGTTTCTAACCTTGGCGCTGTGGTGGCCTCTAAGACGTATACTACTTCTACACAACGACAGATAGCTATACTATTGGACTTGTGGAGTTTCGCGCTTTCTAGATTTTCTTTATTGCCTTGGTTGTAGGTAATAGAATAATCTTTGTTATTCAAGGATTGAGGAGGGTGGTAGGAGTTGTGGTTGTTGCTTGTGGTACTCGTGGCCTAAATTCATTTTCCACCTATAGACTCTCGGATTAATCTATTTTGTTGATATAAGCTTGCTGAGAAGTCGTACCTATCGTTTATACGTGTGGATTACTGATATAAGGTAGTGTGTTACGGGATTTAAGTTACTTCACCCACTGAATCCTTGGTTCAGGTATCCAAAGTATATTTTACAGTACAGTACACAAGTAGTTGATCCTGAGGTTGTGCACCGTTTAGTTTAGCATCCAGATGTAACAATCAAAAGGATACCTATACACATATCTGGTGTCTTGCTTAAATCATGGAGATCATAGAAAGACATTGAATACTAAAGAAGTGTTACATACCTATGCCTAGCATAGTAGCTTCAACACTAACTAGGAATCTCGCCATATGGGCATACATGATAATCGTTAGTTCGTCCGGTATGCACTTAAGGTGGCAACAAGTAATCATTTAACAGCAGTACAACCTAAGGTACTATTTTCTAGTCAGGTAGGACCATAACGCAGCATTCCACACCTCCCCATCCCAATTTCATTTCTTCCACTTTAGAGCCGTCCACAGCACCATTGAGTCTTGCGAGTTCATCACTGGGGCTAGGTCGGTGGAAAATAAATTCGCATTGGTGGTTATCGTAGAAAGCATTAAAGGGTTAGTGGAAACCATTTATGGTACTCCTGGCGTAGGCCAACTTCGCTCCTACACGGAATATTCACATAGTAGAAGGAACGAAAGAAATGTCCCATGAGTTGTTGCTATTCTACAGCTCTGATCAATTCTACTGTCTAGTTGTATTCTTCAATAGCTCTGGAGAATATCTGGGCAGGAGCATTTTGAATGCGAAATGTTAGATGTACAGCACCAATCTTACACTTTAATTGGCATACGATCGTTTCCCAACTTCGCCAAAACCACTTAACCTGGAATAAAGTCTCTCTCAGTTAACCAGAAATCCCTCATACTCAACATTGGTGTAACCAAGCTCAAACAGGATATCCTGCAACTTCTTCCACTGCACGAAAAACCTATCGCAAAGGCCCAACTTCAACAAGATCTTTCCACTGAGACTGAGCGATTTGATCCGGGCAAAACTTTCAATGTAGATTACCTTCATCTTGTAGCGTGGTGCTAGTCCGATGAATTTGAGGACGAAGGATGCGAGGATTACGATAATTCCTGTTGCTGGGCCGTTGGTCACGATGATATCTGGAAAGGCTAGAGTGAAAGGGCTGTGGGAATCGCTAGCGAGGTACGAAGCGTAGACGAGGGACTTAAAGCAACCGAGGAGGCAGTACAATGAGCTGAAGGGTGTCGTGTGAAGTCGCTGGTGAATTTTGCGGGCTCGGGGAACAGTTTCGACAACCCATTGTCCTGTGACGGGATCTGGGTTTCTTAAAGAGTCCAGGTACGAGGTTTCAGGTTCGGGGCTTTCTTCCTTGGCTTCGCTATCTTCGCTTTCTTCATTGTCTTGGTTGAGGCCATATTGCTCAAAGGTCATTTCATTTTCAAATTGAAGCGCTCTCTTTGCGGAAAATGGGTCGCCAGATGAAACTAAATGGTATACATCAGTCTCTTAAAGCAATCTTCGTTGAACTTGACAGGAACTGACCTATGTAAGTTCGCTGCTTATACTTCGTAAAATCGAGCCCTCGAAGAATGGATATCATCTCTCCTGTATGACCGCCAGAACCGAGGACGGCAAGCAAATGAAGCTGTAGGACATCATGTCCACTCCGAAGGGTAGGCTTATGCTTGGAAGACGGCCAAATCCAGTATATGCGCACCTGTAGTAAGTGCAATTATCAGCATAAAGAACAGCCGCTTTCTTCAAGGTTTAGCAGAGAACTTTTCTTGTGCTGCAAAGTTTGGCTAGGCATAGGCTCTAATAGAGAAGTATAGCGAGGCAATTTGGCTACTTACAGGAATTATTAGAGCCAACGCAATCAAGAGTTGAAGCCAGAGGTTCAGCTCGAAGAGGGCAGAAGCCAAGAGATTGACAACGTAGTTGAATATGAACAGCGAAATGACTAGCCTCGAGAAGTCTAATCTCGACTCCGGATCCTGAGGTGCGTAGGCGAAGGCCTGGTAAGACCAGAGCAACATGGGAAGGAGCAGAATTGTTATGATGATCGACTTTGTAGGATCCTCCATCTTGATGAGGCAGGCGGTGTCCAACCTAAAGGCAGCGTGCAACTTAAAGGCGGCGTGAAGAAATTTAAGGGCGGTGGTGATGATGAAGCAAGTCAAAGGCGGTGGTGGAGTGGGTGTTGTGCTTTGCTGTCCTGCGCAAAGGTGAAGCCCTTGCAAACGTGGCAATGGCAGAATTACTGAGAATAGCGATTTTAAGACATTGGCTTTCCATCAATCAGTACCAAAACATCACGACAACACTCTCTATTTTGAAACACAACAAAAGAAACACCTTCAACAACCATTGTTCTGTAGTAGTACACGCATACTGCTTAGTGCTTGCCCTCTACACAACAATACTACTACTACTCTTCAACTCTTGACTTCAAAGTTCACACAAAACTTTTTGATAAGGTTAGGTTGTTTTTCAGTCGCACCAGCAAAACTCACCAACATAGACATCGCCACCACCACCATTCTAAATTCCAAATTCCAAAGTGAGTGCTGACTTGTTTTTAGACGAACGATGGTGAATATGTTCACGGAATTGGAACAGCGCCTCATTCGACATCAGGTGACCCAAGGCGGCCGCATTATCGCAACGGGGCAACAGAGAGTTGATGCAACCGAAGAACCTCCAAGACCGAGCATAATCACCCTCCTTCGATGGCTTCTGTCTCTCCTTATGGCGCTCTTTGGTAGGAAAAGGCTTACCTGTCACTATTGTAACAAGAGAACGCGCATCGTTTACGATGGCCTGATCAGACAATGGGAATGTTTTACCTGCGGAGAGACTAATTATCTGGACGAGGTACGTACTGTTTACTTTCGGCGCACCAACAGGATCTGGGCACATTTATCGTGGAGAAGGGATCCCAACGCACTGTTTTTAATTTGGTGGACGAGAGCTCGTTTGGAATTCGAACTCGAGCGTGCGCACTTACAGATACAAGCTAACTGTTATTCTATATAGCATGGGGATGTCGAAGATGCACCCGCAGCGACTTCAGGACAGGCGTCGGGGCAGTCGGATTCTTTTTATATGGATCCATGGAAACACTCTCATAAAAAGCTCAAGGAATCGGATACCTTTTGTCCAGCATGTCTTGACAACCAGCGCAAACTCACCAGTGCGCTCGGCGAACTCGACCTCGAACTCGATGAGGATCACCCCGACTATGACGACAGTCAGCGCCGGTATGACAGAAGCAAGCGCGAGCTCCAGAAGTTATATCCTATCGTCTGTGAGCATTGCGTAGCGGGTACAAAGGAACGAATCTTAAAAACGCAATACCTAGCCAAGTCGGATAACATGGGCAAGGTATTGGCACGAGCTCGGGATCGAAGTGAGCTGGCGAGAAAGCCTCAGCTCGTAAAGCTCTGGGACCTTCTGAAGAGTCTGATAGATACGAAAACCTACGCCCAGGTTAGCGACCTGTCACTCCAAGATTGGTGCATACTTTTAGGCCGTTGTTTCTGGTACTTTGGTGTTGTTAGTCAAGCTCTCTTCCATATTGCGGCTTTGAGTAAGTTCATACAACACTGGCTTCCTATACTTGTTGAAGACAGGTATGGAATCGTACTATCAACAACATCCGATCAAAGGCTGCTCGGAATTCTGTTGAGCCTACTTTCCACTCTCACAGAGGCACTTTCTTTGATCAACGGGTCACGTACATGGGGTTTCTGTAGCTTGTTGCTGAGCGGGGTGTCAATTTGGTGGAACCCATATATAAACGAAGTCTTAAGAGACTTTGATAGGCACCTCTTTGGCTTTAAACGCTGGTACTCGTGGACTGCGGTACTTCTCGGGCTTCGAACATTCTTCTATTATGTTGAGATGGATCTGGAGGCCTTGAGAGACCCTTTGTCACCTGCTACGGCAGCTGCTCATGGTTTTATGCTGCTTGGTACGGTAATGGTAAGATAATTTCTCTGTCATTTCTTTTACTATTTCAGAACTGTCAAGTTATTAGAAGTTTGTCTTTGCGCTATGATCGTTTTACTAACTTTTGCAAAGATTGTACAACACTTGATACAACCATCTATCACAAAAGATTTGGCGCCCCTTTGGGAACCACGTTACATGCCTGACAACAAACCCTTTGAAGCTTCTGTCGGTTCTGACAATACCAACATTGCAGATGCTCTTAATGAAATAGCTCGGACGCCTACAGCACCTAGACAATCATCACCTTCTTCATCTCCGGATCTTACTCCTAACGACTTTCACCAAGGTTACCGAGCCTCTAATGGATTTTCTACCGGAGGTCAATCTTCTTCCTTCCGTCGGCCATTAGCATCTTCAGATTTGGGGCCCAATACATTACATCAAAGTCAAAATCCTAGCGGAGGATTTGCGACTGGAAATCAATCTTCTTCCTTTGGACGCCCATTTAGGCCAACAGTGCCAGTATACAGTCAACCCGAATCAACCCCTCGTCAGCGAACAGGGGCGGCGACAAAGCTAAATCTATTCCCTCACAAACGTAACAGTGTGGAACAAGATGGTATGGACTGGTCTCCAGACACATCTACACCTGTCTCAATTCATCGCGCCTTTAATCCTACTCTTAGAAATCGCCAAAGTGCAGCCTTGAAGGAATCTTTCAATTCATCACCTGCAGATTCAAGCCCATCGAACTTTTGGTACAAGGTCCCACCGGCCCCATTGACTCCAATGCAGCGGGCACTAAGAGCAGGACAACCAAATTTTCGTGCTACTCCACAAGAAGTCAAAGAGAACTTCTTCCAAACGATGACTCAAAAGAAGAGTCACTTACCCAAATCACCTCCGAAAGCCGACGAGAATGATGGTCCCCGGGAATACGAAATGGCACACCCTAAATTCTTTCCTCCCCCACCAAGCGACGAGCGGGATAGCCTGGCCGATGTCCTTGAGGGCTGGACATTAGACGACAACGAAGATACCGAGTGGCCAGAGACAAAATCATGGCGCTTCTACCGCTTTATCCAATTTCTTTGCCTCCTTATATCTATCATCCTCTGGAACTTCGGACCCTTATTATCCCTGGGTGATATGGCATTAGCAGCGATGGTAATCTGTAGCAGCATTGGCTTTGCTGTCGTACCCCAACACTGGAGTTATGACCGTAGACCACGGAGAGCACGTGGTGTAGATGTGCTGTGTGCTGGATTAGGCATTCTTGAGATGCTGGCGGGCATCTGGTGTATGTCGACTTGCTTTAGTGGTCTCCATCGTATCTCTGGCGGATATTCACACTTCGTTTCCGACTTATCGGGCTATGCTTCCTGTCAACAGAGAGGCAACCTGTTACTTCTTTTCATGATTGTTCAGGAGTTCGGCGCAGCATCAATCTGGTAGATGTTGAGCTAGCCTTGTAGTCTCTTTTCTTGTTTATATGTGTATGTATACCTGTTGTAGATATTCCGAACGGTGTAGGCGTTTATTGGAGTATGACAATACCATGGGATGGGCGCTTATTGAAATGAGATGGAATGGAACTGGACGAAAGCAAAAGGCTTCATAGGCCTAGGCCTATTAGAGTAGAGAATATACGAAATAAGATAAATGCGTCACATTCTTGAGCGAATACAAAAATTAATACTTGACTTGTAAAGCAGCAAAGATATTGTCAATGGCTGCTTGATCGACTTAAAAACGTGCTTTATCTACGTTTCTACCAACAGGCTGGACCATGATCCTGCAAGAATAATATTAATTATTTATAGGAGATACCGCCGCCGTTATTGAATGAAGATACATACATGTAGCATGTCCTTGTTGCCAAGAGAGTGACATGGCAACCTCACGTAAACTGCCTTATTTTGATTTTGAGCCATGATATAAATACCATTGAGCGTGCGTCGAGACATTGCGGCTGTACAGCATAGATACAGCCATACACGGCTGTGCCTTAGCTTAAGCCTTGCTACAGTAACGCATGAATTTTCTTGATAGGTACGTACTGTGCAGGTGATACTCATTTAGAGGTGCGACTGAATGCCTGTCAGCCTTACAGTGTATGACAGAGGGCATTGGATGCCCCATGACAGGGCATTCAGGTGGGGTCCATTTGAAAACGGCAGAGGCCTAGAACTACGAAGTAAGACTGGTACAGTATCTGCAAATCGGGATGGCTCACGCTACACTCATGTGAAGTAGCAGTAGTTTTTAATGATATGGGTGACTACGATTGTCTTAACAATAAGCTGGTACTTGTTTGTTGCGAAAGGGGCGATTTCCAATGAGAATTGTGAGCGTGTCGGTACCTACGTACTACCATAATGCCGAGTTAGGATTGGAGTCAAGGTGAAGGGATATTCGTTCCTGCAGCCAACTCGGGGTGACACAACAGGGCATTGCTGCCTAGGTACAGTGGGTGGACAAAAGTCTGTCGTGTACCCCTATTTTACACCAAAACTCATACCTAACACTTTAAAGGTTTATAATAAAGAAGGAATAATTAATTAAAGTCTTTATACTAGACTTATTTATTCGATAGTTAAATATATTTTTTTATCTCTATAATAAAATTATAGGTAACCAGGATTAATTAATAGAGATTAGAAGTAAGAGGAGTATAGAATTTACTAGTTTTACACCAAAATTTACTTAAAAATTTACTTAAAAATTTACTACCCTAAATTATTTACTATTTCCTATAGCAACTATTAGTTATAATTAAAATCTAATATAGAAAAGTCTACTTTAAATACTAAAAATACTTACTAGTTAAATTTTTAGATGTACTTATAGCCTAATTTAAAGTTATATAAGTAGATGTACTAGGAGTGTTTTGGTGTAAAATAGGGGTACACGACAGACTTTTGTCCACCTACTGTAGTTAGTGAACACTGATGTAACTGATAGAGCGAAAAGTATCGTTGGTGCTAGACAGGAGACAATGTCTGGGTCCGGCAACTCCAGCACAAGCAACTCAGCTGAGTCGATTTGATAATGATTCATTGACAGACAGACAGACAGACAGACAGATAGACCTTGTGAACTAAGCATACTGAGACTGTTCTGTATTCACGTTGGGACTGCTCTACAGCGTGGGTGAAGATACCCTATATCGTTGGTGCGATGCAACCTGGAAGGCCGGCGAGAGCCGAAGCCCCCCGCAAAATGGTGATGGTTGGGTGGTCGACTTGCATTAAATCCCTGCATAACAAAATATGCCGTCTCCTGATCCTAGGCTCGCCACAAGTCGCACTTGCTTGCTGGTACTTCGTACTGAAAACAAACATCGCTCGCCTCACACGCGACTTCAGGAATGGACTGGAATGACAATGGAAAGCCTAAAATCAAGATCAGATCCCTCGTTTCTTCCACGTTTGGCCTAATTTCACCCCGATGACGACGAAGGGACAATCTAACGCTTTTGGCCTCAAGTGCGAAACTAGAAGCGTCGGTTATTGAATTATCGTCTATCGCTCCCCGTTAAGACCGAGACGACCTTTAAACTTCAACGACCGCTTACTCACTAATATGAAGCTACACACCACAAATCCCCAGAGCCCTAATCAATGATCTTGGGGAGATAAGGCATCCATCGTCCTTCTCCTTTCTTCCTTTTCCTTTTCCTCTTCCACTTCCACCATCAATCATCTCCAACAACCACCAACACCTAGAGAAACCATAACCAAAATGGCATCTCAACTACAACGCAATCAGCTCGCTGGCCGCGGACTTCTTTAGAAGTACGCCCCGCCGCAGTTACCTGCCTCGAACGCCCGTTCGAGCCCCCTATCACACAAAATCTTGAAGAGCACGAAAGAACAGTACGCGAACGGCGAATATTCACCTCGTTGGTAGCAAGAAGCAGGATTGTTAGAGCCAAGGAGACAGACAAAATATGGCGGACTGGACAGTGAACAGCAATATTTGGGGACGACACGAGACATTAGAGCAAGGCAGCATGGTTACTTCCGAATTCCCCTCCCGACCTCCCTCTTACCGCGAGTACGACGACCCCTTTGAGGATGGATTCCCAAGAGCAAGCAGAAGCTCTAGCATAGAACGCTTGAGTGATTGTGGCACGGTGCGAAGGGTGAACACTGGCAGCAACCTTAGCTGCGGTCTCCCCGCGATCTATGGAGATGTACAAAATCGAGGTACGTTGTTTTTGCTCTGATATATAAGACTCAATTGCTGACTGTTTCATGTAGTGGCAAAATCCCAAAAAGAGTCCATTGCAATGATGCATTTTCAAGACTCGGAAGACACAATGGTGCTAGAAGCTTTAGAAGTAGAGACGGCGAGTGGTGGTCCTCCAGACTGCTTTGCCAACGTTATTCCTGGTGTCTATCGTAGCAGTTTTCCCCAAGCGAAAGACCACGAGTTTCTCAAGACCCTTAATCTGAAGACCATTGTGTAAGTTATCTTCATGTTATCACACGAGCAAAACTAATACTGCAAAGTACCCTCGTCGAGAAGGAATATCCCGATGGGTTCGTGGAGTTCATGCAAGAGAATGGCATTCGGCACTGTATCATTGCAATGCAAGGCACGAAGAAAGAGTCAATCCCGCAGGAGACAATGCGCTCTATTATGGATATTCTCCTGGATACAACCAGCCATCCTGTTCTGGTTCACTGCAACAAGGGCAAAGTAAGTCACTTTACCCTTATGCATGTGGCCACTACTAATCTTTATAGCATCGAACTGGTTGTAGTGTAGCTGCTATTCGACACGCATCAGGTTGGAAGGTGGAGGATATCGTCAACGAATACGAGTCTTTTGCTGAGCCTAAAATCCGAGACTGCGATGTCAAATACATTGAGCAGTACCAAGTCTCAGACGTCGAAAAGAGCCTCTACTACAAGTTATTTCCCCAGAACGGTATGCAACCCATGCAACCCGTTCTCTTGAGCAGCTCGATGGTCCCATACTACATGGTTGCCGCATTTCTCATTTTCATAATTTGTGTGTGCACTCCCTACAGCCGTGCTTGAAAACAAACAACTGCCAGTATCAGCGGGGAGTTTGGTGTTCGGTCATAAGAGCCTCTGGTGTTTCGTCGGACGGGTGCATGGCATGGCTACTAGATCTTTTGGGCGGGGTAAAGAAAGAAAGAAACAAAGAAACAAAGAAAGAAAGAGTACTGTTATTTCATCGGTAATGCAGCGCGTCAAAGGCCGATTACTTGGAGTTAAGGATATGATTGGATTCATCTGGGCCTACAGAACCATCATGATGCATAGAATTTCAGGAGGAAGAAGTCGTTTTGTATAAAACTACCTACTGTACAGACTAAATCTCATTACACTTCTGGAAATATCACCTTTTGATAACCAGAACATGTTCCTATTACTCAAGTTACTCTTCTAGTAGAAAGTTTTCTAGGTGAAAACTATAGGCATATACCACGCCTGCCATCACATGAACTGAAATAGAGTAGTAAACTTAGGCCCTTTGAATCGCTGCCTAGATTGAACAGCTTGCAAGTACTGTGAAGAACCTGCCCAGTTTGAGCAGACAGGCCCTATGGTTAAATATTGTTACATGATTAGCTTCGTCTTCTGATCAGCTCATTCCAAACCGTTTCTGACCAACTATGCACTCATTGACCTCCCATTTTTATAATACAGTCCAAACCGCTTCTCATAACCTGTCATTACATCTCCACACAATCAAACAATCTCCCTATTGTACCCTATCCTCCGTCTCTCTCCTCCCAAAAGCATAAGTAACACCACAGCCAAGCAAATTCGCACCCGCAACCGCCATAGCAGCACCCCTAGTCAAACCCCTCGCACCAAACCGACTTCCAAATCTCGCACCGAAACTGCTCCCGGCTACTCTTCTTCTCTTTGCTAATAACAAGTAAAGGCCGGACCATGCTGCTGTTAAGCCAGCGGAATCGATCACGAAATTTGAGAGGTTTAGATAGGTGCTGAAGAGGAGGACGGGTGTGAATGCTAGAGGGAGTTTTTGGAGGGGTCGCGCGTGTAAAGCGGTTATTAGGGTTGCTAGGATGGTTGGGGGGAGGGGTGATTCTGGTGAGTTCTTAGGTTAGTTACTGTGGTTTTGAATCGAGGATTGGGATTGAGGATGAGGAAAGAGGGACTTACTACCCCAGGCTTGGGCGTAAGAGAGAGCGGTTACTTTTGTTTCTTTGACTGTTTTGTCTTCGGTTGACATATTGCTAGAATTCGAATTTGAATATGAGGTTCGGAAATGGGATTTAGAGCTTGAAGGGTTTATTAGTTCTGCTCAATTGGTTTTGTTGATGCAGATTTGCGGTATCATATTGAATTAATGACGGCGAGGCTGGCAGCCTCACGTGTCCTGGGTCCACGGGTTTGGGTCGATTTGAAAAGCAGCAGTCTAACCTATTCAGTTCGATTACTTTACTCACGCTGAAAATAGATAATCAACATTGAACAATATACCCATACACATATTTAGTTAGGCATTGTGTTTATAGTGCTATACTGAAAATTAAGTCGATTATGCACTAGGTATCTCCGAATTTCATCAAGGCATTTCGAGTGCCGCTTTTTCTACCAACAGCGACCGGGTCACCCAACTTTTAGCGGGTCTCCGTCGGCCAGCTTCCAAAGTGAACACCGCGACGCATTGCCAAAAGTCAGCCTCATTCTTATTGTTCACCCTGCAATTGATTTCAGATCAAAGGACGAATCAACAAGGTCTGGCGGCTCAAAAGTACACACTGCTATCAACTGCGCTCAAAGGACAAAAAGAAACCACTAACCCCCCCAGGCGCCATGTCTGCCACAGCATCAGGCGCAGATACGGGTAATGGATCAGCAAAATCTCGAGATCACAATCAGGGAAACCAAGATCGCAAATACACCGTCGAGCAGGAAGCAGCAGTAATACGAGTACGGAGATGTCACCCCACGGCTTTCTACGATATTCTAGGTTTGGAGGAAGTCAAGACCACTGTTACAGAATCTGAGATCAAGAAGGCGTACAGGAAGTTGAGTCTTCTAACGCATCCGGATAAGAACGGGCACGAGCATGCAGATGAGGCTTTCAAGATGGTCAGCAGGGCTTTTGGTGTGCTGGGTGATGCGGATAAGAGGGCGAAGTTTGATCGGTTTGGAGGTGATCCTGATAGCAGATTTGGAGGGGGTGCGCCACAGTCGAATCCCTTTTCTGGGTTTAGTAATGGGACGCCTAGAGGAGGAGGAGGAGGAGGAGGCGGCGGCGGCGGCGGTGGTGGTGGAAGAGGGATGTGGGAAGAGGAAATCAGTCCAGAAGAGATGTTCAGGAGATTTTTCGGTGGGGGAGGTATGGGTGGAGGATTCGGTGGTCCATTTGGTGGTAGGTTTGACATTACTAGAGGTGAAGGGATATGCTGACAGATTTTAAAGGTGGAGGAATGTTCGATACAGGATCACAATTCGTGTTCAATATGGGAGGAGGACCTGGAGTTCGAGTACATCAGTTTGGCGGCGCAAGGCCTCGAAGGAGACCTCGAGATCCTAACGCCCAGGAAGAGCCTCCAGCTTCATTAAGATCCACGATTATGGGACTGTTACCACTCTTGATCCTTTTCGTTGTACCACTTCTATCGTCACTTTTCAATGGTGGAACATCAACTTCTGCTGGACCTCACATGCAATTCGATGCTGCAATACCACCATATACTAAACACCTTAAAACAAAACGGTATAAAGTGGACTATTGGGTAAATCCAGCTGATGTTGATCAGTGGTCATCGCACAAGATGTCCCAATTAGATAAGACAGCCGAGTACAAATTCATTCAGCTGTTAAATCTGGGATGCGAGCAGGAGGAAGCTCAGAGGCAGAGGTTGTTGAATGAGGCGCAAGGATGGTTCTTCCAAGATCCAGCGAAGATGCATCTCGCAAGGAACATGGAGATGAAGAACTGCAGGAGGTTAGACGAGATGAGGCTCCATTAGGTGACAGACAGACAATTCTTGTATAAATGTTGCACCTGTTTGATTTGAGAAGCAGAAGCATGGCGTTTGGGATGGGGCATTCTGGTTAGGGGCCTTTTGGGTTTCATTCGGCTTTGGAGAATGAAACGGCCATAATAGAGAAGGAAGCATCGTGGTTGCTGAGCTTGTTTCGTACTATGAGTGTATGCGGTTTCGACATTCTCATGTCATTGATTAGGTGGTTTTGTAAATATCATAGCGAAGCAATGCTGAGCCTTGGTTCAGTTTGGAGCAGCTCAAAGATTAAGACGAATACTCTATAGGACAGTCTTTGATCAGCTGTGGCGAGGCTATACTCCATCACGTGCAAGCCCATTTGCTATTGAATAGAAAGGAACGCCTTATCTTCTTGATCTTTCTTCCTTTGTTCCTCACTCTTTCTCGTTCTTTTATTAAAAAAGTTCGATCGGGTCAACACGTAGCAGACTGCCCTCGCCAGTAACAAAGGCCCCTAAAACAGACAGCAGAAGCTTCGAGAGCCTGTCTACGATCCCTGTAGGACGATTTACAAGCCGCTATCGAAGTCGCTTAACAGAGCGCCGATAAAGCATATCCGCGACTACACAAGGCTACCATTACTAAGTTTCCGAGAAGCATTGGAACTCCAACAACATAATATACAAGATCGACAATATGGATAACGACCAGCAGCCGCCGCAACCCCCGGCTAATGTCCCTGATGCCCCAGATAAACAGAAAATGGACGAGGTTAGATCATACCATCAGTACCTCAGTAACGTCTGGAAGGTCGCGGCTAACTGAGTACACAGATTCGGCAGCGGCGCATGCAGAAGTTGGCTGGACCTCCTCCAGCTCCAAAGCCAGAGCAAACGGAAGAAGGACAGAATGGATCTCCGTCTGCTTCAAAGCCGGCAACTCCTGCTCCTGCGGAGTCCAGCTCGAAGCCCAAGATCAATGTTACTAAAGCCCCTCCCCCCACCTCGAATCCATTCACACAGCTTGGCGTCAGACAGTCGACGGAAGGACTGAACAAACGTGCACGAGGCGAATCAAGTGAAGGACAGACCACGCCAAAACCTCTGCCTAAGAAGACGATTCCAAATGCCACGACGGAGTCGATTGAAGACTATGAGAATAGGATGCTTGGTCACATCTTCAGAGTAACTTTGGACCCCAACCAGCGAGTCGACTCCGCGAACCACAAACTTATTCATCTTCCAAATTTGCGAAAGGAGCTCGAAGAAGAAGGAGAAGCACCGAGGTTATCTGTAGCAATATTGGATACAGCCATTCTAGAGGCATGCTCAACTGTTCCACATAATAAGCCTATCCTTGATTATCTACTTCCGTGCTGGAAGAGAACTGTCAAGGCTCTGAAGGGTTTGAGAGGTTATGCAAACGCTAAAGACACAATATTGAAGGAAGCTCGGCGATTATGCATGAGTTACTGCATATTCGCTCTCACAGTACCGGAGTTATTCAAGTTAGTTTTCTCATATTATGGAGAATGATAGCTGACCTTTTTCAGCCGTAACCCAAATCCGATGACGGATTCTTTGACGCCCTACTTACTTAACGAGCCTGAAGATGATAGAGGGATCTGCCCTGACTTTCTTGCGGAGGCTGTGTCCCGCTTCGAAGAGGATGAATCTGTTAAAGACATGTTGGTTAAAGCTGTGTTTGGTATGAGTTACCAGCTGTCTGGCAAGACAATGAACGACAACTATAGACCGTATATCCAGGTAAGTCTAGATCAAACCCGCTATATCGCATTCTCAAACTGACCAAGTATTGTAGGCTTTGAAGAGAATTGCACATTTCCCACCACTTGTGACAGCTATTGCAGAAAGTCCACTTTTTGTCATGGCACAGTCGGCCCCAGGAATCGAGAAACACACTATACTCGGTCCCTTCTTCAGAATCTCCCCACTTCAATCAGAAGTTACCAAAACTTACTTTGATGCGCCTAAGACGATGGATAAGCGACGGATAACGGCTGCTCAAGACGCTTTACGGTTAACTTTGCAGAATCATCAACAGGATCTCCTCGACATCATCAATTTCTTCGTTCGAGCTGGCCCAAAGGCAAAGAATAGGACATTGGATTGGTTTGCGTGGATAGTTAATGCGAACCACAAGCGGCGAGCCCTTCAAATGGATACGACCGCTGTGTCCTCGGATGGTTTCCTAATGAATGTTACAGTCGTACTTGATGGACTTTGCGAACCCTTCATGGATACTACATTTTCCAAAATCGCTAGGATCGACGTCGATTACCTGAGGCGAACCCCACGAGTGGTGATCGACGACGAGACAAAGTTGAACGCAGATGAACATGCTGCTAAAGAGTTTTACTCAGACAAAGTCGCAGGCGAATCTAATTTCATCTCTGAGGTATTCTTCTTGACGTTGGCTGCCCATCACTATGGAAGCGAGGGAACAAATGCCAATCTCAAGAATTTAGAGAAGGACATCAAACACCTTAACAAACGAATGGCCATGTTGGAAGCAGAACGAGAAAAGCTTTTGAGTGTAAGCTATGCCCTATTTCGTATATGAATCCACACTGACACACATCAGAACCCTACTCAGCTGGCCCTCTTTGATACTCAATTAAAGAAGTACAATGACTCTCTTGAGAGAGCCATCTCGTTGCAGTATGCTATTCAAGGTGTTCTGTTCGACAAAAAGATGCAGCAGAAGTCTTTGATGTTCATGAGATATGTCACTGTCTGGCTTTTGAGAGTTGCCACTAAGTCCGAATACACTCCCGAAAAGTCGATCAAGTAGGTCCTTTATAGCAGTTGGATGGCAGTTGATACTGACATGTCGCCAGACTACCGTTACCAGACGAGCAGCCGGAGGCCTTCAAGTTCCTACCTGAGTATGTTTTAGAAGACATTGTTGGGAATTTCAACTTTATCTTCCGGTGAGCATTATCGATGTAGATTTCCAGGCTTCGACTAACGGCATTTAGCTACGTACCTGATGTGATGATATCCGCCGTTGGAGATGAGATTATGACCTTGTGTATCACCTTCCTTACCAATTCAAAGTACATCCGAAATCCATACCTAAAGGCGAAGCTCGTCTCCCTCCTGTTCCATGGAACCTGGCCCGTCTACCACCGCACGAAAGGAGTTCTTGGGGATTCGTTGACTGGAACGAAATTTGCTAATGAGTACCTTCTTCATGCTCTTTTGAAGTTCTACATCGGTAAGTCTTGATCTTTATAAATTCGTCCTGGTCAAATTCTTACTGGGTGTTAGAATGCGAGCAAACTGGCGCCAACACCCAGTTCTACGATAAGTTCAATATCCGATACGAGATCTTCCAAGTTATCAAATGCATCTGGACGAATGATGTTTACAAACAGAAATTGACTCAAGAGAGCAAGTGAGTTTGAATTCGTATTGCTGACTCCATGTTCAACGCTAATGTAGTCCAGGACGGACCTTGATTTCTTTGTTAGATTCGTCAACTTACTGTTGAACGATGCAACATACGTTCTTGACGAGTCCCTCACGAAGTTTCCGAAGATTCACGATCTCCAAATAGAGCTTGGAGTATCACCAGAAAGCTCTTCCTTGACACCAGAACAACGAGCTAGCAAAGAAGAAGAGTTGCAGACAGCTGAGAGCCTAGCATCATCCTATATGCAGCTTGCAAATGAAACCATGTCAATGATGAAGTTGTTCACTGCGGCTTTAAGCGAGACGTTCACCTTGAAGGAAATTGTCCAGAGATTAGCAGATATGTTGGATTACAACCTCGAGTCCCTGGTAGGTCCGAAATCAGGTAACTTGAAGGTTGCAGATCCCAAAAAATATGGATTCGAGCCCAAGTCACTGCTTTCAGACTTTGTCGAGATCTACATCAATCTCAGCAAGTCCGAATCCTTCGTGGAAGCCGTTGCGAGGGACGGACGTTCTTACAAACCAGAAAATTTTACGTCCGTGTCCAGGATTATGACCCGCCATGGTTTGAAGACACCCGAAGACATGCAAATTTGGGAGAACCTCAAGGAGCGCTTCAAGATCGCTAAACAGCTCGATGATGAAGCGGAGGAAGACCTGGGTGAGATCCCTGATGAGTTCATGGACCCGATCATGGGTTCGTTGATGGAAGATCCAGTTATCTTGCCCATGAGTAAGGCAATTATGGATAGGAGTACCATCAGACAGCATCTGTTGAGCGACCCAACAGACCCTTACAATCGTCAACCTATGACCATTGAGGATGTTACCTCAGCTGTAGAGTTGATGGAGAAGATTACGGCGTTCAAGGAGCAGAAGAAGCAAGAGAAGAAACAAAGGCTCGTTGCCGAGTTGGACGTTGCCAGTGCGGATAAAATGGATACGACTGCTGATTGATCGGCTGTTATCTAAATTGCATTGCATTGCGTGCATTGCGAGGAATCTTCTTGGGGCTCGGGCGTTAAAGAGAAACTTGATCGATGGATTGATCAATCAACATGGGTCTTGCATGTCATCATGGTCAAGGGAAGCGTGGATGTTGCGATTTGCATTTTTGTAGACGAAGATTGGGTCTTTACAATACTTCCGTAGGTAGAGAGAATGACATCGTATGTCTGCAAAGTTTCTCAGGTGCAGTGTTGTTTTGGCCCCCAATTAATTTGTATTTTGAATGGGACTCGTGGGTTTGATGTAAATGAACAAGGACAAGAGCACGAGGACCAAAGCACGCTGAGCCGCTGAGCAACCCCAAAGGCTAGACCGTTCTATCTAGATGGTTAGATCGTCAGATCGTCGCTTGCGTATTTAAATCTACGAAGCCCTGGCCAGGAGGGTCAATAATTGTTTCGGTAGCGGGCCGTTAACAGACCTGCAATTTCTATTTATTGCTGGACCCAGTGCCTTGGCATAGGGTGGGTAGGGGTGGTAGGTTATTTATTTCCTGGTGATGATAGCGACCGTGGACGTGGTGTTGTGTGTTGAAAGTGTCTTGGTTTTGTCCGATTGACGAACCGAACACGCGTCGGATATGCCGGTGGAGAAGCTTAGTTGGTAGGGTAGGGGTAGGGTATCTAGGGTTAAGATGAGACACGCTCTTGCGGAGTACTTTATTTGAGAATTGACATATGTATATATGAGTTTCTTATAATAAGTCTTAAAAATGGTATATGAATTCAAATATAATATATCTACTTTGGTTTTCACGCCGTGTCTTTTTCTTAGCTTGGAGATATTAGTAGTAGAGTAATAAATAAGTCTACAGTAGATGGCTATGGGGTCTGAGAGTACGAGAGATACAGTACATCGTACGTATGGTGGGTGGGGAAAGACGCGAGGAAGTCATTATGGGGTGATGAGGTGGGGTTGACACCTGCTGTTTGATTCCGTTCCCCGGATTACATAATCAATGAGCATGAGAATGGTGGAAGAAGCATCCGAGAATCCGAAGAGTAACCGGTACTGTACTGTAGAGTTGTGAAGGTTGCAAAGATAGTTTGGCTGTTAAGCTGGTTTATCTGATGATAACTTACTGTACGTTGTCAGCTGAGAAAGGAATCCGAAGTAAGTCCGTCTTTATTCCGGAGCTGAAATATGCATCTATCTTTACTTCTACTCTTAAAGTTTCAGCCCCGATTGCTTTCCTTCTCTTTTATGTAAATATATTGCTAGGCTTGTTCAGTTGTACGTAGGTGAGAGGATCACATGAAATAGTAGCTGTTTCAAGTATCCCTTGATACACAATACAGTACGTACTGTAATAAAGGACATTAGTTATTACGTAGTAGCTCTCGGAGTATTTTGATCTAAATCTTTATTATGATCAAAATATAATCTATAGACGGCTCGGTCTTAATGCTATCATAGTCCGAAGCGAGGCGATGGAGGGAAGGGGAGATTGTGTAGCTTGAACAAATTCTTCCTTAACTTTCAGTTCCTAAAGACAAGTAGTCTATCTAGGCCAGAAACCAATTCCTTAGTTATTCGAAGAAGAAAAAAAGTACGCTCCGTTTTCTGTCTCGCTCTCGGACTCTAAGATAAGTAATTGTTGTTGGCTCGTACGGAGTACTGTAAGTGGTTAGTTTTTCTGTCGAGAAACCTTAACTTTATATTGTACGTACTACAGTACATTACAGTAAGCGCTGAGTATATTTTATGTACATATTTCGTACAGATGCAACACAAAAATAAAAATATGCTTATTAATAACCATCTTCTCCGGACTTATCAATCTTGTCTTCATACATACCTTTGTCCCGCCTCGGAATCTCGGATGATGACTGTTGTTGCTAATCCGGGGTATGAAGTTGTAAAACTCAGCTGGTTGATCTAAAGTTTAGAAGTTTAAAGGTAACTTTGTAAGATACTCTCTCCCCCCTCCCTTCCCCCGCCCCCCTAACCCCGCCCTCCTAAGTAATCCTTATTCAGTGGGTCGGTGGTGTAGGTTTTCTCGCACAAGTACGTGGACTAAATGTAGCAGCAGTTCAACAAGGCCGCTCAATGCATACTCCGTGGAATTTACACTAAAATCTTGGAATTCTAACATAGTTTGTGCTCTTCCTACTGGCTCTGCTCTGCTTAAGTTCTCTGCCCACGTTACTGACCCGTTGAATAAGGATTATTAAAGGGCGGGGGAGTAAAGAAGAAACCCCCCACCCCCCCTGGAAGTCTAGACCGAACGGAGCGCCTTCCGAAGTTTGCATCAGTTCAGCATTGCGCACATTCCAAAATCTTAAAGAAAGAGGCTGGTGATGATGTTGATCTTGTGAAGCTTCTAGTTAGTTAAGTTTAGGTATCAGACGAATTAAATTATTCAAGGTGGAAGTGCCGGACCTAAAATTCTTTAGAGTTTTTTGTACTGTACTGTATCCTGACCGAGTTGCAATGTTCTCAAGGATTATCGGTAAGAGAAAGTCAAAACTTTGAAGGTTCTCGGAGGTTTCGGGGGGGTTTTGTATGGAATAGAGACGGTTTTCAAGGAGCTAGGAATGCTTGCTTTGTCTTTGGATTTCAGCTTGATGTTCATGCTGCGAGGTAGTATCGGTCACAGGAGCTTTTTGTTATCTTGTAGACAGTCATACTAATCTTATGCATAGGAACGAAAGTCAAGAGTCACAAGCATCAGCAGTTGCAATTTTGGTGGGGAAGAAATGGTTGATGTAAGAATCCCTCTCTCAGATGAGAGGAGAGTACTGTGATTATTAGATAGTGTATAGGAGCCGTGCCAACTCTAGGTATCTCTGAGCACCCTTAAAAGAAAGTAAGACAAAAGAAAGAAGCGAATGAACTATGAATACAAAAGGGTCTGTAGAATCGCCAAAGACCAGAACAAAAGACTGTGTTTCCAGAACTTGAAATACCCATCATTCAATCCAAAATGAATGAATGAGAAATGAAAAAACTTTTTATCCCCAAAAATATCCATCCGGTGTATATACAGTTTGTTGAAGTGAAGATCGCCCCCTTTCTCTTTCTCGTTCTCTTGATCCAAGCAAAGCCAAGACCAGTAACTGACCAGTGGCCAACCTCGCTTCGGAGATTCCCTATCCTGTCATGTCCTGAATTTTCGAACTTTAGATCCCAGCTGCTCTCTCAATGCCTGCACAGCATAGATCTAGCAATCTCTCACCCCCGCATCGTACTTTGTAAGCGCAGGAATCCGAGATGCGAACAGCTTTTGAGCTGGCGCGAGAGCCCGAGCGTCGGAGCAATCCAGGTTTTGATGAAGTGGATTTTGTGCTGCTTTTTGTTGATGAGGATGAGGATGAGGTTGTGGAGTTTTGTGAGAGGGAGGAGCTGGAGCGGACGATGAGGTTTGGTCGCTTGAAGGAGTCCATTTTTAAAAAAATAAAAAATTGATTGTTTTGTTTTTGTGTTGAGGTGTGGTGTGGTGTGTTGTTGAGTTGAGGAATACTGCTTGCAGTTTTGGTTGTTGGCGTGAAGGAGATTTTGGTTGTTATATATATTTGCTCGCTTCAAGTTGTGATGTAGTGTTGTCGAGAATGCACCCAGCCTGGGGATGGAGGTGTTTGGAGATCTCGGAACCCGATGTGGTTAATACTCGGTGCTGATGATGATTGATAAGTCTTGCTTCAATTGCGCAACTGATGATAGAATGATGTTTCTAAAAGACTTTACTACCGGTAGGTCAGTATGGTAAGCATCGTAAGTGAGGAATGGAACATACCGATTGAGGAAGTGCCGAAGTCCACTGGAGCTTCGTAAAGAGAAAATGTGTTGCCGAAGTAAGAAGTAGGAAGTAGGAAGTAGTAAGTGAATTGTTGCCGTCGTCGTCTTCTTAAGAGTATTTCCCACGTTGATATCCAGTCCTTATATCGGCCGGCGAAGGATGAGTTGAGTTGGCGAAGGAAGAATAGAACACCCCTGATTGATCTTCACTGTGGCAGGATATGGTGATCACCTATGTAGTTCTACTCGGAAACAGGTCGTGCGGAGTTCACGAAGAGTGCCAAGGCCAGTGACAAGTGACGTGTGACAGATCGCCAGCGAGTAGTGCGTTGGTAGGTCAAAAGTCGAAAGATATGACAGAGGGGATGGACGATGCTTGCCAGAAGAAGAAGAAGAAGAAGAAGAAGAAGACTGGAGAGGAAAAGAGCAGCACCTGGGGGGAGTGGAGGGGGTGGAAATGAGAGCACTGATAAGTAAGATATATATGCGTGAGATGAGCAGCAGCAGAGATGTGCAGCAGAGATGTGCGTGATGTGCAATACTTTTGAGTTGTTTCTAAAGCACGGCTTGGGGGTGGCCTGCTAAAATGAAGATGGGACGACTAAAGATGCCAGCAGCTTACCTTTAGTCCTGGACCCAAGCAGTAGTGGAGTAAAGTTTCTTGGAGATTGATTGCGCCTTGCGATCACATACTACTTGTCCTGTAATAGTATTTTTTCGCATTTTTGTGTTTGAGACTGATTGACTTTCCACGTAATTCTGACTGCGGCATACTCGTTCTTTCGCTCCCGTGGAGACGTGCGGTTGTGAGCAATGCCTACCTACTTACTCAGGTCACGGCACTTTTCATGCCATTTTCCCACTTACGGAGGGACAGGCTTTGCTTCTTCTGCTTCTTCTTCTTCTTCTTCTTCTTCTTCCCTTTCTTTCTGGCCCCCAAACGGTAATTCCCAAGAGCCGTTGCATCCCTCATGGGCCTCCAAGATACCCTGCCCCTGAAGATCGTTCTGATGCCATTTCACAGGAGCCACACAGACACCTCAGCGGCCCGTGGCCTGGCTGACTTCTCTGAGTGTGGGGAAGCGCAGTCCCTGGAATCTTACAATGCGCCCAATAAACAGCCCTTTCCAAGACTCGTCTCAGAATTTGAGAATAGAAGATCAGGCATCGCTTTTCGTTTGATCCTGATAGCAGGGACTGCTTAAGCTTCTACAATCCCCAAGGGAATGACGCGACAGCGATCTTCCCGGCATCCATGTTCTGCCAGCACTGCCAGCCACCTCTGAAACCATCGTTGGGCGTTCTTCACCTTCTTTTAAAAAGGGTCCGTGGAGGTGAACTGGGTGACGACTTGTGGTAGCCATTCGTGCCATTAAAATTGTGGGCTTAGAGACACTGCGGAAGAGATCCCCGAGTTCATCTCAAGCCTCCACTTCGCTGTCAACAGCGAGCCGATGCTAGACAGCCCGCCATTCCGAGTTTGTTTCAAAGAATCCAAGTCCTTCCACGAGACCACAACCTTACAGTGTTCTTCCTTAGCCTCATTCCTTACATCGCTAACTACTTGGTGGGTCGATTTCCTGGAGTGTCGTTTACCTTCTGGTCTTGAACTCAGATTCTCAAGCCCACTCGGTCTCCGGGCGTGTCCTTGAGGTTGGGAAAAGATCGCCCTCGAACCTCCCAAGATGTTTCCAAGGCCTAGAGAGCTGAACTCGAAAGTCCTGTTTTCAAGAAATCGGTGGATCCGATCCTTTGCAGATGCAACGAGACGACAGATGTCACCATTCTACTCAAACCATCACAGTAGCCGGATACACCGCACCAGCTACTCATAGCTCACTCCTTCTTGACCCCTATTCTCGGGTTGAAGGGCTGAAGGTAACACAAACTCGCTCGAAACATGTCAAGTTGTTTTGAACTTCCAGCGACCTATCAGCGAGCTTTTGCAGCACGATCAGACGAGGCCAACGTAGCCAAAATGAGATAATACTTCTTCCTCTTCGAATGAAAGGAAACTTTCTTCGGATTTATCAATATCCGCGTTGAAAAGACTGAAACGATCCAAGATCTTTGCTCGTTCTCATCGGATTCCTAATCACCGAAGTGCTCTCAGACGAGACCACGTCAGTTATCGAGACCAGATGGTTATGATACATTCTCAGGCGATATCAATGGTGATAGTTTTGTAAGTGAAGCACTAGTTTGAACCCGTCGTTGGATGCAAGGGAGAGTATACAGATTTGCTTCTGATGCCTCTCTTGGTCTAAGCGACCTTATTGGGTATCGTTGGAGTTCGATCAACAGCTTGCAGGCGGGGGAGGTTTGTTTGGCAAGTCGCAATTTAAGCGCCAAGCAACGTCAGGAACTTCCGGAAAGGATGTGAAAAATGGGGATGTTCGGCATGGGTAGCTGGGAGAACAACGAAGCAGAGACCCTGAGTGCAGAAGAACCGATTCCCTTCTTCCAGGGTCTACCGTCGCTATGTTATTCACAGAAAGTGTCTCTTAGAACTTAGACAGGTATGATATGAAATATCTGCAAAGCAGATGTAGAGGCTGACAGAGTCCAGAAGCTCAACGACCCAATTACTGAACTGGAGGACGAGTCATTGACATAACAGCTTGGCTGGGTACTTTCGTCACCAATTCGTACTACTTCTGTCTCGCACAGTGCCTGAGCACTCACTTAGAACAAGACTGTGAACGGAACAAGTTTCAGAGACTAAGAATCTCTAATACTGATTGTGGACTTCGACTTCAGCTTCTCCGTCATCCAAAGCAACTAGAACTATTCACTAGAATAATCTTAGTCTTTTGGCAATACTGACGGCAACAATCAAGATTACCAACGGAAGATATGTAAGAGCCCCAGTAAGTCCTCAAATTACTGTGCTATAATATACGAGATCGCTGATAATAAACATAGCGAATATTTACAGATCCACTCAGCATTCGCACGAAAACCATCGAGACAAAAGTCTCAACCGGGGGCTGACCCATAACACTGGACACTACGAGGCTGGAACACTACAAGTAGTGGCGGTTGAGGCTGATGATAACGCGCGTAGATTCGTCTGGAGCGTGGCGCGATATGAGGCTCGGTGAGGGAGGCAATAGAGTCAACTCTAGGTTTCTCACCTGGTTCCGCTCTTCGTTACCTTTTCGGATGGAGGTTTTGAGTGAACGTGCTACCGAGACAAAAAGCGGTAGACGTGATGGGTTGGTTTTGATGTCGAGGTTGTTCTTTAGTCACTCACTTTGTTTGAGTGCTCGACTCCTTTGAATATATTAGAAGTTTCTTTTTACGTTTAAACACTTCACTTTTTTCTGAATCTGTCTTTCTGTTCTTCGAAGTATTTTTTGATTACTTCTCACTTGATCTGAGTAAGTTACCTGTCTTGAGTAATCCTGCATGGTTCCCCAAGGGCATGAGGTTAAACGATTCATGAACTCGTTGCCACAACTCTTCTGCTTCCATGTGAACACTATGAATGTTACTAAGTCATGTAAGCTTCACTCCAAAAAGATAAGCTTGATCTACTTTTTAATTAAATTGAACAACAGGTAGATTTTTCCTATATAGGCAAGTTCATCCTTATTAACATCTTGCAAGCAAGTAGTGACCCACCCGCTTCTACTAGTCAGCCACGTAAGCGACACCACGCGGCAAAACAACCGAGCCCAAAAAATAGCCGAAAAGAGCCACAACTTCCAGATTCCCAATTCGCATGCAACAAACAGCAAAATAAATCGCATTTAAAGTCTAGAAAATAGATAATAATTGCAAAAAATATCTCTCTGACGGGGAGTCGAACCCCGATCTCCCGCGCTTGACTGTGACGTAATGTCACGTGACAAGCGGAAATCATGACCGTTAGACCATCAAAGATGAGAAGTGCTGAACACTTGGCGATGAATAATCAGAGTGTTTTTGTTGAAGGACAAATGATTGTTTGAATACTTATCTACACCCTGGAGTTTTGCGGGTGAACGGACCACCGATAAGAGATAAGCTAAGATAAAATGATTGTGATTGGTGGAGGCGCTCGACGGGAATAAGCAACTAGTAACGATTGGCCCATGCTGCATGCCCCGACCTCCCGCGCATCGGGAATGACAAGTGGAAAACCTGAATGGTTAGACCATCAAAGATGAGAAGTGTTAGACCATCAAAGATTTGGGGTCGTGGTGTCCCCCGATCTTCCGTGCAAAATAAATGATAAATAGTAATCTTAACCTTTAGACTATAAAAGACTTAAAGTACTATGTATTCTTAGAACCTAACTAAACACTTTAATTCTATGAGCTTTCATTATTAATTAATACTCGAGCTACGAAGGCCAAATTCATTAGACTTGGGGCTGGTCCAAGCGTTTTTCGTAGTCACGTGACCTGAATAGCCTCACGAAACACCAGAAATAATCACTTTTCTAAGCTTCATTCTTGTATTATAATAGCTACAATACCTCCAAAACACCCATTTCATACAGACGCTGATAAGGGAGCCTTCCTTGGATGAATTGACGATGGAATAGATATTCTACCGGCTGTAAAGAGAGCTAAGATCCATCCAACTTCAGCTCGACGAATTAAGAAACAATCAGATGAAGTTCAAGTCTACAATGACAGCTACAACCTTCCTCCTCCTTCGATGTACAACCGGGTAGCTAATAAGCCGAAGCCAGTAAAGCTATATATTATATCAGAGATAGCTAGGAATCAATTAAAGGCTGGTATTGAGTAGGATAGGTATCATCGAGAGATAGGACAATATAAGGTGGTACAAGAGCTTGGGATTAAAGGGTCTATATCTATTGTATGGAGGGAGATGAAGGTATACAATCTTAATCGAGTTAAACCTACGAAAAAGCTCGCCCTTACTCCTATACAAGAAGCCCAACGATATAAGATTATACTCTCCCGGAAGGATTAGATACTTGATGATTAGAAGAGGGTTGTATTTATAGATGAGGCTATAATACTAGTTGGAGAATATAGGGGGAGGTATTTAATATCCCGAACACTAGATGATCGATACAACGAAGGCTACATTGAAGTCCGGTATAATAACTATAGTGAGGTAATGTTCTAGGGTACTTTTTCGTATAATCATAAAGGCCCTGCCTATATCTACAATTCTGAAACTATAGACGAAAAAGCGAAATACCAGGCTATTATCAACGAATACAATATAGTATTACTACTACATAAACGGGCAGAATGGGCCCGCCTTCAAGCTGTAGATATTATTAAATAGGAAAGGCTATAGAGGAAGAAGCTAGGTAAGCCTGTAACTTGGGAGGTGTTTTAGAAGAAGGCTATGATGAAGAGAGAAAAAGGCAAGGGAGGGGTTGACTTTATGAGGTATCATCAAGAGGTAGTTGTTCCTAAGCTTATCCTATTTATAGATAGGCTTAATGCCTTGCCAGAGGTAATAGAACAGCCATTTATTCTACAACAAGATGGAGCCCCATCTCATATAAGTTAATATACCTCTCTATTATTCGAATAGAAAGGTTATCTACTCCACGAACACCCTGGGAATTTACCTGAAATGAACATAATTAAGTATACTTAGATACCAATAAGGATAGCTATTACAAATACTTGGAATCGGCCTTATATATTAGAATAGACAGAAAGGGTATAGTATATAGAATAGGATAAAATAGATCAGGATACAATACAGGAATAGGTTTCTAGGTAAATAGAGATTAATCAGAGGATACTAGACGATGAGGGAGGCAATAAATTTCACGGATAGAGGTATATTTGATATAGTTATTAGTATTAGAAATAGTAGTAATTTTAATGATTTTAATACTATTCGGAGTATACAGACCAGCCCCAAGTCTAATGAATTTGGCCTTCGTAGTAGTTAGAGAGTTATGTAATATTTGTATACATTAGAACTACATTTTCCATTCTGCTGTATTTTTTTAACACGTTTACGGACGTTCCGGTCAAAAGTCGTGCGAATATAGGTTATAAAGCCTGTAGCAGCCCTGTGGCCATCCTTCTTACAGGGCATTTTTGTTGCTCGGAAGGCTATTTAATATACTATGAATATGGGTTCGGTAGACTAGACTCGGTGCGGGTAGGCTTTTTCTAAGATCCGGTTTTGGGAAGCGCACATTTCTTTTTTTTTCTCTCTAGGGGGTTCTGCAATCCTTTGAATTGCAATCGTTCTACCTTCGTAAAGTTGTTAATCAATCAACAAAACTACCTATCGAATAAAGTCCACTCGATCAGCGTCAATTTGTATCGGAACCAGAGCCCTCACTTGGCATACATGTTGCCAAATCTGGTATTACTAAAATAGGCTACTCCGAGCTATTACTACAATAGGAAATACCCAACCCCCCCCAGCCTACAGATGTATATATATACTACCTCTAGACCCTACATTATTCTACAATCGAGTCCATTTCTACTTTCCAACAATACAACTTGTGAGCACGCGAACCTCTTACATTGGACAAGGCGTAATGACAACGTCTTTTCCTCAAAGTAGGACTTCCTCTCCTAGCAATCTGGACAAGCCTGAAGCGCAGCTTTCCATGTCACCTCCACTAGTGAGCAGTACCGCGAGCATTACTGTTGCGAACGGTATCGCTGCTACTACCGAGGTTTTATTGCCAAACCGCCAGGATGTTATCGCTCGTTGTAAACTAGAAGGCTCAGATAAGAACGTGTTTGCATATAATGAGAAAATCTGGATTAAGTACGGCATTAACGTTACCAAAGCCGAGGTAGCAGCTCAAGAGTTCGCATATAAGCACGTTGACCAACAAATATTTCGTGTTCCTAAGATATACGACTGGTTCTTAGAGGGCTCTACGACTTATATCATTATGGAGAAGGTTAATGGTATAACATATCAAGAGTACAGAAAACAACATCCCGATAATGAAGGAGTCTTGACTGCTATTATTAAAGCTATTCGCCACCTCTGGACGTTCCCTGTACCAGCTCAAGGTCCGATAGGTCCATTCCAAAAGGGAATTCCAAAAAATCGCTTTTTTTCAGATAGTGGTTCTAGTAGAACCTTCGAAACAGCTGCAGATCTACAAGAGTGGTGTAATACGAAGTTAATAGAAAGAGGACGGCTAGAGAGGGTAGATTTCGTATCTGAGCCTCTTGTGTTTTGTTATCTTGACCTCCATCCAGCTAATATTATTGTCTGCAAGGACAGTACTCTCTATATCATTGATTGGGGAATGTCTGGAGTCTATCCTCTAGTCCTAGAACATTACGGACTTGTTCATCAAGGTCGCGTCTCTTTTGCAAACCAACTTAGGTCAACCCTCTTTAGCGGCACTACTTCGAATCTGAAAGCTGTAGCCCTAGTAGGGCGTATTAATGGTCAAGGTGGTTAGAAAGGGTATGTTTAGCTGTATATCCTCCTACAATGAATATCTTTTAATGCGGAAGTCCATTACATTAGACGGGATGCCGCTCAAGCTATTGCTCTCGATTCTAATCTCTGTAGACATGGCGAAGACAGAAGTGTTCTTGCGTTGGAATGTCCTTGTGTTTCTGACTGCCTTTGTGTCGGAAGAGGGTGATGGTGGTGATTGTTGGTGGGAGCTGAACGCTTACCCCACGTAGGTAAGAAGGATATGTGGAAGATAAGGTAAGAGGTATGTATGAGTTTGAGGGGACTGCTTGACGAAGGCAAAGAGGCTCTGGTTTGCACTGTGTAAAAGTAAACAACTCTCAGAAATTAACTCGGCTAAAAAGCAAAGTAACAGCTTAGATCCAGCAGCAGAAATAGAATCGTGGTTGAAGGTAGGCACGAAGGCAAGGTAGGAAGGAAGGAGAGAAGATCGCATAGTATCTTGTTAACTCAGTCGCTCAATTGCCATTATTGTACAATAGGAGATTTGAGAGGCTGATTCAACATGGTAAGCGAGTTCCCTTACTATTGTCGCTATAGTATTGTTGATTTTAAGGACACTCGACGAGCTATAATGCTAGATATTATTACTAGTTAAGATGGACGTAGGCAATTGATATATGAAGAGGTAGGCGTGGACAAAGGTTTTTACAGTCTACAATTTTTCTTTCGAGGAAGTGAACAAAGAAAAAGGGAAACCCTTCTCGAGAATCCACGGGTTAGCGAGCTTTGACTAGACAAGAAAGAGAGTGTTTACAACAAAATGCACGTATTTTTATCTAATTATTAAGTGAAACAACGAAATTTCGCGAATTTCAGAATTGTAACTCTATATTAAAGTGTTTTCTAGCACCCGTTGAGTGTTTGTGCGTTGGCTTATCACTTACTCGTACCTTTGTGCCACTCGCAAATGATAGAACTTATTATACTCGATTTAAATACCCATATTTACTCTACCTAATATTGAGCGTTTCGCTATTGCAGAACCTGTTCCATCTCATGTTCAAATTCAGACCTTGCCAGGGATTCGCTTTGGTCCACGAAGCGCGGTTGTGCCGCAAGAACAATAAAGACAGCCGCAATCCCCGCTCAGATCTTCAAGTTGTCACTAAATAGGTAGAAACCATGCCTCGCAACAAACCTCGTCTCCAGCTCGCTCTCTACTCGCGGCCGAGGCACCCTGGCACTTACCACTATGCACTCCTCGTATCTCCCAAAAGCGCCAAACAACAGCACGCCAAATCGGCGGCAAAACACCATGTCAAAAACACGCTTCAAAACGTCTCTGGCGAGCTTACACAGCCTTGGCGCTACGAGCGCTATGCCATCTCGGATGTCCAGCTCGAACAACGTCTACTAGTCCGCATCGTCATTGCTAAAGTTACATCCCTCGATGCGCTTGAAAGAATCCTTGAAGCAATCCCGGTTTACCAGACCGATGACCCAAATCAAGCGAAAGCACAACTGTTCAATTGTTTGACCTGGGTTCGAGCTGCCCTGGAGGAGCTGGGGAGACAGGGAGCCGTGTCTGAGTTGGGTGAGTGGGAGGAGATTCAGAAGAAAGCGTTGCAATACGTGGAGAGGAAGAGGGAGGTGGGGAGGTTGAGTGCGGGCTGGAAGGGGGAGGGGGGGGTGCCGATGTTGGATTTACTTACTGGGAGAGAGGTTGTTGAGTAGGGGGGGGGGTAAGAGTTTAGTGTGCGCTATAGGGTCCCATCATCTACTTCGTACTGCGAGATTTGTAAAGAACATTATGTCTACGTTTCTTGTAGAGAACTTTCTGAGCCTTTCTCCATGCGATAGATTAGAAAAAAGGTACTGGATTTAAAAACCTAGGAGCTTACCTTCAAGACCTACGCGTTTCCCTCTCTCCTATATTAACTATATAAATAGTAAAGTTAAAGTAAATACTTAGCTTAGATTTATATAAAGTTTTATTTAGTCTAATAAGTTTTAAGACACTTTAAATTTATTTATAATACGCTAGATAGACCTGACGGATTAGACTTGTTAGAACTTTTGTAAAATTACTCAATACTTATTAAAATAGTTGTAGATCGCTAAGAGTAGAAAGTAAAGAGAAGGATGTTGTTCTAAAGAAGCGTTTATAGGCGTTGAGGGTGTTATCATTCTCTAGGGTATTTACAATTGTAGTAGAGGATAATAATATAAGTAATAGTAGCTAGCAATTAGAGTATAGTTCTATCTTTATTATCTTATTAGATCTTATTTAAGACGATTTAGGAAGCGAGTGCCACAACCTGATATTCGAATCTCTAACGCTTCTACTATAATAGTGGAGGATAATAACCATGCTAAAGACCAAAGGATGTAGTAGACTAGTAACGAGTTCAATTAAGGAGAAGTAAGTGGCTAAGTTGGGGCAGTTTGACCCAGGAAGGTAAATGTTCAGAAGAGGCACTGTATATAAGAGGAAGTTTGTATTCCCTAATCGTAACTTATATCGCAGGGAGTGTGAACTCTTGAAAGCAAAGTCTATAAAACTCAGCAATCTCTACATCCGACTACCAATGCTAATCTGACCTAAATCAACTATTAACCATATACATACTGATGTGCGACTTTTGTGCTCGTCCAAAATCTATTATTACCAACATACCCCCAAACCCCATCAGGCAAAATGGCGCAAAAGATATTTACGAGTCAAGGCCATCTTCTTGGTTATTATCTCCTAAAGCTGTTGACGCCAGACTCGCTGGTAAATTGATCCTCGATTCCTATCAACTGGACTTCCAATCTTATGAGGAACCTTATAATTGCGTCTAGACGTACGAGAATTGCTAATATTCTAGTTAATACGATGCCTGATTTGGGGGTAATCTACAATGATGGAATAGTAGTAACATCGTCACCTGGCGGTAGTAGATTGTCTGATGTCGGGGCTTAATGATTGCCTTATGTAAAGTCTTCTATTGTAGGTAGGATGTATAGACTATAAGAATGTTAGAGAAGCTAGGTACAGTATGGTTTGTATTAAGGAAAGATAAATACTAGACTAATAAAGATACTATCTTTTTTTAACTATAGTAGAAAGGTGGTATCTCTACTAGCAAAGATAGAAGTGGATAGAGAAGTTCAAGTCTCTACTATAATGTTAGAGTTGGATCTGATTAAACCCAGAGGAGAATCTGAAAGTTGGCAGAGATGTTGGAAGCGAACAGAGAAACCAGGGCCGCTGCTAGTGAAGCTGGAATGTGGTGGTAGGATTGACGACGGATGGAGAAGTTGAGGTACCGTGCGAATTAGTTTATAAGATATTATTTTAATTCGGACAAGTAGGTTACCCAAATCAAGTGAGTTACCCAAATCAAGTGAGTTACCTAAGACAAAATGATCTCTTATAAGCCAATTTATACGGTACAGAGACAATAGAACTAGGCGGAGAAATCGTACGCACCTGGCAACGCTAAACATGGATGATCATGCGTTTCAGTCTTAACTCGAGGCCTTACAGGAAAAGTGAAGTTGTCTTAAAAGACTATCTTGTAAAAGAGAATGATGAAGGAGGAGGTGTTCAAGTAATAGCCTGCGACCATAAATTTGCCGGATAGCTGTTGAAGTGTTGTTGGGAAGGTCGCGTAACACATTAGGAAGGTAAGCGACTGCAGAACTACCATTCGAGTATTCTGCACGAAAGCAGTGAAGATTGGTCTCTTCTACTGCCTTTGATTGTTTCTGTGCTTGTTTCATTGGGGTTGCTAAGACTGTGACTGTAATATAAGGTATGTAAATGGCAGAATTATTGCGAAGACGAGGGATGACATCTGCCCAAACCGAGCCTCCACGCAGTAGCAACTACCTTTGCTAATTACGGAAATACTACAGTGGTCTTTTTATAGCTTTGTGAAGAGCCACAGGTACAAGTCTATTGTAACGACTACGAATGCCATCTGCCCAAATCGGCACGTCACCACCCAGTAACCATAACTTCTGCTGATAGAGAAGGAACCTTGGTAGTCTTTATACACACTTGCAACAAGCAGAAGAGAGAGTGCTGAAGGGCCAAAGAAACTATAGCACCAGTCCAAGTTGTGGCGAGCTATATGGCTGTTGTCATAGCATTATATCTCTACAACTAAGACTAGAAGACATGCTATCAATTGACTGCAATTATGGGCGAGAGAAGACGACGGACAGACTCCTGTGTGTGGTCGTGTTCTTGCAGTTGTAGGTACCGACAAGTTGGAATCAGATCGCCATGTTTGTTGGATTTTTTGAGTTTCTAACCAAGTTCTTGGATCTCGTGAGGCAATCTTTTCCGAGAGGCAGGTTGAGATACATGCATGTATTGCAATTTGTCGTTATGACTTGCGTGAGCGGTGTGCAGAAGCATATGGATGGTTAATTCAAGGTCGGAATTGGAGTTGGCGGTTGAATTTGTGTCAGTGTTATGGTCAAAAGAAACTAAAGGAGTAGGAAGACTTACTATTAGATTCTCAGGTCATCCAGAAAAAAGGATGGATGTGATGGGGTGAAATTAACAAGACATGAAAATACCCTTGTTCAATCTAACTGGAGCTTCTGAGTGATATGTATAAGGTATACAAATTATACTTCTAGCGGATTATTAATTATCTAATATACATACTAGCTGGAAAGTTTTAAATGCCATTTCCCTATCGGCTCAAAAGCAATTATATGATTCCCGGAATAACAGCCTTCTTCCCACCAATCCTTTCCTTTCCAAACCTCTCAATATACCACTGCTTTCCCGAAATAGCACGCGGTAGCATTGTCGCTATCTCGTTAATTACAAAGTTCCTGGCAGGGACACATGCCATTCCACACATTAAGTAGAATCCAAACCATTCTATCCACTCGAAGAAATAGTGTGGGTACAGCACATAATTGAACAAGCCATTTTGAGGGATCATGTAGACCTTGTCTACCCCCTTCTTTTGTTTTTTCTTCTCTCCTTTCTCTGGCTGCACCCCATCCTCTTTCTCACTACGAGCAACCTGCTCGTTTTGCTCAGTTTCTCCGTCTTTTTCAGCTTCAAGACGGGCTTGATTGCGAGCTGCAGCTCTTCGAATCTCGCGAAGTTCATCGTCGTGGAAGAGGTTTCCTAGAAATCCGAGAACAAATACCATCAGTCCCAACTGCATGCGTGCACCATGCTTATAGTTTGCCTCAGCCTGCCATTCAGCTCTGGTCCTTGGTCCGTAACCACCCAACCAGCCTCCAAGACTCAACCCATTGCTCAATTGGAACAAGAAAGCAAAGGCCCAAACGTGCGGACCTATTGGAGATATGCTTGGGGCGATTAAGGGTGCAATTATGGCTCGATTGAGATAATGGAAAACGTAGAGGGTCGCTAAGACCTTGCTTTCCAATGGCAGCGAGAGAGAAGTGGAGGCTGGGAGAGTCGAGAGGATGTAGAGGAGCGTGAGGGGTCCGGGGAGCTCCATTGTTATCCAAGCTATTCGACCGGGAATGTTGAAATGGGACGAGGAGGACGTCTTGCCCATGGTGTATATTTTGCGGTTTATGTAGGGCGAGTATTGGAGGAGTGTTACCTGTTCCATGGGTCGTTAGTCTCTAGAATACAAAAGTGGCTGTCCTTTGAAATTGGCGTCGGATGTTTCTTTACCAAGGGGAAGAACTGCCAAAGCCAGACTACAAATTCCCAATTATGTCTCGAGGGAGGAAGCCAATTCTGAAGGAGAGCCATGGTTGTAGATGGGTGTGTCTCTTCTTCAATTGGGGTATATAGGTATATCGAATTGCTCTCGAAGTGGTCTCCGTGGAGAGACAATTGGAATATGGTGATGTCACGTCAAGTGAAACAAATTGACTTTAGCTTTGGAGCTACGGTAATCTACAGCAAACAAACAATAGCCCGAGGGACAGCCTTGTCGTGAGGCCCATCAGCCTCGCCTTGGCAGAATCCGCCACCTCCCTCTCTTCCCCCCCCCATTCCTTCCCAGCACCGACCCTATCAGATTATCAGATTATAAATGCCTACGCTTGACGCTCTCCTTCTCTCTTCATCTTTCTCAATACTGTACTCTTCAATAGCTTCTTCTTGGTTCCTATGCTCCGTACTCCATACTCTTTAACAAAATTCGGGCACATTTATTCGTCCAAGTTCTTTCGAAACCACTATTGGTACAACGCAAGAGGTATATCCTTTGCCAAGTCGAAAGACAGAGGTGCAATGTCTTCTTCAGAGGACCAGGCCCTAGCAGAGTCCACTGCTAAATTGGGAGAGTTAAGTCTGAAGCCAGGAGCCATTGCATCGTTCATTGCCTCTCCCGAAAGCTTCACCATTATCTCCACTATCGGGCCCTCTTCCAAGACACGGATTAAAAAGCTCTATATCCTGGACTCTTCCTTCAACCCCCCAACACTTGCCCATAAGCACATCGCGAAGAGCGCATATCTATATGATGATCCAACTATAGAGATGAGGGAGAAGAGATTACTCCTCCTCCTTGCAATTCAGAACGCAGATAAACCAGCCCAGCCAGCTTCCTTCGAGCAGAGGTTGACTATGATGGGGATCTTCGCAAGTGAGATTTTTTCAGGGCTCGGAGACCTACCTGATACTGGAATCGACATTGGTCTTACGAAACTTCCCTATTTCCACTCCAAGGCTGTGGCAATTGAAGAAAGCGGTCTCTATGATTCCAGTGAGCCGGTCAGACAGGTCTACCTAACCGGCTACGATACACTGGTTCGGATTCTGAATCCCGAATACTACCCACCCTTGAAGGACCTCACTCCTCTCGAGCCCTTTTTCTCAAAACATCAATTGTTAGTCCAATATCGCCCAGATGACAAATGGGGTAGTATACAGGAGCAAAATGAGTTTTTGAAACCTTTAAGAAGGGGTGACTTGGAAAGAATTGGAGGTAAGAGGGAATGGGGAGATCGGATCGAACTAGGAGGTGGAGATTTTGAGGGTGCGAGAGTGGTGAGTAGTACGAAGGTTCGACAGGCGGTAAAGAAGGGCGATAAGGTTGCGCTAAGTGGACTGGTTACGGATAAGGTAGCTGATTATATCTTAAAGGAAAAGTTGTACCTGGAGGAATGAGCTCTTGGATAGCAAGGTTATAGGTTGACTTTAGAAGTGAAATAGAAGGCGAGATAATTGAGAGTATACATATGATTAATGATGAGACAGTCGAACAAAGTAATAATTGAATGACTAGTATGAGAGGGCCGGTGTAAATTGGTAAGCTTCATGTTAAGTGCTGACATGTGTGACCGTTTTAAGGGATGTGATGGTTTAAGCGAAAGGGCATTGTAGCCTGATCCCGTTGATACTAAAGTAAGTTTGACCTCTGAATGGATCTGTAGTCTTGAAATTTCACTAGGTAGCTATAACGATATTCCATTGCCTTATAGCCTGTTTTGGCCCACAGAAAGCCTTGAGAAAGCCTCTTCGCTGTTGATTCACCCATCTTCCTTACTGTGTTCTGAAATAACGGGAGCCGGGTAACTTCATACCCGTTTCCCACAGGATGTATAGATTCATCCATTTCGAGGTCTGATGACAACGTCAGACTGTAGAAGTACCGAAGTTAGCAAGATCACTATATGATGAGGCTACCAATACTTCTTCTACAGAGCTTCGTTAAGCGAGGAAGTTCCCTTAGGACGAACTAAAACTCGAGGCGAGCAAACACCTATGATACCCGATTGGACACTAATTTCGAACAACCGTTGAACAACGAAAAGTGCTCAACGGCATAATGTAGCAGAATTGAAAACTATCAGTCTCAAATATCGATTTCCTAGGCTATTCGAGAAGCCAAAGCATTTTCGCTGGCTCGGGTGAGATTGGGATGCAGCATGCATAGCTGCCCAACGTCTGTGTCCTTTTGTTGGGGAAAGGACTTGGGCCGCGGCAAAGTACATGAGTATAAGACATGTTAAAAGATCTAAGAATCCGCCTATCTCTCCTTCTACCCAAAATCTGTTGTTATTTCATGCAGACTTTGTTTGCCTTGGGTTAACAGTCAGTGATGCCTGGAGCTTGCTGCCTTCGAAATGCGAACCGAGGCCGCTGCAGATGGAATTTAGCGAGCAATGAGCATCAATTTGATTGGGAGCCCTCGACCGCACTCCATCTCCCAACATTATCACTGAACTCGGTGCGAGCAAGAGTACACTCCTGCTATTCGACCAGAATTTACTGCCATTAAAGCTCTTATCTCAGGCAGAAACGCTAATCTCTCCCAGAACCGCTTCTTCTGCTTTTACCCACGTCGAGGGCGATTGTAACCGGGGGATTCCGCCAGACGCTTTCGGTCTCTTCGCCCTTCAACGCACACATGATCCTTCGACCATGGTGCCCTCAAGCCTTGGTAACAGCACTGCCACAACAAGATATGAACGATTGGCAGTAATTGGCATGAATCGCGGGAAAATGCCTCAAAACTCATGAGGCTCTTCGACAGCCTCATTCTCATCAGGTAGCCAAAGCGGCGACGAGGCAACCAGCTTCTAAAAAGGCAACCAGCTACCCCCGCACCTTCTTTCGCCAGCACCGCACCATAGAAGTTCCACGACTCCAGCAGAGCAGCACGTAGTGACCAATGGTCCCTGGCCACAGTATCTACCGTTTTCATGCAAGGATCGAAGATCGAAACTGAAACCACGACGAGGGCCGCAAGGAACAGGAACATGTGCGGCCTCCTCTTGTCACGGGAAAGACATGCTTCACCGACGACGCTTGAGCTTGAGCAACAGCCTCTTCGCCCGAGAAGACTTCCCGAGGGCACCTGTTTGTACTGGGACGCAGTTGCGACGCGACGTTCTCACCGAGTCTTTCCTGACCGCTCTATAATGATTGGTTCATCCCATAACCACGACTCTCAATGGCCCACAGCGGTTCAACCTGACAGTATGCCTTACCTCTGGCGACCTATATCTTTCGATATGAGCCTTGGTCCGCCTCAACGAGGCTATCAGGCAGATTTTGAGCGGTAGGCTGTGTTCAAGATGCTGGCTCTAGCTTGCCCGAGGTAGGTCTCGTGGATTGCACCTCCAAGTTATCTCTGCAGACCGCTCAAAGTGCAGTTCAAGGCTGCTAAGGCACGTTTGTTGCCTTTACTTGTTTGATCCATTCAGAGACGGCCGCGTTCTCTTGTATACATGTATATTTCGGTGTCTAGGATCGCTCAAGCGTTGTTGAAGCACTCTAAGAGGTCGATTAGGAACGTTCCAGGATAGGAATTGCATTCCGGGTGTATCGGGGATTGGCTCGTGAAGCAGTTTAAAAAGTGAGGCTTCTAAAATTCGCGGCCAGTGAAGCTAGATTGTGTTGATTCGGATTTGCAACAAAGTCGATTCTCTTTCGGCAACGAATCGCTTTCATAACTCAATGTCGCCCTAGCACGAACTAAAAGTTCCGGACCTCATCCTCTCTAAACCTTGCTGCAGATTGCCCAAGCTCCTGTGACACATCAGCAGTGTAGCCCTGGAATACAAAAAGCAATGTTATACAATAAGTAGTGAGCCTGTCTGCAGTACCCAGCTATTATATTATTACATTTTTCTTATATCACTCCCTCGCCCATCACTTTCCTTTTCAGAGTAGTTGGTATTCTGTTTTCATCACTTTCACTTCCACATGCTCAATAATTACTTTCTTAGCACGCCCAACGCTCGTGTAAGTAATTTCTTGACCTTACCTTAGTGCAAGTGCCAGATCCTAACTCGTCTTGTTTCAGGATCTCGTTGCTCCTTTCCACTCAATTCTAAAGCACAAGCGACGGCACCACATCGCGTTTGAATGGATCAAGACCAACGCCACCGTAAATATTACCAACAATATCCTGCGATACCTGCAGCCCCGGAACAGGATATGCGCCAGGCCGCAGGTCTGACAGTGATTGGCGGCGTTTCCATGGGGAGAAACAATTCTGCAACTAGCTTCAATAGCAGCACTGGGTACTCAGAAAATACTCAATATTCTGACTCGCCATCAACCACTGGGAATGAAGAGTATGGAAGCAATTTCTACACACACCACGCCGAACCACTAAGTTCTCCTTATGCGCATGGCATTTCCACGAATACTGTTCCCCGCAGCTACGACCAATTTTCAAGCTATGAAATACACTGCAGCGAAAACCTGACTCCAACTTACCAGCAAGAGCTAGCTTATGAGGAGCCAGCGACGACCGTTAAGCCGACCCCCAGAGCTCTTGACTGGATACCGGAAACACAATTGTGGAGACTATATGAAGTCGTTGTCAGAGACAAGAAGGTCTCGCATCTGGCTCTTCTCCCAGATTATGAGCCAACAAACCAGACTCCTCCAAAAGTATATCTTGACCAGCAAAGGTAGGCACTCCCAATGGCTCGCATTTTCCTGTGCTGACAAGCTCAGGGACAATGACGGTTATCACTGCTTGTTCCCCGGTGGCTGCAGGGGGAAACAAAATGTTTTCAAGAGACCAGCAGATTTAGATCGACACCAAATCCAAGTCCATGCGAAAGATACCCAAAAAGCCAAATTCTATTGCACCTATAAACGTTGCGAAAGGTCGAAGAGCGAGGGAACAAAGCCATTCTTTAGGAAGGATCACTACAGGGACCATCTTAGGGACTTTCACAAAGAGGACCTTTTTGGTAAAAAGTTCGCAGATGCTGAAGCGAAACAGAAGTGGTTAGAGGAGAGAAAGTACGATTTCAGTTGGTGGCGTTGCGGCAAATGTCTCGAGAAGACTCAGGTTTCAAGGGACAGATACACATGCAAGAGTTGCAATCTTCGCTGTGAAGAAGACCGAGTTTTGATTCGAAGGCGGCTAGCAGAAGAGGGCTCTTCTCAGCAGGAGAGCTCCCAATATCCAGCGAGTTACGAGAATAATACTACTCCATCCCAGGCCTATCCGACCTATGCCGCGAGCTGCCTAATGTGCCAGGGGCAAGGCTACATAAAGGACATGTATGGAGGATGGCTTGAATGTTCCGTCTGTAGGCCAGTTCCTTCTCTAGAAATCCCCAATGCTGGAAACGACAGGTATGGCTATAGCAATTCGGACTCTGGTAGCGGCCAGGGCTGGCAGTAAGAGATGGCTCCATCATATGGAGTACAAGACGACCTATGAAACTCGTGGTAATTTCTATTGGATTTTGAAACCAAGACGTCGAATGGGACTCTTTGCATGGCAGTTTCTTTTCATTTTTGATGACGATCCCCCCCCCTTTGCTCAAGCATTGTGGTCGTTTCGGTGTTCTTAGGTAGCATGGCGTCCGTTAGTTCTTGTGGTGTTTTGCTTAAGGATGGTATAGATCGGGCATAGAGTGGAGGATATTATTTCATTATTGAGTTGGTGGCTGCAGCCTTTTTTTGTAGAACAATTCTGTTTTGGAAAGTTTATGCGGGTTTGGGTTTTGGGGACTTGGGGAATGGAAAGACATGATATGGGTGGCATCTTGAGAGCAATGCAGCCAACAGATGACGGATAAACAGCCCGGATCCTGGTATGAGTCTCATTGCAAGTTATATACTTCGTAAATATAGACTTATTATTCACAAAGTTGTCGGGGACTCGGGTTTCCTTTGTGTAAGATAGGTAGGTAGGTAAGATACTGTAGAGTTGACTCTCAGTGTTCATATTATGTAAGCCACATTCTGTGCGCGCGGGTGGCTTGACTGGAACTTGGAACCTGAACTCTAATATGCACGTGAGCGGTGTGGCTGCATGCGGCAAGAAAGCCAATTCGAGAGAATCGATCGAGAGCTTCGAGACACACCCTGGTGCCCTCAGTTTCGCCGACGGAAAATGAGGGCCCGGCCGACTTACGGAGTGTCTGAGCTGCGAAAGCGGGGAAAGCAAGAGAAACCTGAGCTGTGACTGATCATGGGAGGAAGCTCAAACCCTCAAAACCGAGAAAAGAGGCTGAATTGATTTCATCCTCTCCTCAAAACCAAGTGCGAGCCTACTTGTAGCTGCAGCCTCTCCAATTGTCAAAGGTCAACCAAAGCAACACGGCACCACCCACCTACTTGCCGTACACAACTACCTTTTGCAGCTATCAAACTTGCACTTTCTCCGAGCACAACCGCGGAATTTAGCGGCTATCAAAATCCAGAGTAGTTGAGCCAACCAAGCCAGCAAGCACGCACACACCGACGGCAGGGCCAGTAGCTTTTAGGTGCTTTCACAGATAGCTAGCCGCCACCATGAACGTCACTCGAACAGCGCTTTCGCGCAGCTTCTGCTGCAGCGCCTCATCAACCACCCGTCTCCTCCCTCTCCGCAGAACAGCACAGACTCCATTGCACTTCGGAGCAGCTTTCACTCAATCCCGCAGGATGGCGACCTCTTTCCAGAAGATCAAGGTCAAGAACCCTGTGGTGGAGTTGGATGGTGATGAGATGACTAGGATAATATGGAAGGATATTAAGGACAAGTTCATTCATCCTTACTTGGATATTGATCTCAAGTACTATGACCTGGGTCTGCCATACCGTGATGAGACGAATGATCAGGTTACTGTTGATGCAGCGGAGGCTATTCTTAAGTACTCAGTGGGTGTGAAGTGTGCAACCATCACTCCAGATGAGGCACGAGTTAAAGAGTTTAAACTCAAGCAGAGTAAGTGGCCCAAGAGAGAAAAAGAAAATTCCATGGATCCTAGAGACGGAGAGAGAAGCTGACAATTGGAACAGTGTGGTTATCCCCCAATGGCACAATCCGAAACATCTTAGGAGGAACCGTCTTCCGCGAACCCATAGTTATTCCTGTAATTCCCCGTCTCGTGCCTGGTTGGAAGAAGCCCATAATCATCGGACGTCATGCCTTCGGCGACCAATACCGCGCCAAAGACCTCGTAGTTAAGACTCCAGGAAAACTATCCATGGTCTTCACACCCGAGGGAGGCAAGCCCGAAGAAATCCAAGTCTTCGATTTCAAGAACGGGGGAGGAGTAGCTCAGACTCAATACAACACTGATGAGTCTATCACTGGATTTGCACATGCGAGTTTCAAGCTTGCGCTCAACAAGAGCTTGCCCTTGTATATGAGTACCAAGAATACCATCTTGAAGAAGTATGATGGTCGCTTCAAGGATATCTTCCAGGAGGTTTACGAGTCGACGTATAAGAAGGAGTTTGAGGATAAGAAGATCTGGTATGAGCACAGACTCATCGATGATATGGTTGCGCAGATGATGAAGAGCTCTGGTGGTTATATTATGGCCTTGAAGAGTAAGTCGAATCTCAGTCATCCCCTCGGCTATACACCCCGGCCGCCCCCCCCCCCAAAACAAGCGAAATAGCTAAAACCTTATTTTCTTACTAGACTACGACGGAGATGTCCAATCCGACATTGTAGCCCAAGGGTTCGGCTCCCTAGGGCTCATGACCTCCGTCCTTATCACTCCCGATGGAAAGACTTTTGAATCAGAGGCTGCTCACGGTACCGTTACTCGTCACTATCGCGAACACCAAAAGGGCAAGGAAACTTCCACCAACCCAATTGCTTCCATCTTTGCTTGGACTAGAGGACTCATCCAACGTGGAACTATGGACGACACGCCTGAAGTCGTAGCGTTTGCTGAGAGTCTTGAGAGGGCATGTATCGATACTGTCGACATTGATGGTATTATGACCAAGGATTTGGCGCTTGCTTGTGGAAAGACTGAGAGAGATTCTTACGTTACTACTACCGAGTACTTGAATGCGGTTGAGAGAAGAATGAAGAAGATTTTGAAGACCAAGTTGTAGATAGAGCGCTAGATCGCTAGATCGCTGGTCCCTTTGGGACATTCATTCTGGAAAGTCTTTTGGATGCATCTCGTTGCATTACATTGTACATAGATCACTTGTGCATTATTCAGCGTTGGGTTTCTGTTGAATACAAATTCAGGAAGATGATTATTCATCATTGGTTAAAAAAGCTCATGTTTATATTATACAATGCCAATGTTGGACCAAATGCCTAGTCTCGTAGGACTTCCCCATAACGCCTAATATTTTGTACCTTGCCCCATAGTTTTCGTATTCCATCATGAATCCGGATCATCCTTGATAGGAGTGTCTTGATAGGATGCAGGAGCCGGAGAAGCCTTCGTCTTGCCTCTACCCTTTTTTGTTGACACTGGTGTCTCTCCTGAGGTCTCAGCTTTCTTCTTCTTAGATTGTCTTGGCTTTTTAGGCTTTGGATCATCAATGCTGTTACGCTTCTTTGGAGCATAACCGTCATCGTCGTCCCGCTTCCTCTTCCCAGCCGCAGGTCCACCCCTCACACCCTGATTGCCACCCAAGGTCACATCATAGCCTATGCCATCTTCCTCCACGATTTCTAGCGCATCTGGCTTGCTTGGAGCCGGAATACTTGCTCGCTTTCCTGCGCCCCGTAACGCACCCGGTCTGCCTTGTGACTTCTCACTACCTTCTCCGTCCTGGAGGAAAATTCTGGGCTCATGGCGGCGCAGCCAGTTATACACACTATGGGGATTGCGAACCGAAAGATCTAGATATGGGGTCCGGTTTTCACTGGATGGAGGCGGGGCTGCGGTCTTAAAAACTGTAGAGTCAACGTCGTAAAGATATTCGTCCATCTGATCGAGTGTCATGTACGTTATCGGCGCCGTGTGGCCCTCTTCTGTCAATTCGATAAAAGCAAGTTCTTCCGGGGATAAATGAGGACTAGAGAGAGTTTGATGGGGCACCATTTGCATGAGGTCGGCCAGACGTCGCGGGCCTTCAGCGAGTTCTGTTTCCGGTGCTCTAGCCGCTTTCTGTTCCGCAGCTTTCTCATCAAGCATGCCTTGTATCTCATCATGAATACCTTGGCCTGCGGCCGTGCTACGGTCGATTTGCGCGGTCAATTCATCCGCAGGGATGAGACCTGGGACGGCGGATATGGAAGGGGTGTCGAGGGAGAGGTCGTATCTCTGGTTTGCGGGAATTTGGGGAGAATTGTTCGCATCGAGTAAAAGTTCGAGGAGGCGGCTGGTGCGATATACTATCAGTTCCGCGGCTCTAAGGTCAGCGCATGTAACTCACTCGTTCTCTTGCGCAAGACGTTTAGCCGTATCGAGCGCCGATTGTTCATCTAGATAGTACGTGTTGCTCTGGCGCATCTTCTCGTCAAATTTGATCCTCATTTTCCGGTACTTCTTTCTGAAAGACATGTTAGTTAAGGGATAAAGCCTTGCGCGTCACATTGAATGTCAAACAGGGTTGAGAGGACGGTTTGAAGTTTGAAGGACGACAGAGCGTACTTGAATGATTTGTATGTTGGTTTGACAGTGTCGTCATCTGCAGGTTTCAATGATTGCTGTCCCTCCTCAAACTTGATATCAGTGCTGACATCTGCTGCACCTCCCCCCTCGGCCTTTATGTCAACGGCTGTTGACATTGTTGCAGTTAATGGTTGTTGTGTTGAGTGCTAGAATGGTGATGTATGGAGGGAGGTTTAGTGCAATTGACGTGTTAATGGGAGCGCGATAGCCAAATATTACTGTAAGATGCTCATAAATCATGGATTGGAACAGTAGTCACTGGACTTTGAGGCTCCCCAAACTCCATGGATTAGCTGATCGACGCGAAACCTATTCTGGCATGGAGTCTGGTGCACGGGCGCACAGAATGCCATACTCTAACGCTATTTAGTCTAGCCAATCTGAAATGCGGCCGCTGTGGCTAACAGTGTGGGGAAGAATTTTGATCTTTTTGTAAATAATTTCGACATCCACTTGCATCTGATCAATTGAAAGATTAAGGCCCAGCGCAAACGTCCACCACCATGTCTACCACTTCTGAGACCAAGCAGAAGAAGGAGAAGTCAAGTAAGAAGAGAAAATCAGATGCCCTGGCCGAAACACCCGCCGAATCCTCCAAAGCTCCCGAGTCGCAGGACCCCGACGCTGAGAGTGCCCCCCGTACCAAGTCAAAGAAATCTGCAAAGCGTAACCTGGTACTAGAGATTGACGAGGCCATCCCCGGAGCTGTTAAGTCTTCAGATGCCGTAGATGCTGTGGATGCCTCTTTAATACCGACAGAGAAGCGATCCAAGAAAGAAAAGTCAAGTAAAGAGAAGTTGGGCAAGAAGAGAAAAGCCGCTGCTCTGACTGATGCTCCACCCACAACTTCAGAGGAAATACCAATCTCTATTGCAGATAGAGCCACAAGTCCTACCTCAGATGCCGCCCAGAATGATGACGATGCACCTGCGCATCCACCATTGAAGAAACGCAAATCGTCCGTGGAAGAAATCGAGGTCGATATTACAGCCCCAGAACCGCCATCGAAAAAAGCCCTCCGTATGCTCAAAAAGGGTAAACCACTTCCTCCTTCCAAGTCCGGTGCCGAATCAACTCCTGAGCCTGAAGTGAAAAAAGAGAAGAAGTCTGAGGTAGAGAAGAGATCTGAGCACGGGGTATGGATTGGAAATTTGCCATGGACTGTACCTAAAGAAGAACTGAGGAAGTTCTTGGTGGAAATGTCTGACCTTACGGACGATATGATCACCAGAATTCATATGCCTGGTCCAGATGATGGAAAGTCCGCCAACAAAGTTGTGGAGAGGAAGTTTGGGAAGAAACAACATAATAAGGGCTTTGCTTATGTCGATTTTTCTACTGCCCAAGGTGTTGATTTGGCTGTAGAGTTGTCTGAACAGCTGCTTTCAGGTCGCCGTGTTCTCATCAAGAATAATAAGTCATTCGAAGGAAGGCCTGAAAAGACGAAAGAAGAAACCAGAATGGAGGGCAAGCCGCCAAGCAAGAGAGTCTTCCTTGGTAACTTGAGCTTTGATACCACCGAGGACAGCATCAAGGAGCATTTTGAGAAGTGTGGGCCAATCGAGAGTGTCAAGGTAGCCACCTTCGAGGATACTGGAAAGTGTAAAGGCTATGCTTGGGTTGTCTTTGAGGAGCTAGAGGCAGCACAGAGCGCGGTTCGAGGTTTCGTGCGTATTGAGGAAGAGGCGTCCGATCAGTCCGAGTCTGAGGAAGGCAGCGGCGCCGACTCAGATGCAGGATCTGATGCAGCAGAAGTTGTTAGCAAATCGAAAACTAAAAAAATGAAGACTAGAAAGTGGTGGGTCAACAGAATCAAGGGTCGCGCTCTTCGCATGGAATTTGCCGAGGATGCTCAAGTCAGATACAAGAAGCGATACGGCAAGGAGGGTACTAAGCGTACTGCTAGTGACGTCGCTGAGACTTCTGTAGAAGCTACAGAGACCAAGATCGCACCTTCTAAAGTTGTCGAGTACAGAAAGCCGTATGCTGCTAGATTGACGGGCGGTATTGTGGAGAGTAAGGGCAAAAAGACAACGTTCTAGATCAATGGAGTTAGCTTTGTTGGCAAAGTACTGAAGATATACTTGCGCCGAGTTGTGCTTCTTCTCTTGTTTTCCTAGAGGCTTACAACTAGAAGATATTTGCAAGTACTAACTCCTCCTGTCTCTTCCTTATTCGAAATCGAGAGCTGGAGGTAAAAGCCAGAGGCGGGATTAGCTTGCTGGCAGATCTCCGATCGGTTTAGGACGCGAAAAGGACAAACTCTAATGAGTATCAATCCCCAATTTGCCTAGCTATTGTTCTTCTTGCTCTAGCTATCAAGAGGAATAATATTTCTATCGTGAAAGGTGGTACACAACAAAGGGAGGGCTTGATCATACCGAATATTTATGGTGGTGAGCTAGATGAGGTTAGCGTCGTTTTGCAAAATATCGAAGATATACTTGCGCACTGAGCAGTCATACATTTTTTCTACCCCGAAGTTCACCACCACAGTTACCTACCCACCAAACGCAGAGAACCTTTAAGTATAGATTTCTTTTTATATCTCCTACCAGGTGGTTTCATATGTCGAGACTCGAGCCTCGATCCCCTGAACCTTCCTGCCTTCAACTCAGGGTCCGCTAAGGTATACAACCCCCTTTCATACAACTCTCATCTTCAGTCAACGATCTTCCGCGATTAACAACTTCTTCTCGCCTGAACAAACAACGACAGGTCAATAGCTTGTGTCTATGACCGGGTCCATGGAGCTACTCCAGGCCGTCGCTAATAAACGAGGTATCCTGTGGACGAACCTCCATAGCCCAACTGTTACACAGATATGCTACTCGGCATGCATCGATACCTTAGCCATGAGTCTACAACAACCACTAGGACCAGGATAATACGTTGTGGGTCTGGGCTTAGGTGCTACAGTGTTGGGTTGGCGTGTTGACAATACGCGAGCTACTAAGTCAGATTTCGGAAACGCCGCCGGCCAAATGGAGACAGTTCTCAGTCAATACTGAAAGCAACGGACACATTTGTCTGAATTAGCGCCTTCTAGCGAGCATATCTTTGTTCTGCACATTGCCAGATGACAGAGATGTTGTGGCTGACAGCAGCAAGCTTTTGGCCGAAAATTACTTTTAAGACAATAATAGCTAATTATTCTTGGTGACAGCAGAACCAATAAAATGCCTTACCACGCAGCTCTCCCCCTCCTCTCTCACCCCAGGAACAACCTTCTGGAGACGCTCGCTGGCACTATAGCCAGGTACAACAAGAACCGCCAATCTGTCTCGACCAAGAGTGGCCAGGGCCTAATCCCCCAACACAACAAAGCAACCGTTCCTGCCGGCATCACATGCACGGCGCTGTTCCTGCCATTTGATGTAAGTTAATAATTTCTTATTTTGCTCGACTAGACTTAGTAGTGATTTTGACTTTCTCGACACAACTCAATGACTCAGGAACAACTAACTACGTTAAGCATCTTACTAATTACCTTATAGGAATGGCAGAGTGGAAGTGCATTTGCCGTCGCGGTGTGGGCCGAGGCAACCAACCGCGGTTGTGGGGTTGTTTCCACCGGAATAAGGATATAAGCGTCCCTGATTAGTAATTATGCTAATGTCGAAGCAGGGTGGTGCTTACCTGGTCGTTGCTGTGTGTAAAACCTACCTTCTATTTTATATTACGTGAGTTAACTGAGCGATTTACAGGGTGCAGGTGATGCTACGGGCCCACTGCTCACAGTAAGTTTCCCTTACTTAATATCTCACTCGAGGTATCTGACCTAGGGATTTAGATCGAGGACTATAATGAGGTTTTATCTTGGGAGGAATCGGCAGCAATAGCCACGAGATTGAGGCGGCGTTGAGTGAATCGGCGGCGGCAGGCACCTTCCCAGTGCGGGAAGGTGCCTGCCCTGCCAGTTAGTCCTCACAATTCCTACTTCACTTACCTGGTGCTCACATTCTCATAGAAAAGATTCCTCGTGTATCGGTACCATCAAGCCACCATATCGAAGCTCGACGGAAAAAGAACAACCTATAGACAGAGAAGGACGGTGCCTTGGGCACAATTGAAATATTTCCTGGTCGACATCATGTTACTCGATAAATGTGACTCCTGAGAAAATTTTCTGTGAATGACTAACCAAGTACAACGAGTATCATGGCAGGTAAAATGTAAGTATATCCCGATCGGAGAGGGTTATTCGAAATTTAACGTGGCTTAGGTAACTCACAATCGTAATGACCACGATAATAGCGCCACTAATACTATAAGAGGGGGTTCGAAGATCGAGTCCAGATATTGGCCTTGTTTATCACTTCACGAAGGCCCAGGTTATTTACTAACTTATTTCCTTGTATGCTACAGAGATGTTGAAATAATAATTTAGCTTTACTAACCGGAGATCATCACTGCCAGCATGCTACTCGAACCAGAGGATAGTATGCATGGCCTTTATTCGTCTTTTGTAGGCGCATCTATTGGGCTCCTAACTTGGTTGTAGTGTTTTCAGTGGTCAAGAAAGGGTAGTAGCGCAATTTAGGACAACTGGCAAGGAGGCAGTTTATCAATTATTCTGCAAACAGTCACCCCAGAAACAATAAAAATATAAAGCATGTAAGCATGAGGTAGGTTGGCTGCCATCTAGGGCCAGTCCTTTTGTATTCCACGACTAACGACTTAACAAAACTCCGGCAATGCTTTAAACATACGGCAATTCTCAAAATTACCTCAAGTAACTCAGTCTCTTTCCACCCTCAAACAGTATCACTCCATTACGCTCAAGACGCTTTGGCAGCAGCAAGAGCGTCTTCGAGTGACGCGATCAGCTTGTCCTTCGAAGACGCCCCAGTATCCGCAGAAGCAACGGCGGCAGCACCCTCAGTCCCAGCCGTTCCATTGGAGGTCGAATTACTTGCAGTCGTCTCACCAGAAGCAGTACCATTAGCAGCCGCCCCAGCAGCAGCGATTTCCGCCTTCCTCTCTGCATCCGTCTCAGCACCAGCCTTAATAATAGCCGCAATATTATCCTTAACCTTCAACAAATTATCACCATCCTTCAACTGAGCAGCATTCGCCTGAGCACCCAATCCCTTCCCAGTTTCACCATTAGAAATAGCGGTCTTGAGAGTTTCAATCCTGGCTGCTGTTTCGGCTTCTGTTAGATTGGGATTTCCTTCTGCTGTCTCGAGAGATGCACGAAGGCTTTCAAATTTCGTCGCGAGGTCTTCGATGCGGGCTGCTTCTGCTGTGGCATTTATTCCTGCTTCGGCTGCTTGGCGGGAGAGGACTAGGCGCAGACCGGTGATTGGGGAGATGGGGGCTGGGATGGCGAGGATAGTGAGGGCTTGGGAGGCGATTAGGAGGACGGTGAAGGTTGAGGTATACATGATTGAAATGGTGTTGTTGTTTTTGTATGGCTTTTGTAACGAGGCAAAATTATAGGATACGAATAATTGCGTGAGCTTGGATCGACCAGCTGAATGAATGTAATGTAGATAGAATAAAGAAAGTTATCAAGAATGAAGATGATTCAAAAGCAATTTGTTCAACTGACCCAGCCCAAATATATACTCATCCCATAATCGTACAGATGAAAATTCTTCGCCATTCATCCCTTCACTGTAGGCAGAGTTCGGACGTCTGAGAGACCGTGTCTCCTTGTCGTGGCTTAGATGATTCCTTCTTATACCCTTTACTTTTCTGTTATCCCTTCCCTTGTATATTGGCCATGTGGGCAAGGATTAGACACTATGCTCGTCTACAATCGCTTAACGCGTCTCAGAGGCAAATACAGGAAGTTTACTGGCTAGAGCTGCTCTGTTTGATGGATACCTTATTGCACGTCCCTATGGCCTAAGCGTTGGCGAATATACGAGGGAGTGAATACCATTTTCTTGTTCATGTTGACAGTGAGGACCAAGCTTTAGGATCCGATCGTTTCATGGTTGACCCGAGGATTTGCGGTTACGAGGTTAATGGTTAGCGATGAGCTTGATGGTTGGCGAGGTACATCATCCTATTGTTTTGAAAATCTCATATCTATTCTACTCGTCTTTCCAATGTATGAGTAGCAATAATACAATATCCTACATAAGCAACACAAGGGATGAACATAAACATTTTCCGAGAAGAGCCAAGTATAATGGGAAGCCTCCTACCAGCTACCACAATTGGCTTTGGTTATTTACGAAAACCCTCTAGCCACTAGCTACGAGCTCGCTGACTCTGCATCTATTTAATCTTACCTGCTGCAAACATCTTTGTGGCTCGAGAACCACCAAAGATGTTTCGAGATCTTTCGTAAATCATTGCTTGTAACTGACGATCAAACCAGTATTGGGAAACACGATCTTCTAAACGATGTTCTCCTTAGATAAACCGTAGCATTTATTCCAAATAAAGTGATCGTCAGGTACATATGTGGGTGTTATGCCAAGAAACGTTCGGATTGGGTTTAAAACAGATACGATGGTACCTTTCGTACTTAGTCCCCGAGTCCTCGCTTAATTTCTTGACTTTTTGGTGCTGTGTTTCAGCACGCAATATTCCGCAGCTGTTAGGTGCTTATTGTTTATGTTATTAGTAGCTGTATTGTATGTTAACTAGTCCTAGTAAATAGTAATTTTGAACAAATAAGAAGCATAAAGATCTAAGCTTTGCGTTTACAAGAGCTTTCGTGATTTGATAAAAGGTAATTGCCTAAAGGTAGAACATGTAAACTGCAGCACAAAGACACAAAGCAGCACAAGCACAGTTCTATCCTAAGTTCAACAAGAAGTTATTTCTCAGATGCATAGTAGACCAAAAGAACATAAAGCTATTAATAAAGATCCTCTAAAAATTGAAAAATCAGGGATACCAACAAAGATACAAGCAAGAAGCATACTTAAACTATATTGTAAATCTTTATACTTCCGATGTAGATTTAGAGGAAAGATACATGGATTTTAGTATCACTAGGGTTGATTCGCCGTGCTTATGTTAGAGGTCGAAATAAAGATGCTGGTAGCACACTGAATAGTGACAATAAAGCCTGAAGGTACCGCACGAATTAGTTTATAAGAGATTATTTTGATTAGGGCCAGTAAGTTACCCAAGTCAAAATGATCCCTTATAAACCAATTCGTACAGTATTTTAATATTTCGAGCTTTTTCTTGATTTGTGTTCACAGCTTTTAGTGTTCTATATTTTATATATTACATAAGTACCTTCTTAGGCAACTTCCAATTCACTTGTTTCACTAGTGAATTAGTTTCATTGGTGGCTTTCTTGTGTGTCGTGTCTCATTGATCTGCATTTGAAGTGGGACTTCATTCAAGTTCGTTGAAAAGACTCCCTCGGTGGTTATCCTTGTTTGAGCCCAAGCGTGTTTGCACATAAAGCAAACCATATCACATGCACACTGTGCAAAACCATTCCTGATTAAGCTAGATACAGTTAGAAGGCGCTAGCCACTAGCCTCGCACAGACCACCTGAGAATCTATATAATCTCTCGCTCGCCCTGATTTCTTCGACTTCTTCTTTTTCTTTCTTTCTTTCTCATACTTACCTTCTTGGGGGTTAGCAGATCACGAATTGCTGGACCCACGATACGAGACCTCCATTGCACATCGGGGCGTCAAGAATCGTCGAATATCCTTCGGGGTCTTCGCCGGGGGAATTTTTGATTGCATACCTTACTGGTTTCCTCTTGGGGATATACTCTTTTCATTGAGCGCTTGTGCTTTGTGCCAGGACTTGAAGAAGAGATCATGATTGAGCTTGATATTGTCTCAGAACGCATGTTATCAAGGTGATAGCGCCATGGTGTTAGGTTGCTTGCTGCGGCGATTTTCAATGCATGTCAATCCAGGGTGGTATCACAAGGTGCTGTCCGCACGCTCTTAGGATCATCGAACTGCCATTTTTAAGAAGCTACTATCAATGGAAGCCGGTCTAAAATCTGGAATACGGATATTACGCATGTTGTCTAGTAGACACAAGATTGATCTCTTTTCAATTAGCAATGCTAGGACATCACAGATGCTCGCCCCTTAACCAAGCCTCTGAAGCAACGCTGCTCTCGCTTCATTGCTTCGTGGCATCTACTTTGCTAATCAGCATGAAAAATATCACAGGAAGTCAGCACAGGTTCCAACCGCCAACTCCCCGAAAAGCTACTCCTCAGCGGCGTTCGATTTGATACCAAGGCTCTCCTCCATCGGATCCCGCTATCCATTGATTCCGTCGTTATTGCAATCCCCAATACTCTTTGCTAAGACCTTCCCGCGAGCATTGCTTCTTCGCAGCAAAGCCAGCAGAGCAACGCCACCATTTACGCACCACCTCAGCTCTAGCTACGAGTGCCGATCCTCTTTAAAGAGCCACAGCGACAACAATCCAATATTGCAAACAATCACATATGAGATCTCAATCATTCAAGCTGTAGCTTCCTTACGTGCAAGGAATTCGCTCAGTGGCTTTCTCCTACACGCCCTTGAGGGCCAACCTTCCTCGGAGCTTCTTAACCATCCCTACCTTCCAACTCTATGACGAGTGTTTCCGTCATTTAGGATCTGCTATCTCCAACCGAACCTGAAAAGCTTCAGCAACTTCTTCCTGTTGGGATAATCAAGGTAGAGGAATTCAAAATATCTCACCAATAAAGCCTGCTAGTACAAGGAGGAACACTTAACGCAAACCTACCGTCTTATCTTTGTCACAACCATAATATGAAGAAGTCTTAGACTGGTGACCATCAGATTCTTACTTCTGCACTAAGAAAAGTTTCAACGTACATTCGTAACGCAAACGCAATGACAACAGCCTCCCCGCTGACAAAAAAGTCACCATTCGCCGAGATATAAGAAATAGGAAACTCTGACTTGCTTTAGTTCTACTATCTACTTTCAAACTGGAAAATTCTAGACATAGATTGTAGCGGTTGTCTTAGCGGTGGTCTTCAAATCTCCATGTTTCCTAATGTAGTTTCATTCTTGATGGGGTTCCTCTGCTTGTGGTATCTTTTATTTCACGTATCAAATTTATCCTCCTAAGGGAGAGAACCTCCTTGTGCTTTTCTCGGCCTGCGTTGCAGATTCCATAGTCAAAGTATTTAAAAGAGCATCAATAGTTCTTTTGTTTCTCAGCGCAACCTCGTCATTGATGAAGTTCTTCTACCCGCCACATCATTTGTTCCGCCTTCAGTGAAATTCAGTGAAATTAATCCTCCCGAGCACTAGCGCCTCCTTCGCCTTTTACTTTCCTCTGCCTGCTCCAACTTCTGGATATTCTCTGCTGTGGGCCAATTCGATTTTCAAATTGGCAATAAGTCACTTTAACAAGCTACGTTGTGAACCCATTGACAGCCTTTTGACACGCACATCTTCACTCACTTGTCCAGTATCCAAAGCAGTTGGTCAAAGGTGTTCATGATTTTAAGATGGTTTTATTCTAAAGACAGGCACTTTTGTCTGTTGGATATCAAATGCCCTAGGTCACTCCGTACTTTTCTTCACGCCGTGCATCCATGAAACTCCTCCCTCTAAGAGAAAAACTTGCTGTAAGCAGCTTTCTCCTTCTTCGCTCTATCGGCAGCAGCCTTCTTCACTGCAGCAAGTTCCTTCACAATGGCCGCATCGCCAGGGGCTAGCTTGATGGCTGCCTCTAGGTCTGCCAATGCAAGATCATCTTCCTTTAAACCAACTTGAGCCTGCGCTCTTCGGAACAATGCTTTTGCCTTGTCTACGTCACCAATGCTTGCTACGTCGAGAGCGGCCGAAGCGGATCGGAGGGCGTCGTCGTGGGCCTTGAGCTTGTTAGAAAGAAGAGCAGAGTTAGAGTTGAGGGTAATGCGCAGCGCGTCAAGTTCTTTCTTGGTCTCCGCTGGCTCATCCTTCAGGTCCGGATCCTCATTTAGGTATCGAAGACCCTTTTGATACTTGTCTAATCCCAACGACAATTTCCCTGCCTTGAATGCATTGTTTCCATAGCCCTTGCAATCAGTAGCAATCTTGATGATCTCCTTTGCTGACATATTTGGGTCTGCATTATCTTCGGGGAAATCTTCATAAGGGTCGCCTGTACTGTCTGGTGCCTTTTGTGTTGCAGCTTCGGCCTCCTCGCCTGTCAATTGACCGCAGTCTTCAATTACAACGTCCTTTGTTGGTTTGTCACTGCCTTGCGTAGGTATGTTCTCGATCTTTCGCACAAGGGATTTGCCATTAAGGACTTCACCAAAGACAACGTGCTTGCCATCCAGATGTGGGGTAGGAACTGTTGTGATGAAGAATTGGGAACCGTTTGTGCCTATGAGAGCATATTAGCCAATGTTCGAGGACAATGGTCATAAGGTGAAAACGTACCAGGACCAGCATTGGCCATAGATAGTAAGAAAGGCTTCTCATGTTTAAGGTCGAAATTCTCATCTGCAAACTTCTCGCCGTAGATGCTCTCTCCGCCAGTTCCATTTCCAGCTGTGAAGTCTCCTCCCTGGATCATGAATTGTTTAATGACGCGGTGGAAGCCCGAGCCCTTGTATGACAGCGCCTTTCCCGAGTTTCCAACCCCTTTCTCTCCAGTGCAAAGGCAGCGGAAGTTTTCAGCAGTCTTCGGGACAATATCGTCGTACAACTCGAATGTAATGCGACCAGCCTCTTTGTTCCCAATGCTGATATCGAAGAACACTCTGCTTCGTTCCGCCTTGGAAGCCATGATGTCAAGGACAGTTGGATGTAAGTACGGAGGTATGAAGTGTCAAGTCGTGGTTGGGAAGGAAGTGGGCGAAGCAAGGGAGTTGGAGTTGTTGTTTTGAAGCTCGCGAGGCTGAGAAGATAACCTTTCTAGGAGATTCTAATGTGGGGGTTTGCGAAGGAGGGGTGTTTGTGGAATAAAAGCGGGGCTCCCAGTCCAGTAAATCAACCCAACTCAGTGATTGATGTGGATTCATGGCTAGGGAACTGATTGTCTAGGCGTGCTCAGCTTGGAGATCAACTGTACATACAGTATATAAATCAATAATCGAAGCCGTAGCCCATTACTTCATAAATGACATCGAGTCCAAAGAGCTTGAAAATGCACGGCCTCTCGCCTGTCTGCCTCCAGAAATAACCCCGGTCTCAGCCATCATCTCAGGTACAGTAACTTTAACATTCAAATTCAAATTCAAATTCAATACTTTTTTTTTGTCTTGCAGCACAACCGTTGATTGGGTGCAACCGACAGAATTAAGTTGCAAAGATCAAACCAAATATACGTTCTCTAGCATAAAACTGGGACTCATGGCCCAGAGATCTAACCCTATATTATACCCGTGACCCAGTTTAAGTAGACACCAGCCAAGTTTTGAAAAGCAATAAAGTCCAATGTTGAGTCAAAGGGAGAAGTCAAACTGCCCCTAGAACAGAAGAAGGCATGGGCCTATAGTAGTGCTGTAGTAGGACTATGAGATACGTGTACCAGTTCAATTCTTTCAATATGGAGCCCACCATGCTCAGTGAAACCATCAAAGAAACTAGTTTAATGATGTAGAAGTGTAGAAATCACTTCTGGTGGCTGGGAAGCCAGCTATTTCGGCTCATTTGCTCGTGTATTCAGCTCCAGGGTTACCTAATTCCTCAATTTAGCAAACAAGCAAGATGTCAAAGAGCCATGATACGTACAGGTCCATCATTTACAAGTGCAACCTCCATCATAGCTTGAAAGAGACCATCCTTCACCTTGTTCGAAGCATACCCTTCTTGGACCTTTGCAAAGAAATAGTGGTAGAGTTCCTTTGCTTCCTCCCCACCCATAGCCCCGTCTCCAATAAATCAGTATCTTGTTTCCTCAACGAGCGAGAGTAAAAGACATATAAGACATGCTCTCAGAGTAGTGAGCTGTTTCAAGAGCAAGGAGAGTAAAGAAATGTGTTGCTTACGGAAGTCAGGCTTCGTTCCCTTCTTGGTCGAAGCAAGCAGAGTGAACTGAGAGACTAGTGTCATGTTAGCCACTGACTTGACAAGCCGGTCAGTTCAATTTCAAGCACAAACCGCAGAGAACCTCGCCCTTAATGTCTTGGACATTATGCTTCCACTGCGACATGATCAGATTGAAACTCTAATGCTAGATATGTACAAGCAGAGTCTCTTCGTACCCGGCCCCCATTCTCATCGTCCCACAATCGCATGTTCAGGACCTTCTTAGCCAATGTCTCGGCATCTTTCTCTGTATCTCCCGGCGCAACTGCAGCAAATACTAGGATGCCTTTCCCAACTGAAGAGATCAGCTGCTTGTCGACAGTAACTGAGGCCGATAGCACACGCTGAAGAATGGCTACGAAGAGTCAACAAGGCTGTTTCCCAAAAGAGATGAGTCGTAGACCTTTCATAGTGCGAATAGTTCCTGTAAGCTTTGACGAACAAGAAGGTCTGAACTCAGCTTTGGCCTAATGCTCTTTGACAGTTCTATTGTGTCCACTCCCACTCCCACTCCCACTCCCACTACAGAGCCGATGAGCCTCCCGATGACGACCAAGGGAGTATAATGCTGGTAAACTGAGGTCAATGTTTTCAGATACGGTACAAATGGGCACTTGGCCTTAAATAAGCACAGTATTTGCAACAATGCGTGTCTTTGAAAATGAGACTGACATGAGGTGAGGCGAGAATAAGGTCTTTTTGAGTTCCCCACATCGCCTACCTTACCTTACAGTAGGTACACATCAGGAGCCAAGGCTGGGACAAACGACCAGGATTATCCGACACTATTCAATGCTAAATCAAGACGCAAGCACTACTGTACAGCAGCAGCACTCCACGCGCCATCCCCCTTCCACCTTTCAACGCCTTGTACATCTCTTGTACCACACTCACCAACTGCGCGCGTGCCAGTTTTTTCCCCCCATCTCATCTACGAATGGGACCCGCGGACATCGAACTGAACTAGAATCCTGGACACGACAGCAATCGCCCAACACCAAAACGATCACCACATAGCAGTCTCCCCCCGCGCCCCCCCCCTCTCACACAAAATGGCGGCACGCAAACTACAACAAGAAGTTGACAAGTGCTTCAAGAAGGTCTCAGAAGGAGTCGTAGAGTTTGAGTCGATCTATGACAAGATAGAACAGTCGACAAATGCAGCCCAGAAGGAGAAGCTGGAGGACAACCTCAAACGCGAGATCAAGAAGCTCCAGAGGCTTCGTGACCAGATTAAAACATGGGCTGCAAGTAATGATATTAAGGATAAAGGCCCCCTGCTGGAACACCGGAAATTGATAGAAACCGTATGTTTCTAGATGCGCTGTTGGATTACGGGTCGCTAATGGCATGCAGCAAATGGAGAAGTTCAAGGCGGTAGAGAAGGCTATGAAGACGAAAGCATACTCGAAAGAGGGGCTATCTGCAGCGGCGAAGTTGGACCCCAAGGAGCGAGCTAAGATGGAAGCATGCGACTTCCTAGGGAATATGGTAGATGAACTTGAACGCCAAATAGAAACCATGGAGGCCGAAGGCGAATCGATACAGGCCACAATGAAGAAGGGAAAGACGAATACCTCCAAGGCGGATCGAATGGCCGAAATTGAGCGGATAACAGAACGACATAAATGGCATCAAGGGAAACTGGAGCTCATTAAACGCTCCTTGGAGAATGGTGGAGTGGAAACAGAGCAAGTGAACGAACTTAAGGACTCTATTGAGTATTACATACAGGCCGGTATGAATGATGATTACATGGAGGACGAAGAGATGTACGACGAGCTCAACTTGCAAGAGGAGGAGGATGCCTATGGCATGAACAATGACAACGATCGAGTGTCATCACAAGACACTCAGTCAGTGCAAGAAGAGGCTCCGGATACAGACATGAGATCGAGTAGTATACCGAGTGGGAAGTCCAAAGCACCTTCGTCGGAGCCTCCCGTTGCTGCTGCACGGAGACCCTCGACACAACTGAAGAGCCCTCTCCCCGCCCTTGCCACACTGCATACACCTTTGGCAAATATGTCAAATGGGAACTCGACAGCTCACATGAAACCAGCTCCACAACCGACAATACGTCCAGGCGAGACTCTTAAGTACTCTTCGGCAGCTGCCATGGCTGCAGCTAGTGATAAGGCAAATATGGGCATTGCTCCCTTACCCCCTCCACCGGAAGCTCTTTCGAATACAATTACAAATAACAGCCATCCACCCTTACCATCAAATGGAGCAAGACGACCAAGTATCACAGCATCGCCAACACCAGCACATTCTCAACCCGCAAGCAACTCGCAAACGCCTGTTACACGCGCGAGTATACCGGTAGCAAGTGTTTCGGATGGACCGTCGAGTACACAGACAAAGTCTCCAGCATTAAGTCAATCAAGTGCGGTACCAGGTGGTAATAGTATACCGCAAACCCCTGCGAACGATAAGGTGGAGAATGTGAAGCCTGGTGCTTCTCGAGTGTCATCTGGAAAGCTCCCTGCATCTCTGGAGACTTCCAAAGGTAGTAAACGTCCATATTCTGCTCTGTTTGATTCTGGGCTAACCTGAGTTGAAGCTGTACCTCAATCAAATGGTGTCACAAATGGCACTAGGAATGAAATTGCCGAAGAGGAATCAAGATATCACCTTCCTCCTGGGCTCAAAGACTTGTTCGAGTCCTTTGAGGAAACACAGCGCAATGCTTCAAATATGCCATCACGCGAGACACAGAAGATGCTCGAAGTATCTCATATGAATGGCCCCGAAACCTACGAAATGGATGCGCCCCGGCATCACAAGCCAGAAAATCGTTTCCCAACGCCGCCGCATTATCCTCAGGATATATTACCAATTTTTGACAACCCTCAATTTTACTCACGGGTAGAGCCGGATACGCTGTTCTATATTTTCTACTATAAGCAAGGGACGTATCAGCAGTATCTCGCGGCAAAAGCACTTAAGGAGCAGAGTTGGCGTTTCCATAAGCAATATCAAACTTGGTTCCAGCGACACGAAGAGCCAAAGACAATCACCGAAGAGTTCGAGCAAGGAACATATCGCTTCTTTGATTATGAGAGCACGTGGTAAGACTTACAATCTAATCCTCACTGTGTTATCTTCGCAGTCACTAACCAGATTGCTTTTAGGATGAATCGGAGAAAGGCAGAGTTTAAGTTCGTGTACAAGTTCTTGGAGGATGATGTATGATTTATGGATAGGCGTATTACGGGGTTGCATTGTCTGGAATGGACCAGGCTGATGCAGGGAGTTGCTTTTGATGTCTTTAGCTACATTTTGGCTGGGGCACCGGGGGCAAGCCTAACTTGTTTTAAATACCTATCAAACAAGGATCTTCATCGTTAATAAAGATGAAGTTTGTCATGACAGTTTCCTGGCTGGTTGATGTGTATGCTAAGATGAGATTTATAAATCTCTGAGATAGTAGTGTAAGTAATGAAATGAAACTTACTTTACATTCCATGATTGCTTTATCAGTTTGATGTTTCCCTCTCTCTAATGGAGATGGATATCTAGGAGAGCAGATACTATTAGGCTCCATGAGTTCAAGCAAGGCCATTTTCCAAACAGTAAGTGTATGCACTTCAAATACATCCTATAGTAACTTTGACCTACAAGTCCCTCAATATCTAAAATCAAAGCTAAACGCTACCTACTCTGTAAAAGATGATTAAGTGAACCTTATTTCAGTATAGTTAGCATTAAGTTTTTAGACTTATAAACCTTGATTTTCAGGGCTTTTTTTCATGCTGTTGCTTTGTTTACTAAGTCCCTTACTGTCACTTAGACTATTTATCAGTTTGAGGGAGAGATATTATTGTGGTAAGGGAATGGGCGTCATCAACTGCAGTCTTTGAGCAACGACCATGCTTTTCACTCTGGGGGTTCAGGCTCTTCACTTAAAACCAGTGTTAAGGTAATGTTTTAAGTTCATAAAAGTGTCTTAAACTTCGCTTAAATTATTTAAAACTTTCAACCCTATCACGCCACCCATGCATGCCGAGCACGTCAATGCCTCATGCCTAATGCATCGCTAAAATTCAAAAGTGGTATATAAAGAGTAAAGAAAGAAAGCTATTCTCCATCCCATATCTTCATATAAAGAAGATTAGATACCTATGCATATGTGCAAACGTGAAATCTCTGATATCATGCTAATCCCAGCATACTGAGGTGAAGAGCTTCAAATCATCCCGCCGTTCCCGCTATTCCAAAGGTCTCTATCCTTTCCAGACGGGTTATCAAAGAGATTCTCTCCCTTGCCACCTTTCCTTCTCAGCCCGCTCAAAAAGCTTCTCTGTTTTCCAGAGTTGCGACTCTGTCCTCGACTCGGCGGACTCTGCCCCGCCAGGTCGGAAATTTCCGATGGTCTCCTGTCTTTGTTTGACGAACTATTGTCTCTTCCGAACGTTGACTCCCAAAAGCTCTGCCTCTCTTTCCGGTTGCCATCGCTGCCTCGACTTCCTGTGGCGCTTCGTCTCCCTGCAGTAATGGTTGTTGTATACTCAGTCCATAACGGACTTCTCAGCTCGGGTTCAGGTTCTTCTGGGGACTGTGATTCAGGCTCTAGATTCGAAGCAGATGGAGACGTAAGCGAATATGTTTCGAGTGAATCAGCCACATCGCCCCATTTTACGGATGACTGGTCAATTGGCGATTCTGCTCTAAGTAGGCACTCATCGGTACGACGCTGAAGAGATACACAGAGCTGGTTGAACTCTAAAAGTTCACCCTCGAGACTCTCGGAAGTCAGCATGTGAGAGGTTGTGTCCAGCCATAGCTTGACCAGAGCAGCAAAGTTACGAGCATGGTCAATGAGATATGGAAGAGAGGGGAAGCCTTCTCTGGATGTTGGGGGCAACCTGGCGAGAATGGTAATAGGCGTTGAATATGACGCAGGTAGAGCAAACGTGCTGCGCTCAGCAGGTATGGCACATATCTCGTCTATGTAGTCTTTCAAGTCCTGCCGATGACTGGACAAGAATTTGTTCATAGGCGTCATCCACTCTTCCTTTTGACCGAACATAGATAGATTGGCTAGAACTTGCAAACTCTTTGCGATAAGAGTCAACGCCCTCTGGGCCTTCGGTTGCGGATGATCACGCATGAGCCCAAAGAGCTTTGGATTAAGAATTGCTGGGCAAAAGAAGCGTAGAAATAAGAACCCGGATACACTGGTATACTGTACGGTGCGAAGGAAATCACCATATCTATCCTCTGCGACAGCACGAACATATTTCATAATAGTTCTGACCTCTGCAGGGCAACGTGTCACCGAGGCGAATATCCTGTCCCAGATACCCGTGGTTAAAGATATCAGAGTAGTCCAATTTTTGGTGATATCCTCGCCAGAAGTGAGGCGTGAGGGATCCACTTCACAATCGGGACCGAGAGTATTGATCTCCTGAATCTTCGAACCTAGTACATCTTCAAGATACTCCTTTCCCAGCCGCCGCATGTGGAAGTCCAGGGATTGCGTAAGTAGAGAATTACCTCGAAACAGCAGATTAGCTTCCCCGCTGAGACTCTTTCCCATCTCACGAACGGTGGCTTCACGATCACCAGCAGAATGGAAGGACTCGTTCGATCCGATTCTCTTGCTCCATCTAAGACGCTGAACGGGTGTTTCTTTTCCTACGCCATCGATCTCGTCCTCGACTAATGCCATAAGCCAATCCGCCCCATGTCCAGAGACTTGGAAAATATTCATCAATATCTCAGATAGCTTCCGGAGGTCCTGTCCCATGACATGAGAGATTTGGACTGTTAAGCCGCTGCTAAAACGATGGAGGAGTTCGGAGATTGGCTGGTAGTCCTTGGAAAGTAGTACGACAAGCTCATCGTGTCGAACTTTTAAGAACATCTCACCAATTTGCTCTTGCTTGTCATCCAGGATCGGCCACCAGGATTCAGAGTCTTTGCCTCGGTCCAGTTTGTCTGTTGGTATCTCGATAGAACCACAAACTACCTCTACTGGCTCGTCCGTGGTCTGGATGCTGACAGAAGACAGAAACCCATAGTTGATCACCTCCGGAAATTCAATTCGCTTCAAGATCACAGACAACTTCGGGAGGTATGCTGGAAGATCATGGAACTCACATTCTTCTCGCCAGAATGGATTTCTTGTTTCGCATTTTGTCATCGTCCTTGCACGGATCTCACCATCCAGCATAACCTCCACAAAGTAATCTCCAACTGCAGGGTCTTTCTCAGGCTTCGCATTTCTTCCATGATGAGATCCGTCCGTCCTTGTAGTAATCCTCGGGAATTTTGCTTCGATGATACGAAGACTTAGAGATTTTTCGATCCTAAACATATCGTTGGTCGACGTAGTTGCACCTGTTGACGAATCATAAGGGCCTTGATCATCGGCTTGCGGGGGCCCATATATCTCTGGTATAGAAAAGGCTCGAAGCAGCACAAACCAAACCTCAAACAGAACGCGTGACTCCAATGCAATGTATACAGGCCTGAATATTGAAAGTAGCGTAGATGTCGATGTATACTGCGGGAAGATGGCGATGCAATATTCCTCATCTAGCACGGACTTATCAAGCCTTTGAATTGCACAGCGTGATAATTGCGACAACTGTATAACAGACAACAGCGTTGAATCATTTTCAGTCATAAGTTTGAATTCCCCATTATCCTGAAGGATGCATGACACTCTCCGCCATGAACGAGATGTAGAACGAAGATCTCGTGCAGAAGGACGTCTAACACTCGCAGTAGGCGACAAAGGAGTGCCTTTATCCCAAAGAAGCAGCTTTGCCACCTTGATGATATTGGCATCTCTCGAAGAACCATTAATGGTTAAGGTGGACTCTCGTCTTGATGTGGTCGGTCGACGATCTGGAATTCCATCTCCTGAACGTGGTGAAGTAGCTCTCGATAACGAGGCGATGTTTGGCGTCCCCGTTCGAATCTGCTGCCAGCATAATAACGCAGCAAGCCACAGATCAAATTCCGTTTTGACAGTTGGTAAAAGTCGAAGTTCTAGGCCTATAGACCGGTTGGATATCTCTAGGCACTTCATCTGTCTCTCAGGCAATTCAATGGGTCTAACTCGACAGCCGCGAAGGTTTTCCACCACAGTCAAATGGAAGGGACCTCTATCATCACCATCATACATTAAGGACCCTTTTATTTCGTCGATGTAGCATGTGCCTAGGTACCAAGGTCCATGCTCAATAGGCTGATACTCTGCTTCGCCTTTCATACGACCACATAACGTTTTCATTAACATTAATAGCTTATTAGCGTCATCTGTAGCCACGGGAAAAGACAACGCATCCACAGAAGGAATATCATTATTTGGTATTGCTGGATGCGGCGATGTTGGCCTGGAGCCTCTTTTCAAAAGCCGGCCTTTGCCCCCATCCTTTCTTTTAATCGACCCGGATTTCTGTAAGGGCCGCGACGGAGGCTGAGCAGAGGCGGAACCCAAAGAACCGGAGACATCTGGTGGAGGACGGGAATCCGCATCTTGATAGGAACTAGAGGCTGTAGAATGAACAGACCCAATACGATGCCGACTCTTAGAAACGCTCGTAGAGGATGACCGCCGACGGGACGGCTCCTCTGAAGTTCGTGTGCGTGGTCTTGAGTTACTGGATGGATAGCTCACTGGCGGGCCTGCACGACCAGTCTGACTTGAATTTACATCAACAGGATCAACATAGGAATCTTGAAATACCAAGCCCTGCCGGCGATCTCTCGGCTTCTCCCCTCCAGATATTGCTCGTGGCGAAGTTTGTATAGATTCGTATCCTGTTGACCTCCTTGAATCAGATATGCCTGGATTATCTACCCCTCCTTCTATCTGTTCTGGCGTCACAGTACGGATCGTAGCCTGCGTCGCCGTATTCCTTTCTCTTACTTCCAGAGGCCTCTCTAATTGAGTCAATATCTCCGCCGCGTTCTGTTGCCATTCTTGTAAAGCGCCGTCCTTGCCATACGAGCCTATATGTTGCCTGCCTTCCATTCCTGCAGGCAGGATGGTCATAGGACGATTGTTTCTCATGAGCGTCCGCCTATATCATTCCGAATCACCTAGAGCTAGGCCGTTTGACTTCCGGATTGAGGGGAACGTAATCGCTTTTTCACAAGGAAAACCGAGAGCCTTGCGCCACGGGGTTGTCGATAATGGCATTGATATCGCAGGGTTATAAGTAGTTGGCAGCAGAGGTTTCGGACGAAATGGCGGATGAAGTAGGTAGGTTAGGGCTCCGGGGCTCGCAGAGATATGAGGATATGAGGATACGATATCTATTACTTGGTCAAGGTCGTTGCCTCCCCTCCCTATCGACGACACAGCTCTGAGCACGGCGTGCCTGAAGTCTTCTCAATAGCTGTCTCGAAAAGCGACCCTTCATCATACTTTAGCTTGTTAAGCCTAACTTGCCTAAGGTCCCCAATCTTGAAAGCAGGCAGTGTCCTGGTCAAGTGGGACCGGCCTTCAATTCCCGACTGGGTTAAGCACTCCGTCAGAATTGCCCCTCGTGATATGTAGATAGAGTAATAGCAAATGAGGGACGTGGGAGGCCCAGGACAGAGTTGTGAAAGTCGTGCAGAGTAGTAGTGGTGAGGAGTAGAGTATGAAAGTAGTACGTACGCTACGCTACGGTACTCGCGGTAGTGAAGAGAGTTGTTAATGATACGAAGCAGCAGCAGCCGGGCATAATCGAGGGACCCCGTTCAGGTTGGCAAAGGCAGGCAAAGTCGGTTACCGGGACCCAAAGTTTAAATGACGAATCACAGGCTCGATGACCCAAGTGCCATATTACACACGGTAGGAGATCAGCAAAGTACCGTGCGGAGAAGAGGCAGACTTGAAGCTTGTATGGAAGAGGTACCGTAGGTGTTCCTACGGGCCGCAGCGTAGCATGCGTTGCCCTGAGAAGAGGGCAGAGTAAGTTCACCAGGTTATCACCAGAAGGCGAGAGGGAATACGTGTGCAAAGTATCCAAGGTGCATATGCCATAATTTCGTTGATAATCAGCCTGGATTGTGATCTTCTCGCAGGCTCGCAAGCAAATCTTAAACGGGTCCTCAGGATCGCAGCTTTGTGTATCATCTTCTTCCACATTCCTTCTAGCGAAAAAGATCCTCTGTAAATCCTCCACACAATTAAAGTGTTTGCTGGGGAGCTTCTTTCTTATCTTCTTTGTAATCTATCACTCAAGTCTCAAATATATCCTCCCTGTTCCTTATCATAAGCACAAGCCACAATTCATCCAACAATGAAGCTGGGCATTGAAGGCATTAGACACTGGATGCCATGTCAATACGTCGTACAATAGTCGACGTGCCGCCATTCAATGCACGAACCCGCTAATCACCGATAGGATGTGCTATTAAGGCCACATCTGATCTCATGTCTAGCAATCTCAAAAAAGAGCGAATATTGGATGCATTGAAACTCGTTCACTAGTCACTGAACGGCAGTTAAAAAGAGAGAAAACCCGAACCTAGACTCCAGAACTCTCCGCAAAAGGTAGTGAAACAAGGTCCATTGCTTCCCAGAAAGCAGATATAATCCCGTCCTAAGCCACCCTGGATATATAGCATTGTCGAAACGAAAGATAAAGCATAATCATTCACTCGGGCCCAACTTCCACCGTGAACTCCATTCCAAAACTTCTCATCTGAAGGGCCCATCAGACATTCCGTCTGGGCTAACAGGACTCAAGGGTAGGCTCCGTGCACCACTGAGGTCCCCACTGCCTGTTCTTCTTAAGGCCTGGGTCATGGTCTCTATCGTCAATTCTCCCCCACCAGTTGGTGAAGGCAGGTTGTGAATATTTGTCAGACTCAGCGGCTTACGACCAGGGGACATATCAACGCCCTTGATCGATGCTGACTTACTTGTAGGCGGCGAGGTATTGAATCCTTGTGACGAGACTGGGGATCGCACAGGCGATGGTGATCTGTTGAAGGACAATGAATTCAGTCCTGCAAGATAGATGGATTCTCTGCTTCCTGCATGCTCAGCGTGCTCCGATTGTACGACGTCGGCAAAGGAGATGAAGCTGAGTCTCCGAACATCTGTACTGTCGAGGGCCCCATAGTTTGATGCAGCATCGTCTTTGTCTGGATGAGCAAGTAATTCATCCGTCCATGACCCTCCTGTAACATCGCTGCTTCCAATCCCACTCACCGTCATAGCGGCTGGTTGATGAAAAGAGTGCATCACAATCTCGACACTATCGGGATCAAGTGTGCTGTTGGTGATAGCTTCCGAGGAAGCATCTAAGACGGCGGGTATATGGTTCTCGGTTTGAATGTGGGACGGTATTGCTGGTGACGCAGGGACTGGCACGGCGCTTTCCTGCACATCGCGTTCAAATATTTGAGAGCCAGCAGGGCTCACAATGCGAGGGGAGGACGAGTAGAAGTTTCCGTTGGAGGGTGAGGAGGGGTTACGGTATGGGTGGTTTGGGCGGGAAGGAGATGCGCCTGGGATGGGGGCGCGCTGGGCCACAGGTTGTACAATGGGGGTCTTCGAATTTGCAGCAGACGAAGCTGTCACCGGCTCTTCCTTCTTCTTGTCCTTCTTCTTTCCAAATCCAAACAACCTTCGCTTTCCTCCCTTTGCGCCTCCGTCACTTGTCGTATCTCCTGCATCCTCATCAAGATCACTGTTTTGTGCGGATTTCGACAATGGTTTGCTTGTAGTTTCTTGGAAGCCTTCTCCGAGCACTGGAACCTTTGCAGAGCTTGTTGATTGTTGGCCCAGGTCTATCGAAGAATCCTGTTGTAGGGTGGTCTCCGAGGTGCTCATGTTGATGGTGCGGGACTACCGGGACGAGTCGGGGGAACGAGGAAAGGTGAGGCGGATCTTGAGACTTGTTTATATGCTTCTCGACGTTAGTTCAAGCTTCAATTCAAGGTGCCCTATCATGCACCAGACTCATGCGCCCCCATGGAAATGAGAGAAAGCAGCGAAAAGGGGAAGACGTACGCGTTGTCTAGTCAGCTGTGAGGGGATTGACAACGAGATGGCGAACAAGGAACAAGCATGTACATCAAGAAAGAACAGACTAAAAACTAGAAATGGCTCCGATAGCAAGATGAATACATTGTTGTACGACGAAGGATTTTGCTTTTGTGTATGTCAACGGGGCGTACTGGGGGAATTGTTCGCCGTCCTTGGTCAGGGGATAGGAAGGAAAAGGAGGAGTTCCTGTCACTGGCCCAGAGGATTCAATACCATCAAGATTCCTTGCTCATATGAAAGATTGGGAGACTCTCGTGACGCATTTATGCTTTGTTCCCCAAGCTGCATAAGGGTGCATTAACGGTGGCGCTAGCTGCATCCAGTGCATTCGAGTTGTGCAGAGCGAAAAGGGCAAAAGGGCGAAAGGGCGAAATGATTGCTTGCCTTGTAATCTGGGCCTGGTGCTTACCTAAGGCAAAGGTGGCTGAAAATTCTACCTATCAGACGGCGTACTACAGCTAAGTAGGTAGTGGTCATGCTTCTGCATCACTGCTCTATCGCGTCTCCCGTAGAAACTCATCCAAAAATCAACGGACAATATTCGTAGCAGCGCTGAATACATTGTGAAGAAGAAGAAGAAGAAGAGGAAGACGACCGACGACAACGACAACGACACGTGCCCTGTTTTATTATCTACCTCATTCTTCCTACCACTCCTTCTGCAATGGACCTTCGAATAGTCAGACGCCCTGTCGCCGACCTGCTCTCAGCGCGCTCACAATGCCTCTTTTCTCTCAACACCACCGCCCGACGGCATGAATCCTCGTACAGGCGCACCAAGCAAAAACTCAACATCAGCCCTGAGAAATCTTTCCTCTCCTCAAGCATCTCCCCCAATCAGGATCATATCATCTTCAATCCTCCTTCGTCCGCTCCCTCCGTACTACACACCCCTACCAAATTCTTGCCCAAAGAAGACAAGAGACGGCAGCTCTTAGAAGCCACCGCAGCGAGAACAAACCCCACCACAATATCACTACCTCCGCTCATTGAAAAATTCCATCTCGGTCGCGGGAGGCATCATCTTACTCAGGAAGATGTAGACAAGATTCGGGAATTGAGAGTGGCGGATCCAGTAAAGAACTCGATACAGAAGCTGGCGAAGCAGTTCAATTGTTCTGTTCCTTTCCTCAAGATCATATCAGCAGAGGCCGCTAAGACGCAGGAGGCATTGAAGCAGCATGCAATTGCAGAAAAGGAGAAGCTTGAGGCTATAAGGGCGAGATGGGGCGAGAAGAGAGCGATGGCAAGGGAAGACCGCATAAAGAGGAAAGAAAATGCGTTAAGGGACGAGTAACAGTGGGCAAGGAGCGTTGAGAGGCTGGGAGAAACGAGAGATGGTGGCCACCATGACGGGCTCATCAAGGTCTTGCATTGTGATAGCGCACGGGGCCTTGCTTGATAACTGTGAAGATACGTTAGAAGGTGAAAATGTATAAAAGAAAATGTTAGAACGACTCATGTTCTTCCAATTTGTGTATGAGAAGGACTGTGTCATGGCGGCAAAGGGCTTTCAACTTGTAGAAATATGTACAAAAGATATCATACACACCCCTAATCTCCATCTCTAGTTTCACCATATTCCATGACCATGTGTATGTGAGGAAATACTTCAGGTTCACTTTCCTGCAGACCACTTCTTCTTCTTGTACCGTTAAGTCACTATCTTTTCAATAGACTGGACTTCAGCTAAATACGAAAGGCGGATTGCTGTTGATTACTAAAGATCTAACAATACTAGCTTATAGACCTTCAGTCGGTGTTCAATCATTAGAGACATGACTTGTCCGGTTTTATATAGGATTTACGTCATATTCCGTACATGGTAGGTAAGTTTTGATACTAAAATGGAGAGCATTTCTATTTAAGCAACTGTAAACTTGAAGGTGTTATCAGTCCCGTGAAACTAGGAGATTTATCCTGAGGGCCAGCTTCGTAGTCTTCTGCCATCCTAGCAAAATGACAAGAGCGAAAGCAAAGATGGATCACGATTGAGATTTAAAGACACATCATAAAATTACCTAGATCAAGAACATTAATTGGTATGGCCAAGTTTCAACACCGAGCTTCCAATCTCCTGCCTATGAACGCTACTTCGCTTAATCGAAACGGTCAAAAACGCATTATCAAGTAAACAAATCCCAAAAAGCATCAAAAGAGGTTCTTTGATTTCCCTTTCATCTCTCCTACCTACGCCCCAGAAAAATCCAAATTAAAACTTAATGTTCCCAAGAAAAGAAAAAGAAATAAAATGCCAAAACTGTAGACACAGAAACCAGGCGAACTGATTTTTTGTATTTGGCGGTAACCTCTCAGGAGGAAGCTCTCAGAGATAGCTTTTGCTTTTACAACCATGGCAATTAACTTCATAATCAACTTCATTTAAAGTTGTTAGTTATTGAAGTGGTGAGTGCAACTGTGTGGGTTCGACTGTCCTTACAGGTGCTAGCTCTCGGTTTGGCGTGGGAGAAAATTGCTAATTGGGATTTATATAGACTGCAAGGCTGAAGGCGCGGATCACACACTTCACTTAAGATAGGGTAATCTATTTGCAAATTTTCAATCTAGACTCGTGATTACCTAGCCATCTAGTTGCTCACGTTTAGGATTTTTATCCCATCATCATCTTATACCCACTTACTTATACCTATCTTAAATAGCACTCTGTAGAAGCTCACCATTAAGACTGACAGTTGGCGTATAGTAACATAACCATCTAACTAGTTACTAGAAGGAGCATTTAGTAGCACACCGACTTTAGTATGGTTTGTGCCTAACTTCAATTGAATGTAAACAAACCACCTCGCTTATTCCCTACAAAAAAAAGAGCCAACAACCCAAAAGGAATCTAGCCCCTCAAAAACAAGCAAAGCCCCAAGTTCAAAAACAGCAAAACTGTGGAAACAGAAATCAGGCGAACTGATTTTTTGTATTTAGCGGTAACCTCTCGAGAGGAGCTTTCGAAGCTTTGCTTTTCTTACACATGGCAATTTCGGAATTTCGGAGTTGTTGATATTCGATCGTGTGCGCGGTTGGCGGCCCAATTTGGTAATTACGAATTCTCCTCCTCTTAAACAGAATTTGACCCGATACCACTGAACTTAAGTGCGTACGCCTTTTCTGTCTGTTGGAAAGGAAAGCGTTGTCTGGGGTTTTGTTGTAATTAGAGAGCGGAGCGCGTTGGAGATGGCAGGTACCTTGCGCGTAAGGCCTCCTTTAGCTTTGGTGGTTTGGCAGTATTTACCGATGTAATCAGTACTCTTAGGTCGGAAACAAAGAGGGAATGTTGGGGTGCTCTTTTCTTTCAGTGTATCATTGATACCAGATACTTTCACATAGTTGCCTGTGCGTTCAAAGAGGTTCAAGTCAAGCCAAGTCAAAGTTCGCAAGTTCACAATTCAGGGTTCCCATCTCTGTTAAAAATACTGTCTTCTGTAGTCTGTTCAAGGCTAAGAGCAAGGATATAGGTCCTATTTCTGCCAATTGACTTCTTTGATCACTGCTTAGCCTACTTGCACTTGCTGTAAATCCCCATTTTAAGTAACGTTTGGTCAATACAGGACCATTTTAGGATAGCCTTCACCTGTTCTGCAAAAAGTTTTACAAGGACCTTTAAACTCGTGGATTCAAGCTCTAAATCTTAACTTGTTATGAAGTGGGATGCAATCATCTCAAGTTGGCCGATTATTTATAATGTGACTTCGCCGTTTTCTAGGCAACAAGAGGTAATGAGACAAGACAACTCTGAGAGTAATCTATGGAGAACTTCTACTTTTGATAGTGATTCGTGTGAAAGATGCGCGAATTGCTAGACTGGTCTCAGAAAGCATGTACGCGCTTCCGGACCGATGAGAGCGCCGCCAGTGACCAAAAACCATAGAGACGCCACAAAACGTGTTTGGGTTTTTATAAGCTTTACATAATTATCCAAAAGGGCCTTATTGTAAAAGTAGCGGGGATAGCAAGGATCTACCGCTGGATGCGCCTGGAACCACAGTCTCTTCTCGCAATCTACGGACGCGGCAATTGCCCATGTTCCTCATGTTTTCTGAATAGGCAAAAGAAACAAGCTATGATGGGCTTGGCGTATTTGGAAATGCCATTTCTAGATATGAGTTTATAAGCTCCAAGTACGTCGCTATGAAAATGAGGTTGGTCCGCGTTCAACGACCTTCTAGCTTCAAGTTTCAACTATCACCAGTTAACTACCAAAACTTCAGTGGTTCCCAAGGGAACTAAATTTTTGCACTGGATTTCTTATTCAGCTTTCCTTCTACACATGTAGCAGCAACCATGAAGTACCTAGTCAACTTCAACCTCTTCAGCCATGAACTGAAAACTACTACTTGCACCACTGGAATTGTACTCTTGCTAATACTGGCCATGATTTATACTCGTATGATATCTGGGCGAGCGAAACTGCTCTACAATAACAAGAAGAAAGAGGTGATGAATTTTTCTAAAGTCCCGGCACTCTCTTCGTTCAACATTACGTTGGCCCATCCTCACCCATATCGGCCATGGAAAGCAGGAAAATACCACATGACTATGTAAGCAAAAAAATCCGAGTAGAATACAATGTCTTTTCAAGAAATCCTTACTCTATCTCCTCAGGCATGACCCAGTAAGACCTGATATCTCCAGAATAGACTAACTCGGAATTCTTGACTTATAGGGGAATTAGGAAAATGCCTGAAGAAGAATGGCTTGTGCTTGATAACGTCTATATGCAAGAGCAACGACTTCGAAAGGACCTACTTGAGACGAAACGAAGCGAGATATTGCAGTATCTTCCAGGCTCGGAAGAAGCTTGTGCAGAAACACTTGAATGTATCGTCGGCTTTCTTCTAGCACGCTACCCTTACCAATTCAAGCTCTTGAAAGAGAGACCACGTCATATACACAACCTTCTCACTGGCCAAATCTTTAAGATCGAAGCTCCATACACGTTACATCCACTAGAGATCGGTGCTCGTAAGCAACATATTTCTTTGCTCTCATGCCCTTGAAACACTGTCTCACGAACCCGGGAGCATGTCTCAAGGCTTTTACTGTTGCTCTTTGAGAAAAGCATAGCACTAATTTGTTGAAGAACTCATTATGGAAGATATCAATATCCTCATAGAAGGTGAAGGAGATGATCCAGACTACCATCTGTGAGTAGCGACCACCTGAAGCCGAGATCTTATACTAAGGATTTCTATATTCAGTCAAGCCAGCTTTTCAATGGCTCCAGCAGGGTGGTATGTGTTCTCGTGGATGTTGTGCTTTTAACAGAAGAAGGGTCATTGATGCTGAAAACTTCAGGTACCTCAAGGAGCGTATTGGATATCCCCTTTGGAAGATACATGGTCCGGTTCCAATCTGGGATCCAAAACTTCGGAAACCCATAAAAAAGTAAGTGCTAGCCTGTTTTTGCTTCTTTACTAAAATCAATACGCATAGATTCTTCCAGAACCTCGATGTGTCCAGCCCAGTAGAGCGTAACAACTTCTTCCTTCAGACGAACGACGTCCTCTTCCAACAAGAACCATTTTCAGGGTGGTTACCGCATGCTCCGAAGATCGATGACATCCACATTCGGCATGAAAGACAAACTCTGCGACGTCTCCCTCGAAGTGGTGCCATCGTGTTTATGGTCCGTACATATATGACCCCGGTGACGGAATTATTAGAGGAAAAAGAGAATCTCAGGACTCTGCTGGAAGCTGTCAAGGTGCCATGCATACATACCTAACCACTAATACAAAAGTATCTTTGCTGATAGTGCACTAGGCATGGCCTCCGGAAATGGCCAAATACAAGACAAGGCATCTTTGGTTTCCCACGCTTGAGGCGTGGTCCAGAGACGTGCTGGCAGATTACAATTGCATGCCAGAGATGGACGCTCACCAAGGGGTACGTCCGTAGCTGTAGCTGTAGCTGTAGCTTTGTGGTAAAGCACGCATCCGAGGTATCCAATATGAATTAGTAGTAGCAGTAGTAGTAGTACTAGTTCGTCGTGGTCGCAGGTAATTGATAGGTAGGTACGGGGTTGGTGCGCACGAAGGGCAGGCACCTTTCAAGAACCTTCAAGGAGATAGCAGACGACCAGTAGAAAAAAAGAAAAAAAGGGAGGGGCTAGATAGAACCTCGCTTCAAAATGCACTAGTGCGCATCCCAATACAGTAGTACTATAGTCTACGGACGGAAGTGCCTACCACTACGTACCGACGTACCTACGTACCTGTAACTATGCAGAGGATTCACTACTCGCCGTGTATCCACTCTCTGTTAACCAAATCCCAGGTGTCTTTCAAGAATCTTTTGCAGTTGCCCAACAGTAAACGACCTAGTTCCTGATTTCGGCCGAAAGCATACTGGCCGATGCAGCCCCTTTGTTATTCGGCTTGGAGGAAATAACCCCACTCCCGAGGTAGCCGTGGTTAATACTGTAGACCTATGCCAAACCGTGGTACCGGTAGCAGCTGGGAACCACAAGTCCTCCCCGTATTTGCTTCCAATATTCAGCTTTGATAAGGGAGCCGGTGACTGATGGACGCCGATCCTTGAGTATCTCCGGATGAACGTGAGCTACTGTAGCAACTTCGCCTTCGCGGAAGCAAATAGCCTGACCCGAGACTGGGGTAGTGGCATAGATGGTGCTGCTGGTGGCGCTATAGACAGTAGACTCTCCTGCTGTTCGCCCATGCATATCACGAAAGAGTCTAGCCCTGAGTTAACGACTTGTTGAAAGCTCAACTTGCTTGGTTGCCCACACCCTTTCATTTCAAGTGCCTAAGTTTTTTGCGTCTTGTTCGTTGTCTTTTCACTATTTGACCCCAACGGAAATCTCAACTCGAAAGCATGAATGGCTTCCTCACGTCGTATATACTCGAGTGCTGACCAGAATAGAAGCCACAGCAGGAATTCTGGGAAAAGCGGTATCACACGTGTCCGCACAGGATGCTTTACTTGCCGAAAGCGCAAGAAGAAATGCGACGAGCAGCGTCCGGTATGCAACAACTGCCAAAAGGCTGGAATTATTTGCGATGGATTCCCACCACCCTCACATTGGGAACCCCGAGCGATGAGAAGCAGGTCTACTACTACCAGGACCGAGCCTGTGATGGCGAGTGGAAGCACCAATATCCCCCTAATCACGGATGCTTTGACTCAAGAAATACTGGCATTTACACAGGACGACTACACCAATATGATGGCCACAGGTCAGAGTTCAGACTCTGCGACTCAAGAGCATGATTATCTACTTGAGAATCAGTTCCAGGATGATCTAGACTTTCTAGACGGCCATACTGCAAGGGAGGATCCTCCCTCGCCCTTGTTATCAGAGCCTTTACAAACACAGAGTGTTACTACCCACCAGAACACACTTACCTCCGGTCATGAAGACCATCGAGAGCTTCTGTCAGTAGGACAATTGCAAGCCGCCCATAAAGATACGGAGCTCAATTACTCCGTTGCAAATCGTATTCCTAGAGAACTGCCGTTCTTGATAGCTGGAGTCGATACCCCCGTTCATCAAAGATTGTTTTGTCACTTCACCCGGAATATGTCCCGTCTACTCACTCTGTCGAATGGCGACTCCAACCCCTTGAATTCGGTAGTAATACCATTTGCTTTGCAAGACAGAACAATGATGGACACCATTCTATGTCTGGCTGGCTCACATCTGCTCAAGTTGCAGAACGAAGAGCAGGATTTCGAGCTTCGGCAAGACGTATGTCAACTTCACGAAAGTGCGGTTCAAGCACAGTCATTCCGCATCAACATCTTCAATGATTGGTCGCATTCAGGATCCATATGTACTGTGAGGAGCCAGGATATTATGCTGGCAACTTCACTCCTGCTCTGTTTGTATGAAATCTGTGAGGGCAGTGGCAATGATGCGTGGCGAAATCACCTCAATGTAGCCCGGCAAATAATAAAGCACTCGTGCAGCGGAAGCCCTCAGGCAGGACCGCAACAACGATTATTGGAGTCCGTTTCAAATATTCAACCCGTCCCCATAAATCATCAGGTTAATATTAATAACTTAGGTCATACTCTATCAGCAAGCAGGAATTCTTATGTGGAGGAGACTCAGGCAAACTGTTCCTCCGACATAAACCCATTTCTGCTCGAGTTCTTTATATACCATGATTCTCTTGCAAGCGTCACCGTGCGATCTCTTCCTTTTACTCAGCCACTCGAACGTACCATTATGAATCTCCCCGAGGGGGATTCGTATGTTATCGGCCCCCAAGATGGCCTAATCGATTTTATCTCCCGTATATCTGCACTCCGAACACAAGCTGACATGAGCCCATACCACCCAGACGGTGATGTCGTTTGCAAAGCATTATTTATCTGGGAAGACCTGGCTCGGTGGCATCCTAGGCCGTCGGTAGCGGGAGAACGACAACTCATAGCCGAGTTCTATCAATGGGCGTTGTTCATCTGGCTATTCTCGGTCGTTTACCCAGAAGGTAAAGCGGACAAGAAGGTCCAACAAGCTTTACATCGTGTCCTGGATGGTATGAACAGTATCAAACCGGGTGCGGGTGTTATGTCATGTTTGCTATTCCCCTTATTCGTTATTGGCTCGGCCGCGATCGAGAAGGAGGACAGGGCAGCTATTTCTGCGCATTTTCGGACTTTGAGAGCATGGAGTGCCCTGGGAAATAGTTCGTAGACCAGTTTATTTTTGTTCTATTGTTGCTTGTCTCGGGTGCTACAACATTTCTCGAGATTTCCATGCGCCCGAGACATGCCTCGCTACTTATAAATCATGTCTCAGTTCTCCTAAAGCCTAAAGGAAGCACTGCTAATACAAGGTCCTGAATAGTTTCCTTAACATTTGATATTATCGAGAAGATGTGGTATGATCACGACCTTGGAGTGCCAGGATCTTGGGACTGGGTCAAGCAGTTGGAGACACATGGTGTGAGTGTGTTAGTGGGGTAGAACTGCAGGCACACCCGCGGATGCTGCCAGCGTCTAGCCAGCAGTATTCAGGATAACGCTTCCACTTTGGGGCATCACATAATCCCATCCTCTTTACACCCCACCACTGTGCCTATATTCTTATCTAGTCAAAGTGGGGTTTTTCTATAGGTCTCTAAATAGAGAACTTTACTCAAGAGGCGATGTTTCCTTCAATAAGCTTGCCAAACTACTACGGAACTAGTATCACAATGACAGCAGAAGTTCCAGCTCAGTTCACTGGTAAGTTGTTCCCGTGATATTAGGCACTTATCAGCCATACTGACGATTACTCTTCAAGGCTACGGTGCTACTTCCCCTGAAACCTGGAAAGATTTGAAACCTGTATGCTAGCCAGAGCGACGTATTACACTCGTTATCTAACAAGTCTAGTTGACATTTGACCCTAAACCGTTCGAAGAGTATGACATTGATATTAAGATCGATTTCTGTGGTATCTGTGGAAGTGATTTGCACACGCTTCGCAGTGGATGGGTACGCATCAGGCCAACATATTTTCAGCAAATTACTAAATGAAGGTCTTCTTAGGGACCAACGATGTATCCAGTAGTTGTCGGGCACGAAATCGTTGGCAAGGTTGTAAGGGTTGGCGCTAAGGTCACTGAGTTCAAAGCCGGTGATGTTGTAGGGGTCGGCGCAAATGCCTGGAGTTGTGGCAATTGTAGCGCTTGTAGTAGAGACTTGGAACAGTATTGCGTAAGTCTCTATTTCTGTGCATGGAAATAGGCGGTTCATGGTACTGACTGAGATATCGTGTAGCCTGACCTTGTGGAAACTTATAATTTCAAGTACAAGGATGGGTCGAGAAGTTGGGGTGGTTACGCGGATTATGCACGAGTCAATGAGAGGTGATACTAAAGCTGTAAAAGAAGAACGGGCCGGGTTAACTTTCTTCAGATTTGTCTTTGCAGTTCCAGAAACTCTTGAGCCAGCTATCGTTGCACCGATGTTGTGTGCCGGATTGACTGTTTACTCTCCTCTTGCGTGTGCCGGAGTTGGTCCTAAAAGCAGAGTTGGCGTCGTGGGTCTTGGTGGGCTCGGCCATTTTGCAGTCATGCTCGCCGCGGCCATGGGAGCTGAAGTAACCGTGATTTCGCACAGCGCCAGCAAGAAGGAAGACGCGCTCAAAATGGGCGCCAAGACCTTCGTCGAAAGCAAAGAAAGCGGATGGGCTCGTCCACTAAGCCGCACTCTTGATCTTATTATCTGCACCACGTTCCAAAAAGACATGCCTATTGCTGACTACATCTCATTGCTAGATGTTGGTGGTACGCTTGTGTATGTTGGGATCCCAGAAAGCACACTGCCAACTATCCCTCCGGGATTGATGATTGGCAATAATTCTGCATTGCGTGGTTCAAATACGGGTAGCAAGAAGGAGGTGGTGAAGATGTTGGAGTTAGTTACAAAAGCTGACATCAAGAGTTGGATTGAGATTATGCCGATGTCAAAGTGTGTTGAGGCTATTGAGAAGGTGGACAGGGGTGACCAGCGCTATAGAGTTGTTCTTGAGGCAGGCAAATAGACCAGTAGATTTGTATATCTTAACAAAATCATATATGCTGTAGTGATATTGCGCAGTATGGTGACAATTTGAGACTTGACGACGATGGCTCTCAAACGCACGGTATTACGAGGTTGAATTCAAGGTTTAGCTGTTTTAGGTGAAGGGTTGATATGGAGTTGGGGAGTGGTTGGTGGTATACAGAATGGAATAAGAAATTTGCTTATTGAAAGATGTAGTCTGGCGTAGTGGAGTTGGGGGAATCTAACCAACTTACCTTGCAAATAAATAATGTTGCCAGGGCTCGACAATTGACTGCCTTTTTGCTTCTTTTTTTATTTCATTTTTATTTTCAGAGCCCGCTCAGGTTCTCTCTTTAAATTTTTAATCATCACTTTTGACATACGAAGTAGGTGTTCTGTATTTCTTTTCAGATTGGGTAGGTAGCTGATTGATAGAGTTCTTTTTTGGAGGCAATATGGACTTCTTTTGCTTAGCGGGCTTGGTAATTGGATTGAGAAAAAAGCAGCAGGCTGTGTCTAAATCAATGTTCATCTACAGCGGTAGTTACATCAATTCTTGAAGGTCCGTCGCTTCGAAGCGAATCCAATTCTCAACGGGAGAGAGTGTTTGCTCGCAATGCAAACGATGTCCACCGAGCAAACCTATTCCACTTTCGGCTAGTGGACATCTATGCACAGACCACCACAAACGGCTATATAAAGTCGCACTCCTCCCCAAATCTTCCTCTTCTTTTTCTTTCCTCTTTAGCTCTCTTTGCCTATTGGCTTAGATCAAGTGTAGTATCTGTTCTTTTCAGTTTAATCTCTGAAATGTTCCTAAGGGAACAATCAATGATTATACTTATTTTTGTTCGTCGGGCTCGGTCCTCTGTGCTTGCGCATGATCGTGGCCCACTGTGTCTCTGGTATTACACTGCCTCCAGATGACGCGACTCAAACCTCTTTTCATTGCTACTTTTGGCTTGCCCAAGGGTGTGAAGAAGAGATTTTGCTGTGTGGGATATCGCTGTTGCTGGCTGTGCTTGTACAGTTGAGATGATGGCTTAGAGACTGGTGTGGTGGAAGGTGAGACGCAGTGCTATGGATGTCGCTGCGCTCGTCACTATTTATTGGCACACTCGAGAGAAGTAGAATGGCAAGAGCCAGAGACTGCACCTTCGGGCCCTTCAGCTTTAGGAGATGGTAGGCACCGGTGGCATTTCGAGGAAGCAATAAAGTATGGAGTACTGCAACGCCATCATCTTCGAAGTGTATCCTCATGATTTCAACATTACTTGGCAAGCTTTGGAACAGCATCAACCTCAAGCCATCAGAGGACCTCAGTCGCTGCAGCATGATTCGCCACACCATGATATCTCCAGCTTCCCTTTCAAGTTACAAAGCCCTAGTCATGATCACTTCGTCGGTAGGAAATGCTAATCCGCTGCAATCCTCGGATTCACGCAGCTCCAGGAGCCGGCATACAACTCCGAAACCATCGAATGCCCTCCGGCAAGCTCTGGAGCTGTATGCACATGGCCTCGACATCGAACATAGGCATTGAGTTTCGGGAATGCTGGCAGCTTCGATAAGACCAGTCTAGTGTTGGGATAGTTCTCAACACCTTTTCAGTCTGGCGAAATCAAAGCAGGTCTTACATCTACGCTCCACCGCAAGCTACTCAGAGAGGCAGAGGAATCAAACAGGTCTTGCCGACGGATACATTAAGGAAATCTAACACAATCAACTTGGAAGGAGCCATAACAGACACTACGCCTTGTGAATACCTTGGTCACATCGCTCGGGCGAAATCTCTCAATTTGATCCACACATACAACCATCTCAATCTCAGACCAAGAACCGTCTCACGTTTACAAATCCTGTAAAGCGACCTGTCCACCAGTCCTTTATCCTATTCCCAATTTCACACTCTGTCTCTTATCCGACAAACAACACAACACAACCAACCTCCAATCAACGTCCCAAAAGAGTACAACATTGAGACAAAGTTCCAATTTCTCAACAAAGTTGTGTTTCTTTGCTAACATTGTTCATCTGGGCACCGATATCTTCAATGTCATGGTCGATAATATCCTACCAACATCCGAAGGAATTAAATTAAACTCTCCTTTATCCAGTTCTCGTTCTAGCACAAGCACTGATATTAAGTAAGCTAAGTTCGAAGTTATAGAAATAATCTAATGTTTTCACCGTCAGTTCCATAGCTACAAAGCAGATAATACCTTGTACCTAAGCTGCCCTTGCGAACACTAGGGATACAGGAAGAAAATTACAGTACTGTGATTATAATGAAAGTACTATTCTGGTCATAGATGAACACAATTTTATCTATGTAGGGCCGTCTCTGACTACTTCGGTATCGGCGCTTTCTTAACTACTTGCATAAACTGACGGTGTACTATGAGAAATGCACAGTCCAAATGACTGGATTGCATTCAGTAGGATAGATATGCACACACAAAATCAATCGGACTCTGATTGAACTGATCTTGATCCTACAGGGAGTGAAAATGTCATCTAGCTTAGAATAACTAAGAACATAGGGTTCAAACTCCTTCTTAAATCGATCCTAAGTAGCCAAAGGGTACATGGTTGACTCATCGAACCAGTTTTTCGAGCTACCGTATGATTAACTTGTTTGAATAATCAGAGTCGTCGAGTTGATTTGAGCCGCTAAAATGTTCTAGGCGTTATATCAAAAGTGGACAGACAGTGCAGCTTATATACCTACTTTAGCTATCCAAGGCGACTTCTCTTCCTCACCAACAGCAGATGACTTACCACGCAGTTCTACTGCTTCCCTCTCACTCCCGAAACACCATATCTAAGACTGTTGCTGCACTTGTTGCCAGGTTTGAGAACCACCAGTCCATCATAAACAAGAGAGGACAGGGCCCAATTCTCCCCCAAAACCAAGAGAAGAGAATTTCGCTGATAGAAAGTTCATGGACCTGTTATCGTTGTATTTCGTGTTGTCATTTTGCAGACGCTAGGTTTAAAGGACATAATATAGTCGCTTAAGATAAACAAAAAGGTCGGGTTTGTAAGTCCAAGACTTCTGAAAGTACTTAAGAAGTCTTATAAGCTAAAACTAATTGCTTAACGGTGTTCGTTCAGAGTTTTGGCATAAGCCCCGAATTGTCTTTCTTAGCTCTTTATCTTGGCGACTGATTTATTTTAAGCGATTGAATTGTTCAGAGTGACTACGTTATCTCAAGCGACTAAAGATAGCAACATCTAGGTAAGGCTAATAGAAACGATCAGACCTAGAGACGAGTATCACTAAGGCTGATAACGTTAGCTCACCTGCCCCTGATCTGGACACACTACTTTTATATTATCCTAAGCGACTGAATTATCTTAAGTGACATATCAGTCTAAGCTTTTCTAACCTATTTAAGACATAGGTGCCTAGCTTGATCCTTGGTCCCAACCTATTTTCTCCGGTGGTCGCTTAATTTACTTATCATTTAATCCCTTGTTGTCACAGTGTATTTTCTTAAAAGTCTTCCTTACATATTGTTAATTGAGTATAGCCTACCTAGAGGAAAGGAATTACAAAGAGTAATAAATGATTTTTGAGAGTGGAGAGCCCTTGTTGCTGACAATCTGGCTAGTTCTAGAGCCTTGCGTTCTTGAAATAAGGATATCTTAATGTGCTTCGAGTCTGGGAGAACGCTACCCTTTGGGCTTTCGTACTTCTTTGGGTAAATGTCAGCGGTGTTCAAATGAAGTCGAAAGTTATTCCATCAACGGTTCCCTTGTCTGAGGTAGGTTTTGCAGCTAGGATAGTGTTGTTTGCTTTGCTTCTTTTAAGAAAGAGACCACCATAGTTGACATTAGCTAGATCTCTGGTAAGGGCATTTGTGTGTGCAAGGCAAGGGCTTTCAGTGCGTCTCAACCGTTAGTTAATTCTATGGATCTTCTCTCTACGCTCTACTATCTGCATTCTGTATCTGTTTATCTTCCACTCAACAAAGGCTCCTCTTCACCACCGGCCTCCTTCTTTGTCGGCATCCTCAAAAACTTTCCCCCATCAACCTTCCCAACACTCCAACTATTATCCTCGGCCGCACTGTCAAAGAACTCTTGGTTTTCTTCGAAGCTCCTGCCCCCACTCTCAAGTGTATACTTCCAAGTCCACCACCCAGCAAACGTATTTGTCGCTGCAAAAACCAAGAAGAGCCAATATTGAAGATTGTTGAACCCGATTGGTGTAAGGAGTGTTACCGCAAAGTTGGCTAGACCCCAAATGATGACTGAGATGGCACTGCCTTGGGCGCGGGCAGTGCCGGGGTAGATTTCTGTAGGAATCAGCCATACAGTTGCGAGCCAGCCGATGCCGAAAATCGCTGTTGCTAGGTAGAGGACAACGCTACCAGGAATTTCGACTACTAGGTCTGGGATAGCGGGGAATTCTTGAGCGAGGCCTCCAAATATTGTAAGGAGGGCAAAGGATGCCGCTAGCCCTATGGCGCCCCATACCATGAGCTTGCGACGACCGAGGACGTCGATAGACATCCAGGCTAGTGTCATCATCAGGAAGTAAAAAATGCGGCCCGGACCCCAAAGCCAAGGAGTTCAAAAATCTGGGGACCATAGACTGAGACAGCTCCATAGCCTGTGAGCGCTTGGTTGACTTGGCCCATTATTGTGACCATTGTTGGATGGAATTGCGACCCTCCAGGAGTTAACATGTCTTTATAACCAACCTTCTCGTCACTCTCTTCCTGCTGAGCCTTGTCAAGATTCTCAAACTGTGATTTGGCTTTTTCCTTTCCATGAATTGATACTAGTGCCTTATGGGCATCGTCTTTCCGGTCTTTACTCATAAACCACCTTGGAGTCTCCGGCAGATAACTGATGATGGACATCAAAAGGACGGGGAAGATCTGCATGATAACTATTGGGAGTCTCCAGGCCCATTGACTGTCTTTCCCGAGTCCAATGGTTACGCCGAGGTTGATTGAAAAGGCTATAAGGAGACCAAATATATTCATCTGGAACTCTTGTGCGAGCGCTCTTCCTCGGGCTCCATCTGATGCCAGTTCGCTACTGTAGACCGGAATAACAGCATCGATGCCACCAACTCCCAGTCCCATAACGACACGTCCAATCAACATACAAATGATAGCTCCTCCATTCCACGAGGAGGATCCTTTCATACTTAGACCTGAAACGAACATCAAAACATTGCCTAAAGACGTCGTTGCTAAACACGTGAAGATGGATGGTTTCCGACCCTCTCTGTCTGCTAACCATGATGCAATCACAGAGCCGAGAGCGCAGCCAAGGTAGTACACTGAAACGATTATACCGACAATTGGTGAGGATTCAGCAATATTCATCGTCTTCAGGTACGACCGATTAGTATTGATGAGAGACATCATTCCTGCAAATTCATTAGCTACCGACTTTTCTGCTTGGCGTCTAAGATGGTACCTTGATCGTAGCCATAAAGGGCAATTGCAGTGCTGGAGAACGCCACGATCTCATGTTTCTTGGAGATCAAGGGGAATAGGGAGGTGTCATCCTTCATATCGCAATTGAGATTTGCCGGTATCCAATGATTGTGAGAATGAGAATGAGAATGACAACAAAAACAACAAGTCGGTGGTCAGTAGACCTTGTCTTCTGTCTGGATTGAGGAGAGGGGAATAATACAGAACGTACAGAATATACAAGGCCTTTCTATTTGTTGCGCAGTGTAAGAATGAGCTTGGAGATACCAGAGTGCAGAATTTGGCTTGTATGTATGGGGGGGAAGGCACTGAAGCGCGATGACATCAATCAAGCCTTGGTTGGTCTGTCTGGACTGCACTGGAATGGACAGATAGATACTCAGCACCGCTCAGTGCATTTCTCGACACCGCTCAATAACCATGATGCCGACTCCCAGTTCGTATATCCACGATATGATCACATTGATGTATTCTGTTGCGCTTGGGACGAATGAGACGTTGTCGCCGACCTCCAGAGCCGAATCAAAGCTGGCAACCAAAAGAGGCGAAGCGACCAGGGTATTCTGCCCCTCGGCACCCCGTCATCAACTGAGCATCATGAAGCTTCAACAATAATGTCTCCTCCGGTGGTAAGCTACATTTCTTACTTACTTGCTTTTGGCACAGGCCGGACTCTGATCGCAATGCCAACAGACACCTTCTCCACATCGCTTCATCGTCAAGAAGCAAGCTCCACCACGAAAAACTCCTCTCGTTCAACAAGAAACGCCTCAGCGTCCCAGTACACAACGCGTCAATGCTACCCCACGTGCAAGCCAATTCAATGTTGCTGCTCCCCGTCCAAGTCAATTGAATGCCACTCAACATCCACGTTCAAGCGCACCGCAATTTAATGCTACCCCACGATTCAACTTCTCCTCAACCCCAAGACCTACTGCATCGCAGAATCCGCCTGTCTCTACCCCGGCTTCTGCGCGCTTCGTGACTCCAGCCAGACCCATTTCAAAGCTCGAAGATGTCGTTGATTGTTCCCCAGACGATCCTTCACAAGATATATACGAATCAATTGAGACAGGCACTCAAAGTGAAGATCTAGAATATGATTCTGCAGACGATGATGGATTCGAAATAGATGCCCGCAGTCCGAAACGTCGACGACTTACCTCATCCCCTTTACCAACAGAAGTCGTCAACAACGAAGAGTACGACGATGGTTTGGAAACCTCCCCTCTCCCAATACTATCATCACCCCAAGCGTCCCGTCGTCAAATAACAACGACGGCTCCTCGGTTCCTTATATCCACTCCATTACCGCCGTCGACTCCTCAGCAAGACTCTGCACAGCCCACCTTCCTCAAACCTCCACGATTTCGTCCACCCGACCCCTCTTCACAATCACAAGCCACAGACCCTTTACCAGAACAATTCTCTCCACATCGTCGAGGGCAAATATATTTACCTGGGGGCTTGGCTGCAGAAGTCCGGGATTGGCTCATGAACATTGAGTCTACCGTTTCTGCAGCGGATGGCCAGAAGAAAAGGGTTGATCAATGGTCTGTGAAACTCGTAGTTGATGAGGTGAGCGGTGGTACAAGAGCTGGAATGACGTTAGTGAGAGGGCGACAGCTTCACGCCGGTGACGACGGGGCGTGGATTCTCGATAATCTAGGCGTTGTCAGAGTTGCTTTGGCGGGCGAGGGAGCTGGCACAGGGCTACAGAAAGGAAAGAAAGCGGAATTGGGGAAATTAGTGGGTATCAAGGGACCACTTTGGGAGATTATGGTCGAGGGAGAGAAATGGAGCATTGGTGTAGACTGGAAAGTCCTTGATGATTTATGAGAAACATGATATAGATGGAGTGGTGGGCACATATAGTATATTCCGTTTTCCGTCTAAGCTACAAGGTAGCACTCAAGCGAGGTGTTGGTGTTCACAAAAAGAGCTAGAGCTACTCAGGCTATTTGTTAAAACAGTTAACTTCTTGAGTTTTCCCGCAGTTTACCTTATTTGCTTTGCCTTTGGAAGGCAGAAGCCCTGCTAGATAATCTCATCGATTCTCGAGCGAGACATCTCTTGCAGAAATTTAGTGGGAGATGAGGTTTGGAGATATTTCGTCCCTGCTCACCACATAATCTAAGCAGGCCTCACAGTGCGGGGTTCTAAAGAGCTTCCATCCTTGTATGACTGCCTTGGAACCACTGCCACGTCTCTGGTTCCTGCCGGCCTTATCGTTAGTCTTGTTTTGCATCGTCCCCAACGCATCCAGGCTCTACCGAAATTTACCGTACGAATTGGTTTACAAGAGATCATTTCGACTTAGCTAACTTATTTGATTTGAGTAACTCACTTCCCCTAATCAAAATGATCCATTATAATCCAATTCGTACAGTACTAAACGAATTCTAAAGAGCCATACAGCTCATCCAGTACACTCACGTAAAATCGTGAATATCTAAGGAATAATTATTTTGTATAGATAGCCGTTGCTTGAGCTATCATTGGTTACCATATGGGGATTCAAGCATAGACGCGCCGACCCGCACTGTTTGGTTCGCAGGAGGTGTCACAAAGCGCCGAGAAAGCAAGTTCCTGAGGTCGAGTGCCCGGTCGCTTATTCTGATACTCGAGCTGGAAGAGGCACAGTAGAGATGTTCGCACGTTTTCTGCTCTCGCTCAACACCATTGATATAAGCGCCCGCCCCCACAATCTTTATTCGTTGCCAGCGCGGAATAAGGCTGTCTTCTTGCCCCCAAGGCTTTATTAAAGCTTACTTCAACTTCTCTTCCATTCAAAGTCTTCGAAAGAAAGGTTTCATACAGTAGTCCCAGCCTTGGAGGTGATGTGGGTAAAGTTTCGACTATTTTGAAAATTGAATTTTTGCCAGTTCACTATTTGACGCCACGAAAACCCTCGCCGTGATCGTGCAGTCTTCTCTTAATTGTTGTTGATATACACCAAGTGAGGACTCTAGATGCTCATTCGGGAGCGTGTATTATAACAACCATGATCCACTACGTGCTACATTGCTTTTCCTTTCCTTTCCCCATAGATCATAGAGTCAGACATTGCCTTGCGAGTCATTCTTTTCGTCTCCTAACAACATACTTCACGCTTTCTCCTGGCCAGGCTGGTTCTCGCCAACATGCACTTTCGTTTACTTGCCAGCTACATCGCAGCTCTTCTCTGTGCAGCACAACTCGGATCTGGCTATGCTGTTATCGTAACAGAAACCGTCGTCTACACCCATACTCAAAGCGCAAACTACAATAACACGCACCATAAGCATCACCACACCTCAATTTCTACGTTCTGGAACACTACGAAATGCTCGAATGCAACAGACACCGGTAGTAGCAACAGCAGCGATGCAAATATTCTTCAATTACCACTATCAAGCAACTCGACCACTGGTCTCAACTCCCTCATCGGCCTCATAACATCAATACCTGATGACATAATTAACAGCACTGAGTCTGATTTCCAAGGCTTCCTTCTCGGAGCTTCAGCTTTTCTTTCCAATGCCACATCTTGTATCACGAATACAACCGATGCAATCGAACAGGCTCTCTCCAGCGCTATTCCAGCACTACAAAGTATCACAAGTGCGGTGGGCCCCGTTGCTTCTGAAGCCGTGGGGGAAGCTACCAGCATCGGCGGTGATATAGCAAGTCTAGCCACAAGCGTCCTTCCAACCGCAAATAGCATCGCCAAATCCCTCACCTCAGAAGCAGGCAATGGCATAGCAACCGTAACATCAGACATCGCACACGGCATCGCTAGCGACGTCCCCGCAGTCGAAAGCGCAGCATCCGGACTCCTCTCCTCCCTCTCCAGTATCTTCCAACGCGACAAAAGCGACGATATCCTAAACGACCTCATCTCCACCATCTCTTGCATCTCCAACGTCACAACCACCACAATAGACAACAGTCCCGTCCTCAGCACAGCTCGTTGCGCACTCAAACTAGGCGAATTAGTCCTCCCTATTGCCAAATTAGCCGATGTTAAGAAATTAGTCGCTGCTGCTGGAGGAGCTGAGAAGACGGCTAAGACTTTCGAGGAGGCTACTAGTGTTGGTGCTGCTGTTACTGCTGGTGGACCGAAGATCCTGGCCCTTTTTAAGGAGGTGCTGGGGATTAATTCGGCGGTTGAGGATTGTAAGTTTTTGTTTTGAGGGAGTGAGTGAGGTGATGGAATGGGGTTGGTTGTGTCGTGATCGTTTTGGGGGGAATGTAGAAGACGAGTGGAGCGGATTTGTGGTTGTGAAGTGAAGTCTTGAAGCGAAGCGAGTGAGTTTTGATTATGGTTTATATTTTCCTCAATTACCTAACTTTATTCATTCATTTTTACGCCATTTCCATACCACACATATCTCAATATAAATCTGAAGGGAAATTCAGGTACATTTTCGTCTCAATTCTATCTTCTCGCTTCTCAATTTTCTGTTCCGAAATTCAACGTACGAGTATGATGTCCTCGGCCGTCGCTTAACTCTAATGATGTCCATGCTCCGACTCCATGAAGCAACGTCTCTTGAGTAGCATTCGTGGACGATTCTTCTGCAGGCTGGGAACCTTGAAGGGGTTCTTCGGTGTATGGTTCTTGTGTGCCGATTGTGGCTCGTGTTGAGGAAGGGTTGGTATGATTATGTGGATGTGGATGGTGGGTGGCGTTGTTGGAGGACCTGTTGGGTTTGTTAGTTGGGAGGTTATTTTGTATCCTTTTCTCTCTGGGCCTTACTTCGATGTTACTTTACAGTGGATCTTCTTGGTTGATTTGGTGTTTGGCATCGTTGGAAGTATATGTGGTATAGATTTGACTAGGTGGGAGATGGCTCTGAGGAGGATATGTAGCGGCGGAGAACAGTTGGTAATCTTGATTTTAATTCTGTAAAGTAATAAGCAGAGATGAGAGGTGATTGGAGTTTTTTATAGATGGCCATGGCATGCGGAGGATAAATGTGCAGGAGACAAGTGTGCAATTCTTTTGCACTTGGGTGGGTTGGGCGGAGAATGAGGCGTCGCGGTGGGATTAGCGGGAACAATCGAGTTCTCGTTCCCTGCCAATGTTGCACCCCGAGGAGCAGGGTTCCTCGTATCATCCAATTCTGCCAATCATGGTGCGAAATATGTGGCGCATCCAGATAACCTCCGCGATCTAGAGAATAGTCGCGTCCCACTCTGGGACAGTCGCGGGCCTTCCGCTTGACGCCCGAGAGAGGGTTGCATGTCACATTTTTCCGGATACTCATCAACTTCCCTGCAATGATCATGTAGGTAACTGCTTTAATTGGCGTCAAGGTATATCACCAATTATGGAAAGAATATCTCTCACACCTACAAGAAGGACTGCATCTAGATACTCTCAAGAGAAATTTTTCAACAGAATACGCACACTAGTAACCAACATAGCTTTCAGTAAACTCTTGACGTCATAGGAAGGTATTCTACATGAACTAATAAAAAGATGCCCACTCAAAAAGCAGTCCGATAGCGTCTTTACAAACTACGACGACCTCTATCAACCATAGTATTGTCCCTAACTTGCGTGTGGGATTCCGTAGGAGCAGAGCCGAGACCTACTACAATGCTTGTATAAAAATCACGTGGTCAAAGATCTAGCTTTTGAAATTATTTCACCTTAACTCTGCCATGGTAGCGTCACCATGCTAAAGAGCTCTCATGCCTGTTGGCAATCGTCAGGAACTTCAAGGCCGTATTTCGTCAGGCTATTGAAGAACATGTAGGTTGTCTCGCTACAACAACCGAGACTCATACGTTAGATACATAATGTACTATTAACACTCCTTCCCTATTTGTGAGAGTAAACTAAACGACGCACCTTTTCTCTCTTGTGCATCACATTCCATGACCCTAATATCGTCATTACATACACCCACACATGCAAACCCTCCAAAGAACCCGCATTCAGCAATGCTGTTCGGACATATATTCCCGCCCGGTAAACCATAATGTCGACTGAATAGTCCTCAATTCCCTCGCTAAGGCTAAAATGTGCTCTCTTTTTTTGTATCTACCAGGTTGAGTTTTTCGGGTCGACTGTTCATACATAGTAAAAGAGGTAGGGAAAGGAGGAAGGGTATTAGAAGGGAGGGGAAATTTTACTAGAAGGAGAGGGAATAGGAAGAGGTAATAATTTACTCTTAGTGTGCTCTCAGAATTATATGTCTAGAAAGCATGGGCATATTAGTAGTACGATCAGCCTCTTGTATATTCTAAACTTTAGTGGTATTTCCGAACCTTACATTATACTTTGTACCAAATTTGAGAGTTATGATCATTAGGTAAGATTCCAACATAGATGATTGTAATTAGGCTTTGAGGTTAGTGTGTATTTACAAGCTATAAATCAGATACCGAAATTAAGTAGGCTATTTGAATCAAGTTAGTTACTCGAATATTTTCAAATACAGTTACCTAGACTGAGTAGGTTACCCAACTGATGATTGAAGGAATTGAGACAGATAGATATTGTTTTAGCTCTTCAACAATTCTATGATTAACATTACTATCTCATAAAACCCACTCGTTTATGCTTTTTGATTATAGCCTTCGCCCCCTTCAATCCACTATCATCATCTTTTCCCAGTGACGCTTTACGAAGTGGCAGGTGTAACATTAGTAGTTGTAACACTAGCACATGTTGCTCCAGTTGTATCGACAGTCAATCTATCAACTAATTAGCATGCTGTTTCTCCTGAGAGCAAGAGCAAGAGTCGCGAGGCATGCTCTCAGAGTTGCGAGGCAGTGTTTCAACGCCACGAAAATAAAAAATATGTTACTTACTCGGCAGCACTATTATGTCCACTCTGGCACGCAGTTCCGGAAGTCAATTGGTTGTTCACAAGGGTAACCGGTGCGAAATCAGCACCAGCGCAGTCCTGAGCGAGGAAATCGGTGCCGTTGAAACCGATGCAAGCTTGGACGGGAGCAACGAGATCAGGGCGGAAATCGGCTGTGAAAGTTCGTTGAACGAGAAGCACATTTTGACCGCCTACTGTTGTTGGGGTTACTTGGCGATCGGCTGCAGTGTTTACACAGGCTGCATCGACGATTTCGCCTGAGAGGGTGTTAGTGGTAGGTTTCTTTAACTGGTGGATTTGGACATACCATTATTTCTGAAGGTCAAACACTCGTTGCCTGCAATACCACCGACCTCTTTCATGACGATCGTGGAGCCCGAGGCTGCAGAAGTCGCCCCTGTTGCGGCAGCTGCAGCGGCTGAGGTCTTTGAGCCCTTTTTGGCTACTGGGGTAGCGGAGACGGAGGCGTAAGTTGCGAACGACGCAAAGAGGATGGTTGAGAACTTCATTTTGAGGTCTGAGTAAAGACTGGTAGTTGGAAGGTAGCGATTGAATAGAAGAAGTCAAGGACTAGGTGAATCAAAAGTAAATGAGTGTTTTGAAGTGAAAATGAAAGCACCAGGCCTATACAAAAATGAAGTGAGTAAAGGAGAAGAAGTTATTGTAGGCGGCGGCGAAGTCATCTTTAAAGAAGCTTCTAGTCCTTCGTATAACAGACAATGGAAGCGCTAGGACGTCGGCTGACCCTTGAGCAGATCATACAGGCTCTAATGAGGGAGAAATCATAGGATCTGAAGTGTAACGTCGATCATAGTGGATCTGACAGAAGGATGATATAATCCTCAAGAATACGATACAGCGCCTGTTTCGCATATCAGGAAATTGGAGATTGGTGATGCGCCGCCTCCGGATATTGAGAAAATGCTTAGCGAGGATTTTCAATACGAAGAGAACTCATACCTCACAGTCGTAAATGTACGGGGTAATTAAGTAGTTAGTCTTATTCTCTGTTAATTCTCATGGCATCATTGTAATAATATGGGATCCTAGCCCATCGCAAAAAAGAAAAAGAAGAAAAGTCGGCAATTCATCTGAAGTTTTGGGTTTCCTGGGGATGAGATGAAAGAGTCGCTTAAAGTTGTGAGGCTAGCGTGCCCGCACCCAAAGAATTATCCCTGAGACCCCACGAACTTCGGATGAATCCATGTAGCGATCACAACCTTGAAACCCGGGTAAGAGGCTGTGATGAGACCGCTTCCAGTGTTGAGACGTCTGAACATGCTTAGCGTGTGTGCGTTCAAGGTGATTGGTGCAAATTCTCGGTCCATAGCGCATATGCATCCGAGAACTCGTATGTTCTGAAAACTTCGATACTTCGAAAGCCTGGGTCGGCTGTTCTTACTTGTAAAAGGATTTGCCAAGATGAGCGACTTGGTTAAGCTACCTTTAATGTCAATGCCCTCCTGCTTGACAAATGTTTTAGCAGTTAGATACTGTTGGAATCAAGAGCCTCAATTTCAAAACGTACATAATTCGACATACAGTACGAATTGGTTATAAGAGGTAATTTGATTGGGACAAGTGAGCCAAGTGAGTTACTCAAATCCATCTTTTATGTCTGAATTGGTAGATAACTATTCAAAGTGATCTCTCATAAACCAATTCGTACGATAGTACCGTACAACTTGCTTTACAAGAAATTTATTTGATCAGAGCTATATTATCTCCAATCAACCGAGGTTCTCATTCATAATCAACACAATATCGGGCTGTGAATGTGCAGAGTAAGTGGGAATCATATCTGACTATGTATAAAGATCCGCTGGAGCCTCACGTCTCTAGTCCGTCGTTGTTACCCACTGCGGCCATGCATGAATTGCTGCATAGAGCATAGACCTCTGTGTCGTAAACCAAAATAGTTTTGATGATGAATACAAGAACAAACAGAAAGAGAAACAAAAGCACGGAAGTGCATTGGTTTGTTGAAATACCTAAAGAAATATGGTGTCTATAGAAATTTGTGAAAGAGCCATGCTTTACTGGACCTTAAGAGGGGTGTAACAGGTCCGAAGCCGTAATCATGATGCTCCCAGAATCAGTCAACAGCAAACGAGCCCTTCAAGAATCTACAGCTGACTGGTTCCTCAAAATATTCTCCTTGATCGTAGACAGTTGTGTCTGCCCACAAGGAAAGCTAGCACTTCAATCTTAGCGCCTGGGATATTCACACGGTACCTTACCTCCTCCAACGTGGGTGCTAGGAGTCTGTGAAGTTGTTGCTGTAGCGCGGTGAGACGACACATAAAGACGAAGGACAAAAATTTTTCGAGATGAAGATCCAGCTTCAGTACAGCACATGCGTAGTACAGGTGGTAAACCCAGAAGAAAAGTCTGCTTCCTCATGCGCCCGCTGCTCCTAAACTTTCGAGGACGGTAAGCATGAATAGGGAGATGCCAATTGGTGGTACAAAAGCAACTCAGCTCATTCACGGAGAAGCAGCTGGCAATTGTTAATAAGTAGCCAATGGCAATTTGAAAGCGAAGATGGGGAGCAGTGATGGGAAAACAGTCTAGCCCTACACACATGCTGCTGGTGACTAGTGCTAGAAGTGTATGTGCCAAAACGGCAGCCTCAATTTCGTGAGCGAACTCCACCAATCTTTCTCTACCAACATCTTCCTTCCAACATCATTGTCGACGGCAATCTTCGTTTTGTTATTCTAACTGTTGCAATTGCAATCCAGTACCACTTGTCTAGGATCTTCGTTCCTGTATCTAATGCTATTGGGACGTGAAAGCTCGCTGCCGACGTCTCAAAATCCTGAGGACAATACATAATCATGTGCCAACGAGCTTCAACAAGCACGCACATTCAGCTCAACCTTCGCACCGTGGGTACCCCAAAAGATGAAATAGCAGTCTTTGAAACAAGGCCTTAACTCGCCGTCATGGTGCAGTCATTAGGTGCTTCTGACGTAGCAACCCTTATGTTCCTACCTTCTATGGAGCACAGGCAAGTGCTCTTCTTTACCGTTCGTTGAAAGGACCTAATCCAAACGCACCAGACAACCCATGACGTTTCCTACACAGGACTCGACGCAGACCCTTAACGTATGCAAGCACCCAAACATCGACTGTCATTCCACAAAAACTGCGACACCGACAAGAAGCACGCCAAACAAGTTGCAATAATGGAAAGACACATGCTCACCCCTAGGAGAAGCACGTTATATCTTGAAACCCTCAGCACTTAGAGCCCCTCCATACTGAATACCGACACCCCTACACCGAAGCAGCATCGCAACTGGCATCGGCACCAGACGCACAGCGGTTGTATATGCATAGCATAATGGTGCCGCGGACAAGATATCTGTGACCTCCGCCGCCTGCCACCTGCCGCCTGCTACCTGCCACCTGCTACCTGCCACCTGCCACCTGCATTATTCCAGTGGTCTATAAGCAGAGTGGGGTTGAACGACCGTGAGAATACCACTAGGCACTGGTATTTACCCAGCAGTGCAAAGGTTGATATTGCAGACCAGTCTAGTGACCAACTACAGGCCTTGAAGTATAAATGAAATCCAGAACTAGCTTTCTTGGAATTGATTTTTGTCTCTTTGTAACTTGCCAGAGCCTGTCTTCTTAGCAAAGGTTGACCTGCTTTGTGCACAACCAAATGCAAAGTCTAAGGAGTTAAGGAGATTCATTGTATCCTCTATATCTTGCTGGATATTTCATACAATGTAATCCACTAGGTACGGTCTATTTATACGCCAAGTCTTGTTTCTGGCAGCGAATAGCCTGCACATCGAGTCCTTGTTCCGACTTCGGATGAGACCCTTGGCCTGGCTGGAGTTTGTGCTACTTATCTGTTGTTCCCACGCGGAAATGTTTTCTTTTCGGCTGCAACACAAAGGCAGGCCTTGCTTTTTTCATATTTGGGGCTGGAGGCGAACAGTATGGGGCCTTGGATGAGCCAAGCACAGTGGATTATACAACTTGGTTATTGAAGTTTATATATCTCACAGAACGTCGTTCGTTGTATAGCTCCCATGCATATTGCGAGTTTCTCCGAGCCGAGAGACTGCTTCTGTGGCTTGCCCAATATGCAGAAGTGCAAAAACGACCCCCGCACCCCACGTCCCACGAAATGGCCTCGGAGCAGCCTTTTATCGAAGGAGGTGGAGGACTTGAGATCCTATCATTTTCCAGACCACATTTTCACAACAAATTCAAAGTAGATGCTAGTCGGCGTCGATGGACTGCATCGCAAGATGAGACCAGGGCCAAGAGTAGCTTGGAATTGAGTTTCCTTGAACGCGCCTGACATGTCAAGATGCCACAAGTTTGGTCACGGCATCGAAAGCGAGCGTTACAAAGCCACCTCACCTAACTGGGCTTCCGATGCACAGTTGTGATAGCTTTGTATCACCATACCCATGCCTTCAGCATATGATAGCCATTCCTACACAGAATGTTTGCTTCCACAGCAGCATACTCGGAGACGGCCATGATAGCGAAGATGCAGGTGAACAGAGCCTCGGTAGCCTTGAACTGCCATCCCAAATCTTTAGGGTTCTCGTGCCACTCGGAAAGGACCCCGACGCTACAGAGCAAAAGCTGCGCCGAGCTAGACGTCAAAAGGCGAGTGTTTAGCCCTGAAGCAGGTCTTGTGCTCCCACGCGATTCGGAAGATGCAAAGCTCAACTTGCTTGGTAGTTGGCCATTGGTTGAGGACGTTGCCCTGAACGCAGCATGGTGTGATCAGATCTTGATCTAGCGGTGGAGAATGGCGGCGGTCAAGAGAGAGTAGTGAGAAAGTAGGTAAGCAAAGATATGTGTGCAGAGCACCAGAGGGTAGTACCGTGGTGAAAACCGAATCCTGCGCACTTCTCAGCTCAGCCATCTGATGAAGTGCATAAGGGATAGGGATTCCCATAGGTATATATACCTACTCGCGAGGTATATTTAATGCATGAGAGGATCTGACTTTTCATAATTTCAGAACCGTCTCACTTTGGCTTTTATGAAAGACTAAAGTAAAGCCAAAGGCACAGACACACAGACACAACGCCCCACTTGCCTTATCGTATCGATTATCGCCGCTACTACGTTGGTTCATGCCTTTCATAGTTTCCACCTCACCTCCATCCAGAATTCACAACTTTTAAATTTTGTCTCCTGTCATACCAGCGTCACCTGTCAACAGCACACAGCCAAAGCTGTCCTCCACCTCTCTTGCGAAGCCTGTCTTTGTCTCAACTGACCTCAGATACGATCTCTTCTTTCAATTGAAGCTTGTCGAACTACCAGAACCACTGTACCTTTCGTACCTCCGTATCCAAGGCTATTTTGCTCGTCCGGTGGGAACTAGCAATTAGTTGATCCTCACGACCAGAGTTGAAGCCCACAAAGCTATTCACCTCTGCAGCAGCCTTGTTGATTGCTTCTTCAATCGCCATGAGTTCGTCACAAGTTACCCCTACCCGGCAGCGGGTTGTAGCTACTTCTCCTACCAAGCCGAGGACATCATCAGAGACCGATCCGTACGCAGCTGCCTCTGTATACTATGGCAGCACATCGCCCCATACCAATCGAAGACATTATCGCCACCGCACATTTTCTGCGAGCGTGAGTTGGCTCGAATGTCTCTCTCGCCCTTGCCTAAGCTGACATCATCCGATCGTAGAACCATGGCCCCAGCGACCTCATGGCAATCGAGAACTTTGGCTTGAAACAGCCGGTTCGAAGAGGTAGCCATGGTGAGTATTGCATGCTCAGTTTCATAAAGACACAAGCTAATTTGCTTTTCTATAGACGAAATCACCTTACTTGCGCGACGCTTTGTTATTCAGGTCGATGCCACACTTGAGAGCTTGGAGAAGCAGGAGGATACTGATGGTAACGCACAAATCACAATTGAAGATGATGGACCAAGAGTAAGAATCACTCTCGAACGTTCTTCTGATTCATACTAATATACGCCTCACTAGGTATTCTCACTGGGCACGGCAGCGTCGAACGGGTTCAATCGATTTGATGTTCGTGGCACATATATGCTCTCAAACCTTCTGCAAGAATTGTATCTTGCAAAGGAGCATGGCTTGAAGCAAATTGTGCTTGATGAGGCAAGATTGAATGAAAACCCCGTTAATCGATTGGCAAGACTCATCAAGGACTCGTTCTGGGAGGGATTGACCCGCCGAATCGACGGCTCGGTCATTGAAATTGCTGGCCGAGATCCCAAGGACTGGACTGATGACCCCCGTCCCAGAATCTACATCCCCAGAGGTGCTCCGGAGCAATTTGAATACTACACAAAGGTTGCTAAGGATCGTCCTGAAGTACGACTGGATGTCTGCTGGCTCCCAGAGAAGATTACACCTGAGGCAGTACGAGAAATGAATGCAAAGCCAGGACTCCTGGCAGTAGCTATGGAGAAGGTCATACATCCTGTCACCGGTGTCGAGGAGCTCAAGGGCCTGCCTTTTGTTGTGCCTGGTGGCCGTTTCAACGAGTTATACGGCTGGGATTCATACATGGAGTCTCTCGGACTGCTTGTCAATGACAAAGTTGACCTTGCCAAATCAATGGTGCTCAATTTCATTTTTTGTATTGAACATTACGGGAAGATCCTGAACGCAACGCGGTCGTACTATCTCTGCCGTTCTCAGCCACCATTCCTCACAGACATGGCGTTACGAGTGTACAACCGACTAGACAGAGGACCGGAGGCTGATGCTTTCCTTAGAACAGCAATTCTAGCTGCGATCAAAGAATACCATAGTGTATGGATGGCCGAACCACGTTTTGATCCCACTACTGGTCTCTCTCGTTATCGACCACAAGGTCTCGGTATTCCACCTGAGACGGAGGCTTCCCATTTTACACATTTGCTCGAACCTTACGCTAAGAAATATGGCGTGACCTTTGAAGGATTCGTGAAGGGTTATAACTCTGGAGAGATCAAGGAGCCTGAGCTGGATGATTATTTTCTCCACGACCGAGCTGTTAGAGAGTCTGGCCATGACACGTCTTACCGACTTGAGAAGGTGGCTGCTAACCTAGCCACGATCGACCTGAATTCTCTGCTATACAAATATGAGACGGACATTGCACGCACAATCCGGGGTACTTTCAATGACAAATTGGTCATCCCAGCTGAATTCTGTGTTGGTGATATGAAGCCTGGCGAAATTGTCACGTCAGCGATGTGGGATCGGCGTGCACGAACAAGAAAGCTGGCTATTGATAAATACCTGTGGAACGAGAAGAAGGGCATGTATTTCGACTACGATACAGTTAAGAAGGAGCAATGCTCTTATGAGTCTTGTACGACCTTTTGGTCGATGTGGTCTGGAGTCTGCTCCCCAAAGCAAGCAGCTAAACTCGTCGCTACCGCGATTCCGAAGCTCGAAGCCGATGGCGGTCTGTTGTCTGGCACAGAAGAATCCAGGGGTGTTGTTGGCTTGGACCGACCTAACCGACAATGGGACTATCCATACGGATGGGCTCCCCAGCAGATGCTTGCCTGGACCGGACTGCACCGCTATGGTTATCAAGAAGATGCCGAGAGACTCGCGTACAAGTGGTTGTTCATGATCACCAAGGCCTTCGTGGACTTTAACGGAGTTGTCGTTGAAAAATATGATGTTACTCGAGCCAAAGACCCCCACCGCGTTGATGCTGAGTACGGTAACCAAGGCCTGGACTTCAAAGGTGTTGCAAAGGAAGGGTAAGTTGTACCCTCACGGACTCATAAAACTATACTGACAGGGACAGATTTGGATGGGTAAATGCTTCATATGTGTACGGTCTGCAAATGGTCAATACCCGTATGAGACGAGCCCTTGGCACACTCACCGACTGGCCTGCATACTACCGGGCGACAGAGGCTAGCGAGGCCATTGAGGAGTAGCTGCAGAATCCCAGTTAGCGATTCATCCTAACTTCGTTCGTAGTTTTGTAAATAACCTCAGTTTGGATTTTAGTTACCCACGCTAACACAGTAATCCAGTCCTTTTATTCAGCCTAACGACTTTTTTCCACTTGTCAACCCTCGCTCTTTTTCTCTAGTTTCGCCTTTCCCGCATTCGATTCTCCGGCAGACTTCTTATGATTTGAACTACTTGAATCTGGTCAATACATGTTAGGACAGTTGTGGATTTCGTCTGAAGTAAGGTTCGATCAAGCATCATATGCTCTTCATTATTTGCTTGATACCCAGAGAGCGAGCTCTCGACTGTTGTTTGTTGCAGGTTTTCGCATCCACTTTCCTCAATTGTCGATCCTCAACCGGGTGGTGGCGTACAAGGGATTCATAGAGGTGCATGTACAAGTACAGATAGACAAAAAGAGCTGCAGCAATCGCTCTATGAGAAGATAGAGAGAGACTAGCTCACACAGGGAGCGAAAGATGGCTGATAATTTCATGAATAATATAAGCTTTACCTTACTCGATGTATTGGATTGTGGCTCCGAAGCATTACTCCGCATGTCGCAGCCTCTTTATAGCCGGCCGATTGCGGGAGCGATTATCGCAATCCACCAGATCCGGAGCACCACAGCCTTGTGTTCCTGTGCACTTGTAGGCCAATAATATTTTATGTTCCTCACGCCGGGCCGAGGCAACGACTTGGAACCTTGCAGGCGATCAGACGCGCCAATCCCGATTTAAACTCTCCATCTCACATGCCAACCACTTCCACGACAACGACGACACAAGTCAACACCTCAGCTCATTCTTTTTTTTTGCAGCCTTTTCACATGCGCACAGTCAGCATTGCGACGAGGCTGCCAATTAATCAATTAATCATCTGCGCCCTTCATCGTCTCTGTCCTATGAACATGGTGAGTTCCAGCAGTATTTGAGCACGAGGGCACCCAAAACGGTTTTGCACGTTTTGCACGTTTTGCCAATAACGAGGGGCATCCGCATTACTTCCCCTTCGTCATTATTGGAAAAATATCTGGGGAAGAATGGTCGCCAACACAGCCAATCGCGGCAATGCTTCAGCCCTCGTCTCTGCTACCGTGATACCCTGCAATCCCCTTGGGCCGAAGGAAAGTGTCATGTTTTTGCACTTTCGCTGACTTGGGATTGGCCTGTAGCCTCGCCCCCCCATGAGACCACTGCTCCTCGATGTCCGAGGATCATCGAAGCTGCTCTCCAAGCCTTCTGTGTGCCCGCTAGACCGGCTCGAGGCCATAAGCGGATGGCCCATGACTACTGACTTATAACTCTCTACCTTCTCTTTTGCTTGTGATTTGTATTTATTTTCTCTCCCCCCGCTGACATCAAGTAGTCCTGACTTGAATATAACATCATACATCTTCCTTTGTCAAGTGCATAGGAAGCGATACTACTCAATACCTTGTACACAACTCACTCTCCACTCTACCACACATCATGGCTGCCAACAACATGTCCAATCCCGCTGTGGACCCAAACACAGAGGAGCAACTTTTCCTCGACGAAGTGGCAGCTGTCAAGCAATGGTGGAGTGACTCTCGCTGGAGATACACCAAGAGACCTTTCACTGCCGAGCAAATTGTTTCAAAGAGGGGCAACTTGAAGATTGAGTATCCTAGCAACACACAAGCAAAAAAGCTATGGAAGATATTGGAAGGCAGATTCCAAGTAAATACCCACCCAAAGTATATAATTCTGTTGCAGATACTAACAAGTGTGACAACCAGGCGGGAGATGCCAGTTACACCTATGGTTGCTTGGAACCTACAATGTTGACTCAGATGGCTAAATACCTTGATACTGTCTACGTCTCCGGTTGGCAATCGTCATCTACTGCCTCTGCATCCGATGAGCCCGGTCCAGATCTAGCAGATTACCCATACGTGAGCCCCAAAATACTTCTGCAATCTTTGTATTGCTACTTACTGACTCATCGCAGACAACCGTCCCAAACAAAGTCGCCCATCTTTTCATGGCTCAGCTCTTCCATGACCGGAAGCAACGAGAGGAGCGTATTAGCACAAAATCGAAAGCAGACCGTAGCAAGCTTGCAAACGTCGATTACCTCCGACCCATTATTGCCGATGCGGACACTGGACATGGAGGTCTTACTGCTGTCATGAAGCTGACCAAGTTGTTCATCGAGAAGGGTGCTGCTGGTATTCATATTGAGGATCAGGCTCCTGGAACGAAGAAGTGTGGACATATGGCTGGAAAAGTCTTGGTACCGATCAGTGAACACATCAATCGTCTGGTTGCTATCCGAGCACAGGCTGATATCATGGGTAAGATAGAGTAAAATGTTTCTACACTGGGTTACTTGCTTAACTTCACCAGGATCTAATCTTCTTGCAATTGCACGAACTGACGCCGAAGCGGCAACTCTCATTACCACCACCATTGACCCCCGCGATCATGCTTACATCCTCGGCTCCACGAACCCTACTCTGCAGCCTCTCAACGACCTGATGATTGCAGCTGAGCAAGCTGGCAAGACTGGCCCTGAACTACAAGCTATTGAAGATGCCTGGACCGCACAAGCTGGGCTGAAGCTTTTCAACGAGGCCGTGATTGACACTATTAATTCCGGCGTTCATGTTAACAAGAAAGAGCTCGTCGCTAAATTTCTCCAAGCCGTCAAAGGCAAGAGTAATTCTGAGGCGAGAGCTATTGCGAAGGGCATCACAGGTGTAGAAATCCCATTTAATTGGGACAGCCCAAGAACGAGAGAGGGTTACTACAGAATCAAGGGAGGATGTGCTTGTGCGATCAACAGAGCCATTGCGTATGCTCCATACGCCGATGCCATCTGGATGGAGAGCAAGCTACCAGATTACGCACAGGCCGAGGAGTTCGCCAAAGGTGTACACGCTGTCTGGCCCGAGCAAAAGTAAGTGGCCTTCCTGCGCTGCACTGATATTCATGCTAATGAGAAATAGGCTCGCTTATAACCTCTCTCCTTCCTTCAACTGGAAAACTGCCATGCCTCGCGCTGAGCAAGAGACCTACATTCAGCGTCTGTCCAAGCTCGGATACTGCTGGCAATTTATCACTCTTGCCGGTCTCCATACAACAGCTCTCATCTCTGACCAGTTCGCTAAGGCCTACAGTAAGCAGGGAATGCGTGCTTATGGCGAGCTGGTTCAGGAACCCGAAATGGATGGTGGTGTTGATGTAGTAAAGCATCAGAAATGGTCAGGTGCTAACTACGCAGATGAGCTATTGAAGATGGTCCAGGGTGGTGTTAGTAGCACAAGTGCTATGGGCAAAGGTGTTACCGAGGATCAATTTCACTGATTGTCGGTTGAAGGGAGTGAGTGGTTGAGAAAACGTGGGAAATAGGTACGTTGGTATGAAGTAGAGGTATATAAGATGACTGCGTGTACTGTATGCATTTGAATAGGGCATAATCGGAGCTTTCTTTGGTGTCTTTTATTCTTCTATTTAGTACGAAAGTACCTGCTTGTATCTTCATCCACTATTATATGGAAAAGCGCTTTCGTACCTACTTGTACTGTCGTGCTGTGATGCAGTGGAGACCTATAAGTGAAGAGGGGCACCGTCCTATTCTGGTCTGGGCTGGTGGGCTAGGGCCCTAGGCACTGGCTGGACGACTCGGTACAGTCCAGTCCACCCCGCTAAAGTGGGCCAGCAGGACAGCCCAACAAGGAGTCGATGATCCGCGCGAGCCATTAGCCCCCCCAGAGCCGAGTCCCTCATTCATTACGTTACCCGTTACCTATACGGAGTCTCATTCATTCACTACCTACCTCTCCCTCTCTCACGAATCACCTCTCCTCCGCTGCGCTCAACGGGGATGATTCAATGGGCCACTCCATCTCGTCCCCTTCTTTTTCCTTTATTTCTTCTTCATCCACTCTTTGTCATTCCACAACTGCATTGTTACCATTGTTGCTGTCGCTAATTGTAGCCCTTGATACCAACGAAGATGGTTGTCTTTGTCGATCTAGAAGATGAAAGCCCCGAGCCCCCAGATATTGGTCGCATGGGAATTAATGCACAACAACAGCTTTGGCCCCAACAGAGTAATAATCCAAGAGGGGGTGGTCATGGAGACTGGAGGGATTTCCATGACGGGGGTTCTGGCACGGGCAGTCCCAACAAATTGAGAGACAGGACCATCATTGACGAGAGAATCAACCCTAACAAGACTGCTATGACTGAGGCTCTAGGGTGCTATCCGTATGTAACTACTCTTTCCCTCCCTTCAAACACGTCTCATAGCATCTGTCATACTGCGCGACATACAGCTAACTTCCTCTCAACCAGAATCATAGCCTCTCTCTCCTCACACCTCGACCTCAACGACCTCGACTCTCTCTCTCTCACCTGCCGTCAGGCTCGCGCCAACCTCCTCCAATACCGCTCGCACCTCATCGTCGGCACGCTGCACTGTGAAAACGAAGATGTGGAGCCAGACCCAGAGCATACCTTCCGGTATCGGGCCAGGGCAACGGATTATTATTTTGTGGAGCAGGGCAGAGACGTTAGAGACGTGGGTAAAGTCGGTACTTGTGCTAGGGATATGGTGAATGAGTGTAGGAGGTGCGAGAAGGTTGTTTGTCGGGTGAGTCGATGAGTTTTGTTCCTTCAATTGAGTTATGGGAGCTACCAGGAACTAGGTGCTAATGGGTTGGGCTTTAGAACTGTGCGATTAAACCTCCCGCACCGATCCTTCTCAAACATCGTCATCGTCGAATCTGCACTGCTTGCTCTCGTGCCCCGCTCACTGTCCTCGCTTCTGCCACCTCCACACCTCTTCTCCAACAGGCGCTTTGCGCTTGTCCTACGGGCGTGTACCTTTGCCAACCCTGTGGTCGGTCGCTTCGTTCATCAGACGCAGAATACGAATCAGTTTGGAAATGGAGAATAAGATACCTGCCGTCGCTTGGTGGACTGGGTGTAGGCATTGGCGAAGGGAATAGAGGAGTGCCCTGTGAGCGAGGTGCAGAGTGCCTAGCTGTACGCGAAGTAGAGAAGGAAGTTGATTGCGATGCCGAGGATGCGCGGGACGCTTACTCACCCTCTCCCTCCGGCTCGAATGTTAGTACACCTGTTTCGAGTCCTCCCAGAGGTGGAGCCGGATTTGGCAGCATGGGACCTGGGTATTTGAGACATGAAATTGAGGGCATTGGTGGCGTCGTGAAGAAAAAATTGGTCACGATGGAGAAAGTTGGTGCTTGCGTTCCTGAGTGGGGAGAGGAGAAGGATCAGGGACGCGTTTTGGTTAGGGAACAGGAAGGAAGAGTGAGGAGTTGGTGTGGCTGGTGTTATAGGATCATTCCTAGTAAGAAGGACTTGGCTGAGTTGAACGAGTGAACACATATGAATGTCTTGTTGCATAAAGGGAAACAAGCATTTGCTTCCTGGAGTCGGTGCATAATGAATGAATAGGACTTTCGTAGTGGACCATTGTGGACTGTAACGAAGAAATGAGTATACAACTGCCTAGATGGGCGAAATGAAAATCGAAATGAGATACAGAGTTTGAACGAACAAAATCATGGATTTTAAGCCCTCGATGACATTTGGACTAAATATGAGTTGGAATAATCAAGATTAACTGTCTTGGGCTCTTGCTCAATCTGTGATTATATTTGGGGAAGCAGTAAGACAACCATCTTGTCCTCTGTATGGCAAATTTGAAAGTCCAATGCAAGATGAAAACAGCGCTTTCATAACATCATATAGGTATGCTTAGTAGGGGTATCATCGCAATGTAATCACTTACGACTGAGTAGCCAACAACCCCTCCTCCTCTTCTTCCTGTCGTCGGCTCCTCTTCGCACCGCCCCTCCATGGCCACACTTTCTTAATTGCACTCTCTATCCTATCAGACTGATAAACCGCATGACACAACATACCCGCTGCAAACCCCACAGCATCATTCTTAAAAGCCAATAAGCCACCAATAGTCATAAACATCACCATCCACCTCTCCCTCCTCTCCTCATCACTCAATGTTCTATGCTGTTTCAAAGAATTTACCCCCGTTAACGAGTTCCCATTTCCTGAGCCACTACTATCTCCTTCGGATGGAGCCGAGACTTCCCAGAGATCTCGTGCCCCGTAGTTGAGGCTCTCGCCTACTTTTGCTAGCTCCAAACCTGCTGCTAAGACCATTATCCCTAGGAGACTTCGAGGGTATTCGCGTAGCAATCCTACTAAGGTCTCGCCGAATAGAAGGCCTAAAAGGACTTTGAATATCCCGAGCAGGATTATGGAAGCGCCGCTACGAGCACCGAAGCGATACTGAGCTGCTAGTCCTCCGGATCCGTGACATACGGGCATAGCACCGAACCAACCGCCGACTAGATTCATGAGTGCAACACTGATGCCCATGGCGGTTACGCTTGGAGCTGGTAGATGTGGGAGTAGATCTGAGGCAAGGTAGGAGACTGCTATTATAGAATTTAGAGTTGTTAATGGGATTTGTCCAAGTCCGGCATCTAGGGCTCCTATTCTAAAGTCTTGCCAATCTGGGATGTGGATTGAAGGGTGGAAAAGTTTGAAGCTGGGAAAGTGGTGAGTTCCTGCTGTTATTAGGGCGATGATGAGACCAAGAAGGAAGATTATCAGGGCATAGGGGACTCGTGGTAAGCGGATTGTGAGGAGCAGGAAGATGAAGGCGAATAAGGCCCAGAGGAGGTTGTCCCCTGCTGATGGCGTGATCCAGCCGAGTGGTTGCAGGAGAGTGCTTCCGGCGGAAATGACAAGTGAAAGACCTGCTCCTACTTGGATTCCTTTTACGACCGGCGTAGGAATCACGTGGGTGAACCATCGGAGAAGGCCTGTGATGCTGAAGATCATTACAACTCCGGCGACTGTGAAACCCGCGGAGATGGTTTCCTCGATGGAGAACTTTCGGGATATGGCTACTGCCGCGATTGCCTATGAATTTTGTTAGTTTATTTAACTTGCTGAAATGAATTGAGATGGAGAATGAAGACCTTCATGGGTTGTACTGGTAGAGGAATTCCAAAGACTACGCCGGTTAGGATGTTGAAGAGGCCGGAGAAGACGAGGGTCGTTGAGAGGGAGATGGAGTTATTGACTGCGAGGGCTATCATTAGAGGCAATAATGTTCCTAAGTCTCCTAGTGATCCAGAGATCTCTGAAAGGGGAGAGTTGCGGAGAGTTGAGACATTGTTAGCGTGGAAGCGCCTGATGTTCGTGAAGTGGGCCATAGTGATAGAGACTCTAGTGTAGCATCGATCCAGCGAGAGCGCAAATTAGAAACCCATTGAGGGAGTCAAGAGTTAAGAGTCTAGAAGTTAGGTCTAAAGGGAGATGCAAGAGGAAAACAATAAAAGGCAAAGCAGGAAGTCAAGCGCTTGATATAAATGGTGTTGTTGCACAGGTCACTGTCGAGGTCAGATGCTCTCGCTTACTGTACAATGTTGGAGGACTCGTCATTTTCGCAGTCTCGCTTAGGTAGACACAAGGGTACCAGGTGGGGGGGTTTTTTTGAACGCCGGCTAAACGCGCTTTCGCGTTATATGTAATTTATCACATCACGTCCACGTCGCGTAAATCCCAACCTCTTAGTATACCACTCTACGGAGCTTCAATATTTCCATACACCAACTTCATCATCACTTTCTCTCCCAAGAACCATGAACATTCTTCCCGTCAATCACCTATAATTCTTCACATCCATACAAGCATTGTACCATATATAACTACAATGTCTTCTACACGAGCATCCTCGCCGGCGAGCGAAGCCTCTCCCACTTCGCCGTCTCAATTGACCCCCAATTCAAAAGTTAAGGCTTTGCTCGCACAATTCGACGACTCGGATGACGAGAGTGTTTCGGGATCCGCAAGAGCCAGATTGGCCACGAAAATTACAACTAAGAAGAGCCCTTCGAAATCCCGGAGTCCGCGTCGAACTTCGCCAACAGTAGACGCGAATAAGGATGTATCAATGGCTGAGAATGAGGATGATGAAGACGAGGAGGAAGAGGAAATAGTTCGACCCAAGGGAAGATTAGCATCGCGTATGCAGGCAGCAATGGAGAGCTCAGAGGAGGAACCGGTTGCAGTTACTGCTCGCGAACGCGTCAAGAAGATGCTCACCACGAAGTCAAAATCACCCGAGCCAGCGTCCAATGCAGAGAGCAGCAAGAGTGAGGACAATGACTCGCCCGTAGTATCACGGAAACGAAAAGTAAGAGTACCGCGTCGTAGTACACCCACTCCTACATCTCCTCGAGAACAAAGTGCTTCGCCAGGTCTTTTTGTTTCGCCTGCGGCCCCCAGATCCGCTACTCCTGCAACCAACGAGTCCGATTCAGATAATTTGCCTGTAGACATTACATCGACTGATCGATTCAAAGCGCTCGTTGCAAAGAAACGCCAGGAGCGACTTGAGAAGGAAGCAGAGCTGAAGCGGGAGAAAGCAAAGAAAGCAGCTGAACGCAAGAAGGTAGAGGCCACACTGGAGGAGGAAGATGAAGACGACTTCAGCGACGATGTTGAACGGCGACTTACACAATCACAAAGGCCTACCCGCAGAGCGGGAAAGAAGGCCTTGGAGGAGATGCACAGAGAGACACAGCGATTAAGTCGAAATATGCAATTAGCCCACCAGGCGAAAACGAAAAAGAAGGTCACCAAAGCCAGTTTATTTGCCAAATTCAACTACAAACCCGCTGGGTTTTTGGAAGAAGAGCCTGCAACATCTAGCTCACCCGTCCGCCCCTCGGATCTTGAAATGCGGGATACACCGCCAACTTCCCCCTTGTCCCACGGAAGCCCTCTAGAGAAACCCGTGGGCACTTTCGATACTGCAATGGCAATTGACGAGCCCGAACAGCAGTCAGGAGATGAGTTGCCGAGCCTTGAGCATGCTTTGACCCAGATGCGTTCAGCACCAAAGGTCGACAAAGGCAAAGGAAAAGCAATTGAGGAGCCAGTAGCACCAGAGCCGCTAGAACAGAAACCTTTACTCACCAATAAGCCAAAAAAGTTCCAGCTATCGAAGGCTTCTGACAGGACTATGTCGTTATTAGACGATTCCGACAGCGATCTTGAAATCGTGGACTCAAAAACACCACGCAAGACGAAAATGGACGCCATATTCGACAGTATTCCAGCTAAGAAAAACATTGAAGCCAGTTCCATCTATGCACTACGTATGCTCGCTCATCTCACGTCTCCTGGAAAGGAAAATCCTCGGGGTAAAAATACAAAATCTTCAATGACAACTGCCCAGCTTCAAATGTCTCTCCAACAACGTGCTAGACAGCAGGCCACACGCGAAAGGGAAGAGCGTTTACAGGCTCTCAGAGACAAAGGTATTATTGTACAGACTGCTGAGGAGAGGCAGAAAGAGTTGGCTGAGGTGGAGGATCTCATTTCCAAAGCTCGACGTGAGGCAGAGGAGATTATGAAGAGAGAAAAGGCAGCTGCGAAAAGGGAACGTAAGGCAAATGGCGAGGTCGATCCTCTGGGCGATAGCAGTGATGATGAGGATTGGCAAGAAGAAAAAGAGAATCCTGCCGAGCAGTTGTCTGGATCTGGCTCGGGCTCTGAGGACGAAGAAGAGGAAGGTTTTGAAGAGGGCAGCGATGAGGAAGACGAAGAGGAGGATGAAATGGCTCTCGATGACGAAGAGAATGCTCAGCCCAATGCAGCGAATGCGATGATAGATAACGAGGCCGACGAGAGTGACGTGGATAAAGCTGCTGAGGAGGAAGCTGGTCTCTCTGTTAACGATGAGACGGCCGAAGGTGACAATGCGGAAGATGAAGATGAGTCGCTTCCACTGAACGCCAAAACTCGGAGGCAAAGGAAGTCAAATGTTATCTCTGACGATGAGGATGAAGAGGATGAAAAGAACCCCACACCTACAGCCCATCTTACAAAGACTCCTTCTCAGTTCAAGTCGCCCATGCAACCCCGTACAATTTCACCAATTGCCCCAAATTCAGTTCTTCGCTCAGCTACAAAGACTTTCATACCAGGCCTAACAGTAGCCGGCCCAGCAGGATTGGGTCTGACCCAAATATTTCAGGGAACGATGGACGATAGCCAAATGGAACCCTCAGCGACAGAAGCCAGTTCGAATTATCCGCAGATGGAGGCCAAAGAGGATAGATTGGCCTTTTTGAGAGGACTTCCACCACCATCGCTTCCTCCTTTTCAGCCAACTATGGAAGAGGATACCCAGGAGGATATAATTATGGACAGTCCTGCCCGAATGAGCCGGATTCCAGAATCTCAGCCAAGTGAAACACAGACGGGGACACAAGCGATTCGATTGGACTTTTCTCAATCACAGATTCATGGTTTCGACAGTCTGGTGGATCCATTCGCAACTCAATATTCCGAGTTTCCTGAAGCCACTCAAGACGGTGGCTTTGCACATAGAACTCCTATTAGAGGGCGATTCATTGAACCTCCTCCCTCGACCGTGGACACTGTTATCCTCGAGCCCACTGCTGTGCCAGAGAAGTTGGAAGAGACACCTGTTGTCAAGAAGAAGGGCAAGCTTCGTCAGCGAGCGCGAGCCATAGCTTTCTCAGACGAGGAAGATGCAGGAATGGATGCGGACGAGGATGAACTTGAGATTTCCGCAGACGCATTCGATGTCATGCGTAAAGCCTCAAAGAAAAGGGAGGTCGTTGTTGATGACTTCGATAGAAAGAAGAGCAAGGCAAAGGAAATGGTCAATGAGCAGGCTGAGGAGTCGGAGGACGAATATGCTGGATTGGGTGGTGCAAGTGACGACGAAAGTGGTGGTGAAGAAGACGAATATGTGAAAGCTATGATTGACGACGCAGCCGGCAAGGATGTCGACGAGAGCAAGCTTGCTGCATTTTATGCGTAAGTTACATATTTCATGCCGTTTTTATTAATACTAACATAGAATAGCGATCGTGAGCGTGCAAACGACGAAAAGCAAGTGGAAAAGCTTTACAACGACATCACCAGAGGCATGCTGCGCCGAAAGCGTGGTGCAGACTACGACTTATCCGATTCTGATGATGACGGTGAAGCAAAGAGACGTATGAAACGCAAAGAATTTGCGAGAATGCGAAAAGCTCTGCTCGCCGATGAACGCATTGGAAAGATTGCCGAGAATCCAAAGAGACAAGCTTTCCTTCGTGCCATCGAAGATCATGAGAGCGAGGATGAAATGGACTTCTTGGATGACTTTGCAGAGCAAACAGAGGCAACGGACTCCCAGTCACAGTCCCAAGTTGGAGAATCACAACAACAGGTCATTCCTGATAGTCAGCCTCATACCAGCATGGGACCACCCAAGCGCAAGCGTTCTGAGGACTCATATACCGAGAACAGACCAGCACCCCATCTCCGCCGGACACAGGCTTCCAAGAAGCCTTCAAATATTTCTGAAATCAGGGAGTCGCTCTCTAGTCTGATCGAAGAACCTAATGCCATGGTTGTGGACGAGGAATCTGGTTCTGACGAGGACGAGGAGCTCGAGATTGAAGAAAACGTTGGAGAGCCGAACAGAGAAAGGGAGAAAGAAAATCGTGACCCATTTGCTCTCCGGAGAACTAAGGTGGCAGTGGTTGACCGCATTGCAGTCAAGCGAGCCTCCTCAAATGCAGCATCAGGAAACACCCGCCTTGCATTCGCTGTCTCGTCATCTGCTCCCGGCTTCAAAGTTCCAGCTTTGTTGAGAAGGGCTACCACCAACAGCAGTATTGCCTCCTCAACAACCTCGAGTGTCAGCGGTAGCACAGCATCAGCTACCGAGAGGATGGCCGGTGGATCTGGCAGCGACATTAAACGAGGTGGTGGTAAGAACAGTGGTGTTAATTACTTCGCACGAGAGACCGAAAGGAAGGCCAAGCTTATCAAGACGGAGAAGAAGAGGGAACAGAAACTTTTCAAGGGCGCTGAGATGAGGAGCAAGGTTGTTGGGGGCTTGTTTGGTGGAGGCAAGTTTGAGTGAGTGGTTTAAAGACGCTTATATAGCGATGATTTGTGTTGAGCGTGGCGTTCGGTGTCGTGGACGCATGGTAGGTGTACTTGGAGTCTTGAGGAAAGATGGTTTATTGTTTGGGCATTTTAATGAGTGAAAGATTTGGTTACTGTGTTTAAAGATTCCAACTCTTTAAGAACTTCATCATTTGAAGACAATGCAAGACATGATAAGAAAAGATTTCATTTGACCCAATCCAATTAGATCAAAAACTGTACAAGTTTCTTACAGGTTGTTTTCTTCCTAAGTTCCTACTTACTGCTCTCAGGGACTTCTAGTGCTCTAGCATTAGATGTGGCGTCGACGAATGCACATAAATACGTAAGCCACTCATTCTGTTCTATCGGTGTATTTCACTACGTTTGAGCATCTTAAGATCTGTTTTGACAAAATTGAGAGTATTTCATTTTATTGTACAACAAGAATTGTACAGTTTTGAAAATTGACTATGATGATACAGGCATTTACAATGTTCGTCCCATTCTCCAGTACTTATCCCATACAATAATTTACCATGAATAATACTGTCTCTGAGCAGTAATCGGTCTATTTGGTAGTTGTACCCAGACTTTGCGCTTAGCTTCCTTAGCCACTCGCTCTTCATGAAGTCTGATTCGAGTGGCTTCTTCTTTCAGCACCACAGTCAATTCTTTCACATTGTTAGCAACGAATCCTCTGGATTTGAGGGTGTTTTCTTACTTGTCGTGGGGTTCTTCATCATGTGTACGTTTCCTCTTGCCCTGTAATCTGGAGTGACACCATATGCATCTCTACCACACCATGCCTGCTCAACCCATACCGTTGTTGGGTCCGTCACCTTCACACGCTTTCCATCCTTTGTCTGAATAATTACTGGGTCGCTCTTCTTACCCTCAGCAGCTCCTAATCCCATACCCCTCCGGACAATAGCCTCATTCATAGCATGCTGTAAGTGTTCCCTAACATCCTTCGCAGCCTTCTTCTTGGAGAACCTCATTTGGATAAGCGCATCTGCCACCGTCTTGCCTGTGATTTGTTTTGCCAGTGGAACTAGCTTCTTCACAGACGTCTGGAAAGCGTGACTTTGGGAAACCAACTGCCTCTCTTGTCTTTTGATCAACTGGGCCTTCGTCAGTCGGCCCCCTTTACGAATCTCCCGAATCACCATCTTCCTCTCCCATCGTTTTCGGTTTTCTGGGTCCGGATCTAAAGCTGATGCCATGTTGTCCGGATTCCGCACAGGTCTTCGTCGCTTCTGGCCGCCCGAGAGGGTTTCTACGGGCTTTGGTCCTGCAAGCTCTTCATCTTCGAAAATAGATGAGGACGATAGATCACCGCGAGTAAGGGCTTTGGGGGGTGCTGGTTTGCGCTTGAGATACTCCTCGGTCAATGGATTCACCTGTGGTCGAGGACTGGTATCTAAATCCTTCTTCTTTCCCCATCCGAAGATAGTTCGTCGTTGGACGCATGGGACTAGGAACGAGAGAGGCGTTTGGGAGGCTGTGAACGAGGCAGCTGTCAGGCTCAATTAGTCATTAAATCAATTTCAAAGCATTGCCAGTCCATACCTGACTTTACCAAGCGCCGCGATGGCAGATGGAGACTCATTGTGATTGATTCTACTCCTCCTCTGGGGTCTTGAAGGTCAACGCGAGTGTTTTTGACATTTTGGTCAGGAATCAAGGTCCGGGCGGTGTAAGGGCGCCGGCAGAATAATCGCGTCACACGAGAAGCTTCGTCCAGAGCTTCTCTGTATACAATAGCAACTTCTTACCCACCATTCACGACGAGTTCTAGTGCAATGGTCTTCGGACATCGTCGCATACATCTAACACCAAATAGATGACCCATACAATTCAGCAAATTTGTTAGGACAAGTACTGTCGACTGCCTAAATCATGGCTGAGAGCGCACCTGTTGGAGAAGATACTTGGCTGGCCTTGGTCGACGAAGCCAGCAGGAGCGCCAGTACCTTGGAGCGACGTGTTGGAGTGGTGGAGCTCTATAACTCTGCTTTAGCAGCGGAGCCATGGAGCACGAAGCTATGGTTAGCATACTGCGAATGGTTCTGGTCGCTTCATACGGACTGTCAAACATCAGATGCCGGATGGCCTGAGGAGGAGCAGCTTGTTGGACAAGAAATGTTCTCTTTGGAAGCAGCCCGTCAAATATGGCAACAGGGTGCTCAGGCAATTCAATGGCGTATGAATGATAGTCACGAAGTCTGGAACCGATGGATTTCTATCGAGTTGGAGGAACTCTCGAAAGCTCCTACTGAATACGATATTGAACGCGTACGAAAGATATTCGAGGCCCGGCTACAAATACCACATGCTACATGGGATGACACTTCGCAGATGTTTACCACCTCATTCATTTCCAAATATGACGAGGCTGCATATTTTTCCACGATGCAGAAGATGACGGAGCTAGCCAAAACTGCGAAGGAACTCTATGGCCATCGCGAAATGCATGAATTGAAACTTCAGCAGGCGACTGACGATGAGGCTCGAAAGACTGCGATGAAGGAATACCTAGATTGGGAGGACTTCAATACCCGAAAGAAGAACAAGAAAGGTGTGCATGAAAGCCCAGCAATTCTGTGTGTAGCACTATACGAGCGTGCACTATCGTCAGGTGGCCTTGGCTTAGACACGAGTATCTGGGAAGACTACATAACCTTTCTGTCTTTGGCCAAAGGTCTCAATTCCCAAATCGAGTTGCCAACAATTCTTTCAGTCGCTCAGCGAGCTACGACCCATTGTCCGTGGCATGGGCCACTGTGGACTCGATATTTACTGAGTGCGGAGACGGACGGTCTACAGTTTGCCGATATTGAGAAAATAAAGCATACCGCAACTAGTACTGGAAAGTTGGACCGTGATGGAATGGGCGGAGTACTTGACGTCTATGCAACTTGGTGTGGGTATTTAAGACGCCGTGCTGTTGACGAAGCTTCTGGAGATGAAGAAGCAGATATGGCTGAAATGGGTTTGCACGCAGCACTCGAAGACGTCCGGATTTGGGGTGAACGTTTGTACGGCAAAAAGGCATGGAAGGGTGACCCCTCCTTTCGAATTGAAAGAGTTCAGATTACCTACCTTACACATCGGGGATCAATTGAAGAAGCGCGCAACGTCTGGAATACGCTCACTAAAACACATTCAGACAGCTATGAGTTCTGGCAGCAGTATTATCTCTGGGAGATGACTGTGCGAAGCCCCGACGATGTTAAGCATGCACAATCATCCCTGGCCACAGCAGTCTTAGTCAAAGCCGCTCAGCGGAAGACTCTTGACTGGCCTGAAAAGATTTTAGAGGTCTACGTGCGACACTGTAATAATTATGAGGATGCTCAGACAACGAGAGGTGCTCTGGATACAACATACCGCACGAGTAAGAATATCGCTAAACGACGGCAGAAAGAGGCAGACGCGGCTGCAGCTTTGTACACTCAGCAGCAGCCTCAAGAAGTGGTTGAGAGCACAGACCAAGCAGAGACGTCCTCCACCACAGTTACCTCCAAGAGAAAGCGTAATTCGGCCTCTGAGGAAGCTGAAGGCACAACTCCAAAGAAGGTCAAAAATGAGCAGCCTACAGCTGACGAATCATCCTTGCAAGAACAACATCTGAAGCGAGATCGCGAAAACACCACTGTAATCGTTACCAATCTACCCGCTGAAGTCACGCAGACGAAAGTTAGACAATATTTCAAGGAATATGGCCATATCAATAGCCTAACAATCAAGACTGAAGCCGACAAATCTTCATCCACAGGCCTGATTGAATTCAGTTCTACTGATGACGTACAATCTGCCTTGCTTAGAGATGGAAAATACTTTGGAGAAAAACAGATTCATGTGGAAGCTGGTACTGGATTAACTCTTTATGTCACCAACTACCCCCCGACTGCTGACGAGGCATTCTTCAGAGAACTTTTCAAGGATTGCGGTGACATTTTTAGTATCAGATGGCCAAGTCTTAAATTCAATACTCAGCGGCGATTCTGCTACATCTCCTTTCGATCGCGTGATGCCGCTGCATCAGCCACTCGCCTCGATGGCAAATTGTTGGAGAATCGGTATAAGCTTCAAGCAAAATATTCGGATCCTGCTAGAAAGAAGCCACGCGAAGGCGCCACAGCTGAGGGCCGAGAAGTGCATGTGTCAGGCCTTGACACCAATACAACGGAAGACGAACTGAAGGAAGTCTTTTCAAAGTATGGCACAGTCTCAGGTGTCCGAATCTTGAGAAAGTTGGACGGTAGAAGCAAGGGTGCAGGTTTTGTTGACTTTGCGAAGAAAGAAGATGCCGAGAAGGCTTCCGAGGAACTGAACGGCGTCAAGTTCAAGACACAAATCATCAAGGCTGAACTTTCGAAAGCAGTCAATTTCAAGCCTACCGCAACGACCGGCAAGGGATCAACTGCTTCGCCAGCCCCGGATGCGGATGCGGATGGCGATTCGGCCATGTCACCGTCCCCTGCTCCGGATATGACTCACACCAACACGCATGTGTTACATGGACCATCTAAAGCTGAAATTGCAGGAAGAACCATTACTTTGATGAACATTCCGGATACCGTTAATGACGCACGCGTGCGAGCTTTGGTAGAACCTTATGGTCCTATTGTTAAGCTTTCGCTACGCTTGGATCACTCAGGCGCAGTCGTCGAATTTGCGGATGTTAAGGATGCAGGTCGTGCGGCGTTGGGACTGGAAAATCATGAAATTGTACCTGGGCGTAAGCTTCGGACCGGTAGTATGAAGGATCTATTCCAGCAAAAGGATGAGACACGGACAGATCGGATACAGGTTGGGCAAGGTAAAAAGGCATCGACCAGTTTCATGCAGCCTAGTGCTCCAGTCAGGAGACCTGGAGCTGGCGGGCGTGGGGGACTTGGTGCGAAGAAAGGGTTGGGATTTTCTGCTGCAAAGGCAGCTCCAAAGCCCGAACTTCCTAGCAGTTCCGCTGCTAATGGTAACGGTGAAGACATCAAGCCGAAAAGCAACGCGGACTTCAAAAAGATGTTCCTCAGTGGCGGAACGGAATAGGTAATCGAATTCCTCATCACAGGGCAAACTTTCTTTCTACGTATCGAATTTCGGGGAAGGCACAGATCTCGCTTAAATGAAGTCGGAATGGTTCAACATAACACCGAGTTGGGAAGCAATACATGCAACTAAGGTGGGATATAACTCTGTTTATCACAGTAGGATGCTCACTGTTCCACACAAGAATTTTGATGGCGGTGGGTCTTACTTTTCCTTCTACCTAGCAGTTAAAACGCCATCCCAATGAATATAAATTACCTACAAACCATTTCCAAAAGGACGTCCAGATTAAAGTCTTGACTATGCCAAAAATTACTGCTGATGTTTTCGCAGCGTCAAAACCAGAAACCAGACTTCGAAATTGGACCCCTAAACACAACTCAGGCAGCAATTAATAGAGCCCAAAATAAGACTCCTAACGTTAGATATCGTGACCTCGTCCAATCCCTGAACAAAACTTATTCCACAGTTAATAGAAAGGCTGGCGATCATGATTCTGGCTGGCGGATTGTCCTTGGCTACACTAGTTAGGAGATGGAGCTCAATGTGAAGACTTGCTTTGATGTGGCGCATAATAGTGTCAAGGTTAATTCTAGGGTTGAAAGCTCTGGTAGTGGTAATTATGGTATTGCTGAGTTTGATGACTACGGTGACTTTGAAATCGATAGTCCTGGCGGCTTCGTTGATCTTGGGCAGAATAACATTTACTTTGATTGAAAGCTTGGAGCTCTGCTCTGATTGCTTGCTCTAGTAGGTTTTGCGTTACCAATTCCTGAAGAAACTGGACTTGCTCGTCTAGCTCAATTTTGGCCCGTACGCACTTCTTTTCCTCAATGATCGCGATTGTGTTCTCTGCTAGAAGGCTGACCTTGCGCAGAGAGTCTACATCTGTCGGATTTTGTCTCATCCCCAACAAGCTTCTCCGCTGCACCTAGTTGGCTTAAGATTGCACAAGCTCGTTGATGATATTCGGCAATTGATTCATCTCCCCCTTACTTGAAGTGATCGATTTATTCTTGTATTTGAGATAAAGATAGTAATAAAGTCATCCATTTAGCTTTGAGTTGCTGACTCATAGTCCTCAAAGAAAGTTGCAAATCGGTAGTTGCTTGCAATCCATTCCTGGGAATAGTCGATGAACTTCAAGTCAACAATCTGGAAGAAGAGATCTGGAGAAATGGGATCAAATCCCGCCATCTTGAAGTCCCAACGAGCTCTCTTTAATAACAACTGTGCAGTCTGCCCATCCTGGCCATTGAAGAAACCTGCAATCTTCATCCTAAGTCGACTGATATCTGGTTGTGTCTTGTACGCTGCCATGTTTTTGTTGGTGAAGGGAGTGCTTCGCAGGATATTCTGAATTGTACGCAAGGATTTGTGACAGACCTTGGTAAATGAGTAAAATTGAGCGGAGGTATATCTTGAACGGTCGTACAAATAGTTATAAAACGACTTCTGATCATGATGATAGGAACCTTGAGATCATAGAAAGCAACACGAATACACTCTTAGCCCCAATAATCTGGGACTACGCTATGAGTACTCTGTTCATTGGAAGTCTGAATCCGAAGTCGTATTTGAAAACTGCAAAGGCGCCGAACAAAGACTCAAACACTGGTAAGGTAGGAAAATGTAATATGCAAAGAGCGTAAGAGATTTGCACTTAGACGGGTGAATAATTAATCTTATATATAAATATCCCTGTAGTGAATCTGAGTCACTGCGTCTATTCTGTGCTAAATCAGAGTTGTCTAACCTGTAATTTTCGAAGAGCAATATTGAGTTCTACAATAAATATCCCTAATAAAGAAAGATCACTAGTTTTTAAACACTTGTAAAGTATGATAAGGGCTCTGACTTCCAGTGTTCAAATTTAGCCAGAATAAAATCCTGACTTACTATACTAACTCGTCGTACGTAAATAAATGACATGGTCAAGAGACCTAAAAGCTCAGTTTGTCTTATATGCTTAAATCCAAAATGGATTGCTGATCATTGTTAAGCTTTAACGGGTAAATCGGGCTTACAGGAATATGTCTTCGTTGTGAAGTAAAGCCAGGTATTTCCATTCAGTTCTACTCAAGTTCATAGTCACGCGTCGCTTATAAGCGAACACATGTCGGTCAAAATAGTCTAAAATTTAGCGCCATTATACAATCGCGATCCATCGCGAAAGATCCTCATTGCTCCAAATATATCTGGTGAGCCTTACTCAGCAATAATTGGAGGCAGAAACACTAGCGGTGGTCCCTTTAGGAGAGAGGAAGCCGAACAAACCACTCCTCACGCGACTCCCACTCCTCTGGCTGAACACTCTCCCTAGCAAAGACGCGATCGTAGTCTCGTAGATACTTATACCCACAATTACCAAAGCTCCCTCATTTTTCAGACAAAGCACGATCCTACACAACAAGCCAACGGCAGCAGACAGACTTCCGGATATCGAAACCAAGACAGAAGCGCGTCGCCAGCAACAAACCATACCCATTAATTGACGCGATTGCGAAGATCGGTCAAGAACTTATCCTAAGACAATATCCAAACCTTCAAAGCAGCCAAAATTACATCGCACATAACACCATGGCTTGTCCTCCACTACGCTCCCCAGCACTGTCCAACCCACCGAATCGTCCTGAACAAGGGTCCGACGATCAAGGCATTGAAGAGATGATCCACCAGGAGATCCACCGGGATACTCAACGGGATATTCAACGACAATTCATAGAAAGAGAACAAGAATTTGCTTTGTGGCGTAGATATCGGGAGCGGGAAACTGCAATCAAGGCACAACTCCACAAAGTCACCCTTGCCAAGCACTTCGACGCTCAAGCAGCTGGTATGGAAAGACTACGAAAAGAGGAAGGAATTGGACCTCGGATGCAAACAGATGAGTTTCAAGAGGCTGGACCCAATCCCGGACATGATATTGCTCGTAGCAGAATGATCAGTGACATGCTCCAAAGAAGTGTTCCGAACAAGGATCCACAGCAACCCCGAGTCCCCCAACCGATCCCAGATTACAAAGATCTCGCTATCGCGAAGCTCAAGAGCGCTAGTTCTAAGACGTGCGATTTCTGTAAGTACGGAACCACCTTCGGTCTTAACAAACCAGACTTGTACCTACCTAAAGAAGCATCATGTCGCTCTTATTGCTGGAAATGCAGGTTCCACTTAAAAATCGATGAAAACATACGAATACATCCACTTGATGAAAGCTTGCCAGCACGACCAACTCTTCCACCAATGATAATCTTACAAGGAGGAATAGAACGAAACATCGCACAATTTCAGCCACCACAATTTTGCCCAGGCTGCCCCTGGGGTCAGATCGATGTTACGAAGGCTAAGATCTGTGATGGTTGTCGGGAAGGAAGGATTAAGGTCATCAAACACTCTCGACACAACTGTGTTTCTCTAAACGAAATCCCCAATGCTAATGCCTCGAGAGAGTGTATGGTATGTACCAACTATGCGCTTGAAGGATGTACAGAGTGCCCACTGCATCTCTGCGAAGCCTGTTCGACTTTTATGCGATACCATTGTCAGTATTTTTAATCCTCCATGTACATTGACGTTGTTGACCATTATCACAGGCAAAGGCAGCATCACCTTCTTAATCTATCACTTGAGGCAAACCCATATCCGAAATGATGTAAGCTTTTATAATCCGTAAATCTGTGTCCTACTAACGCGCCCTGAGGCATTCTTGCTGCGGGATGATGGTGGTGGATGGAAATTTCCAGAGGGAAGTGAGACACCTGGAAACTATCGAACTTGAAGTATATGAACCAACTCCAATCATCAGTAGAGCGAAGTTGTGAGTGTGCATCTCGAAAACCATGAGTCGGTGTCAGAATCTAACTAGGTGTTTCACAGCGTCCAGATTCAGATGTTCCCATCGCGAGAACGCTCTCCATACTAAACCCAAAGGGACTTTGACTCATTATCTCAACAGCATAGATGAGCCAGAAATAAATGTGTCTTGATTATCGTAGAATAGTTTCATTCCCCAACTTTCTTTACTTGTTCTCTGAGAAACAGATGAGATGTAGAGAGAGCAATGACGGTGGAGTCGAACGGGGAAGGCCCATATGGAGATATCAATAGAAACTAGAATATCTTCCGTGGAATTCGACACCGCAACGTGATTGCCTCGACTAACTGAATCTCTTTTTACGCAGTATTACTTTGCACTCAACTAAAACTTGTGAGAAGAAACTACAGGAACTAAAACAGTGTAAACCTAGGAATTGCAGAAAAGACGCAATGATTTTAAAGAAAATCTAGCTATAGTATCATCGTAAAAAGCTTACGAAGAGAGTGGTGTGAATTCAATCAATTACAGAGCCATGTTTTGGTTGAGAGGGTGTGTTGTTATGAAGGTTGTTCCTAGACGAAAAGGTGTGTGTTGAATAAGGGTGTGCCGCGAGAGATTGACCAAATGAGTGATGTGTCTCGAGACCAAGGTGTCGCGAGGTGAGTCGAGCGTAGCGTCTGGCCTCGTGCAATTTGCGTGCACTTTGCTGCTGGAAGGTGCATTGCGCGAGATGCTGCGACTGTCCTTCGCCAAGTGATTAGCGATCGTTTGGCAATATCCGCTTAGTAAAAAAAGGGGGGGGGACTAGTGTCATGCTAGTTCTTAGCGGTCCTTAGTGTCGGATTCCAAAAAATTTCCCGCTTTCATCTCCGCACTTCACTTGGCCCGTTCTGCTTGTGCCATAAAATAGAGCAACATGATCCTTGAAAAAAGTAATGTCTTCAGCAAGATTCTTGCCCACTGTTAAAAGTAAGACTTTAATGGAATGCTGCCGTCAACTTTCCAAGCCATACGCTGCACGAGTGAAAGCCACCTTCACCCTTCGACACAAGATTAATTTGTAGTGTGTCGACACTCCGAATGTACCACTTTTGCGCTTGAATTTGGTTTGGTGAGACTAGGAGAAGACTGTGCTCTCCGCATTTTAACATACTCTTCTACAATTAAAATTATCCTGCAGGCTTTCTTAAGTCGATTGCTCCGTTGCACCAGCATTCTTGTCATGAACTTGTTCTCCATCAAATCTCCCTCGGCTTGCCTTCGACAGTTTCCTGTCTTGAAAACATGCTGATACAATTAAACTCGTTACAGCCATGTCAATCAAGAACATCGGTATCAAGTTCCATTTCCAACCTTCCATAACCCTCACCCAATGTCGAAGGTAACTTCTATCCGTCTCACTGGTTATAGGCAATGCAAGCATAGCTTTCGTCCATGTTTCTGGAGTCCAATGGTTCTTGGGATATGCGTGACTTTGTACCTGTGATGCGACGGCTGGATCGATTTTGTGGCCTTTGGTTTGATTTGTGAGGGTAAAAGTATAGGCCAGAGCCGCAGTCGTCAATAAGAAGCTCAGAACTGAAAGTATCGTATATGCCAGAAATAGCTTCGAAGGCTTGGTTGAGCCCTACATTCTTGTCAGCGTTACTCAATTTCAAGACAAAGCACGAGCCATAAAGCACTGACATTTCGTGCTCGTCGTCTCTGTAGCCAAAGAACGATAAATCCACCGAAGCATATGGCTACTAGGCAAGTACCAGCAGCCCCATTGCTCGTATGGCCTTGATCGGCCAACAACCCCTTAGGTTTTGCATTGAGTAGGAAAGTTTCGCCATTGAAGTCAAAAGGATATTGGTTTGCGCCGCTGCGATGTAGAAAACCAACCATGCTACTGATTAATGCTAATTCGATCGCAGAATCAACCAATAGCACAAGAAGTGCGATGACGAGCGGCAATAAATCCATATTCGAAGCCGTACTGAAAAGATTCGGGACAATTCGGTACTCTTGAGACACAAAGAAATTTTGACGCATTATGAAAGAGGTACGATGAAAGGGAAGGAGACTTTTATTACATTTAAATGAGCTGACTTCTCAAGGTCGAGGGTCGTAATCTTACTATATCACGACGGCGATCTTTATACGCTATAGTACAGCTGAAGTGGTGCACAGTAAGCACGACTAGGCTTGGCAAGCCATACACCATAATACCCAATAGTAAGCAACCTAAGGCCACCCAAAAAAGTAAGATTTTGACCCCAAAATCGCACCGCCATGAGAAAACCTTTGCTAACGAATTCGTGGCGGGAGCCGTAAGGTTGTAAGAATGGAGCGATAATGTGACCTAACGAGTCTGGAGGGCCCGTTGGCGAGCCAACTCACCGCAGCACAGGTACAGTAAGGCTGATGTGGTTGAAGCTGAAAATATCCACATTTCCAAGCAAAAGATCTATAGTTGTTGAAACAACCTGCCATTCCTAATTTACGTCCCCAAAATGTTTCTACTTTCCAGTGGCAATCTGGACTCCCAGCCCCCAAATATTCTTGGTACTAAGCAAGAAGGGTGCACTCGGCACTTTCGCTTTGGAGGCGAGTTCATTCGCCAGTCTTACGAGATGGTTCGATACGACCATAAATATTACTTTTAAGCCTTCCAGGTGTGTTGTCCAGCTGTCAAACAAGCATGTGAACATTCCCCATATAGGTCAATAACATCGTGTGACTACTGTACAGTAGAAGGGTTTGCCATACTTTAAAAGACCGACATCCTATTTTGTTTAAAGTTAATAACGATACATATAATTCGCCCTAACTTACAACCAATGCTTTTCAACCTATTGCCTTTTGTACCTACTTCTAGTATAGAAGTAAAAGCGCCCAGAGATTCTTTGTTTATTCTGCTGTAAAGTTGCAGCTGTTCGCGGCCTCTTATTAGGAAATCGAGCCTGTGGTAATTTAACAGGAATTTTTTATTTCAACTTAATGAATAGCGTTAAGCAATTAAAGAGCAGTCCCATAGCTTTTCATGGTATACAAAAAAGTCCAACAACAAAGTTGTGACCCCAAAGTGATATTTGACGATCAGTATTGATGGTTTTGAGATAGACTAAATGATAACTGGACGGGAGATCAGTCTTTTTTGTTCTCGTTTACCTTAGATCAAGTAGATCAAGTTAATAAGTTTGGGGGTGCACTGGTACTCGATGCCTTAAACTCCAAAGTTGATCCTAAGTAGAAATTCAAGCTAAGTATACTACAAGCCATAGCAACAGCTCTTAAATATCAAAAGCTATACGGAGATTCCGGTCAAAAGTCGTGCGAATACAGGCTTCGTAGCCTATAGCTACAGCGTCCACTAATAGGCGAATAGCTACTCTCGTTATAGGGGATTTATAGCGCTTAGACGCTAAAAGCGGGATATTATAGGGCCTTTAAGCGAAACTCTACTAGGGGCAGCTGGCAGGGCAACTATAGTACTTAATCACTAAGCGGTCGATCCATACAGGCTCCTTAGGCGGTAATCTATAGGCTCTAAGCCCTAAGCTATAGGCTTCATACCCTGTATTCTCTCCGTACACAACAAAAGTTTCTAATGCCCCAGTAGAGGGCCATTTTTTTTGGTTCGAAATATAGAGTTCTTCGCAACACGTAACAATATATCCTTTTTTACAAAGGTTGTCACCTTTACTATTGCAGCAGCTGAAGACGTCCACACATATATAAACAAAGCGCTAGCCCTTAGGTGACATTGACTACTAGAGTCATAGCAACAACCATCGCTCGGTAGCAGCGGCATCTGTGTCTAGCCACTTAATTTAAAGTGATGGTCAATGTGTAAGACCAGGGTTCTGATCAAATCTAAACTGCTTAATAATCACTAGGAAAGACCAATACTATAACTTCAGTTCAAAAGCCTTAGAGATCTGCATATAAAAATATAGGCTACTTTATAGATTTCCCTGCTAGACCTCTGAGGTCTGCAAAATTTCCAAGGGCTGTAAGATCAGTCCCACAAACGTGTTAACTCGGTTCCCCCTATTCCGTCCAATACATCACTATCACGTGTCGAGAGCATGTAACCGATTGGTGCAAAAGAAGTGCTTCAGAATCACTATCTCCGATCCACTCTTGAGCATGAAAACGGCTGCTCGCTACATCTCATGGGCCCTCTTTTCAATCGTTGGAGATGTTCCTTATTGGCGAAAAGGGTTGCGGCTCCATATGCCGCGCTGCCGCGTTATCCGTCATCGGAGTCATACCGAAACTCGTGCTGTAAGGCGCGGTTAATATTCCCAATTACAAATTCTGGACGTGTTGATACCTGTGTTTCTTTCACCGTTGGAAGCACGATGCATATATACATACAACTTGTTGACCTTTGTTAAACTTCAACAACTGAACTCCTGCGCCAGAGTTGAGCTTGTTCAACCCTTCTCGCCGTCGCTTAAATGGACCCAGTATCAGACCTGACGGTCAATCCTCACAATGACAATGACAACGCCCTTGATAATGACAACGAGAAGAAGGATTTGAAAGCTATGGGGAACGAAGGTGCCGAGGAGAATGATGCAGAGAATGATGCAGATAATGACTCTATCTCGACTACTCAGGAAGAGACAGCTCAGGAAGCTGTAGAGAAGATACCGAATGGTGGGGTTAAAGCATGGCTTCAAGTTCTAGGGTCCTTCATTCTATTCTTTAACTCATGGTTTGTAGACCCCTCCACTTCTTTGTATACTTTATCTATTCATCACATGTAACTAAACTGCCCCCTTTTCAACATCGCTAATATATAATTGTGCTGTAGGGGCATAATTAACACATTTGGAGGCTACCAAACTTACTATGCTCTCAATCTGCCAGAGTCTCTCAGCAACATCTCATGGATAGGTAGCATCCAAGCCTTCCTACTCTTACTAATCGGAATTGGAGCCGGCCCACTTTATGACGCTGGTTACTTTCGAGAACTACTAGTCTTCGGAAGTTTCATGGCTACCTTTGGCATGATGATGACTTCAATTGGGACGCAATACTGGCATTTCATGCTCTCACAAGCCATCTGTGTTGGTATTGGTTGTGGATGCTTATTTGTCCCATCCGTTGCTATAGTTAGTCAGTGGTTCACAACTCGAAAGGCCTTTGCTACGGGTATTGCAGCGGCAGGAAGTTCACTAGGAGGAGTCATCTATCCCATCATCTTCCACAAGTTACAACCAACTATCGGCTTCGGCTGGGCAACTCGCGTAATCGCATTCATCATGCTAGGACTTCTTTGCATCTCCACAGCCGTAATGCGAGTCCGTATCAAGCCGACTAGCACGCGAGCTCTGATAGATTGGTCCGCCTTTCACGAAGCTCCGTTCCTTCTTTTCAGCGGTGCTATGGTACGTATGAGGGAGCATTTTTCATCATATTCGGGAGTATTTGAAGAGGAGTTCCTCTTGAGACATCCATTTTCAAGACGTTTTCTCTTGAGACATGTCTCGGGAGCAACAACTCCAAATCCCCTACAGAAGAAGTAATTGCTAACTCACCCTTTACGGACAGTTCTTCGGCTTCGTGGGCCTCTATACACCATTCTTCTACATTCAATCCTACGCCTTGGATCATGGTGTTAATTCCAACCTCGACTTCTACCTATTGTCATTGTTGAACGTGGGATCTATCTTTGGAAGAGTTATCCCAAATCGAGTTGCTGATCATATTGGACCGCTTAACGTCATTATTCCGGGTACTTTGGTCACTTCTATTCTTGCTTTTTGCTGGATTGGGATAGCGAGCACGGCAGGTTTGATTGTCTTTGCACTCCTATATGGCTTCTTCTCGGGCTGTTACGTTAGTATCCCTCCCACGGTATTGATGACTATCTCTCCTGATATTCGGGTGGTTGGCACAAGAATGGGAATGTGTTTCTCGATTGGTGGTTGTGGTTTGCTGATCGGTACTCCTATATCTGGATTACTGATAGCGAGATATGGATGGATAGCAGCTCAAGCATTCTCTGGGGCTTGTGTTCTCGCAGCTGGTGCTTTGATCGTGGGCTGTAGATTTTCAAGCGTAGGCATGGGTATAAAGAGTGTGGCATGAGAAGAGATCGATAAGCCATTTAAGCTATTAGATAATACGCCGTCTCATGACAACTCAGCCTCAAGGTCAACCTATAACTCCTTCTTTCCAGCAACAGAATACAAAGCAGGGAACTTACCCACCCACTGTGAATCCGCAGCCCCCTTCTCCGCCTCCTTTACTAACCACTTTAACGAATTAGTACTACTTTTTCTTCGAAAAACAAGTGTAAGAGCTAGGGAACATGCCCTCAAAGTCGTGATAGTGTTTCAAGGACAAAAGAACAAAGAAATGGGTGGCTTACAAGAGCCACATCCATCTTGTCCATCTTAAAACCCCACCCACCCTTCCCAACTTCACCCGCTTTCACCTCACCAGTTCCCTTCCCATCTGTCAAAAGGGCTACCCTCCATTGTGTCCACGGGACGTCTTTTCCTTCCTCTCTGAATACATCCGCGATTCCATGAATCGTCTTCCAAGCACCATGTGCTAGCGCCCATACAATACTAACTAAGAACCAACGTATGAAAGCGAAGCCGTCGCTAGGTTCATAAATGGATATTGTACTCATGGCTAAGATCCATGGTGGATTGGGTAGTGTACGGAGTTGAATAAGGAGGCGGTTATAGAAGTCTGGCAAGGGTCCTTTTTTAAGGACACTGTCGGGTCCTAAAACGGATATGATAGTATCTACCTTAGGAAGTAGTGGAAAGAGTGAAGTTGTATTATTGAGCTCTCCTTTTACAACCTATTCGAAAAATGAGCTAATTATTTCCAGGAAACAAACGGATCCTAGCATACAGATCTAGGTGTATGGTGGAACATTGATTTTCATATGCTAAGATGGGCTGATGTAGGGTAACTTGCCGTGATATTGGGGTGTTTTGTGAGATCTGTTGCCAATTTTGAAGGCGTTCTAACCCAAACTATAACATTGTGTCCTCGTTCCAGAGCAATTCGGATAGCCAATTGTCCTGTTGGCCCAGTCACTCCTAGCATAAGAATATTCTTTTTGTCTCCCATGATTGATCTTCTCTAATCGAATGAGCAAAGCAAACCTGTTGAAAGAAAGTCTAAAGAGTGAATGTGCTGAGACGATTATATAATTGAACATTGGTCGATTTGAAATGTAGCGTCGCTAAACGGACTCTCCGGACTTTATGAAATATCCATACCTAGAGACTAAGCCTCTATTCCTTATCATTCGTCTTTGGAACCCCGAACCTAATGTACTCCTAAGCAAATCGGCCGAAACACGGAGCTACGTGAACTTGATCACGAAATGCCAGACAGATTCTAAATGCTTGATTTACATCGAAGCCAGCAAGTTTTGGTCGAACGTAAAGGTTTGCCGAAATTGAATATTAAGTATAATAAGATTTATTGCTAATTAGCGTGTTGTCGAGCTTAATATTTTTCAATCGATAACTTTGGGGGATTACTGAATGGCGATATTCGAGTCCACCCACAAGAAATACGCTACTAGAGTTCATCCTCTTCCTTGACACTAGAATAGTCCGGCTGAGAAAACCCTTTTAATTGACTTGAAAAGGCGGACTTAGAAGGCAGGCGAAGCCGTCCATTTCCAAGGCTCCTCGTGCGAGCAATACCGTGCTGAGGACGAAGTTCTACACTCCTCGCTTCAGGGTCACTAGTGCTAAAAATATGAATAGGCGTCCTTTGACGGTCAAGCGCCTTGTTTAATCCTCGTATCTCTGGCTTTTCGTGTTGAAGCCGGCTGAACATTTCGCAATGTAGCATTGCTGCTGAGAAGTAGGGACGAACAGTCCAATCTTCTAGAACATCGATAAGTGCGCTTGTAAAGGAATGTCGCCCTGGAGTTGTTGCAAAGGTCTCGAATCCGCATGCTGCAATTGTCTCTGTGACACGATTGCTATGAAACTTTGTCGGAGCACTACTAGCTGTAGCGCAGCAGTCGAGGAGTACTAATATATCAGACTTGGCTTCATCAAATACAGCTTGTATGAGCGACCAGTCTAATGAAGACCGCTTGCCGTCTTCGTCTCCTTGTTTGCTAGTTCAACAAATTAGCACAGAACGACAACCTGAGCGGTGGATTCCTCACCAATACCAAATAGCACGCCTGAAGGAATTTATGAAGCCATGACCGTAGTAATAGACAATCATGAGGTTTCCCTCCTTCCCGAAATCTTCTACCATCTTGATTGCTTTGCTTAAGACGGAAAAAAAGCTTGCTTCATTAGGTATCAACCAAATTTCAGTGTGAAAACCATACGCGGTTTCAAAAACCTTTGCTAAATCATCTACTTCCCAATATATTCCCATCGGATCATCTTCCCATCTCAAGAGTAAGACATGGACTTCTTTATAGCGTGAGGATATTGGTACTGAATCAACAGGTCTTTTCGTCTCTTGCGGGACCTCGGATATTGCTTGCTCAATGAGTTTCGAGGCAAGGTTTCTTGAAAAAACGTCTCGTTCAGATGTTAACATTGGCAGCTCTGATAACTTCGGGTATCGTAGATGGAGTCCATGGACTAGTGTGTGTTGTACTGTTGCTGGGAACTGCTTAATCCAGTTAATGAATTGTTTCGTCTCGAGAATTTGATCCTCCTTCAAAGCAGCCGCGAATATGAAGTGAGGCTGTGCAACATCCTCATCACTAGGATCGCAACTTGACTTGCATAGTGCCTCGTCCTTTTGTGAAAGTTCGCCGAGAAGATTGTTGGTCCCGACATTAGGTATAGATGTCGATGGTCTGCCAACAGTCACAGTAGCATCGGGCGCTTGCTTTCCTATCCTTCGCCTTAATTCGATGTTGGGAGCCTTTGGATTCAACGTTGTAACTAGATGCACAGGCGTTGTCGACATCTCCATACTTTTTCTAGGTCTCGGTTGCTTTAAAACGTCGGCGACTTCTCTGAATAACTGAGCGGTCGAAAACACTGGCCGTTTCTCCAGCCAGTTTTCCAATACATCAATGATCGCATTGGTGAAGGAATGTATCCCTGGTTCTGGTGCTCTTTGTTCCCACCCACAAGCTGCTATTATTTCAGTGCTTGAGCCAGTATCTATAGGCATTGGGGTAGCCGCGGCTGCCGCACAACAATCTAGAAGGAGGAGTACGTCAGATTGGGAATGCTCGAATAGACTTTGAATAGCACTCCAATTGAGCGAACTTGAGCCTGGCTGACGCTTGCATGACCATGACAATTGCCGCGCATTATTTATACTTGCATGCCCACCATAGTAGACAATAAGTAGGTTGTTTTCATCCTCAAACTGTTCGACAAAATCGCTCGCTTTCCGATTTAGCTTTGTATGAGAGGACTGAGAAGGTATTAAGTAGGTCTCAGTGTCGAAGCCGTATGCCTGAAAGGTAATCGACAATTCATTAAGTTCCCACTCTACTTCCAAATCATCCTCTTCCCATCTGAGTAATAGAACTTTAACTTCTTTATATCGCGATGGTCCACGATTTGGAAGTGTTTTGTTGGCCACCATTTCCATCGTCTGTGCAAGTACTGCCACATCTTTAGTGTGAAAATTGTAGTAAGTTAAATCAAGTTGGGGAGGTTTTGGTAAGTCGATGTTGGATGGATTATGCAACGTTAACGACGAGCCGCTTGAGGTATGCGACCTCAATGTAATAAAGGGGGCTTCCATTGTACAGGCTCCTGTCAAATCAGCTCTTCGGGAACATTACAATAAATCCATCAAGTTTGTATATATTGGTGACCGAGACTTCGAAAGAGCTCGATGTAGAAATAGTAAGATGTTCGTGACACGCATGTAACAGGGGAGATTTGATACAGGATACGATTTCGAGGCTATCCCCAATTTGTCACCGAATGCTACTCTAAATGCTGCGCCACACAAGTCTCCAACTCGAAAGAGCTCAGTGCCCAAACACTAGAATTGCAATAGTATACAAGGTAGCGATTACTGATTGCTAGGACGCAAAGAACTTCGTACACACAAATGAGGCTTCTGCTATGGTCGTGAAAGGCTTTTTAGAGCTTCTACTTCTCGTCGGAGTGTTGAAGGACAAGGTCCTTGTCCTTAGCACTACGTAAGATGCGATGAGTGCGCTAAAAAGAATGCTCAGTCCAACAAATAAACAGACGACAGTACCTTACTATTTGAAAACTAATTCATCGATACCTTGAGCGATTATTGGAAGCAATATACGCATACACACTTGTGGTGTCTGTCTGTATCCAAAGAGGGTTGTTACAAGTCGAGGTCAGGACTCAGGTTGATGGTCGTGGTACCTTTGGTACGAGGTAATGTCATAGATAATGTGAAGACGGTGAGTTGTTGATATTGCTCTAGAATGATGGTGTCGCAAAAAAAGGGCCTCCCGGGTTTTCTCCGTGCCAGAACTGCACCCCAGTCCTCCACAACTGCCTGGTCTGAGTCGTTATGGCGGTGCTGCACGATGACGAGCTATTTTCAGGGGTTGTTGCCAGGCTTCGCGCCTTGAACTCAAACCCCCCAAGCTAGAAAGTATCCATTGGACACCATCATCCTATCATGAACCACGGCCACGGCGACGACCTCCAAACTGCGAAGCAAAAATGATTCTCAGAATCATATTCGCAGATTGGTACCCCTGGCTGATCTTGTTGTGTAAGGTACTGAACAGGTTTGTAGAGCGAGTCGCTATCCGTCCCAGAGATAATATGAGCAGATGCCATCCCCAGTGACACTCCCCTCTTTGATAACTAGCATAAAAAAACACTCGAGCCATTGTATTCATAAAGTCGCCTTATTGTTAGCAATAACTATATACTCACCATGGGACGCTCCAACACTGCGCCGATAGACTACAAGGCTAAGCGCAATGGCACATTGAAGCATCCTTCCAGAAGTGCAACAACGCCGCAGCAACCTCCTCTTCCGAAAAAGACACACCACCACCACCACAAGCTACCCAACCTCCCTTTCCATCATCACAATGACACGGCTCCATCATCTTCGCCGCCGAGAGAGTCTTCTTCAACAGGCCGGCCGGCGCCTCTTAACCGCGAAAACAGCGTCCAGACCAGATACATGAATATGCTCTTAAGTCTCGACACGATACCTCGACTACACAACATCCTAGCCAGTTTTTTCACCTGTAAGTCAAACCCTTGGAATACATTTCTTTTGGCTGGGAATCATTATACTTTAATCCTAAACCATATTTGAGATCCTCTTGCAGTCTTCAGGATAAGTAGGCTGACTCCAAGTTCCTATATTAGGGATTCTTCTAGCTGGCTTTTTGATTTTCCCGGGGACTTTTACCACTTTCCAGAACACGCTCTCTTCAAACGACAGTTCCTCGCAGACTGCATCCAAGATCGTCACCGCAATAAAGCATGTTCAGCTGCTTGTCGTCGCTTCCGTCTGTTCGGGTATAGGTGCGGCTGGCATGTTGTGGCTCTGGTGGAGATGGAGGCAAAATTATGTGTGGCTCTTAAACCGTATCTTCTTGCCCGGATGCCTCAACAGTCTGGCTGGTTTGATCAGCACACTTGTCGGTGTATATGGACAGCAACAAGGCGTTTGGGGTGTGACGGCACGTGTAACTGCTGCTGTTACTGGAGGTATCTTGGTTATCACTGGAATATTGTTTGCCATCTATAATTTTGCCGTTCTAAGCAGGGTCAAGAGTAAACACCGCAAGGAGATGGAAGGTACGCATGAGGGTGAGACACTTGTGGAAAAGATGGGGCGGGTGGCTCAGAAACCTGCCCTCGAACCTGGATCTGTCGTATAATCTTTTTTTTATTATGGAGCTGGACTCAGGAGAATCATTAGGAGTTGGAGTTGTCTGTCGGTAATGATACCTGTATACAAAATGTTAGTCTCTCAAAGTTGAAAGGAAGTATGCGAAACCATCTTCCAATATGCTTCACTTTGGGGCCTCCGTATCTGTTGATAGTATATGCGCTATGTTTTGCATACCTATAGTAGCTATGAACCATGGTTGGTGTAATTCCAAATGCTAGGGTTGTCAGTATCTCCTTGACCACTATCGGTTAGCCAAAACTCGAATCAAAAATTTACAGCGAGGCGACACAAGCACAGCAGAATAAAGGACCCAAAGTGGCAAAACTTTAATATATTTTATATTGTTATTGCTAAGCTCTAAGTGGGGAAACCCTCACCCGAGCAGGGTTTTCTTGCTGTTAAGGTTCTAAATATGTTGTCTGTTTAAAGTAATAATAGGCAACCCTGTTGAATACGCTTTGAAGTATAGAAAGTTTTTAAGGTGTTAAAATACCCAAATGGGTTGGGTAGGTAAGCAATCACTTGATCTCCTTGTTCTAATGGTTGATTTTCACAGAGCCAGGTTTATACCTCTAATGTTACCTATCTAGGTAAGCAAACTTGCTTTAGAAGCACAGAAACTTGTATTATCAAAACTTAGTAGAGGTACATCTTATATAAGCATAAAAACAAAGAGGCAATTCGACCTATAAAGTTTATTGACTAAGTGTCAAAAAATTAAACTATACAAAGTGTTAGCAGTGAAACTTAAGTATTTTTATCTAAAAAATTCTCTAGACTCTATTAGATTCATTCTATACTTCAGTAAATTTTACACTAGAGTTGTATTAACCTGATATATAACCTTCAACATATTTTGCGCTTTCCAGTGCCCTTACTATACAAAAATTAGGCAATCCTATCATGCCTATCTTATAGTACGCTAAAAGCTATTTGTAGCCTAAAGTGCTGTAATTTTTTGTTAGAGTAACCTGCAGAACTGCAAAGCAGTTTAAGTTTAGCAATCTACCTACACTATATCACGTTACATGTATAGTCCTATCCAAAGCTGATACCCCTTTGTTGAAGCTGTCTGAGCATAGATAATTCTGACATCAAGTATATCAGACACTAGAGAACGCTAGACAGAAAATCATATGCCCACTGTGCCACATCAGAGCACAATGCTAATGCCAGAGCGCGCCAATGCTAGAGAATATTAAAGGCTAGAGCGCATCAAACATTGTGCGTCACTAAATAACATTAACATCAAGTTTCATATCTACAAGCAAGATAAAGTCGTCTGTTAAGGCATTAAAAGTTTCTTCTACAGATACACTAAAACATTATATCTCTATTAAAAACATCTATTAGATAAAGTATTATATCTATAATAATCCACTAAGTTAATCTATAACGCTAATCTAATACTTACTAATAATACTGAGAACTTTATAGTTATATACTTTAAAGAAAACTTAAAAAAAAGCCTGATAGACACACTAGGACTAAGTGTCTCGCTTAAGCAGCTGTAGATTGTTTCCTCTTGGATTTCCCTTAGCAATATTATATGTAGGGGCGTAAATAACAATATAAAACTTCTCATAAAATAAGACTAGAAGATGTATAGGTTAAAACATAGAGAAACTTATTATCCTCTACTGTAAATATAATTAGAAGAGAACAAAATTAAATCTATAAGAGTAGCTATACAACTTTAGGATTAGATTTAAGCACCCTTAGAATACTATTTCACAATACTTACTACTAATATTCTAACGTTAGTATTGTTCTAGTTAACTTCAAAGAAGGTGAAGTCCTCAGATCCGCCGCCGTGGATTCTGTTACAACTAAGGGGAATAGGAACATGTGCTTCTATTGTCTATTGTCAGATATCACCACAATACCAATCAATACCAGCGCTGACTATCTACTTCAAACTGCAGATGTGCAGAACCTGAACTTGTCGCCCTCCTTAAACACTTTCATCTAAGACCCGATCTGCATTCTCTGCGCCAAAATTACAACTCCACATTAACCACGATATTAGAGAACGAACCCATAACCTAATTCGAACATCCGCCGCAATAATGAACATAATTGCTTTCGACGTAGTTTATTCAAGAGAGCTGGGCTGGAGCCAGGAGAGGGCCGATCCAGATGAGCTATTTCCAACAATAACTTTGGGCAACAAATACACCCCATGTCCCTTTACACCTTCCGCAAACCGGACCGCTTATGTAGAGCTGGAGAGGGGACTCATCTGGAACGTTACCTTTACTAGCCGTCATGGAAACTACAACAGTAAGGCTGGTTGGGGCAAATCCTTGTAAGTATTTCATTCGTCTAGAGTACAGTATAGTAATAGTGGAATTCTAATGCCTCTTACGCAGCCCTCTTGGTGCCAACATGGAGAAGGGAAAAGAAAAAGAATTCGGGTTTGAATTCAGCACTATTCGGAATGTGTTCAATGAAAATGGAAATGTAAATATTTCTCCAGTTTTCCTACACAAACCTAGTGCTAGTTGAAGATGACCTTGGCCCATAAACAGATCATGGCCCTTAATTTGGGTACGTGAAGCAGAGACTCAGTGAGAGACAAAAGGCCAAACTAAGTGGGAAGGAAATGGAGACATTGGGACTCGTGCACGTGGAGGATATCGACATTAGCGAAGGTGAAGCCGAGGAACCAGTTGAAGTGGACAGACCCGTTGAGCATAGAGCCGCATCCGTTGTCTTGGACATTGCCAATGGTCGACCCTGTTGCCCGAAGCGCCGGGAGTTCGATTTCCCAAGAGGCATTGGAGCTCAGGGGCGTATCGTTTCGGATATACAAAAAGGAGTGGAAATACAAAAGAGAGTTGCTTGTTATTATCAAGATGCTATAGCGTGGATTTAGACACACATATACCGCTCTAGGGATATGTTAAATAGCAGGAGTAGTTACATGACTGTCCTCTATCAGAAGGCTATTTCGAGCTCCATCTACGCCCTGCAAAATATAACACCTTTGCCTACCCACATGTTGCTCCCAAGTAACCTCTCGTTTAGTAATTTCTATATTTTCTACTTACCTATATCTCCTTGGAAATAGGTCATTACTATAAAATTTATAATAAACTAAGTAGAGTAATAAGAAAGGAAAACAATATAGCGTCTATACTTATAACCCTCTTAAACCTAATAAGTTGAAGTTTAGTAACACTACACTCTATAAAATATAAAAAGGTAGCAAACCTATAGTAGGTATATAATATCCTATAAATTAAGACCTACTAGACCTAGCAAGCACATAGCATAATACTCTAAGCGAGACAAGATGCTTTACAATCAAGGTAATATTACAGCAAGCATATAAATTACGTACTTCCTGTTGATACGTGTCTTGTATCTATACTATTCCAAGATGAAAAGTTCAACTGAACTCCAAACACGCATATTGCGGCTACCAGCTGATAGGTACCCCAAATGCCTTAATCGGGATATCTTGCCTGAACGCCTAGCAAGTGCAAAATAAGGGCAACAAGCTACAAATCCGGTCCCACCCTTTTGTATGCCCTACCATGCTATGCTATGCCGTTCACTGACTCCAAAACGCCCCGTAAAAAAAAAACCTATGACTCCCCACACGAAATCGGTTCTGTTCTCCTAATACTACATCTTCAATTGGTTGGTAGTCCGGAAGTGCACTCCCGCTTGAATTCTCTTGCGTCATCTGCATCACTTAAAGACCTCTTCTGTCCAATTATCTGTGTAGTTTCAAATGTAGACATTATATCGCCAGAACTCATGGCGGGTGTCGACGCTTGTCCTGTGTTCTGCGTAGAGTCGTTTCCAGTACCAACTGTTGAAATGCTGATCCCGTGAGTAGGGCCTTTTGTGGGTGCTGGAGAAGCAGAAGGGGTTTGGCTGAGCCGAGAAGATGCTGGGCTATCCGAGTTTGTCCTCTTCATTCCCATCATGGGCGGCCTGGGTACTGAAGGGCGACTCTGAGCTTGTCCAACAAGAGGTGGCTGCATGACTGTTGGCCCTGTTTTATCCTCAGTGGGTTTTGGTGATTGAGATGCCTTAACATATAATCCATTCTCGTTCCCAGGAATAAGGGGGCTCTGTTGCGTACTTTGAGCCTGGGAAGACGGTTGCTCAGCTAGTTTTGAATTTGATTGACTACGCAGAAGCATTTGCTTCAGCCCATCCATGATACTTGTTTCAAGAGGGTTACCAGGAACTGTGCTCTCTGTTGATAGTCCTAGGACACGATTTATCGCTGAGTCAACTAGAGCTTCAGGATTATCTGTCTTTGCTTTCAAACCTTCGACCATAGCACTCTTGAATTCTTGTATAATTTTACTGTCTACCGAGATACTTGGTTGGGAATGTGGGGCTATAGCGGGACCAGAGGAAGAGTGGTCAGGCAGGTTTTGCGTAGGAAGGTTTGAAAGTGGCGCGGGACTGTGACCTTCCGTACCTGGCTGACCAAAGGTAGAGTGCGGAGATGGGCCTTGCGTAGGAGGGGCCGGATGTGATGCGGGACTGTTACTTTGTATATTTGGCTGACCAGAGGCAGAAACAGGATAACCTTGGGTGCCTGGTTGAATTTGCATGCCTTGCACGGGTGGTGGACCTTGGGTAGAAGATGTGCCTGCAGTGGAGTACTGACTTTGGTACGGTGCTTGACTCCCACCTGGCTGGGGCTGCTGTTGATCCGACTGTGGTTGTGTGTCACCAGGTTGAGGAGGAGACGCTGCAGTATTCGGATTTGGATCTGGTGCATATGGTGAGCGATATGTTGCTCCACCAGGTGTGACAGATAGACCAGGACCAGGCGCGGTCAGTTGTGGAGGAAGAGGAGTAGGATATCCCGGTATTGGTTGGCCATTGACTGGTTGGACATTCATAGGAGGATGCGGACCAGGTATTGGATGTCCATTCATTTGCGGCGGAGGACCTTGTACATACTGTGGATGCATTTGACCAGGACCATAGTTAGGTTGCATCCCGTAAACAGGAAGAGGATATTGACCTGGAGGGTATTGACCTTGGGGGAACCATGGTGCGCCGGGATAAATTGGCTGTTGATATTGCGGATACGCCGGAGCAGGCGGCGTCTTCTGTCGTTTCTTTTCTTTTTCAATGGTAGCACCTTCCTTGATAGCCCACATCCAGCCTTTTCCGTCTCGCTGGGTCTTCTCAAATGCACTGTTCTGTGAGAGGTTGTGTCGTACACTACTTTGCCATCCAGAGGTTGTTGTACTGACTACGAAGTACGGATATTTACGCTGCATCGATCTATAAATTTGAGGCAGAGACATCTGACCAGTAGGTGAGTCTCTCAAGGCGTCGTAGATGAGTTGAACATAATTCTGTGGGGGTTTGCTCTTCTGCTCCTCAGTAAGTTGATCTACATCATATTGCGGCGTGGGCGAGCGAGGAGGCTTGACAGGCTTTTCCTTCTTGGGTTTCTTTTCCTCGCCTTCGCCTTCTTGTCTGGGGGCATTAGGATCTGCAGGCTCTTTTGGCTTCCTCTTTGTATACTTCCTCTTCTCAGTCTTGATTGGCGGCGTGTCGGGTCTTGGGTGTTTTCTTGGTCGCCCAACTTTGTTCTTCACCTTGCCATCCTTGTTCTCCTTCCCAGTCTCAGACTGCTGTGGGACTGTCTTCTTTGCTTTCTCTTGTGCCAAGGCCTCTTTCTTTGCTAATTGTTCTTCCCTCTTGGACCGTACGCCATTCTTCGGAGGTCGACCTGGGCCTCGTTTTTTCAGAGGCTTACCAGTATGAGCGACGTCTGCCGGTGGAATTGGCTGATGATTATCTTCCTCTACGCTCTCTGCGAGCGCGTATCCATTAGTCTCTTCTTCATCCTCCCCATCGGCATCCATATCTTCCCACTCCTCTTGTTCTTTTTCTTCCTCGTCTTCAAGCTCATTCTCATCTTCCTTTTCTTCTCCTTCTTCTCCCAAGGTAACCTGTTGGTCCTGACCTGACTCATCATCGCTTGAATCGGCATTCTGGCGGCCATCATCGTCGAACTCAAGGCTCATTTCCTTGCCACCTGCCGAACAGCGATTTTCGAGTCGGCTGCCATTAAGTGAACAGTCTTCATATTCAACCCTCTGTTCTGCACCAGTCTCACCGATGGCAATATCTGGGAGTACAAATCGCATGTAGACAGGACCAATCTGAAGGCTGCTGCCGCTTTTTAGCGGTACAACACTGTCACCGTGGTAGAATAAGTCATCAATGAATGCACCGTTCCGACCGATGATTATTGCTTCAAATAAGTGTTTCTTCGCATTGAATGCAATCTTGACGTGTTGCCGAGAGATAGCCTTGTACTTGGAATAAGGTTCACTTGCTGGAGGGTGTATGCCAACTAATGGACAGTCATGAGGAGAGGGGCGTAGAGAAGCCAGATCGACAGGAACACCTCCGGAAGTTACTGGAGCGGCCCGTCTGACTTGAGGCTGCGCATGGTATACTATGTGTGCATCAGGCATAGCTAGAGAACTCCTTCTTGACATGGACACGTGCTGTGACGAAGATCCAGTAGTGGATTTCCTGCTCTTACGAAGCCTCCGCTCCTTCCTCCTAGCACGCTCGTCACTGTCGTAATCGTCGCCCTCCATCAAGATTCCTCCACTGTCACTTATCACGGACTTGCCATGTCGACTTCCTTCGCGATTGATTCGTATTGGCGTCTTTGGCTCCGCAGCCTTTCTCTCCTCGTTCCTCTCTTCTTCCAGCACTATCTGCTCTGCCATCCGATCACGTCTCTGAGCCGCTTGTGCTGCAGCAAGGTCACGACCCAAGATTATTTGGTGTGTATTCATGTAGAATTCCCCGTCTGCGAATTCGACCTTTGCGTATGCAGAGATGCGGGTCTCATCATTCTCGTGGAGGTATGGTGAAGGGTCTAGGTATGGCCGATGTTGCGAAGCTCCGTCCATTTGTGGAGGCATTGCTCCAAGACCATCCATAGGTACTGTACCCACGAGCCCATTAATAGCAGGGTCGTAGAATCGGCCGCCATTCATCATCATTAATACATTGAGTGTATCGGCATCCATATCGAGAGTACTCATGGGAGGAAAGCCAGATTGAGTGTCTTGAATGAGGTTTGCGCCGTCCGGGATTGCGGCCTCCATTGTCAGGTGCATGTTTCCGTTCTGAGTTTGCACGTCTCCTGCATGTTCTTCAACCGCTGCCAGCTCTTTGTTCCCTTGTGGCACCTCCGGAAGTAAAGTTGCACTTCGTTCGCGAGAATCATGATTGTTCTTCGGAGCGTCCTCCTCGGCATTCACCGCTGTCACTTGGTGGAGTTCGAGATGCGGGCGCGGGTTGTCATCGTGACTGATTTCCGTAGAAGCCATGGCGGCAACGACTTCTTTCGTTGCAGCTTGCGGTGAAGTCATCGCTGTCGCTTTGGGGCAGCTCCTTCACCGGCGGCGGTTCTCCGTAATCTCTGGGTAAAATTGTCGTGAGGGCGTCTCGATGATCGTCGCAAGCAGATCTGAAGGCAAGGCTTAAAACCGCGCCGGAGTCTAGGAGAAAGATTTCTCCGTGACACGTGCCAGCCAGACGACGGTACTGCAGGTAGAGGTTGGTACCCTCCTTGGACCTCAGGCCGAGAAGGTATGGAGAGAGAGCAGAGGCAGATGGTCTTGCTGGTTGTAATATGGATATATGGGTCGTAGCAGGTCAAGAATTCTGTTGTTGTCTCGAGGACTCCCATGGGTACAGGAGGTAGGGACCTACTTTTACATAGACAAGGCTACGGCTTGAGTCTGTCTATCCTAACATCAGGCAATCGCCCAAAGAGGAAAGGTGGGTGGTCCCCGCTCGACCAAGGTCAGTCTCAAGCAAAATTTCTTCTCCTAGTAGTTGATCGGTACTGTACTACTGTGGATAAATAACTTCGAGCCCGCGGTGGAGTACTGGCATTCATTTATTATCTATCATTTTAGGTTATCTACCTACCTAAGTTTACTCTTGTTCTGCACCTCATACAAACTATGCCTTCGAGCAGCACCAACTTGACGAATCACGACTTTGAGATCCGGCTTCAATTGCCACGTCAGACTTGAGTACCCACCCAAGGTACTGTACCGCGTATCATGACTGTGACATGAGGCACCACAGCCATCGATAAGAAAACAAAAACATAGGACATTAGACACTACCGAGGTACCTTACTTTTTCCCACAGTGCTGTAGGGAGGAGTAAGAGAAGGTTGGCAGCTAGCCATTGCATTTGGCTAGGCCACGAACGCCGCCAGATACCTACGAGGCAGTACTCTGTAGTAGTCTGTAGGTTCGTCGTTCACCAGCGCCAACTTTGCTACTCGTTACGTCACTCAGAACCCAAAGTTGCACTGATACTGTAATACTTCATTTAATACTTTCATCGTCGTCGACAATTCGTCATTACTCAACTCTATCACCTACACTGAGGTATCCTCAGAAGTATCAAAGTCAAACCGCTAGGCTTGATTATCACTTCTTCTGCCCGCCCAATGCTCAAACATAGCTCATATTTCCCTTCATAATCCGTTTTCTTGAAGTTCAACTCCACGGTTCACTTAAGAGCAATGGAATACATACCAATTCCTTGGGTTTGCTTTCAGTGCGGCACGATCAGAATTGTTAACCCTTGTCATTGTAAGGTGGTCGGACCTACCATTGGTTTTGGTGTCGCAATTGTGGCAGCAGTATGTGATTTCGCGCTCTTTGCTTTGAATTATGATACTCATGATTTTCATTGCAGATAGTCTGCTGGCCTAGTTCGCTTTTATGTGGCTGCTGCGCAACTGAGACTGGGAAGAAGTAAGTGAAAGCATCCAGTTTGTAGTGATGCATACATCTTCAGAGCACCTCAGCTCTTAGACTCTGTCTTCGGGAGCTAAACTCTTTACACAGAATGCTTGGCGCCCCAGCGGACTGGAGTGGCGCTGTGAGCAACGCTATACCTATATGAGCCTTAATTGATATTTGGGAATTGGCCAGGCTGTCATTGTTTGAGTCACCATGGTGGTCATAAGAACAAACCTTGAGATAGTCCGAAAGGAGGCTGTACTTTGTCTCATTCAAACATCCAGCATAGCTACATCACTGTCTCTTTACTTCGCACGTGTAAAGCAGATGGCTTAGTTGCAACCAGGGAATTATTTCCTCTGTTTTGTAGGAACTGGTTTCCTTCATTGTTTTCTCTTCTGTAGCTCAAGTACATCGCCACGGCTTACGCTCAGTACAGTAAAACCTGCCTATAAGCACAATAGTTATGCAGACATTAAAAGCCATCAGCCTTGTCGTGAGCTTTTAGATCCTCGCCGTTGCGCCTCCCCAACCCACTCATCTCGATTTCTTTGCAGCCTGATGTAAGCACCAAAGAAACTTTTAACCCACAAGCTAACAACAAAGGAGCAACTTAGTGCGCATCCCAAATTTCTACATGTGGCATCCTTTCCAGTGGCGGTTCGGTGGCAGATCCAGTACGAAATCCTGTCATATATTATTCTCAATGCTTTGCCGGGACTTCGACCACAGCCTTCTCAAGTACCCACGACGGCACCTGGGACTGGCACTGTGGCTAGTAGTGCTGATTTGCTTGTAGCCGCTTTGTGAGACAAGTGAAACTTCAGATACAGTCGACAGGCTGGTATGATTTGATTTACGTGTATTTAACGTTAGAAACATGTTGATCTGCTATGCTTACATCTGTTTATAGTTCATCGAAATTCCGATCTATACATTGATGCCTTCCATGCTATTACCACTATGTATAGTAAGGTCACGCATCAGGAGTGTGCATGAAGTGTGTCGCTAATCCTATATTTTGAGAACGACTCACGACTCACAACTAACGACTCATGACTCTAATAACCGCAGACTCATTTCGACACATACCCTGAAATACAACTTCACGACCTTCTTACCAAAAAAAAAAAATCAGTATTATCATCTGACGGAAAAACAATCACAATAAAAAACTAAATTAACCTTCCACCACGATCTTCACAACAGTCCAAAGGGCTTTGATCGTAAAACCTCAAATTCACTACCTCGCTTAGCGTAAAGGTGAGATTAAAGCAAAGTGGTAACTCTCCATTCCCTCCTGTCTCTGTATTAACTAAAGATATACCAATATCTACTCTCTAAACTATTCCGGTGGTATGTTTGTATGTTTTGTCATAATATTGTCTTTGGGACTTTAAGTAAAACCAACCAATTTACGTTGTCGCTTCGAGGATAGCGATATATTTAGGCATGACATGATTCTACCAAAGGCGAACTTGGGCGAAACATTCTCCTACTGGAGATATATCGAATTATCTACGTCGCGACAGGAGATTCAACTAGGTTCTGGTAAACACTGGCTTGTTGGCGCTAGCTAGCTATGTTATCGGATGCCATGGCAATCATTTAATAGCGAAGAAAATTACATTGAGTGAATTAGTACTATCAGAGGGTCTGTTTGAGTTAGTCAAATAATACAGCGAATCACAGGAAGGCAACCAAATTACCGCCGCACACACAAACAATCGCAACAATAGTAGCGACGATATTTCAAGCTCGCTTATTATCTCACCTTATTCCAAATTACAACAACTTCCTCACACACTGACTTCTCAACCTAACACAATACCCTCCTCACTGTGTGCAACCTCGCTCCCAACAACAAAAAGTATGGCTCCCAAAAGCGACGACGACAACGCGCTTAACAACTCTGCCCGAATGACCCGAACCCCAAAAGACGCCGGTCTCATATACGATGAGGATGTGCGTGGAGGTTACATCGCACCACCATTGAAAGAAGATGAACCCCATGCGACCCTGGTTGAGCAGTTCGTATTCTTAGGAGGAGACAACTACCAAACTAGTCACCCCATTGATCGCATAAACTGGGCAAGTGGAGCTCGCGAAAAGTACAAACCGAAAAGATCTGCTGTTGCAAGAACAGCCAAACCTGGAATTCTCGGCTTAGATTCTACTCAAGGAAATGGAAAGCTCCTGGATAGTAACTCGCCTTCGGCAACAACTCAACCACGACCTACAGTGGATTTACCTGAAGTTGCTTCAAACAATGGCCCAAAGCAGCCAGATACTGCAGCTGACCCCGAAAAGCCTATGGCACACTCCTCAGCAATAGACGCCTTGGACCGGAAGAGAAGTGACACGGAAGCTGAAAACCCTCTCTTTTGCGCTCGCGTGAAAGAATGCCACAACAACTTTAACCCGCACCAACTTACACTTCCAAATGGCCAACGTCCTGTTCCGGAAGAATTGGCAACAGTCCAAACGCTACGAAACATCTTCGAGTCATCTCAACCAACTAGAGACTACCAGAAGCCACTCATCGAGTGTTTGCCTTTAGTCGCCGGCACTGATCCGGATTCTATTGACGTGTTCCGCGGAACCTGGCCCATTCATGATGCAAAGGCTGTTCATGGTATTGCTAAGAGCCATGATGAGTTCTTCGACAAACTTCAGCAAGTTCATGTTCCTAAGGGAACGGTGCATTGGATCATGCGTGGTTGTAAAGGTCGTAAGCCTACACTCGATCCACAGGTCGATCCAGATAAACCCATAGATGGTCCAGAGAGTAAAATTAGACATGATCAAGTCGAGGAAAAATTACATAACATATTGCGATATCATCCTTTGTCAAGACTTCATGAAATCTCGAATGCGGAAGAAACTGCCATCGGCAGAGAAAGATCGACCGCAGCTAGTCGCTACTCGTACGTACCTTCTTTTCTCGACCAACGAGAGATCGAAACCTTTCAACTTCCCCATTCTTCTAACGACATCAAAGAATTTGTAACTGAAGGACGTGCCATCAAGCGGAACATCAATAACACTCGCAACGAATTTCTTAAAAGAATTTGCGAAGGAAGCCAAGCCACAATACCTTCTTCTGGAGTAAGTCATATCGAACTCGAGATGGATTCCGACGAGGCTGTACATTTAGATACTATGAGACATATCGAGGATCTCGAGTGCCAATTAAAGAGAATGAGAGAGGAGCCTGGGATTCCACCACCACCAGAGCGAGTAACAAACGATCCAGCTCCCCTGAGCTACGATCCATTGAGCCAAAAACCAACCGAAGAGCAGCAGCTCATGGAAAAAATACGAATAGCGAAAGAGGCGGTGGAAGTGTTCGGGCCCGATTTCAAGCTACCATCACCCCCCAAGAAGTCTAATGACAGAAACGCTTCTTCTGATTTGGATACAAATATGGGCAATTCTGTGGATGGCATCAATGTTGTATCCCCAGAAAATAACATCCCCCACAACAGAAGCACTGACGATGGAGGCGTACCTTGGGCTGACTTAGAATCTGCGAATGGAGACGCACTTTGGAACCGTTACAAGCATGACGTTGCATCTGCGCAAGCATTTGGTGCTGCAATGGAAGCTCAAGAAGCTCGGAACAAGAGAACTACCAGCAGCGGAGACGGGCCTCCACATAAGAGAATTCGGAGCAACGAGGAAGTGCAAGGCGATAGCACTGTGGGTGGTACAGAGGCGGACAGCAGCGAATTAAGCGAGCCTCCTTCAGTTGGTAAGGGCCTGTCTGCCCCACCGAGACGTCCCAGCAAGAGTTTTCTTGCTTCCCGGAATTCTTCTCAACTACATTCATCAGCGCCGTCAACACCCCCCAGGGAGAGTAAAAAAGAGCCCACATACCAGACTCCTAACCAGCACGTCGGGCCAAAAGAAGCTAGTATCACGGACAACACTCCAATCCGGATCGGCCTGCCAACTTCATCTACGAAGAAGTCTGGTCGCAAGATGGTCACGGTTACTTTCACCAACGTTGCAAACCAAATAGCTGGGATGGAAGTCATTGAGACTGCTGCAAAGCAACACCTGAAAGCCGCCAATATTAAGATTCTTGCAAATTTCGATGAAGAAGCTGTAGAGGTTAAAGTGACAGGTCCTGCTGAGTCTAATCTGGAGGAGTTCGTTCGAAAGCATATTTACGAGGAATGGATCCAGGAGTTGACCCACGAAGACAATTCAAGCTCAGATTGAGTATTGTGATATGATGGAGTAAGGGAAGGATGGGTATGGCCGCCAACGCAACAGGTGCCGTGGGCATGAGCGGCATGGAGGCTTTTGTACGATTAGCATAAGAACTTATGCAGTTTTGTATTAAGTAACTGTTGTATCCTCAGTTTGTTTGAGTTACTTTCTTTATCCAAATTACTCCGTCCGTTTGTATCACAGGTTCGATTGAATAGCCCATTTCGGATCACGCAGTCTGGAGCCCTTTCAATTCTTCTCGCCCGTGATTTCACATCATTGATATCCTTTTCAACGAAGTCGTGCAACGTGTGGTCGTGTTTTAATCTTGAAGTAAGCTATTGTAAGCATTTAGGGATAAGTAATGCCATTGGACTAATCACTACATCCGTAAGTGTTAGATTGTGGTTGAGAATGTAGCTTAAGTGTGGCTCGGTCGTGAATTTCAGAGAAGCACTATTGCGGCCACACTATTGGCATACCGTTCCTAAGTGCCCAAGGTCTCTCATGGCGCCTTAAGGTAAATTTGAGGAGCAGAAACGAATGTTGTCCTTAAACAGCTGAAGCCCCTGCCAACAGTAATTTGTTGTATTAATAGGTCAGTTTCAAGTTTTGAGACACAGCTTGTGGAGGCTGGGCTCAAAGAATTACAAGAATGGTGCCAGATTCCTCATTAGAGACTAACTTCGAATTCTCTATTTTGTACGCTGCTGTAGTCTATGAATGGCCGCTGAAGTTGGCTAGTCCTACAATTGGAAGTTTTACCAAACGAGGCCTCACCCGCCTTGCAAGATCATCTGTCCTTAAACTCCTGAGAAAATACCTTCTGCCAAACATCCATCCATCTCTGTTGTGGAGTCGTCAGGGCTTTCCCAGGATTCTTGAAAGTTCTTGTCAAAATATCGCGAAGCCTCGCCCGCAAAGTTTTGATCACTAACATTGCTTTCCAATCAGAGACTGCAAATCGTGCTCTGTTTCCATCTAAAATGAAAACACCAGCGTACATCTGTGGAGGCTGAAGTTAGCTTCGACTTTCTGAAAGAAACCTAGAGGTGGTCTTACATCGCAGCGAACGTCCCCACAAAGAAGAGCAATCGCAAAATCCTCTACTGCGGTTGTCTCATGCGCATTGTAGAACCTGGGAATGTTAATGGAAGAATTTTGTACAAATGGCCATTTCAACATACTGCTTTGCTTGCATGATGTGGTAGTAAGACAGCCACTTTAATTCGTGATGGCCCTTGTTCACAGATGATGGATGTAGGCTGATGGACTGGTTATTCGCACAGTTGCGGAAACCTTTCCCATCGCGGATAAGCAGTTTGGGATAGAAACTCCAGCCAATAACCGACGTAGTTATGATGTCGTTATCGCTATTAGCATTGGCTCTCTGGGGAATGTCAAAGAACTGCCGCTTTCTGCTAGAGAATCGTGTCCTATATAATCAGTATACTCTTCCCAACAAAGATTGTATAGATGACATACTTATTAAGCATAGTTCTTTCCAGCTCGGTGAGTGGAAGGAAGCCTGAGTCTACCAAAGAGACAACGAGTTGGCCTTTGAGGTCCTCAATATTGGATAAAGTTTGTTGACTTAAAAAGTTCTTCTTGCAGAATTGGTACTCGGATCCATTGGTTAGGCAAACACGCTTCCAAGCCAGGTACGCATTGTATATGGTTAAAAGGTCGGAGTCACCTGCACATGTAAGCTTTTGTATTTCAGCAAGAAAGGCAGTCTACTAACCTCTCCGAAAAGCAAGTCTGATGGTATCTGCCTGCGCTCGTGCCCCAAACGGAGCGGTAAATGGGGATTTTGAAGACAAAATGGCTGCAATAGTAATAGTAGCATCCAGACATTTGAATATGCTCCCGTAGAGTATGAGTTTACCCAAGAATACATCTAATGGCAGCCGGGCGAGTTGAATACCTAAGGGCGTTAAGTCTTCACCTGGGGTCAGCGCCCTAACATCTATCAGGGCGTCTATCGCGCGGCGAATGTTCTTGGCAGACGGGGGATCTAACGCCTGACTGAGGGTATCTTCGATGCCACCTAATTTGCAGATCTTCACGCGGATTGCGAGGTCCTGAAGTGACAAACGAAGTAGTTCAGGTGTTTGCTGATCGGCCATCTAGAGTAGGGCAGTTAGAACAAAAGGAGCGTGACTCCCAAGGGGTAGCATTTTATGAAAAGACTAAACAAAAGGTGGACGGGACTTACGAGCTCATCATGTCTGTATTTAGTGAAGAGATGGAAACACAAGCCCTCTTGCACTCTTCCTGCTCGACCTCTACGTTGCTTGGCGTTTGCCTTGCTTATGAATGTTTCCAAAAGTCTGGACAGTTGTCTCCTCTCATCAAATCTTGTGGCGTGTTAGCAAACTCAATAGTAAAGTAGAACGGGAAACATACCTCATCTCCCTATGTTTTCCAGTATCAATGACGCAAGTGACATCAGGTATAGTGATACCAGTCTCTGCAATATTTGTTGCAAGGACAATCTTCCGAGTTCCGGGGGGTGGAACAAGAAATGCAGCTTCCTGGTCCTCGCTTGCGATGGTTGAATGGAGTGGGTAGATATACCAATTAGAAGAGAAGGCTGGGTGGCCCAGGAGCATATCGTTGAGTTGACGGATCTCTCCGATACCGGGCAAAAAGACGAGAATTGCTTTGCTATACATTGCGTACCTGTCATCCGTAGAGATCTTTGCAATAAGCTGGGTTACAAGTTCAAAATCGATCCGGTATGGATCCATCTGAGCGATCGTGGTACGAGTTTTGCCACTATATCCACGCAACTCCTTGATGTTTTCAGCCTTGGTGGATTCGCTGAGGGTCGTCTCAGCGATCTCAATATCATCATCTAGGTCTGTAAGCTTCTCTCGGTAACCGTTGTCTAAAGAGTACCCTGTGAATTCAACGGCATCTTCCAGGTACTGCACCTGGACAGGAAAAGTTCGACCCGGAACATTCAATACTGGTGCACCATCCAAGTATTTTGAGAATCGGTCAGCATCCACGGTTGCAGACATCAACACGACCTTTAGGTTCGGCCGTCGCAGCATGAGCTTTCGAAGGACAATGAGTAAAAAATCACTGTCAATTGTGCGCTCGTGAACCTCATCCAAAACGATATGCGTAATGTCTTTAAGATCATTAGATCCTTCAAGCATTCGCATCACAATTCCAGTGGTTGCGTACACCAGCCTTGTCTCCTTAGAAGTATTTGACTCAAGTCGAATGGCATAGCCCACCAAGGACCGAGAAGTCCCAACATCATTCTTTCGCTCTCCAAGCTCTTCGCTGACACGTCTTGCTAACGAGATTGCAGATATCCGTCGGGGTTCAGTACAATAAATTTTACAAGGCTTGCCTTTGAGCAATTCATGTTCTAGGATGAACGCCGGAACCTGTGTGCTTTTACCACTGCCATTGACATAAGTATTTTCATTTGGCAGAGAATGAACGCTGACTTACCATCCGGTCTCACCGCAGATGATGACAACTTGTTCACGATCTATAGTTTCGAGCACTTGTTCCCTGAAGCCCCACATTGGGAGTTGCATGCGCGATTGCTGAGATCAGTTAACACCAAATTAGAAGGTTGGGTGGAGGGGGGATCCAAAAAAAAAGGCCAAAAAAAAACTCACAAGCATCATGTTGTAGCTTGGAGTGCTAGACTTCTCCAACCAAATTCGATGATACACATCAGGAGTAAGTGCGGATCGAGCGGCCTTGTCAGTCCCAGATTCATCACCATTTTCAGGCAAACGAGCGGCAGAACGATTTCGGAAGGCACCCTGTATTAGCACACCATCTTCTAGTTCTTGGTCTCTCTTCTCTCGAACCATGTCTCGGAATGTGCGTACAGCATTGCGATCGACTTCGTCCGCTTTCTCCTTTCTGATCTCTGCAAACTCGGTCCAAAGTTCTCGCCATACAGCAGGCAGGCGTAGAAAAACTTTGTCTTCCTTTGCTGAAGAACCAAAAATGAGGAATAGCGCCGTCGTAGCAATGTAAGCTTCCGACTGCTTCGAATCAGGCGCCGAGACAGATATCATAGTAAAAGTCTGCGACTTTGGTGAAGAGATGTACTCAATCTCAGAAAGAATGGTATCGTAAAGAACATCTTGTGCCTTTGACCAAGTGATGCGGAGAGAATGACGATTCGAAAAGCTTGAATCAGATATAAGAGTATATGATAACTTGACGGATGAATCTCTGATATATTCATATCAGTACTTCGGGGCTTACAGGAAGGATATGTCTGCGCCCCAGATTCAAGGAACTTACCTAGCACGACAAGCTTCTTCAAGGACCCTCATAGGATTCATGCCTGTCCATTTTCCAAAGTCTCTAATCGTGACCTTTACGCCATTACTGCCGTTGACAACGGTAGTACTCTTACCTGTAAGTGGGTCGACTTCGTTTACGGGCAGACTTGCAAACAAGTCTGCAAGGGCCGCATCGTCGTCACTGCCCTCATCTTCAAGCATAGCCGCTCCAATTCTTGCTGCTTCTTTACTGACCTCATCTTCCGAGTCGGTCAGCGGATCTGTCAAGATTTCCTCGCCCTGAGAATCACTATTATTTTGGATCAATTCGGCTTTATGCCGACGTGCAGAAGCATCTCTTTCTAATTGTATACGCCGCAATTCCCACTGCTGGTCAGCGATATACTGGTCAAAAAGGATATCGTCCTGGATCTTTTTTATCTTTCTCATCAATTTTGCTGTTTCGGGATCATTCTTTGAGGCGCCCGGAGGCTTCTGGGAGTTCTTGCGGCCATTTGCCTTTTCATTCTCTTGCTGAGTCCCTTTCATTTTATGCATTTGCAAATGGAATAGCTTCGTTCTGCTATCCAAATAAACCGGTAATAGGTCATCTGGATCAATATCACTATCGTAGTCCAGGGTGATCTTTTTTGCTGAGTTTCCCTTCCTTCCAGCCTGAGACGTGGTGCCTCCAACAGTACTAGAGTTTGCGTTATGCCGTGTGTCGGATTCAAGGTTTCTTGGTGTATTTGTGCCAGAAGCCATAGGACTATCAACTGGTGTTTCTATGTTGTTTAAGCTCAAATCTGTACTATGGGCAATGACAATACTGACCTAGTTGAGACTTTGACAAGGCACCTTGCTTGCGCTGGGAAAGTTCATAATCCGGAAGTTCATCTCTAGAACATTCGCGTGCGAGCCATTCTAATGACTCCTCCATACCCCATATTGCATCCTTGTTTCCAACGCCAATTTTATCAGAGATCCCCAGAAGATACTGCAGAGCGAGGAGAACCTTGTCTTCCGGGAAACCAGCTCCAATAAGTGACTGCTGTAGTGTCCATAGGCGTATAGTCAGTTCCTCCTCAGATGCCTGTTTCGAAGAACTAGGAAGATCTGCTTGGCTGGAGAAGCGCCCTTCCGTGTTAATTAGATCCAATATCTCTTCCATGAGCTCTGGCGGAAGCCATTTTCTCGTGCTTAGGCTCTCCGCCTGGCTCCTCAATACTCGTCGATCCGTCTCTAATCTGTTCTTCTGGCGTAGCGCATCTCTCTTTGATTTCTGTGCGTGTTTCTCAACTAGGACTTGGAGTTCCGAATTCTCGAGTTCTCTTTCGAATTCCTCAGGGGTCAGGGCTGCCTTTTGTGTGGAATTTGCAGCAGTCTCTGTGCCTGTAGTCGATTCGCCTTCCTTGATCTCAACTTGGTCCTTCAACTCTTGGGCAGTTTTCGGGTCTTCTTCTACGTTTATTTCTTCTGCTTTGGGCTTGGACGCCACCGAGGTTGTTGCAAACCCTCTGGCAGGATTAGCAGCTGGCTTCTTCTTTTTCTTTCCGCCAGCCATCTGCAGAATATCTTCGGCTTCGATCAAATGTTGTGTAAAGGCGGGGCAGACGCGTCGAGATCTAAAAGTCGGGGGTTGTGTGCCGGGGCGGGTAATGACAGAATTTTATAGATTCACGCCCCTCAAAACTTTATTTGTGCTTGTCTGTGTATGAATCAACGCCGTGTGAAGAGCACTTTCGCTTTACAAACCCTCAGGTCATGACAAGATTCGCAAACCGCAAATATGACTGAGGTGGAAGTCAATGGAACGAATGGGGTGGAACTAGATTTCACAACCACAAAGACTGTGCTGTCTTCAGCTTCTACAACTTTCCGCCAGGCGCATTTGCACACTTTGGAGGAAAGGCTTGCTCGCAATGGTACAAAGTTCCACCTTTGATGTGCCTTCTCACCAGGAGCTAATAGACTTCACTGAGCAGAAATAGATCAAAAGCTTTTCCCTAATCTCTTACGTCTCTTCTTCAATACATATGCCTACTACCAAGACCGACCCTCACGAGTTGCAGTTCAGCGATGTATACATACCATTTTCTCCTCTGGGGCGGCACCAGAAGCTCTAGAAGGCTTTGTGAAAGCCATACACCTGGAAACATCGAAACCAGGGATTGCAGCTTCAAACGCTTTTGTTCTTGTCGAGTGGTGTAGCATAATTCTTCAGGAAAGCTCTCATACAAGCGACTGGGAGAAATGGGGCCTGGAGACTATTATAAGTGATGCCCAAGCGCTTGAGTTATGTGTCGGTGCTGCATCACGGCTCAGAGTGAGCCATTCCGCACTGGTAGTTACTTGGCGTGGTCTGCGAAAAGTGTTTGAGGCCACAAAGGAAAAGAAAAGAAATCCACACGATGATGTGCAGAAGCTACGGGCACAAAATGCAATTCGAGATGCAGTAGGCAGACTTACTGCTAAGAAGAATCAACCTTCTTGGAAAAACGCTATAATGCTCGGGGCCATTGCTGGAGTCTGCGCAAGGAAACCGGAGGCAAAAGCAATCCTCGAAGAGAAGAAGTCCGATATCTATGCTTTCTATACGAGAGAGATAATTTCTTCCCGCACTCCAATACCTGCACATATTGCCAGTGGACTGCACGACTTTTTTGCTTTTTTCTCCAGTACTGATGAGATTGAGAAAGAAGTTATACCGTCGCTAGAAAAGGCACTCCTCCGCGCTCCCGAAATTGTTCTCAACGACCTCGTCACGCCACTTTTCCAATCATTGCCGGAAGCTGTTGATTTGTCGAAGATTCTTAAAAGCAACCTCCTAAAGCCTCTCCTCTCTAATGTCAAGTCTACAAATCCAGCAATACGCCAAGGAGCACTGGCTGCGTTCAAGGCAGCTGTGCTTAAATCCAATGATCCAGAGCTTGTTGCACAAATAGCTACCGAAATTATGGTCCCTCTTAAAGGTGGTAAATTACCTTCAGCAGAGCAAAGGGCAAACTATGCAGAAATGCTGGCAGTTATACCAGCTTCGACTTCCATTGCCAGTACCATGGCCCGTGAAATCGCAGTTGTTGCAGGAAAAGAAGCTAATGAGGCTGCTCTAAGCTCTGAGACCATAGCGCTTTTGCACTTCGTGACATGGGGAGTACAAAATGGAGAAGAGGTGGAGAGAGCAGTTATTGATGCCGTGGTTAAAGGGACATCTGATAAAAAGATTCCTGTTAGGAAGCTCTGGACCCTTCGTGTTGGAGAGCTTTTCTGGAGCGCCGACGAACAGCTCCTGGAACCTACGTTTTCTAAACTTGCGGAGAGCGCTATAGCCCCTTTACTGGATGCATGGAATGAAGTCATATCAAACCCTGTAGCTGCAGCGCAATCTGGCTTGGTAACCACCGCATATGTCTTTTCAGCCATTTCACATACTAAATTGGCACTCACCTCGACTCCGAAGGTTGATGCTGCGCTGAAGAAAGCTCAAATTTGCCAGCAAGCATTAGCAATGGAGCCAAAGCCTTCATTTCTTTTGAACCAGCGTATTTTTGGGAAGTTGTCTGCGGATGATGACTTCAGATGGTTGATCAGATCTTTATCTTGCTTGTCCCAAGATCTGGCCAGATTCGAACCCAGCTCAGCAGTTGCCATTGGATGGTCTCAAGCAATGATATTTTGTATCTGTTCTGCTAGTGTCAAGCCAGCGCTTCGGAAGGAAGCTTGCCGAGCTCTTTCGCAAACTTATGTTCGGCACCCCACCCAGATCTCAAATATAATTGTGGAGGGAATTTGGCGTTGGAGACTTAATATCGAGGCTGGTGAGAAAGAGAGCGCTGCGGCACTTTCAAAGACTGATAGTCAGTACCTATACATGGTTGTGAACGCTATAAGCCCAAGCAATGCAGACTTGAAGACGTTGGGCGCTGAAGTAGATTCTTCGGTTCGAAAGCAACAAATGATTTCACTATTAGTACTCTCACGGCCTGAATTGCTACCACGTATGAGCTGGATCGATTTATGTCTGAAAGTCCAGGTCGATCCTGGCGAGCTGGCAAGAACCTCAGGAGATGCATTGTTAAAGCAAATACTTGATCTTACAACGTTCAATGAGAACGTAAGTTTCTATTCTATTACTTGCTATTTGCCTTCACTAAGTTGAATCTAGTCTATCCCAAACTCAGACATTGTAAAGAACGCTGCTTTCAATGCTGCCGCAGACCTTGCGTTTGTGGCACCAGATTTTATGACATCTCGTATAGTCAAGTTATTAGAACAAGATCTTGACCCTCGCCAACTCACTAATATTGGACCAACTGAAGCAGCCATATTTCGAACTCCAGAAGGTACAGCCTTTATTGATGTGCTCTCAAAGAAGTCTCAAAGCTACGTCCCGAACAAGAACACGAAGGACTACGACACGTTGAAGTGGGAGGAAGAACTCAGGGCTCAATTAGCAGCAAAAAAGGGGCAACAAAAGAAGCTCACCCCGGAGGAGACAGCCAAAGTCAACGCACAATTGAAGAAAGAAGCGGGAATTAGGCACCAGGTTAAAGGCCTTCAAGCCAACCTCTTACGTGGCATAGGAATCATTCGCTCCCTTGCAACTGGCCCCCCAACCGAGGCAAAATTATGGATGGGACCAGCAGTGAAAGCATTGGTTGACATTATTCAAGCAGGCGCAGGCCTTATCACTGCCAATGCTGCTCCTGATGCCTACATTCTATGTGCCAACCGAACAGCCAGCCGTATAGGGACGCTTCGGCCCTTTATTGGTATTGCAACACTACGGGCTCTAGACGTACCAAATTTACCCGAATCTCTGTTGCAAGAGTCCCTCGGCGCTCTAATAACACGAGTGTTGTATCGCCTTCGGTTTTCAGGAGAGCAACGTCCGTTCGATACTGTTTCGCTGACATACATTCTTCCGTTGGTACTACTTGTACTCCGTGAAGGAGGATTTGGCGAGAGTGATGACGCAGAAGCCCAATTAGTTCTCGCTTTGGAGTTTCTCTCGTTTCATACCGATGCCTGCTCTGACAGTCTTGCTCCTCGTGAGGAAGTTCTCACAGTCCTCATCTCGTCTATGCAAAGTTACAATCAGCACTACAAGGCGATCAAAGATTGTTTAGCTGATCTCTCCCGTTGCATTGCTCCAAATATCATGAGCCCTGAAATTGCTATCCTTGCACGAGGTACCATCGTGCCGCAGATATCTGTCCGAACCTCAGTGTTGCAGTCCATTAGTGCAGAAATAGATCTGAGTGAGCTTGACTTTTCGGAAGAGATTTGGCTAGCCTGCCACGATGATGTTGATGAGAATGTCGAGCTTGGCCGCGAGATCTGGGAGGAGAGTGGTTTTGAGATAACTGCAGATTCGCCTTTCAGAATGTTGCCATATCTGGAGAGTGTGGACAAGCAACTTCGGAGAGCTGCAGCGAGATCGCTAGCCGAGGCGACCAAGATACAGCCATCGGCCCTCCATGAAATTCTTGCACGCTTACAAGCTTCATATCAAGAATTGGCCAAGCCTCGGGTTCCTCAGCTGGATGAATATGGTATGCCGAGGAAAATAGATCTTTCTGATCCTTGGGAAGCAAGAAATGGAATTGCACTGGCCTTCAGAGAACTAGCACCGGTGTTTGAGGAGAAGCTTCTTGATGCTTTTCTGCAATGGCTCATTGAGCAAGGTCCACTGGGAGATAGAAACCCCAATGTCAGACAGGAGATGGTCGAAGCTGCTACCGCAATCATTGCACTTCATGGAAAGAACAAAGTTGAAGACTTAATGAGGACCTTCGAGCACACCCTTGAAGCGCCAGACAAAGGTTCAGAATTTGCGGACCGGGTGAATGAGGCCGTTATCATCATGTATGGTGCTCTCGCTCGTCACCTTGAAAAAGGAGACCCTCGTGTTCCAAAGGTGGTGGATAGGCTTTTGGAAACCTTAAGCACACCTTCAGAAACTGTACAGTATGCTGTTGCAGAATGCCTGCCACCTCTTGTGCGAGCATCAAGCGAAAAAACATCAGAGTATGTTCAGCTAGTACTCGACAAGCTATTGAATTCGAAGAAGTACGCTGCTCGGCGCGGTGCAGCATATGGTCTGGCAGGACTGGTGCACGGCAAGGGTATCTCTTCACTTAGAGAGTTCAGGATCATGATGACCTTGAAGGGAGCCATAGATAACAAAAAGGATGTCAACCACCGCGAGGGAAGCTTGCTGGCCTATGAGTTACTTTCTACGATTTTAGGCCGGGTATTCGAACCCTACGTAATACAGATCGTACCCCAGCTTCTTTCCAGCTTTGGCGACTCGAGTGCCGACGTTCGGGAAGGTTGCCTAGCAGCCGCAAAGGCGTGCTTTGCTAGTCTGAGTTCGTACGGAGTAAAGCAGATTTTGCCTACGCTCCTCGATGGTCTCGATGATGATCAGTGGCGTAGTAAGAAGGGCGCTTGTGACCTTCTTGGTGCCATGGCATACCTTGATCCTGCTCAGCTTGCTCAGAGTCTGCCTGAGATTATTCCTCCTTTGACCGGTGTGCTTAATGACAGCCACAAAGAAGTGCGATTGGCTGCCAATCGAAGTTTGAAGCGCTTCGGAGAGGTCATCAGTAACCCTGAGATTAAGAGTCTTGTCAATATTTTGTTGAAAGCTCTTAGCGACCCTACAAAGTACACCGACGACGCGCTTGACTCTCTAATCAAGGTTCAATTTGTCCACTATTTAGATGCTCCATCGCTTGCACTGGTTGCACGTATTCTCCAGCGCGGACTGGGAGATCGCTCAGCAACGAAGCGGAAGTCTGCTCAAGTTATTGGCAGTCTCGCACATTTGACAGAACGAAAGGATCTTGTCTCGCATCTACCTATTTTGGTTGCCGGACTGAAGATTGCTGTTGTTGATCCTGTGCCAACAACTCGCGCTACTGCCTCCAAAGCCCTTGGCTCCTTGATCGAAAAATTAGGGGAAGATGCCCTACCAGACCTCATCCCTGGTCTGATGCAGACTTTGAAATCAGACACTGGTGCTGGAGACAGACTTGGATCTGCTCAGGCTCTCAGCGAGGTGCTTGCTGGTCTTGGTACTGGACGTCTTGAAGAGACTTTGCCAACGATTCTGCAGAATGTTGCCTCTTCGAAGGCATCTGTTCGCGAGGGTTTCATGTCGCTGTTCATTTTCTTGCCAGTTTGTTTTGGCAACAGTTTTGCCAACTACCTCAGCAAGATCATCCCACCTATCCTCTCGGGACTTGCAGATGACATTGAATCTATTCGGGATACATCACTCCGAGCTGGTCGCTTACTCGTTAAGAACTTTGCAACGAAATCTATCGACTTGCTGCTTCCTGAGCTTGAGCGTGGTCTTGCAGATGACAACTATAGAATCCGTTTAAGCTCCGTAGAGCTTGTTGGTGACCTTCTCTTCAATCTTACCGGAATTAGTGCGAACACAGAAGCGGACGAAGCAGAGGAGGGTGCTCAAGAAGCCGGGGCTTCTCTGTTGGAAGTACTTGGGGAAGAGAAGCGAAACAAAGTATTGTCGTCCCTGTATATCTGTCGTTGCGATACGTCTGGCCTGGTTCGCACAGCTGCAGTCGAGGTTTGGAAGGCTCTTGTTGCCAGTCCGAGGACCCTCAAGGAACTGGTTCCAACTCTTACACAACTTATCATCCGGCGCCTTGGTAGTTCCAACCTGGAGCAGAAGGTTATTGCTGGCAATGCTCTAGGTGAACTGATCAGAAAAGCGGGAGACGGCGTCCTTTCGACCCTACTGCCAACCCTAGAGGAGGGTCTTCAGACGTCCACAGATACGGATGCAAAGCAAGGAATCTGCATCGCACTTCGGGAGCTTATTTCTTCTGCTTCCGAAGATGCTTTGGAAGATCACGAGAAGACTTTGATTTCTGTGGTCAGAACGGCCTTGATCGATTCAGACGAAGAGGTTCGAGAAGCTGCAGCAGAGGCGTTCGATTCCTTGCAACAGATATTCGGAAAACGTGCAGTTGATCAAGTCCTTCCTTATCTCCTAAGTCTTCTTCGAACTGAAGATGACGCAGAGAACGCACTCGCAGCGCTTCTCACACTGCTTACAGAGACCACGAGGTCAAATATCATCCTTCCGAACCTTATCCCAACTCTTACTACATCTCCGATATCCTCCTTTAACGCGAAGGCTCTAGCGTCTCTATCCACCGTGGCAGGTTCGGCTATGACAAGACGATTGCCAAGCATCCTGAACTCTCTCATGGATAATATCATATCATGCAAAGATGACGAGCTCCGCGCTGATCTTGATTCGTCGTTCGATACAGTGATTTTATCAATTGACGAGTTTGATGGTTTGAATACCACAATGAGTGTTTTACTGGCCCTTGTCAAGCATGACGATCATCGCCGAAGAGCAGCCACTGATTACCACCTGGCAAAGTTCTTTGCATCAGCAAATGTGGATTATTCTCGGTACAATCAAGATATCATTCGTGCTCTTCTCATCTCCTTCGATGATAGGGATCCAGAAGTTGTGAAGGCAGCCTGGACAGCCTTGACCGAATTTACGAAGCATCTTAAGAAGGAGGAAATGGAGGCACTTGTCTTCTCTACCCGACAAACTCTGCAGCATGTTGGAGTAGCAGGATCAAATCTACCAGGCTTTGGTCTGCCCAAAGGCATCAATGCTATCCTTCCAATATTTTTGCAAGGTCTGATGAATGGAACCGCGGAGCAGAGGACACAATCTGCACTGGCAATTTCCGATATTGTCGACCGTACAAGCCCAGACTCTTTGAAGCCATTTGTTACTCAGATCACAGGACCACTTATCAGGGTTGTGTCTGAGAGGTCTGCTGACGTAAAGGCCGCGGTTCTTTTGACCTTAAATAGTCTCCTGGAGAAGATCCCAACGTTCTTGAAGCCTTTCCTGCCGCAATTACAACGGACCTTTGCCAAATCACTTGCCGATACTTCAAGCGAGGTGCTCCGTACTAGAGCCGCGAAGGCCTTGGGTACTTTAATCACCTTGACTCCTCGAATCGACCCCTTGATAGCAGAATTAGTCACAGGGTCTAAGACCTCTGATGCAGGAGTTAGGAATGCTATGCTGAAAGCATTGTACGAAGTCATAAGCAAAGCGGGAGCGAACATGAGTGAAGCATCACGGAGCGCCGTGCTTGGACTCATTGACACCGATCCCGAAGACAACGACATATCCATGGCTATCACCAATGCGAAGTTGCTAGGCGCATTAATCAAGAATGTTTCTTCTGATGCGGCTGCAGGCTTAATCAAAAACAGGGTAGTTCCAAGTCATCCAACCCAACCATCTGTACTGGCTCTCAATGCAGTCCTTGTTGAAGCGCCTACGTCTTTGACTGAGAGCGCTTTTGCCGAGGACGTGCCAAAAGTAATCTGTCATGGCATGTCTAGCAAGAATGTAAGTCTTATGTCCCAAATCTATCTATGAGGTACTGACCACAACACAGAACTTCATCTCAGACAACTGTGTTCTTGCAGCCGGAAAATATCTTCTGGCAGAGACTCGCGGCGATGATTTTGAGACCCTCAAGCCCATCTTTGAGACACTGGCAAATCTAATCCAGCCAGGGAACTCGGTTGATACACGACGCTTGGCACTTGTTGTTATCCGCACTGTAAGCCGACATTATGAGGATATCGTTCGCCCTCATCTCGCCTTACTTGCTGCGCCTACATTTGCCAGTGTCCGAGATCCAGTCATTCCAGTGAAGTTAGCAGCAGAAGCCGCCTTCATGGCACTTTTCAAGGTTGTCGATGAAGAGAGTAGAATCTTTGATAAATATATTTCCAGTCAGGATTTACCAGCCAATACCAAGAGAAGTATGCAAGATTACTTCAAGCGTGTTGCTTTGAGATTAGGAAATCAAGCAAGAGAGAGGAGAGAAGCCGAGGGCGGGCAAGGTGGTTTGGGTCTTTCTAATGATGAGGTTGATGATGAACGAGAGATCTGGAGTATTGGAAAGGTTGATCTTGGCGAAGATGTGTTTGATGAATGAGAAACGGATGGTTTATGACACCAGGCATGGATGATTGTGGCGGATTAACGATCAAAAGTTATATTTGCATTGCATGGCGGTAAAATAAATAGGTGAAGACAGCTTAGGGTAGGCCGCAGGCGTTTAGAATTGAGATCTTTGCCCTACAGATGTGGTCATATGCGTTGAAGCAAATATTATGCCCTTTAAATATCACTAACTCATAAATGTACGCTCAGCAACTCAGATCAATTTGAGACAGTATTTCCTCTATTTCACGGGTTAAAGGCCCCTTCTCATGAGACTTACTTCATGGGCACAGAGGCACGAAAGGTACAGTACCTACAATTAGGTATCTAGGCGAGGGGTGAGGTGCCTCGCGTTAATTTACCGCCAACAGTGGGGCTCCGGCGTTTATATTTTCGGTCACATGACCTTCAATTTAGCCCTGCTCGTTTTTTGCCGACCGCCCACAAATCGAAACTCCAAAATCTACTCCGCTCCAAATCAACTTCATCGACAATCCGACCACCGACAACACCGGCATCATGGTCAACCTCACAACCCAGAAGCGTCTGGCGGCCTCCGTCGTGGGCTGTGGAAAGCGCAAGATTTGGCTCGACCCTAATGAGACCAGCGAAATCTCCAACGCCAACTCCCGCCAAACCATCCGAAAGCTCGTCGCAGATGGCCTCATCATCCGCAAGCCAGTTACTATGCACTCTCGCTCTCGCGCCCGGGACCTCACAGCTGCACGAAGAATTGGTAGACACCGTGGTTTTGGTAAGAGAAAGGGTACCGCGGATGCTCGTATGCCAAGGTACGTTCAACAACGTCAACAACTGGAATGAACATGGAAAGGGGGTCACAGAGGGGGCAATTTGTGCTGATACCTCAATCATAGCCAAGTCGTTTGGATGCGCCGTCTCCGAGTCCTTCGCCGTCTTCTAGTCAAGTACCGTGCCAGCGGCAAGATTGACAAGCACCTCTACCACGAACTTTACCACCTCAGCAAGGGTAACACCTTCAAGCACAAGAGAGCGTTGGTCGAGCACGTAAGTTGCTAGTAGGATCTTGTTGCCAAAGGAAAATGCTGACAATAAGCTCCAGATCCACAAGGCCAAGGCTGAGAAGGCACGCGAGAGAATCATCAAGGAGGAGATGGATGCCAAGCGTGCGAAGACCAGGGCTGCCCGTGAGAGAAAGCAGGAGAGAGTTGTTGCCAAGCGTGCTGCCCAGCTCGGTGATGAGGAGGAGACCGAAACGAAGTAAATCAGTGTGGCTTGATTGAGGGGCATATGGTGTATTTGGCAAGGTCTTCTGTTTCAGGCCGGTTGCTTTTTGATGTCACTGGGCTTTCGGCATTATGCATGGACAATGGTATCATGATTTCCAAATCAAGTCTGTGTTCTCTTCGGATACTTGTGGTCATATCGATCTCAATGGCGTGCTATGGACCCCTCTACAAAAACGTTGCGGGGTCAGGTACTGGGCTATCATGGAGTACGAGAGTTGGATTGTGGAAGAAGAAAAAAATCCCACTGAAAATCTTGATCAATCTGTGGCCCAGACATGAAGTATTTCATCTATGAATAAGTGTTGATGTCGATAAAACTCCCAACAGCTGAAGCATTCATAAGCATACAAATGACCTCCCCCCATGCCCCCTGTCACCTCCCTTCCAATTCCCATCACAACATGATTTCAATTCAACTTGTACAGTGAGAATTGTCAGTGAATTGGTTCCGTTCAAGTACGAACTCATGTGCAATGCTGTGTACCCAGAATGACTGAGCATGCTTTAGAAGAGGAAGATTGCCAAAGTCCGTGTTCGATTTTGTCGCTTGCCTTGTACTGGAGCAGATTGGATTGCTACTTCTCGATGGTTAATAACAGTAAGGCAGAAATACAAGATTTGATATCATTTCTATAGGAGAATGGAACCTGATTCCAGGATGAAATGGCCGATCAGTGGGTAAACAAGGACAGAGGTACGAAAGTACAAGAAAAGGTCGTATAATATTCGACTGATCTCCAGCGTAACAGTAATGGAAACAGCTCCATCATGTCCAGCCTCTAGCCTCCAACCTCTAGTGTCCTCACATCCTTAATGTGATCAAAGCCCCCGAGTGCCACAGGTGAAAGAGTAGATAAGGATTGTGTCTTGTAAACGATATTCAGAAGATGTTGACATCAACTTAGCAACGGATCAGATAGTTTCACATTGTCCCTCAAATGGTGGTTATGTGAGCCCAGAACATATCAGCATCGCCCGCCTTTCGACGAGAGCTGTAGTTGACTGGTTATGGCTACTCATCACCTCCGTGTTAGTTGTTGCAGAAGGAAGAAAGGAAAACGGGACACGAGGGTGGTTGATATACGTCGTTGATTTTTCGCTTAGTCTTAGTGTGCTGTGCCTCCCTGTCCAGTGTTGGTGTCTCCCCGCAGCCGCCCGAATGCGAAATGCGCCAATGTTTTTGTGGTGTGAACTTAACTTTCGTCACGCAAGATACGGTACGGTACAGTACAGTACAGTACGAGTACTCCAAGTCTTGAGGTTTGTCACCTCCAATCCAATCAATTTGTCTATCATTGCCCTTACTGACCAGCTCAGATCGCTATGTCTCTCTTTAAGGGAGCTTCACGATCTTTTGCCAGGACGACTGCGCGGCAGGCAGCGCCGATATGCGGTGGACGGCGAGCAGCTTCGTCCCTGCGGAGCGCAGAGAGTCAACACAAGGCAAGCTTTGATTTGGATCCAGCGCAAGGCCTTCAATGCTAATACTTAAGGCTATAGCTACTCACTGCAGATCTCGAACATGCGGATCCAGCTATCTACAGCATCCTCCAAAATGTACTCTCCCCGCCACTCGCTTGATCGAGTCTGTCTGACATGGAGCGTAGGAGAAAAAACGACAGAAGCACTTCATCAACCTCATTCCTTCCGAAAACTTTACATCCCAAGCTGTTCTCGATGCGCTAGGCAGTGTTATGCAAAGTAGGTGCAATACAAGCCAGGTTGGAAAGAGACACTGTTGACCCATACAAAAAGACAAATACTCCGAGGGATATCCTGGAGCTCGATATTATGGTGGTAACGAGTTTATTGACGAAGCCGAACGACTATGCCAATCGAGAGCTCTCACGACATTTGGCCTGAAGGAATCAGAGTGGGGTGTCAACGTACAGCGTATGTATATAGGTACTAAGTAAAGACCTCGCTAATATGTTCTCTCAGCATTATCTGGATCACCCGCAAATCTCATGGCATATTCTGCCCTTCTTAATGCACACGACCGGATTATGGGTCTTGATTTACCTCATGGTGGTCATCTTTCCCATGGCTACCAAACACCTACCAAGAAGATCTCTGCCATTTCCAAGTATTTCGAAACACTACCATACCGCCTAGATGAGTCCACTGGTCTAATTGATTACGCAAAGTTGGAAGAACTTGCGTTGCTCTACCGACCAAAGCTTATCATTGCTGGTACATCTGCTTACAGCAGACTCATTGAATATGATACCATGCGTGCAATTGCTGATAAGGTCGGAGCATATCTCTTGGCTGATATGGCACATATTTCTGGTCTTGTTGCTGCAAAGGTCGTCCCATCTCCATTTGAATATGCAGATGTTGTTACGACAACAACACACAAATCCCTTCGTGGTCCTCGTGGTGCCATGATCTTTTATAGAAAGGGCGTTAGACGGGTCAACCCGAAGACCAAGGAAGAGGAGAAGTGGAACCTTGAAGATCCCATTAACTCTTCGGTCTTCCCAGGCCATCAAGGTGGGCCTCATAATCATACCATTACTGCTTTAGCAGTCGCTCTTAAGCAGGCCCAGACACCCGAGTTCAAGGCATACCAAGAATCAGTTCTTCTCAATGCCAAGGCATTTGCAAAGCGTCTTGGTGATCCCAAGGATAAGGGAGGTCTTGGCTACACCATAGTTTCTGGTGGAACCGATAACCACCTCGTTCTTGTTGATCTCAAGCCACAAGGTGTTGACGGTGCACGAGTTGAGCGGGTTCTTGAACTGGTTGGTGTTGCAAGTAACAAGAATACCGTGCCTGGCGATAAGTCAGCTTTAAAACCTGGCGGACTGAGAATGGGAACTCCAGCCATGACGACCCGTGGTTTCCAGGAAGACGATTTCGTCAGGGTTGCGGATATCGTCAACAGGGCAGTTACCATCACGCAAAGGATAGACAAGTCCGCGAAGGAGGCAGCTGAGGCGAAGGGAAGGAAGAATCCGGGAAGCGTTAAGGCTTTCCTAGAATATCTGGGAGACGGCGAAAGTGAGACGGAGATTGTGCAGTTGAAGAGCGATGTAAGTTTTCCTCACGTTCCATTATGATTGACACGTAGATACTGATAATACATAGGTTTCGGCTTGGGTGTCTAGTTACTCGCTTCCTTGGGAGTCAAGCACATAGGACGGATAAGCTGTATTAAAGGAAACCTCTCACCCCGCCAAAATTTGTATTTTCCCTCTGATTTACGTGACATGCTTGATTCTTGAGACCTTTTCAACACGATTTCAGAATCAGCGTCGTTACAATAGTCAATGCACCTTTCAGGTTGATCAGTTAGTCAATGCACTTGGTAAATTTAGAGTGATGCCAAAGACCTTCTGCTCATGTGTTTCATTGATCCCTGTAGTTTAGGGGAAGCAGTCAGGATCGGGTTTATTCCCTACACAGAGTCATCAATATCATATAATTATCTAGTTTAAACCAGAATATAGATACAGCAAGTAATAACACAAACATATCTCCCTTCATCCTACAATTTACTACCAACAAGACTTCCCCCATCCAACGCAATCAACGCTCCATTAACATAACTTCCGGCCCTACTGCTCAAAAACAAACACGCGCCGGCTATATCCTGGGGACTTCCAATCCTACCCAACGGAATTCCACTCACGATAGTCTCCTTGAAATTCTTAAGCGTCTCAGCCATCATCTTACTTTCAAAAGGTCCGCATGCTAAGGCATTACTAGTGATGTTTCGTTTGCCTAAGTGATTTGCTAGTACCCTGCTCAACCTAAATAGATAAGAAAGTTAAAAATTAGTAACACTTTCTTTTAAAATATAGATGGAAGTACCGGAACTGGAAGGGTATGATCTGATCTGAGAGAAATTTCCCCTACGGAAAGAAAGATATTCAACGTACTGATGTAAACCTGCCTTACTGGCACTATATGAAAAGGTCTCCAAACTCGGTACCCTCACTCCATCTACCGATCCTATATTTATAATCCGAGCTGGATCTCCTTCAATTGCTGCTGCTTCGAGGAGGGGTGTCACGAGTTGAGTTATACTGAAGACGCGGGTTAGGTTTAGGGTTAGGACGCGGGTCCAGGCTGAATCGGGGAATTCGTCGTAGGGTGCTCCCCCTGGTTTTGATGTTTTGTTAGCTTTTGCGTTGTTTTCTCTCTTTTTTCCATTTTGGAGTTGAATTGCGTGGGTGGGTGTGTGTGGGTTAGGAATTGCGAGGGAGGGTGGGGAGACCAGACGTACAGTTTGACCCTGAATTGTTTACTAAGACGTGTAGTTTCGATTCTCGTTTCTTCAGCTCATCCACCATTCTTTTGCAATCTTCGAGTTTATAAAAGTCCGCAGGGATTGCATGAGCGGATCCTTTGCCTGTTGTTCCAGAAAATATGTTAGTCTCTGCATTCTTGTCTGCTGGTTTGGATTGGGGTAAAATGAGGGGTATGCTGAATTAGCAATAAGCATTCAAGGGAAAGAGAACAACATACCCAAAGCATTCAATTCTTTACAAGCTTGTTCACAAGCCTTCGCATCTCGCGATGAGATGTATACTTTCGCTCCATTGGTTACGAATCCTTCTGAGATCATACGACCTATTCCTTTTGCTCCGCCGGTTACGAGGACGACTTTGTCCTAGGCAAGTTGTAGTTAGCTTGGGTACCGTATTTTTTTTCTTTTTCTTTTTTCATTGTGAGATGAAGGAGGTACCTTGACGTTGAAGAGACTTGCTGAATCCATTTTAAGTGGCATTGACGTTTGTGGATGTGTGAGAGATGAAGGAATTGAGAGCTTTGGCTGTGTTGCGGTTACGGTTGGAGTTGGAGTTCTGAGAGCTCGGTGCCGAGCTCCTCGGGGCAGAAATACGAACTGTAAGTGGCCGATATTAATACAGGCCACAACACTAAAAAATTACATTACCGTACAAAATTGCTTTAGAAGATATCATTTTGATTAGAGCTATATATAAAGTGAATTACTCAAACTAAGTGAGTTGCTCAAATCTACAGTATCTCTTATACCGTAAATAGATAACCATTTAAAATAATAAGGTATCCTATAAAGTAATTTGTACAATATATGCACATTATTTACGCAGATTTTAATAATAAAATAGAATAAGGGATGATTTAGTATATTTAAAATAGCTATACAAAAGCCTACATAATTTTAGGAGAACAGGAGGACAAATAACAAAGTATAGATATAGATTTGGCCTGTGCCTTAAATCGGCCACTTATTTCTGCCCCGCAGAGCCGAGGTACGATTAACCCAGATCTTATCAACCGCGCGCGGGTGGGGGTTTCAAAAGCGGCGCCCCTTCTATACTCTATGGGTTCTCAACATCGAAAAGGGGCTGGTGTAACGATGGTTTTGATAGTGAGAAGACTTGCGATGCATAAGACTGGGAAACACTTCTGGATCTTCTTTTGAACCACTTTCGTTTTTAAGACAATCTCAGTCTTAGTATAAGGTAATGTTTTAACGACAGGACGTATGCCGCTTTTATTATCCATTAAAAGCTTATCAATTGCTCCAAAAGTTCCTTATTTTTCTCTCAGGCTTTGCTAGGTCCCCGGATCGGTGACATAACAAAACCCTTTTCTATCAAATACTTAAATGGGTGAGGCTCTGCACTTGTATTCTATATTGGAAAGTCCAGTCACAGTAACCAGACAGCTCTTACTTTCATTCCTTGTAATTCAACTTCAGCTACCCGTAGCTTTGAACTAGGATTGAAAGCTAGAACTCACGACTCACTTGAGTAAATTCTGAGTTGATCCATAGTCCACCAGTATTGGATTCAAAATCATCAATAAGAAAACTATAAAGCAAGGCTTCTCACTACAGATATGTCCGGCCAACCCGCCATGGCGTCAGGTCCATCAGACCAACCTACAGAAGCAAGAGAACGTCTCTTATCCCACTTCAAAGATCACGACCCTTCCGACCACGGCAAAAAATGGGATGAACTCTGGGTTCAAGGATTTCTCCCTTGGGATAAAGGCTTTCCTAATCCTGCACTTGTGGATTTCCTTGCTGAACGACATGATTTGGTTCCACCACCAAGAAAGGGAGGATTGAGGAAGAAGGCTTTGGTACCGGGTGTAAGTAACATGTTTTCTTTGTACTTGTGCCCGTGAAATATCATCCCATGTCTGAGGGTATATTCTATGACTCTTACTCTTCTCGAGAAAATAAAGATACTAATTTGTTGAAGTGTGGGAAGGGGTATGATGTTCTACTTCTAGCAGCCTGCGGCTATGATGCTTGGGGATTGGATTTCTCGGAGAATGCATTGCAAGCTGCGAAGGAGATTGAAGGGAAGGTTGGAGAAGAGGAAGTTTATAAAGTTAGGGAGGGTGTCGACAAAGGAAGTGTAAACTGGGTTGCAGGTGACTTCTTTAAGGATGAGTTTTTGAATGGTGTGGAAGGAGGGAAGTTTGATCTAATTTATGATTACACGGTATGTGTCCCTTCGAACTGAGTGATGAGTATATCACTAACGGTATAGTTCCTGAGCGCTCTTCCACCCACATTAAGACCCGCATGGGCTAGGCGCATGAAGGAGCTTCTTACTCCTAAAGGGAGACTTGTATGTATGGAATTTCCCACATATAAACCTCCTTCAACGGGCGGTCCTCCTTGGGCGTTGCCACCCAAAATATACACAGCCCATTTACCACGGCCAGGGAAGGAACTTAAGTATGGCGAAGATGGCGAGCTTTTGGAATCAGAATTGGGACCAAGTGACCCAGAAGGATTGCAGCAAATTGCGCATTTCCAGCCTAAGAGGACTCATACGATAGGGTATGATGCAGATGGAAAGATGACGGATTGGATTGGGGTGTGGGCTCAGCCAGAATCCAAATAGCAATCGACTCAACATATCCCTAGCTTTGAGGCATATAGATGTCGAGCTTCAAGGAGCCTTTCGAAGAGAATTGTAATGCTCCCCTAGACCAAAGCCATGTCGATAGTAAGCCAGCCATATCTTCTCGGGTTCCTTCTCTCCAAGTCCGGGTTCAATTCTTTGTGTTGTCCCATTTTGTATGACGCAAATCTCGACCTTGTATGTCTTCGCAAGCGCAAGTAACTCAAGATGTCCTCCCCATTCTGCTGTATCCCGGATCTTATGCACATAATCTTCCAAAGGTTCGTCCAACCATGCAACAAATTCATCCGGGTGTCCCTCGATATATCCGGCTGCTGCCTTCCTCACAACTTTGTAGCGATCCTTAGGCTCTATATCTAAGTCAGCTCCAAGAGGTATTCCCACTTGTGACAACTGATCAACAACCGCATTAAATAGACAGTGCCCATCAGGGGGTATGTTCTTCTCAGTCAATCCCTGCGCCTTGAATTCCTTCTCGAGTACTGCGCGCTCCACGGCCTTTGGATCTGGCATATTCGCTGCCTCTCTCTTAGCCTCTTCTATTGCAGCTTCTTGTTCAGCAGCTCGGCGAGCGAGTCGCTCCTTTTGTCGGTTTCGCTTCTTAGGTTGGCCAGCTTCAGACACCGGTGCTTCCCCTATTGTGGTGTTTTCCAGCTGTTCTGCCAACCCATTGGGTTCTGCATCGTCCTCATCTTTCGCAGGGTCTTCTTCAAGCTCGGGAACATCATTCACATCTGGCACGTCGTCACCATCCAAGGCAGCTATCTCTTGAGCATGCTTCTCCCTTAATTTTCTCTCTAGCTCGTCGCACTCTGTGTTCACGCCTTTTCTCGTCTTCTTCGTTGCTCCTTTCTTTTTCTGGGTGATACGGCCCTGTAAGTCTTTTTGCTCCTTGCGGTGTCGGGTTTGTAGTTCCTCAAAGGTCTCCATGGTGAAATTGGATCTTGTTGATGCTGATTTTGACTTGACTTGACTTGACGTGCTTCGAAAAACGAATGCCCGGTGGAGGGGTAATTTTCAAGGTTTGCAGACAAACTCAAAGCAAACATGCGGGACGGGCCTCGCTTACTTGCTTACACCCTCACCGGAAGCCCGAATGCTTGACAGAATTAGCTAAGCCTAATGCAGACCGCTAGCTAGCTTTCTTTCTTTCCTTCTTTCTTGTCCTCCGTTATCAGATTTCGATTCAGTCCGTGCCGCACAACCGAATTTCTTCAACCAACTCCAATTGCTAAGCTCCCCTGTCTCGGTCTACTGTATGAATCGACGAACTGTATTTCAAGATTTCATTACGACTAGCAGGGGCGATGCACCCAACTGTCACTCACTAACCTATAACCAGCAGCCAGGCCTGCTCTGTCCAAGCTAAGAAGTCCCGATCAACAATACCAGAGATCTGCCGCCGCAATGCTTGATCCCTCTACCCCATCTTTCTCTCCCATGAGTACTTATGGAGTAGGAGCGGGGACACCACTCTGCTCTACATTTTTGTGCTCTTTTCTTGCCCACACAAGTTCTGCTTTCTTAACCTCTACTCTCTCATGATCTTTACCATTTAGCTGTCATTCCGAGTGTACTTATCTCGAACTACATCTCGGAACCCCGTACCAATTCGCAAGTATCGCTTGCCAGGTTTCGTCGGTACCTGGAATGGCGTCTGACCAAGAAAAGGCATATTTGGAAGGTCAGCATATTCCGCAGGATTATGATGGGCCAATTGAGCATCCAGGCGTATCTACAATCCGCGATGATGAGTCTACGAAGGAATCGACTGCAGAAGAGTCTGTTCATTCTCGTACTTCAGATGATACGATAGAACCTACACCTATAACCGCAGATGACCAGCATGCTCAACGATCAAAATCGCGGTCTTCATCAGTCCGCTCCCAACCTCTTTCAGTTGTACCACGCTCGAAAAGACGAGGACTGTTAGCAAGATTCACGCTTATTCCCGAAGTTGAGAGGCCATACGACTATAAGAGGAGTACAAAATGGATTATTACCCTCTTGGTTGCAGCCGCAGGTGCAGCAGCACCGATGGGCAGTGCTATCTTCTACCGTGAGTCACTCTTCTTGCAAGAACTATACTTTCTCAATTGCTCTGTCTGATGTGCTATTTTCGCAGCTGCCCTTCCTGAGTTGTCGCGTGACTTGCACACCTCGGCTACGGTCACCAATCTCTCAATTGCTCTTTATATGCTTAGCATGTCAATATTCCCCCTCTGGTGGTCATCCTTCTCTGAGACGTTAGGCCGAAGAACTATATATATAGTCTCGTTCACAATGTTCTTCGTATGGAATATACTATCAGCAGTCAGTACATCAATCGGGATGCTAATTGCCATGAGAGTTCTGTCAGGAGGTGCTGCGGCCTCAGTGCAGGCAGTGGGAGCTGGCACGATTGCAGATATTTGGGAAGTCAAAGAAAGGGGCCAGGCTATGGGGATTTTTTATCTCGGGCCTCTAGCAGGACCGTTGCTGGCTCCGATCATTGGAGGCGGCTTGGCGGCAGCATGGGGCTGGAGAAGTACGCAATGGTTTCTGACGATTTATGGGGGCATATTATTTCTTACTTTGACGCTCTTTCTCCCAGAGACACTCACAATTAAGCCGGACCATATTGCACCAGAGGCAACCAATGATATTGAAGTGCGCCCACAGTTAACTCGCATTTCAACACGCCAATCCGTCCAAATAAAGACGAAGCGAGCTGCGGCTATCTTCAAACGAGTGAGTCTCAAGTTCTTAGAGCAGATTTGTCTCTTCCGGTCTCAATTACTCATTGCTCCTAAATCATGTTTGAACTACTCCTGGTGCATATCTAGAACAAGTAAACTAACTCCGAGTTTCTGACTATAGTGGTTTATCGACCCACTTAGCATTCTGAAATACCTTCGTTTCCCTGCAGTCCTCATCACAGTGTATCTCGCGAGCATCACTTTTGGCTCTCTCTACATGCTTAACATTTCTGTACAGCAGACATTCTCTGAAAAACCTTACAACTTCTCTGTTGTCATTGTTGGTCTTCTCTATGTGCCTGGCTCGTTAGGCTACTTAATAGCCTCAGTTTTTGGTGGACGATGGAACGATAATATCATGCATCGAAGAGCTCGTGCCGTTGGGCGTTATGACGAGAATGGAAAATTGGTATTGCGGCCTGAAGATCGCCTTGGAGAAAATGCTTGGATTGCTGCAGTGATGTACCCAGGTGCCTTACTATGGTACGGTTGGTCATCGGCTAAGGGTGTACACTGGATCGTCCCTGTGATTGCAAATTTCTTCTTTGGAGTGGGATCAATGATAATATTTGGGACAGTTACGACAATGTTGACAGGTAAGTGGCCATCCTTTAATCTTATTATGGGGGTCTAATACGCTATCAGAGTTCATGCCAAGGAAGAGTAGCACTGGAGTTGCGGTAAACAATTTTGTCCGAAATATCTTCAGTTGCGTTTGTGGCGTTATTGCTCAACCGCTTATCTCGGCAATTGGGAATGGATGGTTGTTTCTTGGATTAGCGGTGATATGTTGGATAAGTGCCTTTTCGGTGATTTGGGCTATGAAGAAATATGGGCCGGGTTGGAGGACGGAGATGGATGAGAGGATGAAGAGCATGTAGGAAAATATGAGTCTACATTCTCGCCCAAACGAAACTAGCAGTAAAACCAAATGCCCCAAGTTGGAGGCCTAAGTACGAGAGAGTAAGCAGGTCAGCTGTTCAACTTGCTCTCCCTGTCTAAACCCCATTCCTTTAATCCTTCAGCCAAACTCGTCACCAAACTCGTACTAACAGCCTCCTCCTCCTATAAATCAGAAACTTAGAGTTAGTTTACTTGTTCTAGATATTGTCGGGAGTAACTCAGGGAGTAACTCAAACATAATTTAAAAGTAATGAGTAAATTAACCTTGAAAAGGCAAATTTACTTAGAGAACTTGGAAACTTACAAAACTAATTCTCTCAGTCCACCAGTCCAACCATGCCTCAATACGCGAACCTTCACCTGGCGGCGGTATGAAGAGCCCGGTACTAACATCGACCACATCCTCTCTCCACTCCGAATTCCAAAAACAATTGGCCCCACACCTCCCACAGAAATTCCTCCATACCCCCTCAGAACTCACATATCTCTTCAACATCCCCATCTGAAAATCAATTGGCTTACCATCCTCCTGAAAAACATTACATTTCGGGATGAAAGCCCAGGACTGGACTTCGAAACCAAGGATTAGGCGACAGGATTCACAGGTACAGGTCCCTGCAAGATATTTCGTATCGTTCTCGCGGAGGTACCAAGGAATACTTTCTGAATTACCAGCAAAGGCGCCTTCGTGGCAGGGGACCATCAGGTCGGGGAATGAAGCTTTAGTTTTCTTCGAATCCTCGTTGGGTCGAGTGATGTAGAATTTGACGCCTCCACAATGACACTGAGCATGTAATCTTTCCTCTTCTCCAGTTTCAACTTTCGTCTGCTGTTGCTGCTGCTGTTTTTGAGGTTTGAAAACCTCAGTACCACTTCCAACCCAAGACTTCAACTCCCTCTTACCTCCCTCAACACTAGAATCAACAATTTCCTTAAACCAAATTGAAACACCACCATCTATCGTATCCTCAACGTATTTACAACCTTCCCATTTCACTAACCCTTCGGTCTTATCCAGAATACCTGTAGCGACTTCCCAAGCTCCATTTTCAACCACGTAAACAAAGACATATGCTCCGCATTTAGTACAGAAGTAACGTGTTAAGTCATCTGATGATTTATATGATGTTAGATCTTTAGTATCTAGGTTGAAGTTTGGTGGTTGGAAGGATGAAGGCAGTGGTATGTAAGTACATCCGAATGGTCCACCCGAGACTTGGCGGCATGTCTTGCAGAGGCAGAGGGAGCCGGGAAGTGGGAGTGTGGATATTGGGTAGTTGAGTGTGAGGTTGATAGTTTTGCAGTGGCAGGTTGCTTTTATGGTTGTTGTTGGTTCTTCTAATGACGAGGCCATGATTTGAGATGATTTGGGGATTGTTTGGAGATGATGTAGTCTTGTTGAAGGTTGTGATGCTGGGTGAGGAGTGAGGGGTGAGGAGTGAGGGGTGAGGAGTGAGGGGTGAGGGGGTTGTGAGATGTGGGTTGATACGATATGGGGAAGAAGGAGCGATAAGCCTCGCCTTGCCTTGCCTTGCCTCGCTTATTTTTGTACCCTCCTTCCTAAACAAACCCCTTTTAAATACCCAAAAGCCGTATCTGAATTTATCAAACACGACAAACTCGTCACCCTGACGCAAACTGGCACTCCTCTCAAGTGTAATTTGAGCTAGAAGATAAACTTGCTGTAAGACCCGGCGGGGCACTAAGACTGGGTTTTCCTCAAACATAAAGCTACGGCTAATGACTGTCTGAGTTTATTAACATAATATTCTCTCTCTATCTACTTAGTATACGAGAGTTAAAGAAAACTTGCTGTAAGACCCCTTGGGGCAATAAGACTGGGTTTTCCTCGATCATGAAGCTTCGGCTGAGTGTTGAGTTTTTTGCTTCTCCTTCCTAGGAGGATTTGTTCCCTTAGTGCCCTCGTTCAACATAGAGAAATATGTATTGAGCTTTAACCGCGACGACTTTTAATCTAGCTTTTGAATAAGGGTCCTTTTAGTGGTAGCTTTAGGAAGATCTGATATGTTAAAGTGCGACTATTTTCATCTTTGAAGATTGAAAAAAGTATTTGTATTTTATCGACGCTTGTTTCTAAGCGACACTAGCAATTCAGATCATACAGTAGTGAAAATAGTGAGACTTTCCTAGCTGGTTCTGGGATGGCCCCATACTCATAGCTCCGTTTTTCTATAATTAAATTAAAATGTCAGCTTTTAGACTCTGAACACACCTTTTGTCAGAATTTTAGAATTATTTCCTGTGAATACAGTAGCTTTAATAGCAGCAAGACTCTATGCCATTGTAGACATGCAGAACGAGTACAGCCTAAAGTCCAAATATGCATTGTTTCTTGGATATGTAAAGTACCAAAGTACAAGTAATGAATGTAATAATCTCCAACCGAAACCTATATGCCAACCCCCACTGAGCTTTTTGTCAAAAAAGCATAAAGTAACGAATGTAAAAACCTCTAACCAAAAGTCTAACAAAAAAACAACAACCCTCCCGCAGAAAATCAGAATAGAAAAGGAGCCAGCGCCTAAAATGCATATGCTACAAACGAAACACCCCTCTCAGAGACAAGCAGAATAAACGCCAACCTAACAACATGATATATCTTAGCAAACAAAACGAATGTGACAAACAGAGTCTAATAACCAAAAGATTGACAGGAACAAGTCTCTCGCAGATATAATAAAGATGAACTCCAACTCCGAAAATGCATATGTAATAACTCGTAAAGACATCATAAAGTGTGTAACAAATGTGATAAACAGGTTAAAATCAAAACTTTCCAATATTTCTTAACGAGTCCTTCATCACAGTGCCAACAGCATCAACCTATTACCAATTAGTCTCAGAGTCCTCAAATTGCCAAGGAAAAGAAAGGGAGAAAACATACCTGTGGACTCTTCATGATGGAGAAATGATTCCCGCCAACAACATGACACTCCACTCCTCTACCAACCAAGCGATCCCACCCAGCAGCACCATAATCTTTCCTAACCCCAAACAACCACTCTTTAGCCTCGCCTGCAATCTCATCATCATCTGTTGAAACTGCAATACTCTTCTTCTTGGTATCGCTCAAACCCTCCAGCATGCCATCTTTAGCCCAGATCGCAACGACGTTCTTCAACCTCGCATTTCCAGAGTCAATGGCCATGGGTTCAAAGTGTTCGAGCGTACGTACGCTAGCTAGGAAGTGCTGGCGCGTGACTGCAGAGATGCCTTTTCCGGATTTATCAAGGCCAGAGAAGAGACCTGCTTTGTCAAGAATGTCAAGCGTTGGTGCTGGCAGTGGTGGGAGTGTGCGTGGACAGGGACTATCGATGAACATCAGAAGTTCAATCTCTTCTCCTGCTTCGATCAGTTGCCGCGACACTTCGTAAGCAAAGATTCCTCCCATTGACCAACCAGCTATTAGGTATGGACCATGGGATTGGACATCTCGGATTGCCTTTATGAAGATGGAAGCGACTGTTTCGAAGGGATAGGTATATTCCTCGGGGTTTTTATGGAAGGGCGAGTTCAGTGCGTAGACCGGTAGCGATTGAGTTAGAACAGGCAGGTCGATATAAGATAATGCAGAGCCGGAGCCATCAGGGAGGATGAACAGGGACTGGCAGCCTGGAGTAGGCACGCCTTGGAGAAGGATAGGTATGCTTTTATGGCCAATCGCTTGAACGAGACTAGTGGTTATGGCATGTGGCTCAGGGGCTGTTTCTTGCGAATAGCTGCTGAGATCTGAGAATGTTTGGTAATCAGTGAAAAAGGAAGATGGCAGACAAATTCCGGTCTGTTCTCTGAGAGCTCCAAGAACAGAGATGGTCAAAATCGAGTCCAGTCCCAGATCGGAAAATCTGGAGGATGGTTGAGCTTCACTTTCTTCGATGCCCAATTCCTCGATGATGATACATTTCAAAGTTGCGGCAATATCAAACGAAACCGGGCTGTGGATGCTTGCAGGCGTATATGGGTCTCGAGAGGTATTGCGGGAAGAATCTCGGGAGAAGACCGTTGAGGCAGTAGAAGCCTCGGTGTTCGATCGTCCAAGGCGGGATCTTATGTCAGGAGAAAAGGCCCTAAATTCTGCCACTGATGGTGCTGGTGGCGTGACGGGACGTTGGGATCCAAGTTTCCCTTGGAAGAAAGTTTCTAGTTGCCCGATAGTAGGGTAGGTCGTAAAGAGCGAGCTCGGTAGGTCCAGCGATGTCAAGGCCCGTATTTTTTGTAAGATGGATATCGTCAAAATTGAGTCAATACCAAGGTCAGAGAGACTGACATCTGGAGAAAGATCACTCGAGTCCAGGCCAGCTTCTTCAGAAATCGTATCCAGAATTTGGGAAAAGCCGGTTCTTGATACTGGTAGTGGGACTCGAGCGACTGAAGCAGCACTGGAAGCTCTTGAGACTGACCTTTGTTCAGGTTGGGTGAAATTTGCTGACGGGAGGAGTTTCCGAGAGCTGACGCCGAGGAGAGTTTCCAAGGACGACTTCTTCATCTGTTTGAACTTCAACCCTGAGCAGACTGCAACAACTTCCACGTCATTAAAGATATAAACATTGCCTGCATAAACACCTTGCTCCTCGGTCTTTTGCATGCAAACATAACCCGTATATTGCTCGGTGTCAGAAAGTGAGCCGACTATTCGCATGCTCTTCCAGCCATGTGACAGATAAACATTGCCTTCTCCCGCTGGAGGGTTGACATTTAAGCAGAATCCGCCCAGCTGGGCGAGACTATCAATCCAGTAGGGAGAGTGGACGAACTTCCCTTCACTAGCTGTCGTCTGGAATTTGAGCTTTGTAGACGCCTCGGGGATATCACCACTCATGAAGGTCTCATCCAAAGCTTGATACTCCTCTGAATAATCAACCACAGTCTTGAAAAGTTTGTAGGCAATTTTTCGTAGAATCTTATGAACATCTCCGCTCTGGCCGTCTTCTTCCATGGCCTTGCTTCGTGCTCTGACGAGATGAGAATTGCTGTTCCAATCTGCCATCATGGTCTTCTTGTCGCAAAGAGATATGGAACATCGGGCGTGTTCTTTCCATTCGTTGTCATTTTGAGAGTGAAATTCAATGTGGACTGGACCCGAGGCTTCCTGAACGGCACTGACTCTGAAGATTTGATTTGGAGTGTTGGGTTTTACGACGAAAGGATTAAATATCTCCATATTCGATAGGTCCATGGGCGGAACAGAAATAGATGAATCTTGTCGTCGGAATATGTAAGTAGCTGCAGCGAAAGCCATTTCGGCATATACTGAACTCGGGCAAAGTCCGAGACCACAGACGACATGACCCCTGGCCATAACAGAGAGCTCTTGATCTCCAAAATCGCTGGTGAAGACGACCCTAGCACTTAAAGCATCAAATGACTCTTCGACGACTATTCAAGATAGGGGAGTCAGCATGTCTCAATATAACTTTCTTTCAGAGTAGAGTAAGTACAACACCGCTTGGGGTACAGAGTTATTCGAGTCAAGTGAATTACTCAAGTAGGGATTAAGTGGAGTACATAAGGACAAACATAGTCTGGACCTGGGGTGGGAAGACAAATAAGTGAATACGTACCTCGTTGGAGACAGTCTGAGGTCGAAGAGAAAGCTGGCTCTGGAGCTGCCACTTGTGTGCTGATGTTGTCAGTCAAGCGACTTCTGTAGTCGATCCAATAATTCTTCAAATCGAACGCATATAAAGGAAGTTCCACCAGACGCAGAGCTTTCTCGTGCTCTTTGTGGAAATCAGTCCACTTAACATGCAAACCAAGTTTGTAGGCACTCGAGATGCTTTTAGCGATCGTATACCAGCAGTCCTTGTTTGGTTCCAAGGTAGTGATGGTACGTTCCAGAGGTACACCAAGAGTGGCCTTTACAAATGACAAGCACGTGGCACCTGGGCCCGACTCCATCCATACTGTTCTGTCACCGGCTAGACCTTCACTGATACAGGAATTCAGTGCTGCTGGGAAATCTACAGCTTGTCTAGCCTGGCGAACTAAGTAATTGGCGCCAAAGACACCCGAATCTCTAACCACCTTTCCCAGAAGCGTCGATGCGACGGGAATTTTGGGTTGTGCAAAGTGCACGTTCTGCGCAATCGCCTCGTATGGACCCAGGATTGGCTCCATTTGTTTTGAATGAAATGAATATGGAACTTCCAAGAGTGTCATGGTTACTCCCTCAGCTTGCAACTTCTGCTGAAAGAGTGCAATCGTCTCGGAAGGTCCACTGACCACCGTGGCGCTAGGTCCATTGATGCAAGCGATTTCCAGAGAAGGCAGCTGTGACCCGGAGATGGCTTGTTGGGTTGCGCCAGCCCCAAGGCGCACAGCAAGCATTCGGTGCGTATGTGGTGTGCAATGAAGCTGCATCTGCTCCGCTCGTTTTGCGACGAGAAATAGCATGTCGCTTGTTGATAAAACACCAGCTACACAAAGGGCGGCATATTCGCCCAAACTATGGCCAATAACAGCGCTGGGTACAATACCCCAAGATTGCCAGAGACATGCAAGTGCAAGTTCGATAGAAACTAGACAAAGTTGACTTTCTGCTGGGGAGGCGGTGGCGGTGGTCGTCTCTGTTATAATTGCTAGGAATGAAGGTAGCGCTTGCTGGCGGCAGAGAGCATCGTATTCATGGATCCGTTCCCGGAAGAAGGTAGATGACTTGTAAAGTTGGGTTGCTATGCCAAGGATTTGTGTTCCTTGTCCTATAGACAAAACTCAGAGTTAGTAGAGTTACTTAAGCTAGGTGAGTTACCCAGATCAAGAGGGTCATTCAAATCACGTACCAGGGAATGCAAATACAACAGATGGAGCTTCGCTCGTTGCCTTTGGATCTTTCCAGCCCGAGAGCTCCTTCTCCAAAACCTTGGATAATTCAGCAGTATCTTTGACCGCGAATGATAGCCGAATGGGGTGGTGTAAACGACGAGCGGTGGTCGTATAAGCGATGTCGGCTATGGTAGAATCAGATGTTTTGAGGAATTCTCCGAGCTTGATGGTGTTTTGCTTCAAGGAGAAAAGTGTCTTCGCCGACACTGCAACAACATGGCAGGTCCTGGGATCTAGGCCTTCGATGTCTACTTTCGGACCATCTTTGAGAACGATACTAGTATTGCCACCCTAAAAAGTCAGTAAGGTTCACGATTTAGGGTTTATAAAAGCTTACCGCAGCACTAAAATTATTGATTAAAATCGTTCTATCCTTCCCCTCCCTCTTAAAATTCTGCGAAGAGGCGATGTGAACATTATAATCGGCAAAGGCTGGAAGTTTTGGGTTCATATGCCCTTTGATGCCGATGTGAGGAAGTATCTTATCTTTCCGAAGCATCAGTAGAGTCTTTATTAATGATGTTACTCCAGCCACCTATAAGTATTACAGATTAGTATGTCATATATTTTGAACGAAGGAACACATACAGCTTCTCCGTGCCCGACATTAGGCTTGATGGATCCAATCACCAGAGGTCGTGACCTTGGGGTTTTCGCGAGGACATTCATCACTGAATTGGATTCAGCGGCATCTCCAGCTTGTGTTCCAGTTCCGTGCATCTCAACATAGTCAACCTCAATGGGCTCCACCGAAGCACTAAGGAGAACTTCATTGAAAAGCTTCTGTTGTGTTTCAACGTGCGGATGAGTAATTGAGACGGCTTGTGCCGAATGATTCGTAGCCACAGCCTTAACAACGGCTAAGATATTATCTCTGTTAGCAATAGCGTCACTCAACCTTTTCAAGATGACAACTCCAACGCCGTCCCCACGGCAATATCCATCTGCCTCGCTGTCAAAGGTTTTGCAGGATCCAGTCTGGGAAAGAAAGCTTCCTCGACTTAAACCAGAGAACATATTACAGCCAGTCAAGATGTTTGAACCGCCTGCAACTGCCATGTTGCAGTCCCGTGAAAGAAGAGAAGAACATGCGAGTTGAACGGCAAGCAAGCTGGAGGAACATGCACTGTCGACCGAATATGATGGGCCTTCCCACTTGAAATGGTAGTTGACACGCCCAGCGCTGAAAGCCCGGATCCCTCCAGTAACATAATACATGTCTACATTTTCAGCAGCATTGTATTCCTTCCAGTCATCGATCGTTTGGCCAAAGAAGGTGCCCACTTGTGGATCTCGATCATCTAAGTCGTGTTCTTGAGTATAACCAGCCATTTCGAGGGCTTCGTAAGTTGTCATGAGCAGAAGACGCTGGCCTGGATCTGTTTGTGCCGCTTCTCTTGGAGACATGTTGAAAAGCCTTGCATCGAAAACTCCAGGGCGGTCTAGAAAACATCCATATGGTGTTGATGTAGTGTTCGACCGCTTACCAGTAGGATCAAAATGTGTTTGGACGTCAAACCGATCAGCTGGAACCTTGAAAATAGTCAGCTTAATTGAAACATCATCACGAAAAGGGGGCTGAAGTACTTCTCTATGGAGGTCAAGTCCGTTCTCCAAGACATTCCAGAATTCATCAAGCGTTTCCGCTCCAGGAAATCTACCAGACATGCCAACAATTGCAATGTCGTCAAATTCCACCGACTCTGCGGTACTTTGGAAACCAGGTTCTTCCGAACTTGCAAGATGGACTTCGATGTTAGATTCTTTCAGAGACTTAGTGAGGCGTTTCAGTGAGCTATTTGGTCCGACAGGTGTCACGAGAATGTTCTTCTCGCTTAAACTGAGTACCAATCCATCGAGAACTTTGACGTTGTTGATGGGTTTTTGGAGTATATCGTCGACAATATTCGACAGGAGAGATTCGAGGGCCTGAGGCTGATAAGGCAAGCCAGAACTTGTCGAAAGCATTTGTGTTTTATCTAACGCAAACTTATTCAGGTGAGACACCGGCTTGACAATCTTGTTCATCTCTGGTGTTCCAAGATGTTCCGCATGGAATGCTGCTGTGATAGGTAATGGTAGTACCGAAACCCAGTTCTTCTTGAATAATTCTAAGGAGAAGAATCGGTCCAATGTGGATGGCGGACCGCTCACTGTTGTGGAGAGAGCTGATATAGCACTTATAAAAGCCCTCTTGTGTGAAGGTATTGCCTGAATGTATTAGTATTAAAGTGTTCCCATCATCAAGGCCGTAGACTAACATGGTTTTGGTGGAACTCTTCTAATGTATCCCTCAAGCAAGTACTCGAGGTCCCACAAACAGCTCTAGCCCAACTTTGCTGGCAATTTTCCAACGAATGGGACCGATCCTGTGCTTCTAATGCAAGCCTTAAGGAAGTCGCTATTATTTCGGGAGCTAGTGCGAGGAGCTCAACCATTGAATGTGTAGTTGCGGCAGCAGCTGCAGGTAAGAGGCCGGTGCAAAATCCTAAGACGACCAAATTTGATGATGATTCACGGTCGAGCAATCTTGGGTTCTGTTCAACAAGTCTACTACAGTCAGCCTTAGTTTCCTCGGCCCATAGAGGTGTACTCACGTTACAAGAGACCCTAGTTGTGCCACGCACAACAGGAGAGTTCGTAAGACTACATCTGGTTGACTCTGTTCTATTAATGATTCTGCTAATGAAGCAAAAGAGCTGAAGCGTAATTTCTTCTGCTCGTTACAGGAAAGCTCTACGGCCACTCGATGCACAGCATCTTGGGCACTCTGTAGGAAATGACGGAGGTAAGGAGAGGTTTTTGATTGGGCATATAGTGCTTTAATCGTGGGAAGTACATTCTCCGTCTGATCTCCAAACAAAAGTAGATGAGGCTGCATTATGGCGGTCATTATTGAAAAGAAGAGAAAATATGAAGAAATAAAATTAGTTTTTGGCAGCAATTGGTGATCTTAAGTAACTCTTGCCCAATACAGAAGAAAAATACCAACCGCTAATCACACAACAAGATCATCATAACGAATATAGCATAAGAAGCAAATCATATTACAACTAGAAGATCAAGACCAGGTCTTACCGAGTCAAGTGTAGAAAGCATTGAGGAATCTATGTTCCTTCCATAAGGCGTTTGATTGCCCGTCAGGCTTCAGTAATGGGCTAGGAGAGTACAAAACTCAATGGCTTCGTCGTCCTCGTATTAAGTGGACGATTAGTAGGATAACTCGCGTCGGCTAGCCTTATCGCCTCCCTCATCGATATTGCCACTATGGTAAGGTCTTCACCTGTCACATAGACGAGACTGTGTCGGATTTTGTGACACAAGGAGGCTACTCGCTTAACAAGAATCAGTGTTTCGGTAGAAGCGGGAGATCAAAACAACCTTAAAAATCCCAAAAGTTAGGCCGAAACCTGGTCTGGGTATGCTTTCTTGGGCTGTTTCTTTACTGCATTAAAGCTTGGTATGCTTCGCAAGGATGGAACCGAGGAGGATCATAAAGATCTTGGCATCTCGACTTGAGTCATGGATAACGGTTTCTTGAAACGTCGATACATGTCAGCTCAAGATTTTAGGTTATGCCCCGACATTTACTGCAGACGACACTTGAACGGGAAATCCTTCGTCTCATGGCTCAATGAGACGGCGAACCTTTAGATGTCTTTGTGTTCATATCTCCCTCTTGTAATTCCACTTTACTCTATACGCAAAAAATTAGTTGTTTTATTCTGTCACTTGACTGTCCTCAATTCTTTCACCAACAGATCATATCCTTAGAAATGGGAGCCTTCAACAAGGTAAAGAAAAGAATTACTACTTGAGTTAAACCGCCTTTGCTGACCCGTATTCAGGTCATAATCGTGGGCGCAGGCCCCGCGGGACTTCTCCTCGCCCTCTTCCTCGCAAAACAAGGTATCACGGTTCAAGTACTCGAAGCCGCTTCGACACTTGACAACCAACCACGGGCCACACACTATGGGCCCGCTGGTGTTCACGAGCTTCAACGCGCTGGCGTTCTTGATGCTATTCGGGCTGAAGGCTTCCTTCCCAAGCATGTATGCTGGAGACAAGCAGATGGCACACTCATTGCTGAGATGCAACAAGACCGGATCCCTGACGCTGATCGGGTGACAAGCTTGCCCGTCAACAGAGTGGCGGCCATTATCCTCGAAGCACTCCGTGAACAACCAACTGCAACTGTAGACTTTGACCACAAAGTCCTCAAGATAGACCAGGATTCTCACAAAGCCTGGGTATCAGTTTCAACGTCTAAAGGCGAGATTACTCTTACTGCCGACTATATCGTGGGCAGTGATGGCGGCAGTAGCACTATCAGACACAACCTTTTTGGTGACAATTTCCCAGGCTACACATGGGATCCTTGGTTGGTTGCAACCAATGTTTATTACGACTTCGATGCCTATGGTTGGGATGATATCAACTTTGTTATTCATCCCAAAAATGTGCGTACTCTTCATTGCAGATGTTCAAGCTATTTTACTGCCCAGTCACTGCCTTCTTAACTCTCGCTCATATATCTACTCTTATCTTGGAACAGCTTTACTAACTGTGACCCATTGAGTAGTGGTACATGGCAGCTCGCATAAGCAAAGATGGGTTATGGCGCATAACTTATGGAGAAGATGGAGGTCTCACTCGTGAGCAATGCATTGAGCGTCAACAGGAAAGGTTCCGTACAATGCTGCCCGGCAATCCTGAACCTCATCAGTACAAGCTCACCAACATCAGCCCGTATCGTATACATCAACGATGTGCTGAGAAGTTTCGCGTGGGAAGAATCTTCCTCGTTGCTGATGCTGCACATCTCTGCAACCCATTTGGTGGGCTCGGGCTGACAGGCGGTATGGTCGACGTTGGTGGTCTGTATGATTGTCTGGCTGGAGTCTACCATGGCTTTGCAGACGAGAGTATACTGGATAAGTATGATGAGGTTAGGAGACGGATCTTCTCGGAGGTCACCAACAAACTGTCCGTCATGAATTTGAATAGAGTGATGCTGGATAAGCCGGAGAATGTGCTAGAACTGGATCCATTTCTGAATGCATGTAGAAATGCACAGAAGGACAAGGAGAGCGCCATCAAGTTCGCAAACATGATCAGGGTATGTTTCCCACTTTCTCTTCTCGTCTGCAGTATGCTGTGTGTGGACCATTGAGCTTACGGTGGGAATAGGGTGCCAATGCTTTGAAGCACGACTTTACACAGTATTATCACGCAGCAGCAGCCACGTCGTCCTCGGTCGGTGGAGCAAGCCCTGGAATGGCGTTGAGGGTAGAATCGACCACCGTGTAGGCAATCGGTGTACGACTTATTCACATGCTCTCATCGTATGTTTTGTTGTTGTTGTTCCTGCTGCTGTTGTGGGACGGTAATGTACTGTATTCGTAGTAAGAAAGTTCTAGAATTGAAATGTGAAGGAGTGGGTGGGCCTGTGTAAACACTGTAAGGTTTCTTGGAAATTCTTGGGGATTTCTTGGACTGTCCAGTAGATAAGATAAGCACTGAATGACAAGCATGACCCTCCTAGGATCCCTACAGTACTGTACGGTACAGTACACCGACAGTCGCAGCAGTATAGTGATTATTGCATGCAGAAGTCATCAGTGGTTGACTACAGTCATGAATATACGGAAGTACGGACACAGTAGAGATAATAGGTCCTGTACAGTACAGTACAGTACAGTAGAGATAATTGCCTCGGTTGTCGAGATGCATTAAATTTACATTTAGTTTAGTCCGGCTCGCTTCTGTTGCTCGCTGCCCTGCCCCTGGACTCTCAGCCTCAGTCTTTTTCTCTCTCTCTCTCTCTCTCTCTCTCTCTCTCTCTCATCGTCAATGCTCTCCTACCTCCACAATGTCCTCTGTGACTTCGTCCATCTTCCCCATCAATCCAGGCATATCCTCCGACGTCCTCAATCCCCGTTTATCCAATCCCAGATACTCTTCATGGTGGGGTCAACTCTTTTTTTTATCTTCGGGCACGTGCCCTTCTGCCCTCTGGACTCGGCCTTTCTCGACTTTTGCACCCCAGTCATGGATCCAGTAATTTTCGCCGACCGCCATTTCACCGCACGTAATCAATCTCGGAGCTATTGGCGTGACTAAAGAGGAGAATTGTTCAAAAGCAAGAGAAGAGCCACTACGACGAACTACGAACGCCATCCACGAACAGGTCCGACTCAAGTTGAACACCAGTCGAACAAACTACGAGAAAGTCTTCTCCCCCCGTCACTTACCGACAAGCTTTCCTTCCCCATCTGCTTGGTGTGTGGAGAATACAGTACAAGCTACATACAAGCTCTACTCGTAAAACTCCTCTATCTGTACCCACCAATTCTACTCTATCGCGCTCATTGAGTGCGATTTCTTCATGTTTTCGAACCTATTAAACAGGTGAGTCTTCCCTCTAGCACGATGCTTTATGTTTTTTGTTCTCTGTATACCATACCTACCTTCTTCAACAACCCTCAGTGGCTTTTGCTAACACCCACGCCCTCGTTCTAGCTCGCACAACACTTTTGCCGGAGCCCGTTGCTCTTCCGCCGCAGGGGCATCGGACTCGCCGTTTACCAGATAAACTTGATACAGACACTCAGTCTCTGAACTATATACGCCCCTCTACGTCCTTCCCCACGTTTGTCTACCCCAGTCCAAGCTTTGTCCTGGTCCTTGTCCCTTCTACCCATTCAGACGACAGACCAGCTGACCAACTCCGGAGATTCGTTCCTCTTTGGTTCGCTGCCCAATCTGGGGTTTCTGGGGTGTCTGCTGGTTTACAACTCTACTCAGCTGTTGGGCCTTAGCTTATTCGCTCGGTGCTAGTATTAACCTCCGTATATCTATATAAGAGTCTCGACTCCCTGCATTGCCATGGAGGACAAGACTGGATCACCGGGGTCTTCTTCTCCACGAATCTCAACCTCCTCATCCTCTTCGCAACCCATTGACCCTAATCGTCATCCTACAGCCATCTCAATCAACCAAGCTCCCATCGCAATGGCTCACGATGAGATCGGCACCGGGGAGGCTCCCCTCCATTTCCCGCCCGAGGATCAACTGGAGCAAACCAAATCCATGGCCGAAGTGGTTAGGAATGCCAAGTCAGCCACCGATAAAGAGCACAATATGACTTTGTGGCAGGTAAGAACAAGCTCCTACTATGTTTTGGTCGATGACTAACTGGGGTTTTTAGGGAGTAAAATTGTACCCGAAGGCTGTCTTCTGGAGTGTGCTCATCTCAACATGTATCTGTATGGAGGGATACGATGTTTGTCTCCTTTCCAACTTCTACTCTTTCCCAGTCTTCAATAAGAAGTACGGAGAGATATTGAAGGACGGATCGTACCAGGTGCCAGCGAGATGGCAAGCTGGTCTCAGCAACGGCGCTAACGTTGGGGAAATTATTGGGCTTTTCATCAATGGATTCGTTTCTGAGCGATTTGGCTATCGCTACACCGTCATGACCTGCCTTTCTTGCATCATCGGCTTTACGGCAATCTTCTTCACAGCGCAAAATGTTGTGACCCTCCTTGTCGCCGAAATTCTTTGTGGCATTCCGTGGGGTGTGTTCCAGACTCTGACCATCACATACGCCTCTGAAGTCTGCCCGGTGGCACTGCGCGGTTACCTTACGACCTATGTGAATTTCTGTTGGGGTCTTGGTCAAGTCATCGGCATTGGAGTTATCAAGTCTATGTTGCCTCGCACTGATCAATGGGCATACCGGATTCCATATGCGCTTCAGTGGATGTGGCCGGTCCCCCTTCTCATTGGAGTCTTGCTTGCGCCTGAGAGTCCTTGGTGGCTGATAAGGAAGGGAAGAATTGAGGATGCCAAGAAATCCCTTCTTCGCTTAACCAGCTTAAACAAGGAGACGAACTTCGATGCGGACGAGACAATTGCGATGATGGTTCACACCACTGCTTTGGAGGAGAAGATCACCAAGGGAGCTAGCTACCTGGATTGCTTCAGAGGTACTGATAGACGCCGAACTGAGATCGTTTGCATGGTCTGGGCTATTCAGAATCTAAGTGGAAATTCCTTCTCTGGTTATTCTTCTTATTTCTTGGAACAAGCCGGTTTAGAACCATCTAAGGCTTATGATTTTGCCATCGGACAGTATGGTATCAACATGGCCGGAGTTCTAGGTGCTTGGTTTCTGATGAGCTTGGGGATTGGTCGAAGATCGCTCTATTTGTACGGGCTCTGTGGTCTTTGCTCTATGCTTTTCATCATGGGGTTCCTTGGCCTAGTACCAAAAGAGCACAAGGATCAGGGCGCGCTTGCTACAGGCAGTATTATGTTGGTCTGGGCTTTGTTCTATCAACTTTCCGTTGGTACTGTTTGTTACTCATTGGTGGCTGAACTCTCGACTCGCCGATTGCAGATCAAGTCTGTTGTCCTTGGACGCAACCTCTACAACGTTGTCGGTATAGTTTGCAGTGTTCTCACACCTTATATGCTGAACCCAGGGTCTTGGAACTGGGGTAATGTAAGTCCCGTCTTATAAGCACACATTAAAACTTAGTAGGCAATACTGATCAGTGTTACAGTACACCGGTTTCTTCTGGGCTGGAATATGCTTCTTGTGCATCGTCTACACCTACTTCCGGGTCCCCGAGCCCTCTGGCCGGTCATTTGCTGAATTGGATCTTTTGTTTGAGCGAGGCGTTAGCGCTAGGAAGTTTTCTACTACCAATGTCGATGTCTTTGACGAGAGCCTGGAAGGGACCGGTACAATGGTAAACTACAAGGAAAAGGTAGACATGGTCCACACCGAGAGTCGCGTCAGCGAACCTTGAAAGATGAAACATGAGAGGTGGACGGTAAAGAAGCAGTAGATGACAAGGAAAGAAAATAAGCAAAACAGGCTCAGGAAACAAGCAGAATCTAGTGTGTATATTTTGTTACATGGCTGGTCATATTTGAACATCAGCGCGTACTGCAATGTACTTAAGTAGGTAGATAAGTCTTTCAGCAAATCTACTGTACTTACACCTAGTTACCACTCGCGGGGGGTTTTCATCCTCAATCACATGTCACTAATAAGAATCAAAGATGTCTTGATTTTGCAGCCATGTTCCTCGCTTAGCTTAGACGCCGAATACCAAGCTTCTGTCAAGACCTCCAAAACACGCAAGGCTGATAACTTCTGAACTCTGCTACATCTGCCAACAGCGGACCCTCCAAAGACAAGACAAGACACGCATACACGGCACAGTACTGCACTACAGTACACCTTGTTTCATCGGAGAATGTGTGTTGGACTTTAGAGTTGGTCTGATCGTCATGCATTGCAGCGATCAGGAGGATCTTTGACAGATCCGAAGTTAAGCGAGAACTGTCACATCTATAGCATGACGATATCACGCACCTCATAAACGCCCTTGAGACGCATCATTTTCATGACCTAGAATTCGGGATGGGCGAAGAAGTGTGTGTTTTGGAGATCTAGTCGATCATACTTGTGAATTTGGAATTATTCAGTATTGAGGTAGGATGGTGTTTGAGTTGGAACCTGGTGATCCTTTGGCAAGATTCTCTGTCTCTTCCCTTCTCCCACTGAGCACTGAGGGAAGGACTCTTTCTCGATACACAAAGGAAATACTTTGGTCAAGCTAGCCTAGTACATTTCAATTCAAGTCAACATTATACACATCATGATCGAGCCAAACATATTCAGATACTGAATGCATGCAGTCAGTCCTGTGCTACACTACTTCAGTTTAATACACCATTGACGTACCAATCTTATGGCTCCCAACTTCAGCCTGAAGGACCCTTCTGGGTCCCTTCAACGCCCACCCCCAACAAGACGGCCACCCACGCAACTACCCTCACCCTCATTCATCGCAGACCTCAAAGACCTAGGCTTCGTACCCGAGCCAGAGATATCCATCAAAATCTCACACTGGCGTATAGTGAGAGATGCAGCACTAATAACACCGGCGATTCGACATCACCAATGGGCAGGAAAGGGCACAGAAGAAGAGCCCTTTCTCGTAGATACCATAGCGGATGATCCTCGCAACCCTATGAATTTTCCCCGTTACACCAAATGGCTAATCACAAGCGTCTCGGCTTTCTCAACTCTCGCAATGGCATTCTCCTCTTCAGCCTACAGTGGAGGCCTCACCAATATCGAAGCTCTCTTCGCCGTGCCAACTCAAATAGCCCTCCTCGGTATCTCCCTCTTCGTCTTTGGCTTCGCTATAGGACCTCTCGTCTGGGCACCTATGAGTGAACTTTACGGACGACGCCTCATCTTCGTTGTCTCCTATGGCTTATTCGTAGTTTTCAATGTTGGAGCCGCACTATCCCAAAGCATTTCCCAACTGATAGTCTTCCGTTTCTTCGCCGGAGCCTTCGGTTCAGCTACCTTAACCAATACGGGAGGTATGATCTCAGACATGTTCTCAGCACAAGAACGTGGATTAGTTAGTAGTATCTTCGCGTGTGCTCCTTTCCTAGGACCAGTTCTCGGACCAATAGTCGGCGGATTTCTAGGCGAGAGTAATGGATGGCGAGGAATCGGAACATTACTCGCAACCATTACATATGTACTCTGGGTAATCTACTACGTCGCAGTTCCCGAAACCTACTCACCAACACTCCTCCGAAAACGAGCCGCTAAACTATCTCGACAAACGGGTGCGGTTTATCTAAGTCGATTCGATCAAATCCGTGGACCACAAACCTTTTCAAAAACCCTAGGCGTGGCACTTTCAAGACCATGGACTCTTCTCTTCGCAGAACCAATCGTCTTTTTACTTTCCCTCTATATGGCCATCATCTTCGGAACTATGTATATGATGTTTGCAGCATATCCCATTGTTTTCCAACAAGGATACGGTTTCTCACCTGGTGTTGCTGGCCTGGCTTTCCTGGGTATCGCTGTCGGAATGTTGATTGCTTTGATTTATATGTTGATTCAAAACAAGAAATACGTTTTGATTGCTAAGTCTTCACCTGGTGGTAAGGCGCCACCTGAAGCGAGATTGAGACCTTGTATGCTTGGTGGTGTTGCGGCGCCCGTTGGGTTGTTCATCTTTGCTTGGACAAATGATCCTACTATTCATGTAAGTAAGAAAACAAAAATACATCCATCAATCAATCGATCTTTCCTTCTCTTTTAAAAAATCACCCTTTGAGAAATGTGACATTGGAATCTTATGCTAATGTCCTATTCTTTTCTTGTAGCCATTAATCCCCATAGCAGGAACCATCCCCTTCGGCTTCGGCATGGTTCTAATCTTCCTAAGCATAATGAACTACCTAGTAGACACCTACCTAATCTACGCAGCATCAGTACTAGCCGCCAACGCAGCTCTTCGTTCACTCTTCGGAGCAACATTTCCCCTCTTCACAAAAACCATGTATCAAAAATTAGGAATCCGTGAGTCTCCAACAACCCTCCCCAAAAAATACCCTCCTTAACCTAAAACACCTTTCACTCAAACAAACCCCTAAATCTATAATCCCAAATGTTTTATTTCTGACTCTAATCCTTCAAATTAAATAGATTGGGCATCAACAGTCCCAGCCGCTCTCTCACTAGCCTGTACACCACTCCCCTTCCTCTTCTACCACTACGGTGAAAGGATCCGCGCGAGAGGTAAATACGTAGCAGAAGTAAAAAGGGTACTTGGACAAATGGCATTAGCACAAAAGGCCAATTCTGAAAAGGGAAAGGAGATAGGCATTGTGAAGATTGATGAGAAAGTTATTGAGGTTGATGAGAATGGATTTCGTCCTTGTTATGGAAGGTATTGTTTGGGCTGTTCGACTGAAGCTGGAAAGCTTTTCGAGTGTAGGTGGAATAGGTTGTCGAAGTCTGAACAGTAGTAGGGTGGTGAGGTTTTGATTTAGTTTAATTATATTTTATGATATCTTTTTTGAGGTCTTAGTCTTGCTCTCTGTCTTCTTTATGGGGTTTATTGTACATAAGATCCCTTGGTGTTCTGGTGTGCTTACTTAAGCGAGGGCAATATGTAAGGTATTCTTCTAAGCGACGACTAGGCTCCTGATCGGCATGCAGTTTTCGATGCCTACCTACGGAGGTCACGGCAAAAAGTCATGGGAATTCCTGTATAGTGCCCTGTATTCGCTAATTCAGACGCTGTGGCCAGGCAAAGAGCAGCCTGTAGAGGTTGTTTTTTAGGGCCGTGCTACAGGCTTCTGCCCCCGGAAATAATAGAGTACAGCCTATAACCTGTCGCATAGCCCTATAACCTATCGCGAAACTTTATTTCCGGGGCATTGGCCAGCCTGTAACCAATGCTTATGACATTTTGCCGTAACTTCCGTACGGCCTGAATCAATTCATCCTATATCATTCACTCCATCCCCTCTTCACTTGGTTTACAGGTAGGTAGATTAAATGAGCGCTTGGTTCAGGAATAAAGATTAAGAAATTCAGATGTGTAAAACCATGCATAAAGGTACGAATGTCCTATCTCCCACACAAAAATACTTAGTATAATTCTATATCCCACCTTAAACTCCACAATTACTGAAATATGGCAAGAAACGGTGAAAGAGATAAAGACCGAGAAGCTTCTCACATGAGATAGCTAAGTTCAAGTGGTCAATTGTCGATGCTTTTAGAGTGAATGTCTTATACACTACGACCAGCCGATCACGCGCTTTAATTCACTCAGAGCGTAGCTACTTTCACCACCCTTTATATAACAAGTTCTTTACAACGATAAATTTCTCGGTAAACAACTTGCTTTCTTCACTCTTCGACCGAGCGGGGCAAGGAACCAGCTACAAAGAATGCTGAGCGAAGAAAGGGAGCCGCATAATGGTAAACTAGGTAGGCTGTGAAAATTGAAGTAAACAACAATAGAACGTACAAAATTAGTGGAACTCAGGATTGAATCTAGATAGTTAGAAATCACTATCCAGGTATGACAAATACAGCCTGAAATGACACTATGAATAAAAGTAACAATACTACAGAGCGACTAGTTAACTAATGATTGTTTAGTAGCAGTCAGAAGAAGGCTACGCAACCTAGTTCGCTTAGAAGTCTTCCAAAAACGAAGAGAAAATCAACATGAACCAAAACACCCACTGTAAATTATCTAAAAGAAGAGTAAAAGGCAAAGGCAAAACTTCAAAGTAGTTAGGGTAAAGCACCTAACTTTTTATTTTGAAGAAACCCACATCGAAGTGAGGATTTTTTAAACAGTGATAACACTTCTATGCATGGAACACACTTGACTTGTTAGTTGTTGGTGTCAGATTTGACTCAAGTGTGCTTACCACTTGACCATACTGGTGTTATCTACTATTTGATACTTAGGAAATTTGTATTGGGGTTGATTAAGTGAGTGGTAGGTTGGGTTTTTGATTTTTTTTCTTAGCGAGATGGGGTATGGTATGTAAGGTCAGTTGAATGAAATTGACGTTACCAATTGCCTTTGATGTAGAGACTCTTTGTGGATGGAGTGGAAGAAGGCAACATATTAGATAGTATCTAATGCTCTTTACGATGCTCTAGAACAATACTTGTACACCTCATGGTACACTTAAGATGCTTTCTTTCTTGACCTTACTAGTATGCAGATCTACACAACGTTCATATGTTGAAGTTGCCATATATTGTGTTAAGATGTTAGCTGTATTTTAATTTTTTGTTCAAAGGGTTATTCTTCTTATTGTCTAGGTATGCTTTGTAAGGATATGTAGATGAGCGTTTTGTAGTTCTTCCGTGTCTTGCTTTGGCACTCCTTACCATTGCACAAGACATTCTCCATGTGTTGAGTAACGCCTGTATTATTGTTATTAGCTTCGGCATTCTGAATAAAACCCGAATATGCAAATTGCAGTCTTTTTTTTACCATGCCTCGCCAAAGCTGAAGAGTTGTATTGTAGTTGGAATAGAGAATTCTTTTCATAAGAGTTGTGTTACTTATTGTAAGCTATTTAAAACAACCAGCCCATATTGCAGATTGATTGGCAGACATTTGATCTTAGAACAATTGATAATTACCATCTATACCTATTTATACACCTCTCAGGACAGAGTTGTCCTTTGAATCAATGGGCTTATACCGCTCTTCCAAAACCTCTTCCACACTCTTATTCAATCCATCAAGTTTCTCATATCTTTCATGTAACGCCTTCTCAACCGGCGAGCTATTAACTGACTGTACTTCTGATCCACCTGCCTCTGTGGCACCTCCTACCACAGTTTGGGCTTTCCCAAGAGCTTCTTTACCCTTCTCAATACCTTTGCTAATGACGCCTCGTACAGCTCCTCGGGCGGAATCTACTGTGCCCGCTCCAGTGCTGTAAGCATCCTGTGCACCAGTCTTTGCATCAGCAGCCAACTTCTCGCCCTTCGCCTTTGCAGTCTCAGAGTATTCGACAGCTTTTTGACCCGCTTGCTCTGGACCCTTCTTAGCAGCAACTCTACTCTTATCCACAGCCTCCTGAACCTTAGGCCCAGCTTGCTTCTCAGCTTCCTCAATCCCCTCTCTCGATTTCTGCAAACCAGTCCCCAAAAGTCTCGCAGCAACAGCCTCCATTCCCTCCCTCACCTCGTTCCAATCTGTCTTCTGCACCCTCCGAACAACGTTTTCAATCTCATCATTCCAGCGGTCCTTGGCCGCTTCAATGAGAGTACTTCGTTCCTCACGCGCGAGCTCAGCACGGCTTTGTGGTGGTGGGAGAGGTAGAGGATCGAGTAGGCCTTGGAGGACGCGCGATTGTGAGCGGAGAGCTAGTGCTTGAGTTTGCCGATTTCGTTCGTGGGCCAGGACTGTGAGATATGCGATGCCGAGAGTAAGAGTAACTCCACCAGTCTGTAAGAATTAGCTACATTTGATATGATAATTGGCAAGGCAAGGTAAAACTCACAAAGCCGGTCGTGAAGCCCATCTTGCTTGTGCCGTGATGCGCGGGAAGCGCAAGAGATTAATCCAGCTCCTTGTGATCAAATAATAAGATCAACAACCCCCAATTGACAATTTCAAAGCTCCCGGGAGCTCAAGTGTAAATGAATACCAGGGAGTGACGTTGGTGCTGGAGTTCAAATCGGCGCGCCAAATTCTGGATCCGGAAATTTCGCGAGTGTCAACCTCGTGCTTCTGAACCGCCATCTTAAGTTCAAGCACCACGCAACAACGCTGCACTACCTTCCACAATGGCCGGCGGACGTATGAAATACAGACATCTTGGGCGGAGCTCACCCCATCGTCAAGCGTTGCTCAGGAATTTGGTCACCTCACTCGTCGAACATGAATCGATATCTACCACATACCCCAAGGCAAAGGAGGCACAGAAGCTGGCGGAGAAGTTGATCACGCTTGGAAAAAAGAACACAGAGGCTAGTAGGAGAAGGGCACTGAGCATATTCTACGTACGTAGTCCTAATGGGTTTCCTTTCGGGATAATGTACGGAGACTGATATTCCAATAGACACCCCATGAATTGCTCCCTAAACTATTTGGACCTCTGCGCGAACGGTATGCCTCTCGGCCTGGTGGCTACACACGCGTATTGCGAATCGAGCCACTGAAACCTGATATGGCACCTTCAGCTATATTGGAGCTTGTTGATGGGCCGAAGGATATACGGTTTGCGATGACAGCGAGGACACTGGCTAGGGAGAGAAGAGAGGGAAAAGAGATGAACGAACTGACGGAGTTCAATGTGGATAAGGTCACAAGGTTCCGTCCGAATGGAGAAGAAGATCTAGAGGCCATGGTCAAAAAGTTGGGCAAGTTGAAAGTGAGAGATAGGACCGCACTGGAGGCGCGGTGGGGTGGAAAGGTCTGAAGACCTCAATGGTGTCCATGTATTTATGTAGTATAAAAAGGATTGGGTGTACAGCTATATCTCATGGGTTGGCGTTCAATATAAGAGAACAAGAACGTCCAAGTATAAATACGACGATTGTTGGTTTATATATCAAAGCTTTTAACCAAATGATTTGACTATCGTCTACCTTACAAGTATTCCTGACTGCGGAACATTGAGCAAACCCCATAGAAACTAATTGGCCATGTCTGTACCGCTTGAAGTCAGTGTTTTCTATTCTATTGCACGTAAGGCCATTACTTTACTCGTCTCTTCATGATGCCATATCTGTCCTTCAGTTCCCTTAGCGCATGTTCATCGCCTGTGTCAAAGCCAGCCTTTTACTGAATGGACTCAGACTCCTCTCCTTTGGTGGCTCCCTCTGCCTTGTTGTTTGCGCAGCTGCAGAACCGTGATGATAATTGGCTCCTGGTCTATGATCTGACCTTCGTATATCGTTCCGTTGGAAGTCATCAGATCGCCTCCGGTCATTCGAAAGTCTTCTCCGTCCTCTATCAGGGCTCTGACTCTCTGTTCGTGGAATCCTACCTCGGGCGGGTGGACTGTGTTCGCTATACCTCCGTCGCGTACTCCGACCAGTTGTCGACTCCTTCGAACCTTGCGTATCTCCCCTTCGCAGCCCAGTCGGATCTGATCCTTCGGAGGACACTGATGATCCCCTTCTTCGCTTCTTATCGAACGCTGAGTCTCGGTATGCTCTTCTGGGTGGTGATTGGGATACAGACAAGCTTCGGGATTTAGCTTTGCGCCGGGCTGACTCTCTTGACCTATGTCGCGGAGGAGGTGACTGCGACCTATTCGTAGATATTGTAGACACAGACTCGGATGAGCCAGAGCGCATGCGCTTGGAATCACTTGGAGACTCAGGATCCTCGCTCTGCCTTTCACGCTTCCGGCCTCTTTCTTCCTTCAGCCTTGCCAGTTGTTCGTCGGCAACACCTTTTCTGGAAAGGAACAGCCAGGTTAGCAATTGCTATTTGTTGATAATATTGTAAGTTGTGGAATTTTTAGAACTGGGTTGGATAGAGTGATATGAAGAGTAGAATACGTACTTTCTTAAGAGGTCTTGAGGGACGTCACTTGTTAATTTGGGAACAAGTTTGGGATTTAGCAACTGCTGAGTCCGCGATGGACGGGAGACATATGGCCGTTCTTGGGCGACTGCTTTGCACTCGTAACTGTAGTGGCCTCTCTTCAGACACTTCTGACACTGCGTCGTAGCTGTTGCTTTTGAGGGGGCCCCAACTGTTGGACCTCTGTAGCGATTCATGCTGGTGCCAAAGATGAATATTCTGGTGTGGTACCAGATATCAGTGTAGATACTTGTTCAGAGCTGGAAATACCCTCTGTAGAAAAGGATACCCAAGGGTTGAAAATAGGTATCTAATGCGAAGTTCCGGGTTGCGCCAAGTTTCGATAATTCGAGGGTTATCATCAACCGTTATCAAAAAATACCTCGCAGTGGTGCAGTCCGTCTCGCCGTTTCTTGCAGGGGTCTGAACGGCGCTAAGGAAACGGCGCTGGAGCTTTTGATGTGCAAGCGCAACTTTGTTTTTAGTCTTCCCCAGAGACGACGTGGGCTAAGGATGCTCTGAATATCACCGGCGCATTTCATTATCGTCTCTGGATACTGATCGAAAGGAGGATCTGCCGCCGACGGGAGTACAGTAGGAGTGGTTGTACGAACGCCGCTACAGCAGCAGGCTCTCCAACTCCTGTCCGAACGACGACCAAACAACGAATAAGGCCATTCGATTTCAGCTGCTTCACTGTCATAACGATGACCCGATTTCTTGTCTACAAATCGCTCCTCCTTGAATTTCTCCCTTAAATTACCTTAATTCCAAAAGTTTCGGTTTCTACAGCCTTTTCAGCTAGCTGTGACTTTCACCCTTTGTCTTGGCTGGACACAACGTTCATTTCTACGTTTTGCATACATCTAGGTCTTGATGTCCTCCAATATGGCCGCAGTGCCAATGTCATTTGCAAAGGTACGGGACCCCAATTCTCTTGTTACGACAGTTGGTCTGTTGTGAGACGCCATATATGATCACCCCATGTTTCAATCATTACTAACTCTTGGTGTCTTGTGCAGGTTGCCGCATCAGGAGGGAAAGAGAACGTTGCTCTAAATTCGTTTGCACGAACAAGCGCTCCTGCGCGCGATACACGGACCGTGAGCGTCCAGGAGGATATTGAGCCAGGCGGAAACCAGATCAATGTTTCTACTGTCACGGACCGTAACCCAGCGATTGTGGACAATACCCCGGCTGCACAACAAGCTAGTGCCGGCGAGACAAACCTCGTCGATGCCGTCAAAGCATTGAGTATTCACAACGTAACTCCCAGCCTCGTGGTCAATGGTTCTAGCGGAAATTCTGGTACTGGCCGCAAAGTCGAAGTTGCTGAGGTATTTTCCGAGGATCCTTTCCAAAGAACTGATTCCGGATCTGATTTGGGTACTAAGCCTCCAAGTCTTGATGGGAAAAGTATCACATCGGGTACAACTTTTGCCCTAGATGAAAAGGAATCTTTGCGCCCTGATGACAGTGCAAGTGTCAAAGCAGCTGAGGACGATGATACATTCTCGGGGCGTGGTTCTATTGTGGCAGGCTCACGGATTGGATCTGAAGCAGCAGCCAGAGCATATAGGTCCCAGTTCGTTTATGAGAGTTCTGAACGTCGCAACATGTTGCCTATGCAAGAATCACAAGGTCAAGGTGCAATAACACCACAAAGTGGCTCATCTGGACAGCAGGTGGCTGAAGATGTGAAGAGCAAACCTCATGTCGGTGCACCAGGGACTACTGAAGCATTTGGTCTATTTTACCGCCAGACACCAGATGAGAAGTTGTTAGAAGCACTAGAATCGCCAAAGGACCGTATCTTCTTGTTGAGGCTTGAGCAGGATGTTATTGAGTTTGTAAAAGATTCAAAGTAAGCATATCAACCCAGTTCGGCGAAAATTCTTCCACGGCCAAAGTACATTATATGCTGATACCTCGAGTAACAGGGAACCCTTCATTGATCTGCCGCCTTGCAATTCGTTTTGTAGAATGTTGACGCATAAACTTGCAGATTATTACCACATGACCCATCAAGTTGATGCAGTGGCAGGAGCTGTTCGTATCTTTAGAACGCCCTTCTGTAGGATTCCACCACCACTGACCAGCATTTCTAATCCTCCCACAACTGGCAATACACCACCTCCAAGTATGCCTGCTATGAAAATCATGCGGAGAGGCGGAGATGGCGACACTGGTACGAATGCCTCAAAGGCAAACTCAGAAACAGGAAGTGACGGCAAGGACAAGTCACTTTCCGCCAAAGAGAAGTTCGTACATGAGCCTCTGTTGAATACACGTCATGCTGACCAAATGTAGACTTTCAAGGGAAGAAAGGGAGGCCGCTTATAACAAAGCTCGCGAGCGTATCTTTGGGAAGGAAGAGAAGACTGGAGACGCCACACCTGGTACGCTCTATTCTTTTATTGAGTTAAGTGTGTTGTGCTAACACTATTTCAGAAACAGAAGATGGCAATGAGATGTCTCGTTCCAGCTCAGTTTCCACTAAAGACAGATCAGGCCAGTCCAATAAAAGAGGCAAATCAGGTAAACAGCGGCGAGATGATGATAGCTTCGAGACTCGCTCCCTATATACACCTGTCTTCCCCCAACAGCAGCAGCAACAGCAGGCAGCGTGGGCACCAGTGACTCAGTATGCTCCAATGGGCCCACAACAATTCGTACCTCCATATCCGAACAGCTATATGGGTCCAATGCCTACACAATATGGCCTACCTCCACAGCAGTTCAACCCGACAATGATTAGTGGCAACATGCAACCATACAGCAATATTACACAGGTAATGAATGTTCCTAAATTATACCATTTATGTCACTGACGAGTTTACAGTACCCGCAGCCAACCCATCAGCAGCCCAATCAACAACGTTATCAACCGCAGAGCGCACCCGGAACAACCTTTGCGTCACCTACTCATTCTCCCCAACCTCCATCACAGCAGTGGCAACAACCCTTAAATGGTTATCCAAATTCGTTTCAGCAAAGATCTGTGATGACGGGTCCTGGAACACAGGGTACAATCCCTTACGCCTTTGGTCAACTGCCCTCAACTGCGAACTCGGCGGACCCAAAGAGCCAGCATCCAATACCCGGAAGCTTTAACAGACACGCATTCAATCCCAAGACTCAGTCGTTCGTGCCAGGAAATACAGGACTCCCAGTTCAGCAGTCCATGGCCCACCACGGATCTCCACATCATGGTTCACCTCACCATGGTTCGCCTCATCTACCCTACAATAACTATGCTCCACCACAACAGCAATTCAGCAACGGACAACAGTTCGGGACTGGGATGGGTTATAATATGGCTCGACAAGGCTCGAATAGCTCTGTGCCATCATATCACGCATCTCCACACATGGCTCATAGACAGATGATGCACCAAGGTATGCAGAACATGTCTCAAGGGATGCCTCAAGGGCTGCCTCAAGTAATGCCTCAAGTAATGCCTCAAGGAATGCCTCAGAATATGCCTCAGATGCCACAGGGTATGCAGTCAAATGTGCAGGCAGGCAGTCATCTTCCAAATTTTGGCAACCCGTCGACGTTGCCTCCTAAACCACCACCTGCTGTTTAAGCATCAAGGCGTGCCATTTTATGATCAAGAGAGGTTGGCGGGGCGTATGGCGGGCAGCATCATGGGTGGAGTTAGCGGAATATGACGGAATTAAAACGGAAACCTGGTTCACACTTAAGAGCTCTAGAACCATCAATACATTCACATGAAAAATAAGCCTGATCATGACAATGTAGTGTGAATGAACAAACATAGAGGCAATTCTATGCGAATGGCTTTATAGCCGCCCTGAACGCCGTGCTTTTCCTCCTGTACAATGCAATAAATGCATATAGTTGCATCGTATGGAACTGCCCTTTAAGATGAATCCTATTCTTGTGGTTCCCTCGGCTCTCTCTGCTGCCCACCGCCCCGTCCACCACCACGACCACCACGTTTGCCGCCTCTCTGACCACCACGCTCTCCCTTCTCCCCTCCCTCTCCGCCACCAGTTGCAGCAACAGCATCTGACCCACCCATAGTAAGAGTAGCGGTAGCCAAGCGTTGCGAGAGATCAATTTGAGTGCGGATTGTGTTTGCCAGGTAGGAAACCACCAAGACGTCCTGAATATGGTTGTTGAAGTCGCGCTCGATGTCTTGAGGGTCGACTTTTGGTGCCAAAGAAAGAGCGTTCATAAGAAACTGTCCCAAAGCATTCGATGGTGATCTCTCTTCATCCAAGACGGAGCTAACGTACTCGGATACTCTCTCCAGAAGATCAAGAGTCTGCTCAATTGCGCGCTCCAAACCTTCTATATCTGATACGACTGGTGCTGCGCGGCCCTCACTATCTTTCGCACCGGAGATCAACTCAAGACCACTCTTTTCAGACTCTCCATACCGGATCTCGTAGGGAACTGGAATAAAGAGGCAGCTCTCCGCAGCTCGCTCGGCGTTGACTCCAACCGGGGCACTAATGTATGCCCTGGCTTCAATATCCTTCCCTGCCTCTGTTGAAACCGTCAAGTGCACAGCAGGATGTGGGAAAGTTCCAGTCTCGGGGCTCGCAAAGAAATTCTGTATCAAAGCACTGAAATTGTTGAGTTCTAGGCTAGTTGTGTACCAGCCTAAAAGCACTTCTCGGGGATTGGCCTTCAGCTGGAGAGCCAGCATGTTCTTTTGGTAATCGACATCAACTTCAACTTGATCTTCATTTTCGGTGTGTGGGATTGCGAAGCAGTTTCGTACTTCAACTTCCATGCCATCTTCAGATCGCACACCAAGGAGGGCTCCGATTACGCGGGTTGATTGTGTATCGCGGATATCACGTCGGATCGCGTGGTCGAGAATGGAGAAAACGGCCTATTTCCGATTAGTTTTTTTTTGCAGTATGCAAAGCCATGAGAGGCATCGTACTTGTGGTTGAATTATGACATTTAGAGGGGCTGTGGTGGGCTGGATGCCGAGCGCTGCGGGCGCAAGAGGACGCGCAAGATGCAGAAATGACTCTGTTCCAACAGCCATGCTGGGCAGATGTTTGATGGAGTTGTGAGGGCGTGGGGAGAGGCTGCTGTTATCCCAGAGTCTCCTTCCTTCCTTCCTCAGTTGATCGTCTAGCGCTTGCTGTGGTGGTGGGATTGTTTTTTTCGTGGTGCGTCACGTGTGATAAGAATATCAAGGACGGGAAGGAACCTGGCGCGCCTGGAACGAGGCTGAGGTACGCTAAAAGCGGCAGAAAGGCTTACTAGAGGCAACTTCCCCAAACATAGGTAGTTTTCTACTAAGAAATACCTCCCTACATATCGACTGATGAACTTAGACGTTCCTTGTTTTAAGTAGAGGCAGATCTAGGTACTAGCAAGAAGCAATATAGATAAGAAACCTACCTTACCTACTTGAGACTACTATAGATTATCTGCTTTAGCTTCGCATCTCAGCTTCCTATGCCGCTTTTACTATTGCGATAACAGCTTATCGCAAAAAAAAGTTCCCAAGTATATTTCTCAAGTGATGGAAAGTTTTTGAAGAACATAACAGTCGAGGCGCATCCACAAGGAACGAATAACAATGGCTTTTCATGGTATTAGAGGTGGTTCAAGGGGTCGAGGATCAGGATCAGGAACGTTGAGAGGCCGGGGTGGAGGCAGAGGGGGAATGGGTGCTTCACGTGGAGGAGGAGGACGAGGACGAGGTAGAGGTGGATCTAGAGGTGGAAGAGGGAGGCCTATTTTTGACAGCGCCCGAGTCGCTCAGCAAAAAGAAGAGTGAGTATCAATTCTAGGTTTTCTCTCTCTCTTAACACTAATAGCGTTGCAGACAATCAGAAGGTGATTCGTCAGATGAGAGTTTGGATGGAGAGGAAGACACAGAAAGCGAGGGACAATCTACTGATGATGAAGACGAGGAGGAAACTTCTGCTGTGCGACCATATACTGCTCTCTTGCAAAGCCTTACTGCCGATTCAGCGCCGCAGTCCAAACGGAGGAAGCTTGACCATGACCAGGAGTCCAAGACTATCGAAAGTCTCGATAAGCTGACACCGGACGACACAGTGGAGGAGGCTGATCAGGTCGAAATTGACGAACAAGAGGATGAAAAAACTACGGGCGACTTGCTAGACGATGGAGATGATGCGGAAGATGCTTCGGATCCGTTTGAAGCTCACTTCGCAGACCCGGATCAAAACGTTCTCTCAGAAATGCTCAAGAGCATCCAACAAAATCAATGGGTTACACAAAAAAACGTTCTTCCAAAGGTTGGTAAGGCTATCACCAGCTTTCCTGGAAAGGACGGTCCTAAAAGTATTGCTACGCCTAATAATATATCTGGACCCGATGGATTGAAATTAAAACAGAAATTAGCAACTGTCATGGCCAAGAAGAGACCTTCGTTAGATGAGTTAGAGGGATCCATGGCATCGTTATTATTCAACTACCAGGATGTTCTTTACTGCGAGCGGAACACAACAAATTCGGAGAGGTTACGGCGGTTGACATGTCTGCATGCTGTCAATCATGTCTTTAAGACTCGAGACCGAGTTATTAAGAACAATGCACGGCTTGCCAGAGAGGAGAATAACGATGACTTGGAGTTGAGGGACCAAGGTTTTACTCGCCCGAAGGTCCTTATGATACTTCCAACGCGTGAGTCGTGTGTACGTATGGTAAATACCATTACATCTTTGTGTGAACCAGATCAGCAGGAAAATCGAAAACGGTTTGACGACTCCTACGTTGATAAAGAGGACAAAATCTCTGCCGACAAGACCGACGACTTTCGAGAGCTTTTTGAGGGCAATTTCGACGACATGTTCCGTCTTGGGATGAAGTTTACGAGAAAGACTGTCAAGTATTTCTCTCAATTCTATAATTCGGATATTATCTTTGCCAGTCCTCTAGGTTTAAGGATGGCTATCGGTAGCGAAGATTCCAAAAAAGTCGATTGTGACTTCTTGAGTTCGATAGAAATGGTTATAGTCGATCAAGCGGATGCATTGCTTATGCAAAACTGGGAGCATGTGGAATTTATTTTCGAGCATCTTAATTTGCAGCCGAAGGAAGCTCATGGCGCTGACTTTAGTCGGATACGAAGCTGGTATTTGGACGACAATGCAAAATACTTCCGCCAGAACATTGCTTTGGCAGCCTTCAACACTCCTGAGTTAAACACTCTGTTCTACAATCAGTCCAAGAATTGGGCGGGGAAAGTAAAGATCAACTCGAATTATCCGGGCGCAATACAGGAGCTAGGCTTAAAGGTCAAACAGACCTTCTCCAGGCTCGAATCGCCTTCTTTTTCTACCGATCCGGATATCCGCTTCGAATACTTCGCAAAAGCCATTATACCATCCTTGACCCGTCACACCAAGGATACTGCCGGTACTGTGATCTTCATTCCCTCATATTTGGACTTCGTTCGAGTGAGAAACTACTTTTCTACATCCCCAGCAACTAGTAGCTTATCTTTTGGAAGTATATCCGACTACATCGAGAAAGCAGACGTTTCCAGAGCACGATCACATTTCTTCACTGGGAGACACAGCGTTTTACTTTATACAGAGAGGGCACATCACTTTTGGAGATATCGTATCAGAGGTGTTCGGAAAGTGATTATGTATGGCTTGCCAGATAACCCTATCTTCTACAAGGAGATCGTTGGCGGTTATTTAGCGAGGAGTGTCCAAGAGGGCCAGCTTGAACCAGGTGCAGGAAGTGTGCGAGTGATTTTTTCTAAGTGGGATGCCCTAAAACTGGAAAGAATTGCTGGTACAGAGAGAATGGGAAAGATGATAAGAGACAAAGGTGATACTTTTGACTTCTTGTAAAATATTATTTTCAATTTCAAAATTCAATATATCCAAGGCGTTTTATACAGCGGGAGCCAGCGAAGTAAGCTTGTTGAGGTAGAAATTAGACATCTTCACCTTACGACCTTAGCTAAGTGAATCCTTCTTGACCATAACTCAGCTCCATGACTGAGGATTATAGAAAATGCTGTGTGGGTAATCACTACAGATAGCTCTCCCATTTGTCATTAGACGCAACCTTTTCCCGGTACACATGAGTTCCCTTTGAGTATAAGCCCTAGCTTTGAGTAACTCAACGCCAAACTCCTTTTTGATATCCATCCATGCAAATGACGCCGTATGACCCAACAGAATAATGTTTTATATTTCGTCATCCTCCTTCTCCCGCCGCGCATCTTCTTCGTCTTCTCTTTCCTGCAATTTGACACCCTCCACGAGTGCAATACCCTCCATACCCACTTCCTCTCCTCCTTCCGTCGCAGTAGCCGTATTTTTGCCCGCCTTGATCCTAGCTGCCTTCTGCTTACTCTCAATCCGTTCCCTCACTAGCCTTGCAATTGCGTTCTCAGTTCTCACATTGAGAATCTCCAGCTTCTTATCTAAGTCCCTCTTCAAGTCCCAATTGGGTTTCTTCGGTTGTAGTTTGAATAAATCGACACCTTTGTCGTCCTGCTCCTCTTCCTCAGCCTTCTTCCTGATTTCTGCCTCAACTTCCGCAGCTTGCTGCTCGAGGGTAGGTTTCTCGAGCGCTAGTGTTGGTGGAGCTTCGAATCCAAGTTTAGGACCCTTGGCTTCTGAGTCGTAATTGCGACCTGAGAGGTGGAGTTTTGCGACATCAGGTGAGCCAGGTGGTGATGGAGACCGTGTGGATTCTGGTGCTACAATTTCGTCGCTGGGCTGCTTGCGCTTCAGGGATTTGAGCTTTGCTAAACGTGCCTTTCGCTCGTCTGCTGCTGCACCCAAAGAGGCATGTGTGGCTGACATGATAAAAGCAGAAGGAGAGGTTGTTCAGTTAATTTGCACGGCGGAGTCTTCTCTTTTAAAACAATCAACCCTCTAGGTACCAAAGCTTGAAGGGGTATGTAGGGTAGGGTAGGGTAGGGTAGGGCTGGGAGGAGTAGCAGTAGGTAGGCTGTAGGAAACTGCATTGGCGCGTGCGGCCGCCGAATTGGCGCTAGTACGGACTTCAAGGACGCGACCCTTAACATTTTTAAGGGATCGAGGAATCAACCTACAACGAAACAAATAATGGATCGATGCCTCTACGATCGAAGCTGCTGACGCAACGCTGGTCGACGCTAGATCCTCCGATTCTGCCCTTCCTCGCTCCTCGCGTCTTTACACCATGGCCCTCCTACGCCCGCAAAGTTCAACCAGGCCCTCGAGCACAGCGCAATCTCCATGACAGTGTTGAGAAGTCGACGAGTGAGGTCGAGCTTAATGGGGCAATACCGCGCCGTGTAGAAGCAGATAATGGATTGCTGAAGGAGAAGAAAACCAGGCGCGCATGGAATCTTGCAATTCCCGTGGTGGATAATGGCACAGAGACGTCCCCAGAACCTCATGTGGATTCTGCTAAGGCTCAGTTTCTGAAGAAATATGAAGAAATATGGCGTCCACCTGAACCAGTTGCCCAGGAGCATCCACGGCCCGTTTCAAAATTATCATCATCACCCATTGTCCAGTCATCGTCGAATGTCTTTGAGGATGCTGCCAATCACGACAAGGTGGAGGAAGAACTCAAAAAGGCTCATCCTACCCACCGTCGTGTTTTCCTCACAAGTAAAATTCGGAAATTTGTCACCGGAGATCCTGTCTCTTTTATGCGGCCATATAACACCTACGATCGTGTCTCATACACGAAAGCACGACATATTTATGCACCGCCTGGAGATCTGATAGCAGGGAGCAAACATGCGAATGAAAATCACTCAAGTACGATGGCTATGAAGCTTCGAGACAAAGAATTGCAAGGTCTTGATGTATCAACGCCATTCACCACCGTGGATCGAGGAAATCCAGAGATTTCGTCTGCAACGTCACTGGCAGGAGACACAATTTTGGAACGAGAGACAGTCTCTACCTCCAACATCCATGATCCATCAGTTGGAACATCCCTCGCAAAGGAAAATCTCTGTGAAATCGATACTCACCGGCTAAGCACATATGATGGTGCAGCCACAAAACCAAGTGTGGACTCTGCGATGTTAGGCCCTGCATCCGTATCTAAATTTGAAAAGCCCTATCCACGTATTGCCCGTCCTTTACGAATTAGACCTTTTATTCGCGTTAGGCGCGTTGTGACAAAAGGGAAGACATCAAGGCCAAATAGTAGTAGGCGTCCACCTCAAAATCATCGATCTGGCCTGAGTCGACGTTTGCCTATTCCGAATAGCAAGAAGCTACCCCCCCGCTTAGGACAGATGCACGCAAGAGTTGACAGGCAACGTGAAACCCGGACTAGTGCTAGGGCTAAGCCAACAACAAGACTTCTTGCTAAGTATCTAAAGGAAGCGAACTTGCGCCATCGCGTCTTACGGTCTCAACTTCATCGGCATGTAAAGGCCCTCGGTATTAACAGACGAGCGAAATTCGTGAGATTACCGCGCATAGCAGAAAGACTGATCAGCAAATTCTCTCCCGTCTGGAATACGAACTTTGCCATGCTGGATTTAAAAAATGACAAGTTTCTGAGTGGGGTTAACACTTTCCTCGCCGCACAACCCGAATCAACAAGTCCACTACTCCTCGGGCTGAGCACTTGGTTTTTGAAGCAGTGCCCTAACTTGGCCGCAGCCGAGAGGGTTTGGCAACGTCAGACCCTATCTGTACGTCGTGAACTGTGGCCAGAGCTTATGATCCTCGCGCTCAAGGAACACCCTTTCAAGGCCATGCGCTTTCTTGTGGCAACATATTCAAACCCGTATCCTCCTGGGTATGCTGTTGCGGACAGCATTGAGTACATATTCCGTAAGAGTTTAGCCCTTCGAAAGCAAAATGAAAACGCAATTCCACCAAAGGAGTTTTCTTACACCATGAGATTATTGGACAGGGGGCCAAAACAAATATCGAACTATTTGACCCTTACCCAAGATACTATATATCTCCTTCTTACTGGTCTTCATCACACTAGTCTTAAAGAATTCTATGAGAAACTGGCCGCCCATAATCATCCCCTGGATCGGAATACGCTGATGCATTTCGTTTCTCGCTTCGGAAAGACCGGACAGGTCAATATGGCAATGGATGTTTTAAAGAGAATAAACGTAGAGGGACTAGATTGCAAAGGTCCTGAGATGGCGAGTCTCTGCACGACTCTCCTCCAGCGGGAGAACCGGCTTAAAGAAGGCGAATCGGCTGTATCTGACCTCGCTCTGTTCGAATTCATGCTAGAATGTGGAATAGAACCAAATGTTGTACATTACAATGTTCTGATGCATAATACTTTTCAATCCGGGCAGCCTGAACTAGGATGGCAGATTTTTGACAGCATGACGGCCCATGGCGTAGAACCTGATGCTTATACATATTCTATACTCATGAACGATGCAAAGAAGCGTAACGATCGGACCACTATTCAACAGATGTGGATCGATGTTCAAAGAAGGGGCTTAAGGAACAGATACATCATTAATGAGCTCTTGCACTCGATGCTTCTCTTCGATCTGGAGCAAAGGCCTACGGGGAAAAGAAACACACCAGGGAAAGATACCACATTTGGAATAATGCTCTCTCTTTACAGCATGCACTTCCGCCTCGAGCCGCTTGCTCATCTTGTTCCTGTCTATATGGATGCATGGCCAGATCTTCCTCGGCCAAATGCTGCTAAGTCACCTCCACTGACGCATGCAGACGACAGCGAAATGGTTGTCAGCAGTAAAGCTTCCTCAGCCAAAACTACTCCAACGAATCCTGATTTAGAGCCCTGGTTGATGGAGCCAGATCATGCGACTCTTATGATTATGATGACAGCACTAGTCCGGGATTTACCCAATCCGCCGAACGATTCGAGGCCGTATGAATTAAGGCCCCACGCAACTAGGCCGTACACTTTAAGGTTTTACGAGCATTTCCAGAGTTTGCTCTCGAGAGATGACACAGCCGCTATAGATTTCATTCGGCAAACTGAGGACCGAATGTATAATCTGGCAATAATGGGGCTTGGACGAGCTCATGGAACACTTCACTTTTGTACCGAAGTTATAGGTAGTATGCTAGCCCATAACCAGGCTGCGAACCACAGCAAACAACCTGTAATAGTTGAGGAGCATGAGCAAGCATATCCAATACTTAAATCAACACCATCACGGTCCACTCAGACGCATATAAAGCTTCCAAAACCAACTATACGTACTTGGTCCATTCTTCTCAAGTGCTTTCTAGACAGGAATCAGCCACGTGCAGCTGAAAAGGTCCTTCAAATGATGGCCTCCCGGGGGATGAAGCCCGATCTTATTGTCTGGCAATCACTAATAACTGGGTACTCACGCATGCAAGACATTGACAAAGCCATCGACGCTGTTGATCGTATGGAGTACGCGGGGTTCGAACCAGATGAAATCACTTCCAGATCACTACGATGGATCAAAAACCGGCAGGCAGTTGTCCAAGCCTTCAATGAGAAAGAGAAGTCTCAGCGTTGGGCAATGAAGTTTGATGCAAAAGTGGGTAAAGCAGTTGAGGACTTGAAGCTACATTCACGAATAATGAAGCCACTGAAGAAAATACTACATGAAGCTGAATCTGGGCGGGATTTATCGAGAGAAGATAAAGAATATGCACTTGATGGTGTAGTGACGGATCAGTATAAAACCCGAAAACTACCATCAAAGACTCGGATGGAGTCCACGATGGCCCTGGCGCATCCAACCTCTGCCCAGGAAGATCAATATGCAAACCAGCGTGAGCAGGATATGGAGAAGCGCCAAAGTACCGTGGTAGTCAACGCAGCGCAGAACATGAGGGAAACCACTTCCGTAGGACTCAATCTTGTGGCCTCCAGCAACAACAAGACTACACAATCAAATTGTGATGCACAACAACAATCGATACCAAACGACGACAAGTCCAAAGATACCGAATCACCCCTATTAGCTACAAATGAGCCTGCACGGGTTGTAAGAAAGTGCGATGGCTCATTGGTTATAAGGAAGTGTGAAACCTTAATCCCGAGAATGTGTGTAGGTGGCAAGGCCACGAAAGCATCAAGAAGAGTAAGAAACAGCCGCGCTAAAGCAGTTTCCATAAAGAAAGCCCGACTTGCGCAAGCATTGGCGATGGGGAAAGACTGATCTTTGTGTTTTTCTTCTTGTTTTATTAAGTTGTACATATGTATAAAAGATAGCACATTTTTGTAAAGGGTAGTGCACTTGTATAAAGGATAATTCAGCTACATGTCATGCTGTTCTAATTCTTTCGTTCTATCCAAAAATGTGCAAATAGTCACTTCAGTTGTGAACTCTAACTACGGCTGTAGCATACATCCAAAAGCAGTCATTGTCCCTAGCCCAGCTGCAATATCTTGACTTGGCACAGTATCGGCCATATTTTGAAGTATCAGGTGGTGCGAAAGCTCAAAAGTAGTTTCTTTCTAAACTACTTTCGCTACCAAGTACGATGGGTGTTGAAAACATATATCCCATTCCAGCTCTTCCTTGGCCAGGCTTATTTCTTTTGCCTCTTCGTACTCATATCGGAGACTGTACTCAACACACTAGCACTTCTCTTATGCACACTCCCTCCCTGAACGCTAGGCGCAGCACTCTTCTCCCTCTCTTCCGCCTCCTCGATTTTGACACCAGCCTCGCCTGATGTCACAACAGGGCCTTCCTTGCTTTCCCGCTCTTTAGCCTCCCTAGCCTCTTTCTCCCTCAGCTCCTTTTGCGCCTTCAAAAGCTGGATCTCGCCAGTCATCTTATCAAAATTCTTGCGGGCATCGAGCAGTGTGTTGATAGATGATAACAGCGACTCGAATTGTAAGCCGGTGTCATGTGTTGGCATGAAGAGACGGGCAGGTACTTCGAGCTCTGTGAGTACATTTGTAATCTTCTGCTGTTGAACAGATGATTTGCTTGAGATAGGCTTGAAGATCTTGTCATGACGGAAACTTGGACCTCCTGTGAGTCGGTCGTGGTGTGTGACACCATAGATACTTTCTTCTTCTGGACTGAGTTTCCGTCTTTCGTTCCCAGGGCCATTTTGAGGACCTTTTTTGTTGTTTGGTGCTGGTGGACCGGAGACAGACTCTTGTCTGCTGCTATCACGGCGGTCGTAAGACAAAGAAGAAGCTTGTTGTTGGTTGCTTGGGCCCCCATTTGCTGGACTCATACCCTCTATACCCATGAGCGATTTTCTCTTTTTGGCTTTGTCCGTTTGCATTAGTTGTTGGAGGAGTTGTTGAAGACCTTGACTGGAAGTGTAGGCAGAAATATTTCCTGTACTTGGCGGGGCTTCGAGTCGCGCGTATAACTCTCTTCGCTCTTCGTTTACCTTTTCTGATCTCGCCAAGATACGCTTCAACTCCAGTAACAGATTTTCTTCCTCCCTTGCCTCTTCCTTCGTCCGGTAGAATACTGCTTCGGCGAACTTCTTACGTTGGATTTCCTGTTTTGGATCGAAATTCAACATCAATTCGTGTAGAGTGAATTGCGCCTGGTTCATAAATTGAACAGGATTGTGTATCGTCATCATCTTCGCAGCCACGGCATAGTACCGCGCCTTCAAGTCCTCCATATTTCGCTCCTTTACTGCAGGTACGATCACAATAGATCCCTCTGCCGCGTCTAGTTGTGGCGCCCGTGGTTGATATTCGTATCGATCCCATATGATCGGCCATCTCAGATCATATTCCTGTACTAAGCCCATCAGGTAGTTCGTCTCGTCCTTTGACCAGTCTGGGCTTTCCAAATGTGCCTTATACTGCTCATCATCATATTTCGGCGTCTCGACCTTGACATTGAACTTCGCAAAGCCAGAATCCTCAAACTCCTCCTCAACATGTTTTTCTTGTGCCACATTTTCCGTAACGCCTTCACCCCCAGCCTCTGGTTGCTCGGCCTGTATGGGCCTGTTTGGTTTCCTCCTCCAATGTCTTAGCACCAAATCATCATCTCTTGCTGAGTTCTTAAATGGCTTAAGTTCCCAGTTCGCAGCGAATGTTGTCCTGGCTGGAAACCGCCGCTTCTTAAACTTCCCTCCCTCCGGAATTATTGCGATAGGTGTATCGCCTCCTAAACTCTGAACTTCACGCGCAAGACCCTTCAACGTAGTCCGTGGACCGGTCGTCTTCTGCTTCTTCGCAGGTCGTGGGGCTGCCGAGCCGGGGAGATCCAGCATATCGCGCACATCGTGGGAGGTCATTCTAGGAAGTTATGGTGAGTCTTGAGCCCGTCTCTCCCTCTTGCCCCAAATTTTTTTGATAGATAGTGTCGCGAAGAATGGTTTGCGCGACGAAGTAATCGCAAAAGATGTTGAAGTGAGGTCCGGGAATCGCGACTGGTAATCTCCACGTGACTCTGCCCAAATGGCCAGCTGGAAGCAGTCGCGAATCTAAATTCAAGATCCCGCGTCTCCTTTCTAACTAACGACCACCTATATCTACTCTCTAGACTTGCTCTGAATCTACGCCATATTGATCAGCAAGCAAACATGTGGTCATTGCTACCTCTCCTATCATTGAGCGCCTTGCTCGTCCCCGTTCAATCGCTCTACTTCTACATCGACGGCACAACACCCAAGTGTTTCTTCGAAGAGCTGCCCAAGGACACGCTGGTTGTGGGTCATTATACCGCAGAAGAATATGATGAGAAGAGGCAGATGTGGTCGAAGCACGATGGACTTCACATTTTCATTTCCGTTGATGTACGTCCCTTCTCATAAATTCCTTCGATATTATACGCAAGCTAGGGTCCTTCAAAGACAAATAGATGCTAATCACATTCCGTAAACAGGAAGTTTTCGACAACGACCACCGCGTAATCTCCCAGAAAGGTTCCTCTTCAGGCCGATTCACCTTCACAGCCGCCGACTCAGGTGACCACAAGATCTGCTTCACGCCCAGTTCGACGTCCGGTTCCACGGGATGGCTCTCAGCTTTACACCCTATGGGCGGCATCAAGCTTTCCTTGGACCTGGCTATCGGTGAGACGAGCGCAATTGAGAGCACCGACAAGGGCAAGATTCAGGATATCGTGCAGAAGGTCAAGGATTTGAATGGCAGATTGCAGGATATCAGACGTGAACAGGTTTTCCAGCGGGTGAGTGATTTACGTTTTCTATGCTTCGAAATAGCGATGCATACTTTTGGTTTCCGATTGAGTCTTTCCCCCGTTTTGGTCGTTCATTAGATAATTGGCTACGAGTTGAAGAACACCACTAACAAATTATCCATAGGAACGAGAGGCAGAATTCAGAGACCAATCCGAGTCTACAAACGCAAGAGTAGTTAGATGGACCTTGATCCAGCTGGTGGTTTTGGGCGTTACATGCGCTTGGCAGTTGTCTCATCTAAGATCTTTCTTCATTAAGCAGAAGTTAACGTAAAAGCACGTCCTTGGAATTTTGTAGCACTTAAGTTGGCCAGGGGGCTTGGGAGGAGAGGTTGTACGCGCAAAAAACATTGTTAGCAGCATTAGAACCCACAAGATACGGAACTTTTCTCATTCATGAAAACTACTATGACAGCCCATCTAGAGTACCCATTCGCCATTGCTTCAGTCGCTGCAACAAAAAAGTTAGAAAGATTTAACTATCGTGACGAGTCCTTTTCCCACCCCTGGCAGCAACCATGAGGCCCTGATAAAAACCCATCTGTGCCTTTTTTGTACGTTGGTGCGTGGTGATCGCACCTGGCGTCGGTGCTATGAAAGGGAATGCTGGATGATGCCGGATACCTGGAGACTCGAGAGGAAATATTGAGACGGAGAAGCGGACGGTGGTGGTAAACCAAATTATTAAAGTGGTGTATTCTGAACCTAAACTCTATGACCAGAGCGCCAAGGTATGTGAGAGTAGCCGTATGTGACAAGAGCGAGAGTCGTTATCTGCAGAAGCGCAGGGAAAAGGGAGGATGAGCCTGCAAAACTCCAACTCCAAGAGTACATGATCTTATTAAGGACAAATCCAGTGCAATCTTTTGATCATGAACGCCGTCATCAAAGACAAAGGAGAGTGATGCAGGCAAGCTGGTGAGACAGTTGTGTGTTAAAGAACTTATGGACAAGTTAAGGCGAAGAGTTCAGCCTACACAATAGTCAGCAGGTGCTTGTCATCTTATAGTGGTGGGATCAACATACCGCAGCAAAGAGTCTTCATCAGCTTCTGGAAGCCCGACAATTGCGGTTCCGAGCCTCTGCCGGTTTGTGCTTGATTCTGCATGTTCGGCTGTGCGGTCATCCTTTGAGGCAGATTGTTCGAGCTGTTCTGGAACTGTGCCTGGGTTGAGCCTGTGGGAGTAGCGACGTCTTGGAGTCCCCCCGCCGCTCCGCTGCTGCGTTTTGGGACCAACCCGCCTTGGGCGTTTGGTCGATCGCGCGTCTTGCCCATCCCCGGCTTGATTGGGGATGGAGGCGGGGGTTGCGCGGCGTTTAAACGGGCGGCAGTCAGGTGGCCTGGCGTGCTTGCTCCTGCTCTTGTAGTTCCATGTAACACTCTCTCCGATGCTCCAGGAGCGGCATTTGGTTGATGTAGCATATGTTGAGAAGGGTGCTGCTTCATCGCCTCCCATCCCTTTCCGTTGTTGAGCTTCATCCAGTCGTACTCGCCATCCTCCACCTCTCCCGTGTTCTTCAAGGCCTGGGTGAACAGGTCACGGAGGTAATCATAATCTGGAGTATCTTCGAACCCCAAGTTCCGTACGTAGCTGAGATACTTGTTGAACTCCTCGGGGAAGCCATCACAAAGGTCCTTGATGGCAGTGGTCTGCTTCTTCTCTCCAATTTTCTCATACTTCTGCTTGTTTGTGGCAGCCTTCAGCCCTTGCCATGGTAGCCCTCCTCTCAAAAAGTACATGAAGACATGGCCAAGAGCCTCAAGATCATCTCGTCTAGATTGTTCCCGTCCCAAATGTGTGTTAATACTCATATATCTAGCTGTTCCGGATAGCGACTTGCGTTCACGATATGGAATATGTTGCTTCGTCTTGGGGTCACGGTACTGCTTCGCCATTCCAAAATCAACCACATGGATGACATTGGCCGCCTTCGAGCCAGGTCGGCCAATAAGGAAGTTGTCAGGTTTGATATCACGGTAGATCAAATTCTTCTCGTGGATTGTTTGCACTCGAGAGAGCTATCTTATTGTCAGTGAATGAAATTGAACAGACTCTTGTGTGGGAATCAGACCATCTGCTTCGCCACCATAACAACTGTCTTCGTGGTGAACCGTCTATTGCAGTGATCGAACAAGTCTTCGAGTGAGGGACCGAGAAGGTCGATGACAAGGATGTTGTGAAGGCCCTCTTGGCCGAAGTAATAAACATTAGGGATACCAGCTATACAACGTTAGGATAACAGTCGACAGTGATTAGAGCTTGTGTACTGACGGCAGCCAACAAGTATTTTGTACGTTCGGTACTCGTCTCGCAATTGTGGAGCATCACTCTTTCGAGGTTCCTGTTCGCAGACAAGGTGAGTATATGGTTCTACGCATATTGCCAATTGTATGGCATCACAGGTTCCCGGCCTGTGCCTGCTGGGTGCGATGGAATTGACGTACGAATTTGATGGCCACCTGTTGGTTGTTGAGCAGGTTTGTTCCCTCGAAGATTACACCAAACGAGCCCTCTCCAATCTTCTTGCCCACTCGATAGTGGACACCAACCACATTGGAGGATGAGGAGGCCATCGGATGGAGGTTGACAAAGGAACTCGTGTCGAGGGAGTGGGAGCGTTGAGGACCGTCAACGCTGTCGGAAAAGGGTGTGTGACAACCTATTCGAGGAACGCGAGGCTCTACTCAGTCTACGGGAAAGACGATGACGTGAGGAAGATGCTCTCTAATAAGACATGTATTAGTACCACCGCTGCGTCCTGAATGAATGGCAGAAGATGTCTTCTCGCACCGTGCTGCGAGCAAGTTGTTGATGCTTGAGAGTCGGTGTGGAGATGGGGTTGGAGAGGTGAAGTTGGACGGTCGTCTGCAACGGTCAAACTCACCAGGCGTTCGGTCAAGCGAGAAGCTCGGACGGGAATTATTAGGCGCGACTTGACTTGAGTCGGTCCTGTCCTGAAAGGGAGAGGTACCGTACACAGTGTCGGGGTCAGGTGCAATAAGGTCAAACAGAGGAGTCTGGAAAGGAGGCACTGTAGCAGTAGTTCGACACCCTAAATTAGGATCGTAGTGGTGTATCGTCGCAATTGGTTTGGTTTTGGATCCAGAGCTTGCTCTCTTTTCCATGCCTTGCTTTGCTTTGATTTCTGAATAATAAATAAGAAGAAGAATAATGAAAATAATGAAAATGAAAATGGAAATGAAAATGAAAATCGCGAGTTTTTGATTTGATGAGACGAGAGATTGCAGGCTGTCTCTCTGTCTGTCCCTCTCTCTCTCTCTCTCTCCCTCAGTCAGGATCTGTGGCCGTGAGTGGCGCACAGATGGTGTCGGGGTCTCGTGAACCAATTGCACTCTCTGCTGCGGAGATTGCTGCTGGCTCTTTTTGCAGGCGTTCTTCGGCAAACACAGGACCACAAATGACCCTCTTTCGGCCAATGCGCCCGACGACTGCTTTGCCCCTCCAAATCAGAGGCTACTATTGGCTGTGCTTTAAGATTTTATGGCTCAAAGGCAAGGTCCAGCACAGGAGCTTGCGAAAAAGAAAAGGGGGAAGCACAGGTTGGAGAGGCTGGCACTGCTGGCAGGCTGAACTAGCAGGAACAGGATGTCCAAGATCTGAGCCTCCTTGTTTCCGAAATATTGATTGGTGGAGAAGCTATCTTTCTGCGCTGCTGCCGGGGCTGTGATCTCTGGCAGCGAGCCATTGTTTAAGCGTATTCTAGGCTCTATAGACTTTTTAGGGCTTTGCTGTGATCCTTTTAGGGGCTCCCTCTCTGCAGGAGTTGGTCTTGCTTCTTGAATGATCTTCAACCTGAGGTAAGGTTGCTTTGGCGTTCATCATCATCATCATCATCATCATTTTATCAACTGTTCCCGGCCTGAAAGGCCCATGCGATTTGGTGTTCAACCCTCCCGTCACTTCTCATCTACTCCACGTGATGATTATTGGTTATATCACGCCCTATATCATACTTTAGTTGTGCTTGTTTGACCTCTTGCCTGCCTAGAAGGCTGAAGTATACACGAACGACACAAAGTCCTTGGAGCCCAAGAATGCAAGCATTAACAGTTGTCTCGGGTCATAGATGTTGCGTCCCTATGTACTCGTAATGTCTGTTTGATCGCCTAAAAGAGACTCAACCGCAAGAGCTGAAAAGCTGTATGATACAAACAGTTGCAAAACACCATCAGCATACTCAACGGACACACCTCGGCCAGGTGTCTAATTTTCATCAATCATGTTTCGTCTACTTGACTACATTAAATACAGCTTTTCATTCGCTTTCCCCAATCGCGGCGATGCCGAGCTGCCAGAGCTCCAGGTCTATATCATCATTTCTTTCGTGTACACTTCTCTTCCCACTTCATTTGCCCCATGAAAAGAAATGAAAACTCCTGCCCAAAGCAAAATGAGTATAGGTGAAACGGGTATATGTAACAATATAGAAAAGGGCATAAAAGCAACGCTATGCAAGGAGGGAAAAGTTTGGGGTTCCAATATGTCGCCCACAGACTACAAGAGTAGAAAACATGGCGACGGGAAATAAAATCGTCGAAATCTTGGACAGGCAGTTCTGGGATGTAAGGCCAATTCTCATAGCATCCACCTCGATAGCCGTAGCGATGATCGGAACGAACTCCCTTCCTATATCCTTCTGATTGTGACGATATCAGAAACAACATTGTCTCATTGACGAAGTGTGTTGTGACTGCTAGTTGGTGTTTTGATTTTTCAGCACAAGTGCAAATTGCCAAGTTGCTGCAAGTGAAGAGGTTCGCGGAGAGCAGATCTTGTGCAGAAGATGATGTTCCCAATTTAAATGCGGAAGGGTTTCTCTCTAATCATCTCGAATGGCAATAGAAATGCTTCTATATCCATCGAGCATCTATGATGGATCTTGATGAGTGATGGAAGGATCGCTGATCTTGAGTATCTCAGCATCCTTCCTCGTAACCCACGCGTCGGATGACTCGACAGGGATTGCCACCAACCACACGATTTGGTTCGACATCCTACATTGGACAGGTCAGTGTGAAACTATCATTAGAAGAGAGGCAAAACATACAGCAGTAACGACAGACCCTGCCCCCACAGTGCTATTTCTGCCAATGGTTCGACCAGGTAAAATCGTAACATTGCCACCAATCCAGCAGTCATTCTCAATCGTAACGGGTTGGCCTTGACGCGGCCCCTTTGATCCCAGTCTCCTCTTGGCATCAACAGGTAGCTTCGCAGTATAGATATTGACGTTTGGTCCGATGATACACCTATCTCCAATCTTGACATCACAAGTATCAAGGATAGTGCAATTCTTGCCGATAAAGACCTCTTGCCCTATGGTGATATTGTATCCATAATCACAGTGGAACGGTGCTTCAACAACAACATTATCACCCACACGTCCGACTGGAGTCACTGGCGACGCCATTGATGGGGACATAACATTCTCCCTTGGTTGCAGAATATCTCTGAAGAGTCGTGCTCGTTCTTCAGGGGAGACGCCATTATTGGGGTTTGTGCTACTGTTAAAACGCCAGCAAGCTCCATTGCAACGCTCACGCTCAAGCACAAGCTCCTTGTCAAATGGAAAATAGTAACGGCCAGCAAGCATGTGTTCTTTGGCGGTGGGTGGACGGTTTGCGTTGGGATTCTGAATGGCTAGCTGCGCGGTTTGTGCGACCATCTGAAGGTTGGCATGTGGACTTGACTGAGGATGAAGTATGTGAGGCAAGGTTTGATTTGCCGACTGCGGGGTCCCAATTTCTCCAGCCTTTGGCTCATGCCTCGTGTGATCATGGAGCGGGCCTACACGCTGGAAGTCGTTCTTTGGCAGGCGATCAGGGTAGGCACTAGCAGATGCACTAATAGGCGTAGGTGTTTGTGTCTGATATGAGATTGCAGATAATCTGCTATTATCAGGGCTAGTCACTGATCCGCTCGTCATTGTTACGCTAGCCTGGTCATCGTCCATACCGATAGGTCTGCCATGGGGTGGATCCACTCGTAATTGCTGCCCTCGATATCCAGGCAAGTCTCTTCTTGGTGGTGTTGGCTGTTGTTGAGTGTTGTATGGAGATTGCATCCGCTGGGCATACTGGCTTATAGGAGAGTCATACTCGTTTTTCGACTGCAGAGGAATCGGTGCTTGTTTTTGTTCTGTCTTCGGCCATTGACCCCTTGCTTGGTAGCCTGAGCATACAAAACCCCCACGTAAACAGTTGTTGCCTACGCATTGATTAGTTAAGTTTTCATACGATCACAGTCACATATGGTCAGGTCGTAGAAGCTGCAGCTCTCACTCACACTCTGGTTTAGTTTCATCACACTTCTTCTTCCTCCTTCTGCATGTCATGCAACCTGTCTTTGTTCGGTTGCTGAAATTTCTTTTTCGCTTCTTTGGGTCGGTGGACATTGGTGAACTCTCTTCTCTCATGTATGGCTGTGAATAGGGTCCTGCGGGTTTAGGTTCTTCTCCAGAAATTGTACGGCCATATTCATTTTGAGCATCCAGCCTCTGAGTTTCTCTCTGTATGACTTCACCAAGATGCTGTTCATCCTCTGGGTGGAGATGTGGCTGTGCATGTTGGGTTCCATAAGTTCGCTCATCTCGACTCGTGTACCATGTATCTCCTTGGGGCTCACGACCTTCGTTGAACTGACCATATGGAGCTTGGGGGATATAACTGCTACGCGAATCGGGCTATGGTGCTTGCATAGCTTCTTCTCGTCCTGCATCTGACTCGGCACTTGCGGTTGTTGGCGTCGGCTTTCCAGAGGGTAGAGAGTGACCGTGGTAAGAGGTACTAGAGGGTGTCTGCTGTTCGGTAGAAGCTGAGTGAGAGTCTGATCTCTTCCGCTTGTGAGAAATCTCGTCTACATAAGTATTTGATGGTGGGTAGGGCTGACGTTCTGACGGACGCTCTCCGTTGGTTGGTTGAGCCCATTCATCCTTCTGGGTCGTCGTAGTAATGGTCAGTTTCTCTTGTCCAGGAGGAGAAACTCGTGGTTGGCCATTCGACCGCTCTTCAGAAGCTCTTCTCGTAGGTGCACTGGTAGTCATACTGGCCACTGGTGCTCCACCCGATGCCTCATCCTTGCCATTGACGGCAGTGAACCGCGCCGTGGGTAGTTCAACATTGATACTATCCCCAATGGTGGACATATTGTGAGATTTTGGAGGCCCTACAATCGAGTCTGGACTCCCAAATCTGGACGTATTCTCTAGGATTTCCCTTGCCAAATGCTCAAGGTCCTGACGTTTCAGCGTGGGACTGATAACTGTCGCCGTGGTAGTCTTCACAGGCGCCCTTCAGAGGATATAGTCTTTCTCCTTGCCGCGAGAGCGTAAACTCAAAAGACAACGCGATCCCGTTTCCCAACCAGTCTTCAGTTCTACACAAATTGTTGATAGTCGAACCCGTACTAAATGCGGGGCTCGCGTTAAGTTAGACTGGATTTGGCTCCCTTGCTTCCACTGAAGAAATGTTGAATTTAGAGTTTCTTCAAGATCGTCGAGGTTAAAATGGCCCTTCCCGTGTCATACTGCGCTTCTCTGAATTGAGAGGTACGTCTGCCCACTGTTCTGCGAACAGTCGTAAGTGGGAAAAAAAAAACCGAACTCTGCACGGGCTCCTGCTCACTGCTCCTGCTTCTAATCCTTCTCCTGCTTTTCCGTCGTCGTTTCTCCCACCAACAATTGGTGTGCTGGCTGAAGTTTGATTTCCTTGCCCCTTCAAGTCCTGCCTTGCTGCCTCTTCTCCCGTCCAGGTCGCTTCCGCGCGCGCGCCTTAACTGCGATGCTACCCGCTACAATCAAACGTTCGCAAGGAACGAAAACCACGGCGCAAAATTGAGAGACTAGAAACAGAGTGGCCTCTCTAATTATACAGCGATACAAAGTTCTGCCTCTGGCTCTGGGAACACTGCTCGAGGATGTGTCGAGACAGTCAGCGGTGTGTTGAGTCGAGTGGCTTCAATTGCGCGCTTATGCCCCGTCACCGAGGTGTGCACGTTACGAGACAAACAAACAGATATTCGGCGCGTCTCAAGGTTGGTCGTTTCTCAACTCCAATTGAATACTTGGGAGAAGTCCCGGGAAATGAATGAATGCCCTTGAATCCAAGGTTCACTTGGTCACGTAGGGAGAAGGGCTCTCTGCGCCAATATCAAGAAAAATGAGTGGTGTTGATGGGTGGTATGGTCTGCGTTGCGCTGCGCTGCGCTTGAAAGTTGCCAAACGTTCCTTACCACATGCGTTGCGCTTCTTTTGCACGGACGGGGTCTACTGTAACTTTGTCGAGATCAGAGCAGTATTGCAGAGTATTGCCGGCAGAGGGAGTATCCGTCGCGGAGTGGAACTGGCAATAACAATGAAGAATGGGAGATGCTCAGGAGATTATGACGGAAGATATCCGGGGGGTTGGTAACGAAATGGAAATAGAAAAAAAGGGCAAGAGGGTAGAAGAAAAGAAGGGTTGTGGGCTGGCGGCTGCAATATATTGATTGGGGACTTGGGAGAGCTTGGGAAAGAGAGAGTCTGTCGGTCGGTTGCACTACAGCAGTCGTCATGGGGTGGTGTCCGTGGCTCTTCTGCGGCGGCGGATCCCAGAAGATTGCGCGCTTACTGCGGATCCGGCTATCGCTAATTTCACGCTGGCGGCGGTTCTGTGCGTCAAGTTAGGTTTGGGTTACGAGATGCAATCGCCTGAGACTCTGAGACGAGAGAGCGAGAAAGCGCGCGAGAGAGAAAGAGGGTGGTGCCTGGGTGAGAGGGTGACAGAGAGATGCAGAGGATCATGATCATGATGGTTATGATGGTTACCGGGAATCGGGCCTCTTGATTTGTTGGTATTCATTGTCTTTCTTTTCTTTTTCTTTCCTAATATTTTTGGGCTCTTGCTCTTCCTTCTCCTCCTCCTCCTCCTCCTCCTCTTCGTCAGTATCCCGAATCCCGCCTCTCGTCGCCTCTGCCCTTCTTCTCTGGGACCGTCCCTTCTTAGACGCTGTTCCATAACCCTGTCACCCTAGCCGGCACCCTGCTCGGAAAGGTGGGAGCTGCTTTCCAAATTGGCGCCGGCAGATCAAGCTTCATACCGCAGTCCGTCTTACGGTATTGTACACTAGTATGTACTTTCGTAACTTTCCTTCACAGCTACGTACTACATCCTCTGTACTCTATCCAACGGCAGGTAGGCAAAAGAACAATGACTTCCTTGGTGTGTCTTGCCCCAGGCGTCCAAGGGTCCTGGCTCCTGGTGCTCCAACCACTTGTACGCACTTCCAGGCTGGTCCAGCTGTACCAGCTGAGCGGCTGCTCACTTTGCACTGCATCAGCGCTGTTCTGAGGCACAAATCACATCTCCGCGTACGACCGCGCCTGTCCAGCATCCCTGCCCGTCCTCCTCATTGGACAAGGTCTAATTTCATTGGTTTGTTCCACCTCGGCGGTTATCTGGATTTGGGCAAGGCTACTGTACGGTATGCTTCCTCTGAGGCCAACCCAATCTTCCACTCTGCTCGAGTTCTTCTGTGCACATCACACCAACAAAAGATAATAGCAGACGCCATCGTGATATCGACTATCAACAAGTAGGTAATCACACACAAGGCGGCGTCGAGGGCGTCTTTATTGTCACTCGGTAAGGTACCTCGTATGGCCCTCATTATCACTGTATTTCAGTCACGGAGTATCATTATCCTTCCTTTTTTCTTCATTTGGGCCTCATGTTTTTGGCGTCGCTTGTGGCCCACAAAATCACTCTGTGCACAGTGCATTCGTTGTCTCTTCACAACCACTCAAGCTTTGCCGCGCCTGCCAGCCGCAGACAATCCACTACGGCGCCACTCTGTCTGTCAAGCAGCCGATCTGTAACGACAGTCGCGCAGGTTCGCAAGCAAGTACCAGTATGACCTCGCTTTCTATCCTTGCCAGAAAATTACTCTTCTCCCACATACATACAATACATACTTTACGGCTCTCAGGGAAAGGAACCCGCATGAAGAGAGCCGGCGATTAACAGCCCAAAAAGCTTGGCCGACTGGTTCGCGTCTCTAAGGTATGAAACAATAATACTCCGAAAGGATCGTTCGCAGGGTTCGACGACAAAAATAGCCCTTGAGAGTCGCTTGTTTAGTCATGTTAGTAATTCGGGGGACATACCTTATTCTGATCGCATGTGTACAGTACCATTGCGTGGGAGGCACAGGGAGTACTGTATCTCGATGTTGGATGGCGCACTTGTACGCATCCAGAACTTGAGGTTGCTGAAGCGAGGGAGGGGGAAGCGGTTGTCATCCAACTGAGCTAACACCATCCGTGCAATAATAATGCGCAAGAGACTTTGTCAGCTTTACCGAGCTGCACTGCGTCTACTGACCGTAGTATAGCTGCATACCGGAGTACCAGAGTTTCTTCTGAACTTTATGGTGGGACTAGACGAGCAAGGCCCATACAGTAATTTCAACAGCACCTCGTACCAAGACCAATAATCCAAACTCGGTAATTGGCGGCCAAGGGCAAGAGAAAGAAAGTCTGCCTTTATTGTCTGCTCGCCGACGGCGAGTCGGAGAATGGAAGCAGGTGGCAGGGCAGGCAGGGCAGGGCAGGCAGGACAGGGAGGGAAAAGGACGCCAGGATGGATGTCTGGATGCTTGTTGCCATGCTCGAGGATAAGGCAACTTGTGCCGGCAACTGCCGGGGGATCTGCAAAATGGTCAAAGACAGCACGCTTCACCAGTCGTGCTCCCTTGGTACGGTGCACACACAGCTTTCCAAAGCCAGCGTGCTGTAGGCTGTGACCTGGTACCTACCTACTGACTGCAGTCTCATCGACTACTCTATTACTACTCTACTGCTGACGGGTGTTCTGCAGCAGACGTATCATTTTCCTTCTTGGACAGGGAAGCCTAAGTCTAATTGAGGGTAGAGGGGATGGATCCCATTTGTCTAATGCAAGAGGAAGGGAATGACTGGCAGCCGAGCCTTTGAAGCACGGGTGTGCGCCGTGCGGGACGAGGGAGAGAATACAGTAGTAATGCAAGTCAAGGAGCAGACAATCAGGGATCTTCCAAAATAAAACAATCTATTAATCGAATAGCCGCGACTTCGCGCCCGTTTTGTCGGCCTCTACCACTCTGCCTTCCTTTATCATCACATTATCCGTCCACCAGGCTAGCGACATGATATCATCATTGATCACACAACAACGAACGACTCTGCGCCAGAGATCATTTAATACGCTTTGATCCAACGACTAGTTTTCTGACAGTTTCGCGTCGATTCATCTCATCAAATACTCGTATACCACCAGACAGCGAGTCACTGGCTATGCCTCGGCCGTCACCTTCCACCAACAGACAAAATAATGAGTGCCCAAGTACGAAGGTACTGTTGTTGCTGGCTTGACGCGTTGGATGACAGTCTGGCCTGCGCTGGCCGAGCCACCCAATGACCTCACAAGGTGGTCGGGCCATACTCTTGCACATCATCATTATTCCTTTTCGTATCATTCAATAATGCTTGTAATGGAATGTGTTTACTACTACTGTACGACTGTATGGGCGCAGAGACTGGGATACGACGGAGTGGCTGCAACGTGCATGACCACCTGATCAGGCCCGCCGGCCGAATTTCATGTCTGGTAGCCAGTCAAGCGATGTTACCGCCCTCGCTGTCCTTCGAAGCAAATGTTTGCTCGCTTTTTAGCCGCTGTCCTCTCGTAATTTGGCCTATATTAGCATTCTTATTACCTGGCTGCTACCGACCTGCATCGGAGAAGACTGAACGCGTTAACAGCTCTTCAAGCCTCCGAGGATGAAGTCTTCCGCAATTCGCAGCCCGCAATCCCCGTCATTTATCATTAACGCGACCGCGGAGAATTATTCCAAAGGGAGATAGATCAAGAAGAATCAAGATCGCGGCAAAGCAAGCGACGGAAGCACCCGTCACGTGGCACCAAGGAATGCCCCTACCTACCTTACCCAGGTAAGGTAGCGAACTGGTGAACGTCAAATCACTAGAACGTTAACTCCACCCCGTCCAGTCCAAGAATTCAACTCTATCAAAATTTTACAAACCACCACCACAGAGTCGTCACATCAGAAACAGAAGCCTGTTGAAACATCTGGAATTCTGATGAACAATATTCTGCATACTTCGTACCGCGCGAGGCCTTTCATGAAGTCATCAATCGCCAATCAAGTCCAAATCGCATTGCCGCCGACTAAGCGCCCAAACAATCCCCTTTCCAGAACGTTTTCCAAAGAACTTCTTCTCGTCTTCGAATCCTATTCTCTTTCATGATTTGCACCATACATAAGCGCTCCCTTTACACCCTCTCTGAGGTCCTCAACGTCCGACCTACAATGCAAACCACGCTCTGTACTCAGAGTAGCACTTGTACTGCATTGCGGCTGCTGCACGACTGTGGCCGGACCAGCGTCTCGCCCTTGTGTGCATCATAACAACATATCTGTCAGATGGTTCCTGGGTCTCCCGTGGGCCAAACGATCGGCGCTTGGGCGAGATCCAAGGGGCCGACAAAGACCATGTCAGGTCCCTATTGTTGGTGGTGCCGTCATGAGGCTCCAAGATCTAGGTGTTGTTGGAAGTAAGCGCCGATGCAGGTACATATTACACATGTCAAGGATTTGCATGGCTGACTGGCGCTTGATAACCTTATCCTGTCGTCGTCTGGTTTCAAAGGCTTGACTTTGTGAGCGGTAAGTGGAAACAGACATGGCTGAGCAAGACAGCGAGCGTTTGTAGGTTTCAGCGTTTAGTAACTTGTCTTTACTGGTTTCTAGTGCGTTCTTTTCTGTTTCTAGTGTGTTGTGGGGTATTGAGCGTTTACGTGGCCCATGAGATGGTCCAGAAATAGACGTACCGATTTAGGTTCACGTCAGCAAATATTTTCCGGGTTCTAATAGTCCAACGAGCGCAACAGCACCTGCAGGTACGCACTTACTCCACACTGCTTCTTAATCGTAAGAAGGATTTAGTGATTTCTGGGTTGGCAAGATTGGCTACATCTCGGCAACCGCATCTATACTAGGCACGTCAGACGTCATGGGAAAGAGGAGGACAAGGAAATATTCTTGAATCCCACCCACATGAAATTAGAACTACAGATCGGAGCTATTATTATCACTATTCCTGCACTTCACCCCAAGATATCACACTGTCAAAATGGGATATATATATACTGAGGTTGTGACTTCGATATATAAATAGCCGCCTTTGTGTTCGATGACCTAATTTGGGACATATCGCAAGCGCTCTGCCATGAAGACATGCAAAATCCTTGGTTCTCATCACTGTTTATCTCTGGGCATACAATTGAGATGAGGGAACTGGTTAGCAAGATGAAGTCATTAGACAGCAGTATCTAGAGATGGGAATATGTTGGTTACACATCTTCTCCCATGTAAGTTTTTCCTTCCCCTTCATTCGACCTAGAAAGCGCTGTTCAAATTGGGCTTTTGTTCATGGTGACAGACTTCATTCCGTGGTCTTCTTCTGTCCTGCTGAAACTTCCTCCTCGTCACTCTTCGTATCGGAAATTGGTGTCACTGGTGCCAAGACGCTCGATGGGGAGTCCAGGATCGTCGTGGACGGTCTCGTCGAAAATCTGGGTCTTGTTGAGTGAAATTGGCATCGTACTCGAGGTCAATTGTTGTATGAACTGAAGTTTCACACGCTTTTACTGACTACCACCTGTCTGTCATTGGACAAAGTCACGTTAGGGCATTTGTTTCCAAGGTGGGTTCGTAATTTGTGATTAGCAATGCGGTTTTGATCTCTTCCGTGGTTTCTCTTGTATCGTAGAGAGATTGCTAATCATAATGGCTGAATTATGGGTAGATGTAGTTAGTTACATTCTTTGTGAACTTCCGCTATAGAAGACGGGGTATCAATTAGCATCTTCACTGGGATGTATGCTCTCGAGATAGTGAGGCTTGAAGTACTATACTCAGGCTTGTATCGAGACAACTGAGTAAAGTACATCTCGGAAAAGCTTCGTTTTAAATTTACTCGTCTTGGAGGCATCTAAGGTCTGTATGGTAGGCTTCATTCTTAGGTATTCTAACTGGTGTCATCTACCTGAATTAATCGAGTTGCTCAAATAGTGAATAACTCAAACAAACTAAGTGAGTTACTCGATTGAAGTAAATTATCCAAACCAACTCAAATCAAAGGAGCTACTCAAATAATAACACTTAAACTAATCAAGTTACTCGTGTTCCTTTGATCCTTATTCCACAACACATTAAAATAGAGGCAAGTGTTTTTATCTACTAATATAGCAGGAGGTCTGTAGCAACTTTCTCCTACCATTGCTAGTCTGTATTAAGATGACGAGAACTAAACAAGAAGTGTTTGCTTCATCCTGCTGAGAGAAACTGGTTATTGAATGATCAGGGTAAGAATTTACAAGTGGAGAAACCATGATCGTTTTTGTTTTTAGGTTAGAGGTTAAATTAGAGAGAGGTATTTGTCTTCTAGTAGTGGTAATTCTCTAGGATTCTTCGAGGTTCGTTCGGAGGTTCTTGCTGTGCTTTTAAGCGAGCGAGCGAGCGAGCATTTTGACAACACCAGTAGCACACAAATTTTGCTTACCAAAAGTCATCGTTCTTAATAGAGTATAGTTTGTCAAGTTATCGTAACAACTCTAGTGAGTAGCTTTGACCTAGAGGAGAGGAGGGTTTAGTTAGTGTTGAATTCAGTGAATATAGAATAGTCATGTGATCGTCCTACTACTACAAGTAGGCCCATTCTGGCACTCTAGCTTCCACACAGAACACAGAATCCACCACTATTGCCACCACCCATATGCTGCTCCCAAATAACCCTTGATGTTCAACAGTTAGTAATAATACCGTGGTGTTTCCAATGCCAGGCTCAGTTGATTTCATTTCAATATATATCCATTTATAGATAATATCGGAAGGCTTTATTTGATAGTTATTCCTAGACTTTAGAACTATAGGTTCAAATACAATGACCATGAACTCTCAGCTAACCAAGTATCTATCTTTCGGAAATCTGTCAATACACTATACCTAGGACCATCCCCCAACGTCTACAATAGCGAAACCCGTCCATTCCAAAACAAAAGCAGTAGCGCATTTAGGAAAGTTCCCAAGAGGAATTAGGGAATAAAGCAAGTTCCAGATTTCATCCCGAACGACACCACTAGATCCTTGCTCACACATTATTAGACCATGTATATCTCCTGGCTGAGTCTCAAATTTTATCGTAATAAAACTGTTTAGCCCGCCTAGAATAGAATCCATCCAAGTGCTAAACATCCGGTCAATTTTGGGGGCTCCGTGTTGTTGATTCCCTGGTTTTGCTATTAGAAAGAATTTCATTTCTTCATGCATAGTTTGTAGCGTCTGGGTACTGCGGAGATATTTATCGCGTGAATAGATACAACTTACCTGAGTTAGATCGCAGAATAGGAATAACTTCTAGATGAAGTGAATCAGTCTTAGGATTAACATAGACGCAACGATCCAATTCACCATCGCCATCCGGACGTTTAAACGCAGCGATATACTTCTTAAGACCTAAGATTCTCGAATATTGACAAGCTTGTAGTGTAGGTGGTATCGGTGTGTCAAGTCTAAGTGTATATTTGGACATGCTATCATAGTATCTCTCAGGCACCAAAATTTTGACATGGAAGTCGTGTGGATTATTAAGTTCGGCATATTCCCAGATGATGAGTTGTCTATCTCATGTTAGTAGTGAAGCTCGTAGAGATTGTGAGTAGGTAACTTACATTTCTTTAGGTAGTAAACTGAACCAGACGAAGGTCTTTGGGGATGAGACAGGTTTAGGGGTATTCTGGTCTTCTCGTATTGAATTATCTAGTGTTTGATATTCGAATATTTGAAAGAAAGAGAGTATTTCAAGTTGTAGGAATCGTAATATGGCGCAAACTAGTAAACAAGCGGCTTCATAATTTGACTGACTAGTCATAGAACTTGAGCGTAGCACGCAATTTTGGGGGGGGGGGGGTTTCGGAAGCTATTCAATCATAGCCAGTACCTAAACTAGACAATTGTTTCCACAAACGTTAGCCCCTTATACACTAGAAAATTTTCGCGCTAGTCAGAATACACGCTACTTCTGTGGGCTTGTTCCTATGCTTTATGTTCTGAAGTTGAGTCTCTACAACGCCAATTCAATGATACTTCAGATAATGAGACAAATTGAGGCTTTGATACACGTGAATAAGATTACGTTAGAGTTAGGAAGAAAATTATTCGGGTAGGAAGTGTAATTAGTAATAAGACTATTGCCTGTTCAGGTCGTTTTTGTTTTAGGGGAAGGCACTGATCGTACCAGAAGAATACTCGAAGAATACTCGAAGAATACTCGAATTATTGTACCTAAAAACAAAATTGGAGGCACACTCATGAAGGGCACAAAATTAGACTTAATTTGATACAGCAAGAAGGTATACCAACTAGTGTTAAGAGCAGCATCTCACCGAAGCCCCTCTGTGAAGGGAGTGTCGTGCTTTTACCTCAAGGCATATTCTTCCTTAGCCGCCAACACCAGCAATGACTTCGTGTTATGTGCTAGTTTAATCTTGTAAAATTAGTTCTTCCCTATAAAGCTTGCTGGATTCATATATGCTAGACTACTGCTGTAATATTTAGTGCTTTGTTTGTATAGTATTTAGTCTAAGGGCTATGTATTTGAAAAGAGGCGGTACCAGCATAGCAAATCACAGCCTCCTACTATAACCGAAGCCGCACCAACCCATTTTTTATAAACCAAAATAAATAGCTAAACAAAAGAACATGAACGCTTCCGTGAGCTAGGGGTCCAGGACGGACTTTGGCGATGACCTCACAAATGAGGGTTTGAAAAATCCAAATGCCGAACCAACAATTGGGTTTTAGGTACATATCTTGACCGTCCATCTCCCCTTATGAGGTATTTGATGTGATATTGATTTGCAATTTTATTTCTTCTTTTTTGTCTTTTTGGGTTGGCAAGGTTCAAGTTTTTTTTTAGCGAGGTAAATAGGTCAAGTTAAATTAAGCGACGTACCCCCTTTTAACAATCCAGGATCCATGCGTATATCAATATATTAGTCAATTTTCAATTTCTACCCACATATCTGTGTACCTAGGTATGCCACAGTCAGAGCCAGTAGTTTCTAATTTGTAACTATGCTCCCTAAGCAAGCAAAGTACAAAAACAACTTGCACGAAGATCACGAAAAGCTCAGTACTTAGAAGCTGAAACTGCGAAAAATAACTGATTGTCGACGTACATACTACTACTACTACTAGTGAAAGGGATTTCTTCCACCAAGAGACAACATATGACAGGCCGAGCAATTGAGCCTGGACCTAGTTTGCTAGGGATACATGACTTTTGACTGTCTATGTCCTTTCCGTCTGCAGTATCAGCAGAGTAACCCTTGACAGTATCCCAGTCTAATTCACATTGACATTGTTGTAAGGCCGGCCAAGTTTACATTCAAAATGCCAAGGTTTTATATCAACAATCAAGATGTAATACAGGAGATGATGGACTTTTGCTAATCTACAGACATAATCGTATACAAACGCCATAACTTCATCCAATCGGTATTCTCCCAATTCGCCAGCTTCACTTATCGAAGCATAATTGCACCGCCGTTATCAAACAAAGGGAAAAAAGTAAGCATGCATTAATGCAGAACAGTTTGCTAGCTTAATAAAGCTTCAAACTTGCGCGAAAGCTCGCATTACCCTTGGTGTTAGCCCCTGGCCTGAACCTAGGTTTTGAATGCAGCAATGCGTTCGCCCTCTCAACCTGACCCTCCCTAATGTCGTTCTCAATATCCTGTAGCCTTAATGCTACTTCTTGCATAACCTGTCCATCATCTGTCTTAGAGAAAACTTCCATCTCAAAGTCGGTTTTTGCTGCCTCTATCGCGCTCTGGTGCCACTTTTCGAGTTGGCATGTGTCGATGAAGGGTTTAAGCGCATCTGCCTCAGCTTCCATATCTTTCATGATCGACTCTCGGATACTCGCGTCGAGACCGTTAAACCTGCCATCTAGCTCTTCGGTGGAGGCTTCAAGAACACCCGTTGGTCCCAATGGTTTTATGCTTGTATCCGGATCAAAGAGGCCTAAACTTCATTAGTATTAAACAACAAAAGATAGTATTCTGCCTAAACTTACGGTTCCTGAAACAAGCTCTGAGAGTCGAGTACAGAGCTGTTTGTCGTAATTGTTCGGATACCTCATCATCATCCTTTCCATCCGTATTGTTGACCTTCGACCAATCGTCTCTAAGGAAGCATCGGCGCCAAATGACCTCCTGCAGCATAACTGCGTCATCTCTGGGTAGGCCGTGTCGAGACGCTTCAAGCGCAAGATAAAATTCCTGTCCACGGATAGAGCCAGGTTCGCGGCCTCGTCCGTTCTCCCCCATCAAGGTCAGAAGATCGATCAAAGCTGCAGCTCCCATTGCTTCGTGCCGGATGAGGTGATTCATATTATCCTCCAGGAAAGACGCAAAAGCTTTAGACTTCAGCAGTTTCTTATTCCCATGAGCTTCCATGGCGAGCTGAAACTCTGCATTATCATCGATGGCAGCGCTAATGGAAGGCAGTACGTGTTCGTAGATTTGGTCTTGGATCTTGAGTAGTGCTAATTGGTCGTTGGTTGCTGAGAGTTCTGCTTTGCCTCCATCGGGGATGAGTATGCCGTTGGTTTGACTGTAATTTTTCTTCCCTGCCAACCGAGCCAATTTCCCAAGGCTTAGCTCAACTTTCTTGCTCCAAACGTCTTGCTCGCGCTGAAGACCAAGTTCAATTAACGTCTCGGCAGCCTTGTCTAAATCTTTCTCTTGAGTGACTTCATTGATCCAGGCGACCTTGGCATATTCTGGCCTGCTCCTTAGGAATGAGGTCAGGAAAGCTTGCTGGTCTTGATATTTCTCCAACAACTCCTCCATAGCACCTATACTGACGTGATACTCGAACAAAGCATTCGCCCAGCGAGTGCCAAATCTCGTAAACTCGTCCTTGGCCCGCGTCTGAAGATCGCTTGCTCGCTTGGCCCAGTGTTCATAATCCTCTGTCCCCTCAACCAGAGATCTTTGTTTCTTCAGGGCGAAAACGATTTCCGACATCAGTATCTCAGCAAGTGTAGGAAGAATACAATGCTTTTCAGCCAAAGCCATGGCTTCATCAGGAAGGCCTACAACACCGCTTGCAAGCAGAATAAGTTGATTGTGCTCTGAGGCGGCCTGAAGTAGCTTTATCTGGTCTGCTCGAAGTTGACATTGAGGGTTGTCTTGAGCTGAGTCCCAGGCTATCCGCTCAGCATTTGCTCGAATACATAAGTCGATGACACTTGGTGTTTCGTGCCGCAGCTTGTCAAATAGAACTTGACTTGGTTGTCCTTCGTGACCAACACCTTTCTGAGCATCTTGGAGAAGCATGCCTGTAAGTTCTGCCTGCTTTCTGAGGTTTTCAGTGATAAAGAAGTTTGAGGTCCAGGCATCCGGCAGGCGATCCTGACCAGTGGTGATAACACCATGTTCCAGATTCTCCGACTGAAGTCCGTAAAGATTCGTGTGGGCGGTCCGAAACGCAAAAGCGCCGCCTAGTGCACCTAAAATGACATCGTTTGCCTGACTAACTAGGTCCATAATAGAAGCGAGATCCTTCTGACCATCCTGATATGTGACCTTGATGGCCTGGTAAGCCCAAGGGATAGCAATCTCTAAATTCCAAATATTTTTGATGAACCATAACCTCACGCGGTCAAGCTCGCCTATCTCAGGGACAGGGGATGTCTTATAATCTTCGTGAATAAACTCGATAATCTCTGTCAGAAGACCTCGCTTCTGCCCATCGGGTTTGGCTTTTAGGCGTGCATTGTATGTTGTCCATATCTCCTCAGCCGCAGCCATCTTCTCAGCATCCCATAACAGTCGCCATCGTACCACACGATCGAGTTTGCGAGTCACACCAGTTGACTTCAGATGTAATGCTAGATCACGCAGCGCAGCTGAACGTTTCTTGAGGTTCTGCTCGAGTGACGCAGGTACTGATGGTATCCATGGAGTTGCAGACTTCAATATATCAGCACTCAACTCCATTGCAGCAACACCAAGCTCCTCAGGCTCAAACTGCAGCTCTCGTCGTCCAACGAAACTCAGTGGATTTTCAGCCACTGTCCCGAAGAAGACCGCTTGCTCTAATTTACTCTTGGCCGTTACTTGTGGAGCACTGGTTACGAGTTTTGATACGTCTGTGGCCGCAACGCGAACAACCCCACCTCCACGAACAAGGAGAACAGCTGCGGGATACTTCGCCTTATGACGACGTGATTTGGAGTCCTCAATACCATGAGATGACCCATGAGGTTCTTCAATGCCCGATCCTACAATCTCAACATTTAAATCCTCTCGAAAGTCGACAACGTCCTCAAAGCTTCTCGTGATAAGGTGGCTCTCTGCACGCAGTTGTGATTCTGGAGAGTCATGCTGCTTCGCTATAGACATTACAACGACTGCTCGATCAAAGACAACAAAGGCCATCAGAGCTGGACTTGGAAGGTAAAGCCGGGCCTTCGAGATTGATATTCGACTAATGGGCGTGGTATATGACTTCATCGTTCGAATGGTCCCAATCATGAACTCTTCTGGCTTCAATATAACCTCAACTAAGAAATAGTGTGTCGCTTCTCGTCCCGTGAGTGATGTTAGCAGCAAAAGATGGGCTCCTTTGCCGTTGTCTTGGGCGAAGCCGTCGCCAAGCTGGCTATCAACCACTGATTGAGGAGTGAATGTAAAGTCCAGAACTTCGAATGATTCCAGCAGGAGTTCGCTCACATCCGGGTTTGCTTCCTTTATTGCAACGACAATAGCTTCCCTTCCATCTGCATCCGACTGTAGCGAGTTATGACCTCCACGATGTAAATTCCACGCCTGGAGCTTCCCCTTCGTAGTTGCCACAACAACATTCCTCTCCCCCACCTTCTCAGCTGGTCCAGCTCTTACAGCTGCAATGTCCCCCCTCAGATTCGAAATTGACAAAGCATTTCGCAGACTGCCAAAAAGTCCACGACTCAAAGGTCCGCTGCTATTGCGTAGGAATTGCACCGAAATCGCAGGTCTGCCTTGTCCATCCCTTACACTCATATAGGCCAACCGGCCTGTACTGAATCCAAGAACGAACCCAGCGGTTTCCGCATTCAAGATCTGTACGACTGTCTCTCCTGATAACATGCCCGGTATCGATAGCTCGACTCCGTTTCGTTGCTGGCGTATGAGATCAAGGGTCGCAGCACTGGCAATTGATTCCCAGTATGTAATGACGCCAGTGTTTGGCATAACAATAACCAATCCAGGCTCTGCGGATGATGCTGATGCCGAAACCAATGACCCTAGTGGCAAGGCATCAGATCCATGTTTTGAAGGATGAGGTAGTGTGAATGTAAATGTCTCTGGGGATGGTACATTGGCCGCGTAAGGCCACACCATGGCATGTTCGTGGGTGATAGCAAGGGCATAACCGCTGTCCGAGTATATTGCACCATGCTGCTTGGCTGGAGCTTCTGTTCTTAGTCGGTCTGGGAGGGCTGGGAGCTTCGAGACAGTATAGGTATCGTTTGTGGTCTAGATTTGATTTATCAGAGTCCAACTCTCTATTGCGCAGAGCCCATAGAACTCACCAGCACTAACCCATCTCCGGACTTTGATTCACCACTCTTTGCTTTTTTCCCTCGCACCACAATTTCTCTCCTTGGTGCGGGTATTAAGATATCTTTCGTACTCTCGCGCCTCACAATACTGACCGCCTTCTCCTTCACCTCCTCCGTCTCAGGCGCTGCATCTCCATTTAGAGCTTGGAAAGTATGGTCACTGAGCGCACTGCGTTGTCTCTTTGCTTTGGGCTGCGCGATTGAACCTTCGTTCGAGAGGGGTCGTTGTCGTCTTCTGGAACCGCGAGCAGAATTTGTGCCGCTGCCATTTACTTGGGGAGTTGAGGAAAACATCACGAAAGGTTTGGAATATGTAGACAGCTTAGATGGAATGCGCGAAAGCTGATGATGTATCCCGCCTGATGGCAGGCGTTATGCGTGGACGTAGTCGGTCGAAGGTGAAGGGCTCACACTCAGCTCTGTTTACTCTTACGACAGAAAATAGGCAAAATCTCATAGAATCTTGGGGATAGCTCGACACCGCCGGATTTAAGCTATTGACACGTGACCAGTTACAGACACATAAACGAGCTCCCCCCTTTTTCTGTTCGAACATACTTTACGAAGGTAGGTAGTTGCCCTTAGAAATAACAATACATAAATAACGTACTTGTGTTTATAGGTCTTCTACAAATTTTCCAAGGCATCTTAGCAAACACATCGTAGTAGTAAGTAGTCAAACCATGGCAAATGTCAAAATTACATTATGTTTTGTACATATGAAATTGCACTGGTGCGTAGCTTCGCTATAAACAGAAACCCACCAGTATGTACAGTCTATGCCAGTTCATAACCATAGCATCCTTCCCATAACTCATTCACAGACGCCAGTAATAGACCCTCTAACCTCCTTTTGTCTTACACATTAAGAAAAGCCAGGCGCTGTCTATTATATTTCATAGCCGTACTTTTCTTAACCACGGGCTCCATGGAAGCTGTTTGGAATGCGAGTGCAACCGCTTAAAATGCCACATCATGTCGTTCAAAAATAATACACCCACCCATTTTCCTAGAGCCTCCAATTCAGACTTATCTTTCCCAAGAGAACAGTCTGTCCCAAGAGTGTTATTGAGACACGACCAAGACCAGCAGTGCTCCATTCAAGACGCAGACGGTAACGAAAGTCAAGCTGACATTTATCCGGTGGAGCCAGCCGAGTGGCTCTTTTCTATACAGCATCATCCCGATACCCAAAGTAGCGAAGAATAAGCTTGATACCACACCAATAACCACAGCAGCGTCGACTTCAATCCGGAGCTTGTGTCTACCTGTGAATACAAGTACACCGGCAATCAGTAATAGTACAAGGGCTGTCACGAAGCTCATTATGGTTCCGCGGAATAGCAGTTTCTCGCGGTAGCGAGAAAGCCTTTGGTCGCTTACACTTGGGAATGTGGCGTAATGCGTTTCATAGCCTATAGGGAAGTCACTGGATGAAGCATACGCATCGTCATCCATATCCGTGTCTAGTCCAGTTCCCGGTCGCTGCTCAGGAAAGTAGCCACCGCTCATCAACGATCGGTGTTCTCCTGGTGTGCTTTTGGGGCTCAACCATCCCTTTACCTTCTCCATTGGTTCCGCAGCCCTCGACAAGACATAAGCAATAGTCTTTGCACCGGGAAATGTTGACTGTGCGTTTGGATCTATGGTGATATAGTAGGGTTGGTCTCCTGCTTCACTTCCGTTGTCATATTCATTCCAATATCCCTGCGGTTCCGTGGCGACTGGTACTTGGGTCATACTCGGCCGGCGTGATTGGGTGGGTGTCGTTTGACCACTCAACTCGGGGGTTGACGCTCGGACGGTTGTAAGAAGCTCGTTGTATTGAGACTGCAGAGGTCCAAAGTCCCGCCGTGTAAAGCTTTTAAGATTCCCCAGAACCTCATCTTTAAAGCGTGCGCTAAGTGTTGGGGATCCCGTCCATTTCTGTCTCTAGTCAGTGCTGACCGAAAATTCAACGCTGCTTCAGCTATCCATACCTTGTACTTTTTCAATATCTTGTGGAAGGCCATACGCTGAGCATCGACGAAGCGGTCGAGTGACCGTATGTCGTCGCCGCACCTATGTCATATCAACATCTCCTCGAAATTGTAGAACCGATATATGCCCACTTCAAAATCATCTTCTCGTACTTGACGAATTTCTCCCTCTTTTTCTGCGATATAGGTCTGCCATTGGTGTATGTGAGACGTGCCAGCAATCGGTGTACGCACTTATCTAGAAATTCTATTGCCTAATCAGTAACTACTCTGGAAATGGCCTCCACTAATAGAAATTGCCGTACGATTGGGCCAGGTAAAGGTGCACAACAAGAGTACTCACCAAGTCTTCGGTTGATTTCATCGGCCTTGCTCTTGACAAAAAGGTCGGCTCGATCATGCTGGTCGGATAATTCATTGAAGAAGACTACCTCGAACCTCTGTAGAGCTGTATCGCCTTGTCCTGGAATAGCAATAGCTTGTCCTTGGTCCTTTGTAGTGTTCGCTTTGATCAAGTGCTTGAGCTCATTGTAGTCAATATTATACGGAGCACATTGCGGCGCTGATTGTGCTTGGAATGTTTGTCCGTACTTCATTGTTTAACACTCGCAGCCTTGCTGTAGAAATGTGGTGGTGGGGCTTTAATCTGACGTCGATACTCGGGAATATGACGAGCGACTTTCCCCCTTCCCAATTCGCTGCTCAATGGTGAATTGTTCAATCGAACCGGGTAATTGAGCGTGTCCTCGTCCTCTTATACACGGCAGCTACAAATCTAGATAATAAAGTGAGTTAAAAAAAAAATACTGCGTGGTGCGAAACCAAGAAATTGGGTGTTGCTGCTGCTGCGGCGGCGACGACCACAATAAAGTCTTATGCGGAAGGAGGGTCGTCCAAGGACCGATAAGGCGCAGTGCAAATTGCAATGCACGCAGAAAAATGGCTATGGGCTACGATTGGGCCGGCTGAGCATCCGTCTGGACTTTAGTGGATGAAAGAGGTACTGAGCACATGTGCGAAAAGAAGGGCCCTCCAGTCTGCATGCAGAGATATTGGGCGTGGAGAGTGGTGGTGCACGACACACGGAGGTGCGGATGGGTCCGGTGGAGCTTTCCTGTATGGTGGGTTCAACGACCTTCGTACTTTCGATTATCGTATATCCCGAGGCCAATGCATTTGATAATAGCGAAGAAAATTGAGTCAAAGGGAGCGTTGGGTTGCGCTGCGTGGGGATAAAGAACAAAGAAGTTTGGAGACGGTGAAGGTGAAGGTGGGAGAAACCCAAGACCAAGACGGTGTTGTTGTTAGGGGTCGAGCTATCATAAGTACTTAAAAAGGATCTGCGATTGCTACTTGTACAGCGATCGATAAGGTTCAAGGGCCAACCTGAACTTCACTCGAAGCCAAGCAAATTAACACACGCGTTCAGGCACATCCCATCTTCACATTGTTCAACAAGAGGCAAGTACCTCTGTACCCTTGGGGTGCCGCATATGGGTTGGTGCTAAGCACCGGCTACAGGTACTGTTACTGTACCGGTACCTAGTTTCTACGGCTCGGAGTGCTGCGGACATCCCTCTGACTCTGGTATCGGAAACTTGGGACTCTGGTGATGCGTTATAAAAGCTTGGCCAAAACCCATCAACCACAGCTTCCAAGGTACAAGGATAAATAATGTATGTGCATACCAAGTCTCATAGCCTAAATAATACTGATAGTGAGTGCGGCTTTGCAGTTTTAAGAGTGGTCGAAGTTTAAAAAGCCATAATCAACAATCTTTCTCTTCTCTATCATATGGAGGACGGAGGAACGGTATTTTTGTCTAGGTCGTTTTCCCACATGCAAGCTGCGAGAACAAGCATCGGTAAGCACCCTTGCCATTTCGCACGACTCCACGCATATCCACTCTACGGAATTAGGTCAACTGAGATTGTGGCAACGGTACAGTACGAAACTGGTGTACAAATTGGGCAGGGCAGATATGCAGTATTCAATGATGTGCATGCCTAATGTCGAGATTCTGTTGGACCTTAATGGGATCATTACCTAAAGGTACACACTCTTCTGCAAAATAAAGTGCCGCTTTCATTCTTGTAGAGTTGTGCCAGTACGACGAGTACGAGTAGAAAAGTCTATGCTAAATTACAGACCGAGTAGTACATACAATAAAAATAACAGGTGCACGGCACGTGTTATTGTTGCTACGATGGTGACGGGTTCCCCTTGTCAATTCTCGCGGTCCCACAACCCCGTAGAGATCCTTATCTTTACCAGTACAGTACTGTAATACGGTACTGAACTACATCTGCAAAGTCAATGTTCTTCTTGGGGAAACAATTGGATAATATTCAGCTCATGCTTGCATGCCAAGCACTCCCGGCTTCCCATCCGAAGAAACCCTCCCCACCTCTATCAGCCTTCTCCTCAACGGCATCTAAAGATTTTGCGATGCACCAATAGTAATAGTGATGCCGTCTGATGCAGTGATGACGAGAATAAATATTTTCTATTGCAATTGTTGCACGGCCCTGTTGCACGGTCTTTGAGCCCCACGAGTTTGACAAGCAAGGAGACCTTGGAAGATCAACAACGGTGGGACGTTGTTCTAAACGACTGGAGAATGCCATTCGATTGTGGTTGGTTGCGGCAAACAAAAGAGGCTACGGGATTTTTAAAGCCCGTGGTGATATCAAGTGTCCTCGAATCCCAAGGCTGTCAGACAAGCATTGAATACATTAACTCATGGTAGAGCCTTACTGCAAGTGCAAGCTACAGCCTACAGCAGGCCCACCCTGCAAGAGTTAATAAATTGCGTGTATCATTGACCACGCCGTGGGAATTCGTCAGCTGTCAAGATAGTAAACGTAGACAACATTTTCTCAATTCTCTATGCAGTCTTACCTAAGGACGTAGTGTCGGTATGCCGTCATTCAACTCAGAATCCCATGAAGTATCATCGCCCGGCAACTATTCCGAACACTTTGAAGAATTAACTAGAGAGTCTATAAGTACTACTGTACCTTAAGAACTTAGTTCTTATTACTCATAGAAACTTAGAACCTTAGAAAATCCCCTCATTTTACGTGTGCATCAGCATCACAAGGAATCCCCCAAGACAAGTAAAGAGATGCAGTCTTGATGACATACCCAGATACAACCAGTCACCATATGAGTTCACGATGTAGTCCAACCAACCCCTCCAATAATCACTCGGCACCCAACACTACTCACAATACAGTAAAAGCTCACGCGATCAACTACTATAAAAGCTCACACTGCAGTACCACCACCCAACACTACTCACAATATCAGCAAAAGCTCACGCGATCAACTACTGTAAAAGCCCACACTGCAGTACCACCAACCCGATGATGCGTCTATCACATTACACTATGTGCTGTCATAGTAATAGTAAGAAAAAACAAACTCAGATGATCAATCACCAACTTAAGTAAATTTCACAAGTCAAAGACTCGAAAAAGAAAAACTTCAAATCGGAGCTTTTCCCCGGTCCACTGCACATGCTCGACATGATAGCGCTCCATACAAACCCCATTAACCCCATTATGGGTCATGCGACCACATACCACATCAAGCTCAAAAATTCAGCCCAGTCTAGACGTGGTAGTCTGATGAAATAGAGTTCTCGTTTACGGTTGTCAACGGGCGAGGGAAGTCTGTTTTGCTTCTGTGTTGGCCGAGAGAACATATGTTACAGAGACAGAGAGAGTTTAATGAGAAGAATGTTATAGAAATGTATGAAGTACAGTATCTGGTAAATACCATCGTCTCCGTAGATACCACCACCGTATCCACGGGCGACGTATCGAATCGAAATAACGTGGCATCGGAGAGATTTGTCCATAGGGTGAACGTGGATCACTAGAATGGGGGCTGTAGACTTGCAGGATTTTGAGGCGTGAGTTGGGATGTGAGATGTGATCGTTGCTACTCTACCGGTATCTATGGTGGAGTTGAGGTTGGTGCCTAGGAATGGGGTGTTTGGGACATAGCACCTCATGTAGTCCAATGTAATGGTGAAAAATAATGAACAATGATGAGCTGAATGGATGGATGGGATGTTCAGACCGAGTTGAACTAGGTCTCGGATCTTGGAAGAACGAGGCATGGTTGATGAGAGCGACCTTAGATTTAGACCCGATCTTGTATACTTACTGAAATCTAATATGCCCGATGATTGTAGCCATGGTTAGAAAATAATCCGAAATCGATATCTCGGTTCATGTTGCAGTGCTTTGATTTCGTAGTCTGTCCGAATCTTGAGGGCTTCAACGAACTGCGGAATACCCTGAGCTTGGTTTCCTGGCAACGGACGTGTATTACTCACTAGTGCTTTGGGGAAATCTGTATATCCGGCGGCCCAACCAGTGTCCGACAGCACCGGAGGAAGTTCAAGAAGAGATGATGGCTTTATTTATTCCCAAAATTGTTTTGTCTATACTTTCAACAATCATAGCACCACAGAAACGCCATTCATCCTATAGAAACTCCTCCGAAGAAATCATTATAAAGACAGGAACCTCGCTCAGATTTCGAAATCATGCCCAACTTCTATGACTCGAGCCAGTCGAGGAATTGAGGCGTGAAGTAACTGACAACAATCGTAGCACCAGCTCTCAAGATTCCCTCGGTAGCCTCAAAAGCCATTGTCCTCAAATCAAAAACTCCTGCCTTTGCACCTGCGTGGATCATAGCAAACTCCCCACTGACCTGATAAGCTGCAACAGGCATATCCTTGCCAATATCCTTCGCATCACTTATGATGTCCAGGTATTGACTTGCAGGCTTCACCATGATGATATCCGCGCCCTCATCGATATCTCTTCGGATTGCTCGGCGTGCGAGACCTCGGCCTCCCGGTGGTAATTGGTAGCATTTCCGGTCGCCGAAAGATGGTACCGAGCCTGCGGCATCTCGGAATGGACCATATAGACATCCGGAAAACTTTGCAGCGTACGACATCAGAACGACTCGGTGTGCAATTCCTTCCTCGATCAACTTCAGTTTGATTGCCCGAATACGACCATCATTCATATCTGAAGGTGCTACACAGTGAGCACCTGCCTGGGCGTACGCAATAGCGACATCCGAGATGCGATCCACAGAAAGCTGGTTGTTGAGACTGCCATCGTCGCGCAGAATACCGCAGTGACCGTGGGAGGTGTATTCGCAAAGGCAGACGTCGGCAACAATGAAAAGCTGTGGGAAGCGCTGGCGCAAAAGACGAATACTGGCCATTACAGGTCCCTTTGGATCATCCGCCGCGGTTCCGAGTGCATCCTTGACTCCTGGGGCCATTGGCACACCGAAGAGGATGACGGATTTTAGACCCTTTCGGACAAGGGGTTCGAGGAAGGGGACGATCTTGTTGATACCGCGGCGGTGTTGGTCGGGGAGAGAGGGAATGGCCACCTCTTCGTCGTCTTGGTCGGAGATAAAGAGGGGATAGATGAGCATTGACTTTGAAAACAATTAGTTGCTGAAGTCTATCGCAAAGGCAACGTTTTCATACCTTGGTCAATTGTCTCTCTGCTTGCCATGATCGCGCAAGCGGGTGGCAGTATCCTCCATGCAATTGACTCGAGATATCGCCAGAGATGCTGACGCTCGTTGCTGTGGTGCTGGCATATGACATTGCCCTTGAGACTTGCGATCTCCGGTCATCTATTGTTGAGGCAGAAGAGTTTCCTCTGTTGACCGCTCGTCGCTCACCGGTGGTATCTTTGAAGGATAGATCTTGAACGAGACTCGAGAAGGACATGATTGCGGTGCGGTATGGCTGATTTGGAAGAGAAAGGCGAAGATTATGTGATTATGTGAGGGAAGAAGTTGTAGCTGAAAAGTACAGTAATATCACGGAGTTTGGAAGATGAAAGGTGGTGGTCTCCAGGGTCTCTGGGGCGCGGCTGTCAGGATAGCCAATGCGCCGAGGAAGGGGTAGGGGTTTGTCGATCCTTTAGGTTTACGAAGTAAATCAGCAGCGCTTCATTGGTCAATGCAACAACGCCTTTTGGTTCCTCGGTATTTAATTAGGGAGAAGAAAATCTGGATGGCCTCAATTTTTATCTTTTCTGCAGTCATCGGTCTTCATTATTCAAGTCCTCACGTAAATCTGCACCGATGTCTACTAATTGTGCGCCGCGCCCTGCTTTCGTCCCATAATTTGGCAGGAAAACATCTTAGAGCTCAGCTGCATGTTTCAAGGGTGCCCCGAGTATTCGACCACTCGCCGAAACTTTCCCGAGTTGCTGTAAAGTCCTCTCTCACAGCGCCTTTGTTTTTGGAGGGCAATTTTGAGGCTCGACCATTGGAAACAAAAGTCTTTGGGCAAAGTAGCTACGGATTCCTTGGTCGAGTCTTGTGTATTACCTGTCTGGCAGCGTGGTTGTTGGTATGCTGGTTAGCAACTCACTAAGGGGCCATAGCACAAAAAACCATATCAGGATTTTTGACAGCCGTAACTACCTACTCCAACTTAACACACCCACACAATTTTAAGACAAAGCTTTACCTTTTTAATAGAGTATAAAGAATTTTTTTCCTTCCTAAAAGGCAAAAAGCCAACATATCAAAGTAGCCACACACATCATTGGTGTTAAGACTGCGTTTAACTCAGGTGCAACAAGGAGCGAAGAAAACTGTCCAGGAGAAAAGGGCTTGCAATAAACCTGCAAAGTAGTTCAGGATAAAGATGCCGCGGTTTCATATCTCAATGACTACGTGGTAGCTGGCCGCAATCACTGAGATAATGTTGATGAGGAGGAGGATGGTTATTTTTAACTGTAGTAGTTTAAAAAGACCAATTCCTCTTAATATGCAAAATGTATTCAAGCCAGGTCACTGAAAGTGCGAATCTCACTGTGTGTAGTGGTACAGTAAGAGCTGATACTATGGACAACTATTATTCCCACAAGGCAGAGAATTTTTAAAAAGAATAAACTTCCTGTACTCAGTATAAATTTGCGGCCTATAGTTTCTACTAGACCCTACAACTAAGCTATGTTCTTCTGAGAATCTCCACGGGTTCCTGAGTGGGAGCAAATGGTTTCTGGGGCGTTTTGAACAAAGATGTATCTTGTGCGTAGAAGTGTTGATATAATTTCTACCAAGCGAGCATTACCCATCTCTGTATTTTCAAGACACTTGGGCAATAGTTTTGGCCTATAAAGAAGCTGTTAAAGTCGCTTTACACGTCTCTCGTCGTCATTATACTTGTTGCAAACTCTTTCCGTGAGCACATCATCAATGGATCAACACTTTGTAGAGAAATAAAGTAGCAAGTGTCATCACCACTTGAAGTAAAGTAGTCCCCATGAAACGATAACTACGTAATACCAAGGCCATATGAAGAAGTCACAATCGGGGTAGCTAGAACCAACATACGGAGTTGGTAGGCGCTGTGCGCTAGCCGGCATTCTGAGTGACTGCCTTCCCATCACCCTCGTCTTCCTCCAACCCTCCCCAACCCTCCACCAACCCTACAGCAACACACTTCCCTCTTCTCCTTGATCTCGCTCTGTTCTCTTCTCTTTGCCGTCACAGTCGCAGGATCAACATAGTAATTTCCTAGCTGCCGATCGTCAACTCCCAAGAAGCAAAATGCAGTCTTCCAGGAAGAAGAAGGCTGCTCTAGCCCGTTATCAAAAGGCAGTAGACACCGCTGGTGAAGCACCATTGACGACAAGTGAGTTAATGCATTTCCATTTGTGTTCTTTGTTGCCTTTTCTGGGTACTCGCTGCACTGAGATGGCTACGAATTGAAAAGGAAACGTCGTTGCGAGCCAGTGGCAGGCAACGACTCTCACCGGGATTGGCCCTTGAAACTCATGGATTGGAATGCTGACGTGCCTCTCAACGTCAAGAACATAGCAGAGCAGCAAATCCGCAGCCGATGGAGAGAGCAACAGTTTCGACTCCCAACGATAGTATTTGGGATATGGCGAGCCAGTTACTCGATACGTTTGACACCACGGTCCCCCAATCCTCCAATTTTGAACAACCTCATTATTCAGCGTCTGGCGGTTCATCAACTGCGGTTCATCAGACCACAGAACATTCTGAAATCCAAGGAACTAATGTCGAGGCTACCTTGGGCTCACAGGATTCGCCAGTTGCTACGACAGACGCCCGTAAGTACATCATAGGTTGTTAGTGGGCTGAGATCTAATATAATCTACAGGACAACATAACACACGCAGAAGCTCTGTCCCCCTGATCCCGAATAGATCCTCCAAGAGACCTTTTGCCACACGCAGACTAAACGTCGCTGACCAAAACGACAGCAGAAAAGATCTTTTGGCACAGAATGATGACTCGGAAGGGAGTTCGAACGCAATAATGACAGACAGTTCAATTGATCCATTAGCCGACCATATTCAACAGGATAGTTCTAATGTAGGGCTTCAATCGCTAAGCGACCAAGTTATTAAACCACTCCCCTTCACGGGAAAGACTGTCGCAGAGCAAGAGGCAAATCTCATGGCATTAAATAGCCCTTCAGTAACAGATCTGATTCTTGGTCGTCATCCCGCACCACGAAATATCAGAGCAAATGAAAAAGAGCATAGCTTCTTGAACAAGATCAAGAAGACCTTTAATGGCACACGCCGTTTGTTTAAGACCCCCAAGGAAAGTGCAACCTCAAGCTTCAGACCAAGTAAGTCTCCGTGGTTTGGAGTGCAACACTTCTATATCTAACATAGCTTTAGTTGCCAATGATCCCGGAGGAATAGACATAGATGGCAACGCTGTCGCAGCTCCAAATCAATTCGACCACCAGGGTCTTCTATCTTGGGATAGGAACCTTGAGGTTTCAGACGATGAATTAGGTGGCAACCCTGATAGAAGTCCAGGAGAAAGATTTCGTGCCGCTTTGTGCTGGGCCGCCGACAACGATCTCCCCGGTGAAAATGGTGCTGGAGAGGTCGGGGAATTGCGCAGTCACCCTGTCAATGCACCACCAGGTAAGATCGTCCCACTCCTTCCCTAGGAATTGATAGCATATTACTTCATTCGCATATGCTACGAGTACTTAGCTAACAATAAAATAGCTGAGGCTACGGGAGCACGTCAATCAACCCTAACGCTCACGACGCTCTTGAGTTCGAGTCCAGAAGCTCACTCCACACCAAGACGACTCCGTCTAGTTCCCAGCCTTGATGAATATGGTCATAGGACCCTAAAGACTCTTCCAAGGGAAGTGCAATCTGTCTTTGACCCTGATCAAACTACGTTTGGGCATGTATCGGGACTGGATATCGAAAGTTCCCCAGATGCCTTGAATGCCGAGACGAATATAGTTAAGAGGAAGAACTCTGAAGTCAATCTTCGAGCAGAGTTTTCCCCATTATCAAAGAAGACGATTCCAGACACGCAATCACTCGACAGCGAAGTATCTTTTGACAATGATACCTCAGGGAATAGTTCAGACGAAGGAAGCTCGCAAGTTATCGTCAGTAAGAAGAAACACCCCTCACCGAATAAGGATGTTTTGGATGGGCTATCATTGCAACTACAAGCAATGGAGCGAGAAAACCTTATCCCTACATCCTCAGATGACTCATCACCTCCATTGCAGTCCACACGAAGAGATGTTGCTGCTGCTATGATGGAGCCACTAAGGGATAGTCGGGGGAAAAAGGCTCAAGCTTTGTCATCAAAAACCACAAACAAGCTCGTAAAGTCTGAGACTAGTGGTAATGATGGTATTTCCACTGTTTCATTGCTCAGTTGTATTGATTAATAAAACTAACTCTTCCACCTTCATAGTCAAGGGAAAAGGCCGAGCGAAGCCAGACTTCTTGTCCACTACCTCACTTCCTTCAAACGCTCGTACTACCTACTCCAGACTCCCACAGCCGGCCTCCCAGGGACGAGCTTATGGAAGCACGATGAAATCGATGCAAGGAGACAGTATGCTTGATGAGGACGAGTTGCAATCTAACGCTGCCGCATTTGACATTGGCATGAGAAGGATTTGATCCTTTTTTGTTGCAGTTTTTACGGCCCAGCCCCCAAATTCCCTTCCTCCTACCTCCAATTCGACTTTCACATCCCAATGATACCGAATATTTCGCAACAAGTTTGATAAGCATGATCAGGAGAGTCCTTGAATGGTAGTAAGTCCATCTGACAATCATTGGTTGATCGAAACACGGCTTATTCCTACTCACAGGCTTCAGTTTCAAAGCCAACTTGAAGGTTCAGTTTATTTTGTTCATTGCCTCCGGTGATTCTGGTGAGTGCACGTTGCAGTCGCCCAGCCTGACTAAAAACTGTACTTACTCTTCTCTTCAGGTGGGATTCGAATCTCATGAGCCTCTTTTTGATGGTAAGTATACTTCTTATTTACATTTATTGGGTTGCTTTTCGTATTTGACTAACTCATTTACAGTTCCACAATCACGCCAATTTGCTTTTGTTTCATCCTTTGAAGCCTCCAGAGGAGTCATTTTCATTTACACGCTATCGAATGTCAGAGGTATCTTCTTGCAGTATTGCTCTTCACCGACCAACACTTGCAACGCAATGAGGAGGCTCTTTTGTTGGGATGTGGATTTGCTTGTTATTTGCACATAACTGCAACCGATTGGTAGTTTCTTTCTTTATGGCAACTTCAAATATCTCGCAAAGTGCACTCAATCGAGAGTTTGCTTTACATCATGGTATCAGGCTGTAACATATTTTGCCAAGTCCCTAGGGGTTGTAGCTAGTTAAATATACAGATTTTTCATGATTCTTCATTATCGCTCGTGAACATTATCAGGGTATCAAACATTATCATACAAAACATCCTCTATCAGCTTCTCCTAACCTTCTAATACGCCCGATGGCTTCCTCGTCCATCAGTTCCATTCATACGTCTAGTACCAGCAGCCTATGAATCCAAATTAGCTTTTTGCCCAAACACCATAATTACTAAGAGTGTAAAAAACATACCTTAACACCAGGGCGATGCGTCAGACTCCCCTTGAGCTTCAACACAGCACCACTAATCTTATCCCCAATACTAACATGACGCTTATGATGATGCACAGGCGCAACCGTGGTCCTATTAGCCCGACGGCCTCCACCCCATCTCGAGGTTCTTGTGTGTTGTGTGTGATGAGCGTGATGAGTGTGAGTAGTACGGGGTTCAGTGACCGTAGTGGTCTTGACGGTACGCTTGTTTGCGTGACGACCACGGAGGCGAGTCATTAGGGTTGGTTTGGTGGTTCTGGTTGTTTGGACGGTGTTGTGTGAGTGATGCATTTTGAAGAGGTTGGAGGTTGTTTAGGTGTTTAGGTAGGTTGTTGTTGTTGTTGATTTGGGACTTGGTATTTGAGTTATTGATTGAGTGTTTGTGGTAGGAGGATTGGTTTGAGTTGATGTTGATGTTCTTGTGTGTATGGGAGAGTTATTGTAGAGGAGGTGGAAGACATGTTATATAGGTAGATAGCTTGGTAGCTATTAGTTGTAACTACAGGTTAGTGGGGTTGATTGGGCTTGGTTGGATTTGGAGTTACAGTTAGTTGTGGATGTGCGTGTGTGGCTTTCTTCTATTGCATGACATAACTGGAGGTGGCTTTTACCTTGCTTAAGGACATGATTTGATCGTTTGTGACGTTGAATCTCGAGAGAGAAACCTAGTTTGTCGATTTCTTGTGATACTAAGGCACGTAAGGGTCTTAGGGTTCACGGAACGGTAAAGACCCCTGGTGATATGACGGTAATCACCATCATACTGTGGCTGAGAACTTGGGGGTTGTGGATGGATCTGCTGGACCCTGGCAACTTCTTTTGTGGGAGGCTGGTGCATGAGGCGTGTGAGGGTTTGGGATGAGGGTTTGGGACGTCATGTTGGTGGGTTTTTGGAAAGCATGCAAAGTTGGAGGCCAATGGGAAAGGGTAGGTTAGAGAATGTATCAGTTTGGCATTGAAGGATACCCAATCAAGGAATCGGAAGGGAAACTGGGTATTACCTTTGTAGGGCTTGGCTGACGGTGGAAGTGCTCTCAAAGTAGTACGGAGGCGTGGAGGTATGAGGAAGGGCTGTATCGGGATGTATCTCCCGATCAGCCACACCAAACCTCGATCTTGAAATTGGGGCTGGGTTGTAACCCTCATTTATTTTTTTGTGGATTTTAAAAGGTCTCGAAGGTCTATTTGGAGGTGTGCTCGTGTGCTTGTTTGAGATGGCACGTCGTGACAACTTTTTTGATTTCCTACTTGGTCCGTGCGACTACGTCATTGAAGCTGATGTGAAGGAATCAGGATATGTGAGACAGAAAGCTTGCGCATTGGATGGAATTGTCTGCCGTACGCTTGGCGAAGATCATAGGGCTGAATGTTCTGAATGTACGTAAAAAGGAGAAATGTGACAGGCTCATCTTTGAGCAGAGTATCTGTTTCCTCAAGTTCGCATCTCAGACTTAAGATAAGACAAAAAGTCGCTTGCTAAATGGACCCCTTTGGCTTGGCGAATACGTTAAACGAATACGTTAAGGGGTTGGGAATTGGGGCAGAAACATTCATACATGTCTCTCCGCCATCCCAGGCTTTGGTAAATTGAAGTGATATGTCTGTCTAGCTGCAAAAAACAACAACAATAACAACAACACAAGTCAATACTAAGCGAATACTACAAGCTTTACGCGAGCTGTGGTTGTAAGGGGCTGCTAAAGACAACTAATCATTGAATTAGTCTATAACTGAACACAATACAACTACCCTATTCTTTGCAACGCTCAAGAGTAGACCGCAGTCAATATCATACTGATTAATCGAACCCAGAAGTAGTTGTGCAATAATTTAAGGTACTTCTCAGTTGGTGCTACCTAGCCTGAAATGAATTTGGATCTTTATTCCGCCGAGAATCGACGCTGATTCTGGATGCAAAGACAAACACTCTGAGAAGGACGCGGAGGAGTTCCGGACATGGTGAATTTGGGACTTGAACTTCAAAAATCAGGACCAACAGCGAGGCTTTACGCACCCGAGAAAGAACAGAGAACAAGTGGGGCTGTCAGAGGCTTTATATCCGCAATAATGGGATGGGAGTGTTCTACAGCTAAAAGTTAAATGTAGTGACGTTTAGTGTGAGTTACCTCAACTCCATGTCATCTACAAAATCTATGAGCCCCGCCATGTCAGTAAATAAATAGACCAATCCTCAATCCTCATTCCAATACATCCTTGCTGAAGATCAATCTCATCGCACGCTCATACTTTGAAGCAAAAGGTGACGACGTTATGAAGTGGTGTGTAAATTGGTTGAGGATCCTTCTACAACCTTAAATACTTATCGGCGTGCATTCTACAAACGACATACACCAACCCTTCGAAACCAGCAACATCACAAAATCAAACAAAATGGACGCACAATAGCCATTCTTTATGCCATGGAAGGAGCCGAGTCAACAATTATATATTTGCCAGAGGAAGAGAAAGATGCACAGGGTACTTTGAAGATGGTTAATAACAAAGGAGGAAAGTTAACTCTGATCAGCGCGGATGTGATAAATCGTCAGTCGTGTGAGAATGCGGTTGAGAAGGCTATTGCGAGTATGGGACGAATCAATATCTTGGTTCTCAACCATGCGTTCCAGATGATGAAGGAGTCGATTGATGAGCTTTCTGAGTAAGCTTGACCTCCCAAGATTCATATAACTCAATACTAATATTTGATAAAGGGACCAGGGGCTTAAAACTTTCGATACCAATATTCACCCATTCTTCTACATTTCCAAATACACACTTCCACAGTTGAAGTCCGGTGACACAATAATCACTTGCTCTTCCGGTAACCACTATGTCGGTTGTCCTGACTTGCTCGACTATACTTCACCAAGGGCACCGTTGTAGCATTCACTCAAGGACTCGCAAACCAGAATGTTGAGAAGGGCATTAGAGTTAACTCAGTTGCACCTGGCTCAAGTATGTTCCCTACTTCCGTGCTTTTAACAAATACAATTCGAATCCTTTTCAGGTCACCCATCAAGGTAGAGAGACATTACTAACAGCAAAACTAGTTTGGACTCCACTTATCCCAGCCACAATGAACGAGAAGGGCCTCAAAGAGTTTACGAGTCCAATGGGTAGACCTGGTCAACCCTTAGAGGTGGCCACTTGCTTTGTGTTTTTAACATCTTCAGATGGTAGTTTCATTTCGGGACAGACTCTTCATCCCAGTGGTGGTGTGATTGTTCAAGGCTAGATTCAAATGGGGACCGAATAAAGATTACATGGAGTTTAAAAAGCACTCATGAGATGGAAGAGGAAAAGGTTAATCATTGTCTTAGCTACTATGTATATGATATTGATTCGCTGTCCCGCTTTTTGCCTTTGTCTTCAAGTTGTGTTAAAATGACAACACAATTGGTACCCTCCTACTATCTGCACCTCTTCCTTCAGTTTCCAGCTAAGAAGATTGCAATAGAGAAACATCTTGTGGAAAATCATATCTGAGGAAGTAACTCTATTGATCCTATATCCTGAGTAGAGCTAATAGCTCTACAGAGAGGTCTTACATGCAGACCTCTATTGCGAAGAGATTGCTGTTTCCAAAGAGACAAAGTAAGGGTAGCTGTAGGCCTATTCTAGAACATACTTTACTATTCAATATATCCTTTAGCATAGGGCATTGCTGCCTACCTACAGATCTGGAGAAAGGATCGTGTTTGTATGATACATGCTTGCTATATTTATAGAGGACCCATATGTCTTACGTCTTGGGTGAGGCATCGATATTTTTTTTAGAGGAACTGTTCGTTTAGTGGATTTGTTTCGTCGTGAACGTTGGATGACAAGTACAGTTGAGTTGACAGCAGAGCTGGGTTCTTGACTTTGAATATTGATACTATAGTTCTCTTGTAGTAAAGAGACCTTTGCATAATGATAGCTCCCTTTTCCGGTCCTATTCCTCGGGTACGTCTTTGGCTCTGACCAATGGAGTAATGGAGCCTGGGACCGGTGCATTACAAGCTGCTTTTACCGTATCCTATAAACTCGAAGAATTAAACCTACCTAACTAGTTAGTTTAGACTGATTGACGCATTGTGAGTAGCTACAAAATCACCTCTTCTAAGTACTAAAAAACCGTTACGAAATTCCCTAAAAGTCGCAAAGTAGTTGGTTATACAATTAGTAGGAGATAGAGCGCATCTTCCAAAGATCATCACATCAGGAGAGCTGCCATTGAAAGCTCCTTTATATCATTCCTCTCTTTATCTTATTATCCATTACCGTATTTGTCTCTTTTATCACCTCGTCTAAATCTTCCCATGGATCCCCTCCCATAAGCCAAGAAAGCAAGTCTTGGAACCTGAGATCCGGATTTGAATAAAAATAGGATAATGTGCAACAGTAGAAAAATTGCAGGGGGAGAAGAGGAGGATGAATGACAAGAGAAGTATTAGAGATCTTCTGTATAGGTGGGTAAAAAACTCCATCTGGGTGTACCTACTTTCTTTTCTTTACTAATTCAGTCATTGCCTAAGCGAAGTAACGCCAAATATCTTTGATATTATTGAAATTATTCACAGCACGAATACGAGACATACCATATCTCTCTTCTGTAGGTACTTCGCTATACCATGCATATCCAACATAAAGCTCTTTATGGTTATCATAGAAAGGATCATACCGTAGCTAGTATCTAAACATTAATTAAAAGATTTCTATTATTAACTGACAACAAACATGCAATTAACAAGCGACGAGCCTTCAGGACGTTAGCTATGTATTTACCATATCCTAAGGGTTACTACCTTTTATGGAATAAGTATTTAGGTTTCAAATACGAGCTTGTGCCTTCTAACTTCCTAGTGAATACTAAACACTGCTCGATCATCGAATAGACATAGAGTGCCTTGATACAGAGTGGTTAATTAGTATATTGCTAGATTTACAACTAAAACTAAAACTCCTTAACTGTCTTATACCAAATTATAAACTACTAGGATGTACATAGTGCACATACCCACTCTAAATTATACTGCTTGTCTAGTAAGTAAACACTAGCCTAGAGGGCTATATATTAATTAGAAGTTACAAGAAAGCAAAATGGTAGTCAAGGAAGTTAAAATATTATAAGAAGACTTCTCTTTATCTGCTTTTACCTCTTTATATATAGCTTTGTTGACAGAACGCATATAGTCCGACAGTCTGCCCTTAGTCCTATATTAAAGTCTAGTATCTCTTCTTAAATACTTGCTTCTCCTATATTCTATACCTAACTATAGTTATTCACAATACCTAGAAGCAGCCCCTTAAGAAACAAACCTCCGTTGCTATTTCTAATATCCTAAATCCTTCTGCCATTGCTAACATTAGACGCTTTACAGATGCCTTGACTAGACAAATCTTTGACGAGGGTGCCTTATAATTTGTATAGCAAACAGATAAATCTTTCTTCTTTTTTTTCCGAAACAATACTAGTTAGCCACTTAGTTAAGTTTGGAAAGTTCCCGGGCACTTTCCGAGTCTCTATCCTCCGGCCTCCCCAAATGAAATCAGATGCTCAGGTTAAATCAGGGTTAAATAGCAATACTAATTGACATTTAATAAGCGCTGCAATTGCAGGCCACAAAGACAACCTTTTATTGTTTCTCTAGTAACTGTCTTTGGCTATCTTTATACATAGGGAGAGGAAGGAGGTCTTGAACGAGTTGGAGGAATTTCTGAGGACCCTAATTAGAAGACAATCGAGCAGAACCGATGATCAATATGTGTGGATCGTTAAGCTCAGAGTCAGGAATTTCTTGTATACAGAAAAAGTCTAGACCGTATTGATCAACGTTGGAACCCTCCCAAGGCATGAGATCTTGCTGCGTGACTTGAGTGGCTAGCTTCAAGCTCCCTTTCTGAAGTACGTGCTCAGGGAATGTACAGTTCGTCGAGTTGGCGGAACAAGCGCTGCATGCAGCAATTGGATGGGTGGCTTCGCCATCACAGTTCTACAGCCCTAAACTTCGACACGGGATGCAATCCTTTCGTACCTGTCTTGGCTGATTGACCTTCGTCTTCCCAAAATTTATTTGGTATCGGAAAAAGACTTCCTCAGGCGTCTCCCTCGAGTTCAAGATGCTTGGTCTTTGTCTTGCAGGCTCCAGTTCGCTGTCGCCAGGAGTGCGGAGTGCCCAGGCCATGACTCTATCCCTCTTGTTGACAAACGGGGCAAGCCCCTCCCAATGACCTAACTAATTTGTGCTCTCATTTTCGTTATTAGTATTGCAAACCCATAGGACGGGTGCACTCTCATCATGAATCGAATGAATGGTTGCAATGGCTGGGGTACGCGATGTGATACCATCGTGAGTTACATCTCGAGGGCCAGTGATGACCCCAATCGCAAACTCTCTTGAAATGAGTCCTTAGTTGGTCAGAAAGGCGATGATGTGCTGCATCTAGGCAAGGCCCATGTTTGTGGTAGCAAGCGTAGTCCTCACCTCGTAATTATACGCAGAACTTTCGCCACTTGCGTGTCGAAGGTAACCGATTCTGTCCTCAAGGAATGCCGCAAATTCTAGAGTTAGAGTTCCAAGGGCATTGAGTAGTGCAGCACAGAGATGTCCAACACCGGGTGTGTAGTCTGGCTCGAAACCCTCATTGGCGTAACCCTAGAGATTCTCTAAAGCGTCTGGGGAGGGCGTATAACCCTCGGTTCCAAGTGGAAACATAGTGAGGACTTGAAGCATCTGGGGTATCATTTTGAGAGTAGACATCTGGAACTTGAACTGTTGCTACGAACTCAGCCCCAATAAGGCTCGCAATCATGTCAGACTCGTCGTGGGTAAGTTCAAACGTGGTATTCTCTGCTGCCATAAGATACTGGATAAAGTCCTGCTTCCTCTTCGGAGAGGACTGTGGGTACCCTTTGGAGTATTCCAGGCTCATGAGGGTGTAGTAAGATATTCCATGATATAGTGAGATATCATTGGGGTCTGTAGAAGGGAGAACTCCGTGGAGGGCATCATGAATCTGAAGAAGGTTTATTCGTCTTGTCAGCCCCGTGCTGCTACAACGAATATCTGTTAGTGCGTCTTCTGGAAGCTGCTCTCGCTCACCAAAAATCTTAATGAGTTCCTCTCACTTATAGTTATAGTTCAATGCTAAGGAAAACTTTCTTTGTGGATGGTGCTCTATCACGCTGCGGCGTGAGCGGTGGACAGGACCAACTGGAGCATCATATGTAACAGAACCTGGACTCGATAATATTACTAAGGATGCTTGCTGGTCTGCCAGGATAATGGTCCGTCCATATTCGACAGTGGCTATGTGCGTAGGACAGAGTGTTTTATTGATTAAAGAGGATCCAAATACTAGGTGGTGCACTGTAGAGCCCTGCAGAAATTAAACATAGATCGAAGATTGTAGCTAACAAGCAGTCTTCTACTTTTAACTACAGAGGTTGTTAACTAGAGTTTGTCGTGGACGAGAAGAATAAAGAAGAGAAAAAATATAAGTGGACAAATTAACTGGAAATAGTAATTTAATTTGACTTGGGAATAATGAAGTGATGCAGGAGGGAAGGAACGAGCAGCCATGAGGACATGAAACTGCCCTGATAAAAATATAACTAGTTTATTAACCTCTCCTTTATTTGTTTATATAGCCGAAGAATTGCACAATAAGCTTAAGTTGAGAAATGTTGATTTACTTTTAGGTTACGAAGGTCACGGCAAAAAGTCATGGGAATTCCCGTATAGGGCCCCTTATTCGCTAATTCAGGCGCTGTGGCCAGGCAACGAATAGCCTGTAGAGGCCATTTTCCAGGGCCGTGCTATAGGCTTCAGACCCCGGAAATAAGAGAGTATAGCCTATAACTAGTCGCATAGCCCTATAACCTTTCGCTAAGTTTTTATTTCCGGGACATTAGCTAGCCTATAACCGATTCCCATGACTTTTTGCCGTGACCTTCGTACCCAAAGCGGGTTTGCAAAAGAAGCACCCTACCTGCTATGTTTACACAAAGGAAAGCGCTGCACACTGCCTTATAGGGATGAGTTATTGGTGATGTTCGGGTAGACAGGATTAGACAAGGAGTAGGTAAATTGATATACAATTCAACTATCCCATAACATATGTAGTAAGGACAGCCTCTCCTGAAAACCCAGTATGTAACCTTGGAGATGACAACAATGTTTCCGGTCGTCGAGAGAGAAGTTAGTAATTCACTTTGATCTGCACTTGCTATCCTGTGTAATCTCTCTCCACGACTGATGAAATTCCAGAGTAGCCATTTTGATGCTTCCCTTGGTTGGATGGTTGTCCTCACATCAACGCTCCAGAGTTGGGTGACTTGATATTTAAAATTTTCGTGGGAGGCATCTAGTTGACTCCACCCAGCCATCCCTAACAGCCAAAACTGGGCAGGAACGTGCAACTAGTGGAGACCCCACAGAGCCAGAGCTTGAGGAGTTTATCAACCGTTATTCTGCTGGTATAACCAATGAGATGCACAAAAACGTTAAGTTGAGACATGTTGACTTGCTATTAGGTTACTTAACACTGTCTTTGTCACACAATTCAACTACACGCCGTAGTAATATGTAGACATAATAGCCTGTCCTCCTTTCTGAAAAGCCAGTACGGTAAACTAAGGTAAGCAATAATAACTGTCCTGGAGACGATAACAATAGAGAAAGGCTAGTAGTCCGTTGTAAATCTGCATTACTTTTTGCGCATTCTCTGTACGATTCCTTGAATATCTGATTTCGTTACAGGGTCATTAACTACAAGAGACGCACCACATCCTCATTGTACACGAGACTACTGGGCTGTACTGGTTATCCAACTTAATATTTCCATGACTGGTGAAATTCGAGCCTATGGCACTGGCATGCTTAGCGCTATTCCGACGATTCCCTCGGTTAGACGATTGTACCTCGGATCAACACTCGAGAGCTGAGGGGCTTGATATTTCTAGCACTGGACCCACAGAGATAGAGCTCTCATCGAATTTAAGTAACTTCGCCCAAGGCAAAAGCGTTCAGATGAGAAGTTTGAAATGAGAAGTGTTCCCCATCTTCGCCTCACTTGAAATCAATGTGGAAGTTGATACTACCCTCTTTCAATTACTCGATGCCAAATCGCTTTGCGAGCTCTACGAAACCATCCTCAGATTCTGGGATCCAAATATCCACCCACTTTTCCGCATCTTGGTAGCGATCATCCTCAGGATCCCAGTCCTCCTCTTCCTTTCTTTCCACATAGATCGTCCTAAAGCCACAATCTCTCGCAGCCTTTAAGTCATTAAGATGAGCAGCAACCATTGCAACATCTCCTGGCTTAAGTTCCATTGCGGCAGCAGCGCCTCTGTAAACCGAGGGATGTGGCTTGTACGCCTTGAAATCAGATGAGGACTGCAGCTTCTGGAACCCAAGCCTTCCATGCTTGTTAAGATCCTTGATTAAGGACAAATTGCCATTTGATAAGGTTGAAGTGATGAACTTGGTGTTAAGCTTTTGGATACCTGGAGCCGTGTCTTTCCACTGTTCAGAACTTCAGTATTAGCAGTGATTTTTCAGAAGGGTTAGGAGAACTAAGATATAGTTTATGAGTAAGTAGCGACGCATGTGTCGAGAGCATGAATAAATGTTACAGTTTCCCAAACAATGAAAAGTAGGACTAGAATAAACCGGAATTACGAACAGGGTCAAGGTAGTGCCAAACTTTGCTCAAGTCCTCTACCTCGTCCTCAGTATAGAGGCCTTCCAACTTCCATTCTCTGAGTAGAGCATTGAGACTTAGGCGGTGATGAGTATCGATATCGCGCCACTCATCCTCAGAAGGGTCATACTCCCGGACAAATGTCTTGTAGCTGTTTCGCCATTCCTGAGCAAATTGAGCCCAGTCTTCGGCCCTCAGTTCAGAAAGTCGAGTTCGTACTTCTGGAGCCAACTCATTTGACTGAGATGATGAGGAGAGTTTAGCAGCAGCGCTGTAAACCAGCACCTCGACGACCGTGGTCCTCCAGTCCACTACAGTTCCAAAAACATCGAATGTGAGCGCCTTTGGAGGCGTTTCGAAAATATCGTATTTGGGAGCCAGTCTGTGGGCAATCTCTCTGATGTCAAGAGCCATGGCTGTGGTTATTGGTTATTGCTTACTGATTATTGCTTACTGATTATTGAGATGATAAGAGAGAGTTTGGTGAGACTCGCACGTGGTGATGCTGGTGGATAGTTACAGGCGTCTGAAAAGCTTGGACTATACAGGGCGTGCACAACATGGGCCGAAAAAAGCTTGGTTTTCCATTTTCCCGGGGTAAGTAATTTTAGGGCCCTGGATTGTGGCGTCATCACAAAACAACCCCCCTTTCAGGCACATCTCCCACAACATGGACAGCAATATTGCTGCGTACAGGAGCATTCAGCCTGCTTATTCAGGAACCAGATTTCCATCCTGAACCATGACTTTACAGCATTTCACCAGCAATCACTATGATGCCACGGGAACTGGTCCCTTCTCTTTCCTTAATCCTACCACCAGGCGCACTCCGTTTCCTTCACGAATCACTTTCTCTTCGGCAGATCGCCAATTAAATCAAGATACCCTAGGGAAGGAGAATGACCAGCCCTCAAAAGAAAACCCTATACCCAAAAATGAGGTCCACGCCGAGAATGTGCAGCGCAAATGGCGGTCGAGGGATAATCGTAAAGGTACTATACGCATGGGACTTGCATGGACGACCACAAGCTAATGCACATTATTCTTCAGGACGACATGCAATCTCAGTAACTCCCGAGGCGCATAAGAATGCACAATATCTAACCCCCAAACCAACATCGACCCTGAATGCAACCCTCCGGGGCATTTGGCGCTTATTTAGTACTTACCCGTATTGGGATGTGAGTTACCTCGTTGCTGTAGTATTTACAATCGGTTCTGTAGTCTGGTGCATAAATGCATTCTTTGTCTGGCTACCACTCGAACAGCCGTCCTCCGAATTCCCTGGCGAAGTGATAGACGGAGGAGGTTGGACAGCGTTTATTGGTGCAACAATTTTCGAGTTTGGCAGTGTGCTGTTGATGATTGAGGCTGTCAATGAGAATCGAGCAGATTGCTTCGGATGGGCTTTAGAGGAGGTGCTTGAGGAGAGGGGCATGATTAGGTTGAGGCCGAGTGATTGTATACATCACCATCAAAATAAGCATAATTTCGTCGGCAAGGGCAAAGCTTCCGAAGGTTGGTCCAAGCCGGAAACTAAAGAGGGAGCTGGCTAACATGGTTTGTTAAGGCATGCTAGAGCATAACATGGCAATGGAACCCAAAGACGAACCAAACTCCAAGGATGCTCGAACTTGGACCTGGTGGCCGTCTTGGTATGAGTTGAAGACACATTATGTCAAGGAGCTCGGCTTTTTAGCTTGCTCCTTTCAGATGTTTGGTGCGACTGTCTTTTGGATCTCTGGCTTTACAGCTCTTCCTAAGGTAAGTTGACGTAATACATGTCTGAGATGGCTAGGAGTGTTGGGACATATTATGCCCCCAACAAGTTTTGGTGAGAACCTCAGTCATCACTCATGGCACATCCAGCTTTGAGTTACTCAAACCATCTTGAAGAATTGGGCCACACGGACGCTGATATTCTGGGGTGTGGCTCTTTAACCATAAAGATGGATAATTTAAAACAACCGCTTATTGATTGATAAACGGTATGTGTATCAATCATCAAGATGGTTTAAGTAACTCAACCGAATTTATTAGTACCTACTGGAGTTCTTAGTTATTCCCGGATTACTCCTAGCCCTTTTCCGAATAAACAACGCTGACTGCGCCTCTTGCTTGTTTAGATTCAAGAAGCCCTGACAACACCATCTGCACTCAATGGAGCCTATTGGGCGCCTCAAGTTGTTGGCGGAACTGGCTTTATTATTTCAGGGGTCCTCTTCATGGTTGAAACTCAGCAGAAATGGTATCTTCCCGCCTACACGGTTCTTGGATGGCATATTGGAGCCTGGAATCTCATAGGTACGAGGACACCCGGGAGTCCCCTCATCGCAAGGTTCCCCTCTTTGCTAACATTTTGCGGCGTAGGTGGGATCGGCTTCACATTATGCGGTGCACTCGGGTTTGCAGCAAGTGCTAATTCCGGTGTTGAGTATCAGTCCTCGCTTGCTACCTTTTGGGGAAGTTGGGCTTTCTTGATTGGTAGTGTCATCCAATGGTTTGAGGCTTTGGATAAACATCCTGTTGATATTGAGATTGGGGGTGATCGTGTTGCTGATATGCAGCCTGTTGCTTGATAGTTAAATATGTTGGTTAATGAAGTTGACATGATAGGATATATCGGATGACTTTGGGTTCAGCTGCGAAAGTTCCAATTTGAAAGCCATAGATGTTCATGTGGGGCAGGAATAGCTTACCAAAAGAAAAGAGTATGCCGGCAAGTAGTAGACGGGTTTGCCTTAGGACCGGTCTTTTTCCTAAGTATGATATAGTGCTCAATACTTCGTACTATTTACCGAATCCAGTGGAATGGCCGTGTGTACGAAAGTATACGCCTCGGGCTGGATTCCCAGCATCCTGTACCTGGGGTCAGAACTTCGGCAGACATTTACTTGGGAACCCGTCACAGCCTAAGCTTCTGATACTCATCATGTTCACCACTTGAAGCATCTATTCCTAGCTTCTGATTCAACCAACTTCAAGTTTTAGAACGCGCCCTCTTCCTGCCGTCAGATGCCGATGAACATTACTCAGGCTCTGTAGTTGGGTATTATCTTGATAGTACAGTAGCATTTCACGACTCGTGAAATGTAGGTGCCGCACCACCAGTACAAAAGTACATTATGGCACACCAAGACCAGGATACCGGGAAAGTCCGTACTTAGTGTAAACCAACCTCGATATCACACCCCTGAACCAACCTCAAGCCACCAAACATCTAGATAATGCAGGACGATTTCACGTGACTGTTATTATCCCAATTCCCAAATAGATCAAGACTGGAAAGGAATGGCCCGAACCACTCATATGCAGCAAGGGAAGGGAAGGGGAAGGAGTTCGCATTCGCAAAGCAGTCGTCGCCGCTGTAAGCAGGTAAAATAGTGCCTAGAGATACCGTTTTATTACTAGTTATGCATAAGTTCATGCACGATTGCATATTATTGCATAAGTTACATAGCCTGAGTTACTAGCTAGCAGTCATTGTGACGTACTGCATTAGACTTGCATTTGCACAATTTAATAGATACAGAATTGAGCAGGTTATAGAAAGTTTTAAGTAAGTTGATTGTTGTTTTGTAGGTAAGTGCTTTGTTGGAGAGAGAGGGATACGGGCAGCAGATGTTCAGGTTCTGTATGAGTTTTGTTATTCATTTGTTATTTACTTATTAGTAACCTGAATCAGTTACCTTCCTGTCTTTGGGGAAGATAAAAAGATGGATCGGCAGCTGGTATAACTAGACTTTAGCAGCACTACTCGACAACTCGTCAACGGCTTCAGAGTTGTGGGGAAGCTACTATAAACATTTTCTCCGCAGTTCACTACAAACAAACAAGCCAAAAGAAACACCTCCACAGTGACAGCTCTGAAGCAGAAGTAAGAGGTTCAATTGCAATAATATCAATCTGCTAAACTTCTATCAACTCTCCTTTTGCTTCTGTATAACTTTCATTACCTTACCTTGACGGAGGCCGGAGTCTTCCGTACCGAAGGACCGCGTTATCCATAAGCTATACAAAGACAAGAAACTATGACCCAAGGTACGGCAGGTACAAATACAACAAGCTTCTTCCTGGTTCCCAAGTGAAATCTTCGGGACGACCCAGTGAACCAGTCAGCCAAATCCTTATCTGATCTTCTACGACCCTGTTCGTCAGCTAAACTACAAGAAAGCTACGTGGCTAGGTATCTTCTTATCAACACCATGAGGAAAAAGCCAACCGCTAGGCGCGATCGGCCAACCGCCATACAATTACTTATTAGCTAACACATTCCCCCTGTTCAGTAATGACACTTGTGATTGCCTAAGACATTGTGGAAAACTCAAAACTCCAACTTCACGGTCTTCACCTCCATCTCATCCTATCAACATTAATTCCTCGGTTATTAATGTATGTCGTCGGATCTTTGTCTCAACAGTTAAAATTCGGTCTACCAAACTTCAAAGAAGAGATTTACTTCGTACGCCGCAAGAAGTGACAAGGCACACAGTCATGCTCTTACGGTCCTACCTATCAGAAACAGCCTTCAAAAACACATCCAAACATGAAAGGGAAAAACCCACATCTTTTATGTCACCCCACACCAAAAGCACGCAAAGCCACCCGCTTCACCTCGCCTAAGCAAAAAGCTTCAGGGTTCACCAGGTCTCTCGGTCTTAGTCTCTCGGACTCTCTCATCCATCAATCCATCACATCGAAAAACGACTCAAGAAAGCAGGCAAACGAGTCAATGAATAGACGGCGACAATGCGGCATATCCGAAGACACGGTTCCGGAGCCCTAAACGCTCCCTACTACAAGCCCTGCTACTTTTTTGCCTAGGCACGCACGGTACGGAGTGACTTAAGGGACCGGGGAACAGAAGCCGGGCTCCTGCTACTGTTGAACCTACCAAGCGGACGTAAAAAAAAGCGGGCATAGTAGTTAGTGATTCCCACCCTCCGCGCTACGTGCCTCCTAGCTGGCCGCCTAACATACCAACTTTGCACACTTCGCACACAGGCCCAGTTGGCACATACAAAACATTGGTGTAATAGGCGACGGCTATCCGTCTTCGTCACTCGCCTCGTCCTGACTTTCCCGTGAACCCTTGTTTCCCTTGACATACCGTAAACATCGGGAGAGTCTCAAGAGCCAACTTGTGGTCCGTACCCCAGGCAGTTTACTTGTTAATTTGTTAGGGGTACTTCACTGGGCAGTCCCACCAGCCTCAACTCGGATCATCAAAGGGACGGAAGGAAGGTTCACGGGACAAGGGACAAGGGACGCCGGGACGAAGGGCAAAGCTTGGAGCCTTGGACTGTTGGAGAGAGAGCCTTGTACCTACGCTTGGAAGATGGGATCCACGATGTGGGATATGTGGGATATCGCCGTAGGATGGATGGCGGAGGCCCTCACCGCGACTTAGCTGTACGATTTTCGTACGATGATGCCTGTCGTAGGGGTCTTAGAGTAAAGTGGTGGTGGTATGTTTTGTGGTGTAGTCAAAGAGGCATCGTCGATGGTGCAGAGTCGGGGCTCAGACAGAGACAGTAGTAGATAGAGACAGTAGTAGACAGAAACGGTAGTAGGCAGAGACAAGAGAGACAGAGAGAGAGAAGGGAAGGGAAGGGAATATTGGGAAAGACCAAGAAAAGATTGTCTTCAGTCAATACTCTGTAAATGATTCAAGAACCACCACCCCTGCATCATCACAATATGAACCTCCAATAATAGTACATACGGAGGTAGCATACAGTAGGAATTCCCAATTACAACAGTCGGTACTAAATTTCCGTACCATTTCCCAAGGAAAAAAAGGCCCATCACACCTCTGTAGGATGGGAAGCAACTAGGAAGGTAAAGATAAAATCCGGTTAGAGGCGGCTGTGCCTGAAAATTAATCTATACTCTTACGTGGAATACAGATATCTGTATCTTTTCTAATTTCCAAAACGTTCCAGACCATCTCTTCCAGGTGCCCAAGAGAGCCATATTGGAGATCTGATTATTGCGGCGTACGACGATAAGAGATAGGCACGAGTACTGGTAGGTCTAGGTATGGTACAGAAAATGGTATGGTGTGATAAGAATATAGATAGCATACTGCAGTCCTGTGCTTCTGTTCCCTTCCTCTGCGATGTAGCACTAGGTTGTCTCTGACAGGTCATTACAACGTTGACTTGCAATAAATCGGCAAAGTGTGGCATGCCTGTCTGCCTCTGCAAGAGGTCCACTCTCCTGGACTGCTGGGATCTGCGCAAAAAAAGAAGAAGAAAAGCCGTGACAACTGTTGAATGTGACGGTACCTCCGTGAAATACTACAAACCCCACTACTACAAGGGGCCTTAATGATTTTCCTTTTGTTTTGGGAAGGTACCAGTTTCATACTGGATCGAGATTGCGGAAGAACGGGGTGGTCTTGCACGTTACTTGGGATAGAATTGGTGAATCAATAATTCAATTGCTTCAAGGTGGGGGTTGTGGTATTCAAAATGGTGGGAATCAAGGCACGAACGTAGACAGAGAGGTACCTAGTAGAGGTCACCCTAACCGGGAAATCTGATCAGCTCGAAATCTTCGTAAGATTGAACATTGAACAAAGCTCTCCTTCCTTCCTTTTCTGTTGCAGACAACAATGCTAGCTAGAAGGACCAACCTATTCTCAGGAACGCTACCATATATAGACTCTTGCCGAAAGCTGTACGCACAGAAAAACCCCGAACGTAACTTGAAAAACAACAATAGGTAGATATTGACGCCAAAAACACCTTGTTCCGCATATCATCTGACTCTTTGTGTCCGAAGAGATTGATGAAAGTCATGATGCGCCATATGCCTGCTCTCTCTTTTTGGTACTCCGTTCGCCAGTGGGATTGATCAACCGGAAGATAAGTAGGGGGTGAAATACGGGAACAACGCCGTAATGTAGTATAGAGGAATTGAAGGTGCTAAGTCTCGAGAGGGTATGAGGAGATGGATTTGCGAAGTAGCAGCGAGTAGCCAAATGAGTATCGTAAACGTCGTATATGCTTCCAGGATAGCGGGCTTGTCCCTTGTATATGCACCTTCTGATTGCGTATATCAAGGAACCGAGAGGGCATTCTGCTCATAATATAACACATTTCCGAGTAGACTTGTTGCGATAATGTCGTTGATTATCTCGTTGTGGCCCTCCATCTCCCAAACCACCTGCGCGAGGGCCCTTCCCACCTGTCGGCGATTGCCTAATACTTTGCATTCGCTGTCGGCGCAACAAGCGCACAACATCATAGAAAGCCTTCTCAACGTTGATGCAGTTCTTTGCTGAAGCCTCGACGAATTCACAGCCGAGTTCCCGCGCTAGCGCATGCCCTTCTTGTGTTGAAACCTCGCGCTCTGTCACCCTGTCACTCTTGTTCCCAACTAGCATTATTGGCACTGGCGCTGAAGCGGCTATTGAGGATATTGGAGATCCGGGGTATGAGGGCGAAGATGCGGAGGATTCTTTGACTCTCTGAATCTGGTTGTGGAACCTCTGAATTCGTGTAAAAGATGACCTTGACGAAATACTGTAAACAAGGACAAATCCTTCGCCATCACGGATCCATTGGTCTCGAAGCGCTGTATATTCTTCTTGACCCGCTGTGTCAAGAACCTCCAACATGCATGACTGTCCGTCTATTACAACTTGTTTTCGGTATGAGTCCTCAATGGTAGGATCGTACTGGTAAAACTTTAGTAGTGCACTTTGCGGTGATGTACACGCTATTCAGGGCTCCAGCATCCCATCAGGCATGTACAGGTAGGTTTCTTACCGTCTCAACGAAATGCTGCAGGGTTAATTGAATCGTCAAGGCTGTCTTCCCAACACCACCATCGCCCAGCACCACCAGCTTATACAGCACCATCTTGCCCGCCATGACTACAAATGACTGTGTCGAGGCCGGTTGTAAAGGTGCAAAATATCAGAGTTGGATGCAGTATGGATTCGATGCCGCAGCACAGGACAGGGCAGAGAGTGGTTCGTTTGTGTATCGCAGCGGTGGTGGAGAATGAGGTCGAATGTTCGTTGGTTTGGACAAGAATTAGGTCAAGAAAGCTCGGACGTTGGGAGTGGGAGCGACGGTGCACCGATAGGAGTATCTGATAGCAGGATCGTAGACTGGCGGCTGAGCTTGGATTAGGTCGAAGAGCGGTTGTGCGAAGGAATGGTGGGCGTCGTCGGCGGGGGATTAAGAGGACGCTGTGCGTACAGTACCAGGTGCGAATGTGAAGATATTGATCCGAGGTCGTTCGAAGCTCATAAAATTTAGGCTTCGTAGGACTGGACTGAAAGAAGAATTGGGAAGATGGCACAACTGGAGCTTCGCTCGGCGGGGGGGGGGAATTCGTTTGGGTGTGCCAAGGGCCGGAGAATCGAGTCGGGGTACGTACTTTTTACAGGCCACGGGCGAGTTACGGGAATTTATCGATTTATTGTTTTGTTTTTGGGAGAGTCAGAACAGAAGAGGGAGGCAGCGAGGGGAGACGAAACGAGGGTGAAGCGCAAGGCAAGGTCAATGAGTGCTGATATACTGCTGCTGATGGATATGCTGTGATGCTGAGGAGAGAGGATGGCTGCTGCTGCTGCTGCTGAGAAGATATAATTCCTTTTATTTTCTTCTTTTTCTTTTCTTCTTTTCTTTTCCTTTCGGAGGTGGAAACGTGGTTGATCGTTTTGGTGTGACTTCAATCGTACTTGTACAGTACACAGCAAACGTTGTGACGGGTCTCCTAATAAAAAGTTTCCAATGTGCACCAGCACACAGCGACCACAGCCAGCGTGCTTGTGCTTGTGCCTGTGCTTGCTTGGAATTCGTTCTTTTGCTTCCGCTACTACTAACTACTACCTACTATACGTCCGTACCTACCTACCTAAGCTATGCTTATTATTCAAGGGTCTGTCTGCACCGGACAGGACAGGAAACAGCATGGAAGCAGGCGCAGAAGGTGGTCCGTCAGTCACTCGCGGTGCACACTTGCAAAGGCTTGCTTGCAGACTGCAGATGTGTTCAGTGCAGGGCACTCATGCCTGCGCCGCTAAGGGCATCTGGGTGTTTCCTAGAATCACCGAATCCTAGGTAGGTACTTAGGGCGAAAAGCTCTCCAGCGAGCACTTCACAAAAGCAGCGATCTCGAAGGCAATAGAATCTTCCGCAATATTCGCAAATTCGCAATTCCCATGGAGACGAGACTTCCTCTGCCCACCACACAAGCACGAGCACGAGCACGAGTACGCCCACTCGGCCCATCACCGAAAAAGCAATTGCTCTAAACCCATTCTTGGCCGACTCCTGTGAATGTGGGGTGGCCTTGATAGAAACGTCGAAAAACGTGGTGATCAAAGAGCCTAGAACATGGACACCTGTGGAGTGAACTTCGCTCATATCTTGTCACGACTGTTGCACAAAGAAAAATTTATATGATGCGCAGGGGAATTCTTGCTCATGTCTTCTTCTCCGAGTGGTACGCCTGTTGCTCTCCCAGTCAGTTTCTTATGGATAAATAACTGTCTTACGAATACCGCCGAGAAGGGACTCTAAACCTTTATCCCTAGGGCATCGGGCAGCGTTACAGAGCTTCGGGCAGCGAGGATCCAACAGAAAAATGAAGCAGTGTTGGTAAGTATTTTGGGCTGAAGTGTACAAAGTACTTGTACTTGTGGGGAAAATGAAGCTGGACTTCGGTCTCAATGACTACAAGGCCCATCCATTTTCACTCGACTTGAGACTACTTTCGTCACTTTGAACCTCGGAATTACCAACCATTATCTTTGTGCTAGAAAAAACTCGATTCCAAAGAGATTTCGATATTTTCTAGCTAATTTTGGTTCTGATATTCATATTCAAGCTCTCTCAAATTTAAATCTATGTTTCTTGCCTAGAGTCAGCATGGATAGTGACGCTCTTACTTGCATGGCATTGACACCATGAAGTCTAAAGCTCCAGGCAGCATCCTCGTTCTTTCAAAGGCATTTCTGAGTTCATCTAATAGAGCGCTGTTGGTAAAGTCTAGTAAATGTGCGATTTCGGAAAGATCTCCGCTTTGTATGGAGCAAATGAACACATCCTATGAAATAATGGCCCGGACCTAAATCTGTTCTCCAAGAAGCCTCAGCAAAATCATCTATCATTGATAGCTGAATTATGTACAAGAAGTTAATAAGTTTTCTTTATAAAAAAAAAGATCCTCCAGGTTGTCCAGATTTCTGGGAATACCACCGCTCATATCGAACGCCTCCCTAATTGCTTCAAACATTTGATATTGATTCTGACAAAAGACAAGTGAAGTCGTGTCCACGTAAATTTGTTGGATCATCAGACCAGCGAGATCCACAATAAGCAGCGACCTATTAGTCCCGTACTTCATGTTCGTCTCCAAAAGGAGTGCTGGTCCTCTTGGCATCGGAGCCTGCCTTAGCGGCATCTTGCGCTCTCTTGGTGGCCTCCTCAATCACAGCGCTAAGGCTACCATTACTGGTGTGGGCGCCTGGAGGATCACTGAATGGTCCCTGTTCAACCGCTGGAGTATCATCAATCAGTGTAGGGGCTGTTGAATCGCGATCGAGTAAGCTTTGCTTCGTAGAGCTTTCGGAATATGTGGAAGCCTTCTTGGTGTTGTTGGCGACTTTGACAACTGAGGGTTTCATTTGAGTGGCAGCACTCGCGCTGTTCAAGAACGTAGAGCCAACGCTGAAGGCTGGGCTTGGCGGTCCTGGAACACCAGGTGCATACTTATCGTAATCAACATTGGGTACAGGAGGTGTAAGCTCGCCTGGGCTGTGAGCTCCAGTAGATTTAACACTGACAACAGCTGCTTTTCCTCTTATAACGGTCTGAGCTGGAACGGGTGAGACAATAGCGTTCTTGCCATATATTGTGGAAGCGACACTATTTCTCGCGTACGATGTTCGATCACTGACACCGGAATATGTTGAATCGCGAAGGTCGCCTGGCATAAAGAAATGTTCGTCTTCGTATCTTGGGGAACTTGCGGCCGATGATAGCGCAATTGGGATCGGAGGAACAGGAGGGACAAGGAGACCAGGTGTCGAGGGAGCAGATCGGTTCGTGACGCCCGGAATGTAAGCAATCTGGATAATGTTGGAAGCCCGTGTAAGAACAGTTGATGCGATGGAGCCAACAGTGTGTGTCGATGCTCTTGCGTCTCGTCGTAGGGTGAAAGCCTTCTCGGCAGACATTCCTTCCTCGTCTTCCTCTTCGCGCTCTTCAATCCAATCTTCCTGCTCGTACTGTTGTCTCTTGGTCTTAATACAGAATCTCCATACTAGATAGGTTATAATCGCAATAGCCACAACACCTCCTATCACTCCCCCGGCAATTGCTCCAACGTTGGGTCCACTTGATGACTTCGAGGCTGAAGCTGTAGCTGTAGCTGTCGATGAAGATGAAGATGACGTGCTTGCGACACAAGTGGTCGACTGGCAAGCATCGCAGGACGGAGGGATGAGTTGACAGATCTCACCATCAGCGCATGTCGGACAAGATGGTGTTTCTGAAGAGCAGCCCGTAACGCACCGCCGGAAAAGAGTGTGGAAGGAGGCTGTAATTGCATTCAGTAAGATCCCTTGAATTGTGGTAAGAGCGACATACCTTCGTACACCGACATACTGACGAAGGCTTAAGATGAATATATCGCAACAAGCCAAGTCGTCGTGCCTCTTGACAATGAAATATCGAGGTTGTGCGTGTACGAAGAATTCGTGAGGGTATCTGTGGTTGATTGGGTTGAGCTAGGTTCGTATTCAAATCGTCAGGGGAATGTCAAAAGGCTGGCTGCCGCGTAATCTATCGCGCAACGAAAAAAAGACGACAAGAAACGAAGAAGGTAAATTTTGTTGTCGTGGCAAAAGAAGAGGATGGGAGGTGAGAATGCAATTGCGATGCAAGTTGCCGTCTTGGAGCTGGCGGAGGCTGGTGGTACGGTCGCAGCAAGAGAAGGTAATGAACAGAGGTCGAGAATAATCGACAGTAACGAGTGACTAAGAGACGAGCTCTGTATATATCGGAGGTGGTCCTTCCTACAGCATTGAAATAGGATGTTATTGACTTGATCGTCGGTCACAGCGAGGACGTTGTGTTGATGGTGGAGACGGGGTGAAGAGGGATCAGCGAGATCAAAGGTACCTAAATCGAGTGGTCTATTTGCCAAGTGAGTGCCTGTGGGCAACTGTAATGTACGAACACCGGACGATTGGCAAGGGGTGGGGTGCTAAAGTAACAAGGCTGAAAAGCAAAATGAAGGGTTATGCGACGGAAACTTAAACTTGCAAAATGCATCGCAAAATTATCCTTTCATAGAAAATATAATTCGCTTGGCTGTGCAAATACTTCGTTCGAAGGATGGTACGCGCAGCTCGTCGTCACTCGAGGAATAAAGGGCAAAAACATAGCGATTATGTGCCCAAAACGGCTAAGAACGCCACAGGAAGGAATGGCCCAATGGACAGGCGATGACACTCTACTTCTAATCAGTAAGAGCCTAGAACAATCTGTCAGAGTCAGTCTGCAAGGAGATCTTCAAGGAGATTTCACGTCAGACAGAGCTCACTGCTGCTTGGGATGCACTGAGAAACACACAAAGAGACACTCATTACTGAAGCCAATTTATCGATATACGAATAAGCATATCAAGTCTTATTATTGTTAGGTTGCTCTTCTACTACTTGCTCGGGTTAGGACTCCTAAGTCAGTATTTCAAGCGGACGGCTAACAACACAACCTCCTAGTGCCCAATCTATGTAGCTTTAGGTTTTCGAGCATAAGAGTTTGAAAATTAGTCCGTAGATCTCTTTCAGATACAGTATTACTGCATGTTCGAGGTTGGTATCCTCCTGTATTCTTTGTTAAAGGGTTGGGTAGCAGTGGCGTTGAGCATTTTGGCTAATCGAGGGTTTGCTGTCGAAGGGGTCAGTTTGTATAGCCCGCATTCTTGCAAGTATCTTACTACCTACTGTAATATTTGGCCCTATTGAATATAGCTATCTCTCATAATTACTGGGCCATCAATAGTTGTTGACGGTATGATAAGGAATCGGAACTGGGGGCGTGTGGCTAGATCACATGTATGTGCCCCTGAACAGAAGTTGTACCACTGCTACAGTAAGTACTTTGCTGCAGTCATCCTGCCCAACATCCAGGAACAATTCTTATTTTCTTCCGTGCCCATCGCACAAGAACATACCACCCGTATTCAGAAACACAGTTTGTTCCTTCGCTGTTCAACACTTTTTCTGTACCCCACTATGTACCGCCCGGTGGCAACAGCTCTGTCAGTGCAGTAACCCGCGAGAATCGCCTCTGCCAAGGTTGTTGCCCAGCCACAATATGCTAAAGATAGATGCTTTGAGGATGGGGAAAAGCCACAAGCGCGCAACTCCCGCTAACCTTTCTACTGCCGGCGGCGTAGCTGATATACGATTCAAGAGGGAGGGCGACGCTTTAAGCAGAGCAAGAGGTTGAAAGAAAGCGTTCGTCAAAGCAGAGCTGTATAGCAGACAGACTTGTTGTGCTTTCATCAGAAATCAAGGTCCACCGTCCCCTTAAGGGGCTGAGAATACCGTGAGCTTGTCCGGTGTTTCGTATAGAACTTGGCTAGGGCATGAAACAAGTCGACCAACCGACGAATCTTCAGACGACAGGTAAACAACAGCGGAGGACCAACTTAACGCTGGACGTTGACATCACCAGGGCAAATAAGCTGCGAGAAACCTTGTAGAACGGGTAGAACCATGAATTAAAAGTGATTATGTGAGGTCGAGTGGAGTGCAACTTTCTTCTTTGTTTGAACTTTGAATGTCGATCCTGGCCTCCTTGTCTAGCACCCGAACACCTTAAACGAGCTCGAAGAGTCGGGGAAAGACTAGTTGCTCAGCCCCTAAATGCAAGCCAACAACTGTGCTGGACTGATTTGATACACTCCTTCAAATAGATCTACTTTCTGGCAACCCTCGTCGTCCTCCTTCAAACCCTCTCCTCCATCTTATGATCTTTCGTACCTAAATTCCTAATATTCCTCTATTTAGAGTTCGCTCATGGAGTGACGCCATTCCCACACCCATTCCAATATATCCAAGCGTTCCCTCCGACAACGAGACCCACAACAGACACGCAACATAACATCCGAAAACTTCTTATTTCTGCACGCAGCAGATACATACTGAACTGCCAGACCTTCTGAACACAATCCGCCATCATGGCATACTCCGGCAATGGAGGTTATGAGGAGCACAAGATGCAAGAGATCCCTGGTGGAAATGGCGCTGTAAGTTGGCTCCCCTCAGCGTAAGTACCTAGGTCTTCGACGACTGACCTCAGCTTCAGTATCATCTGCCTCCTCATCAAGACGACGAGGATGGGAATCTACCCCTCCTTCCACACCAACAACCTGGCGGACCTTTCGCGAGCCCTTATGACCACCAAGGTGGACTCCGAACCGAAACCCCCCCAGTGAGACCAATATCTACATACAGTTTGACGGAATCATATGCACCTGCTGGCGGTCCTCCTGTCGCACCATACAGCAGCGATTATGGCGCCCCCGGCGGATACGGTCACCAGCTGGAAGACAACCCATATGGCGCGCCGGAACGTGCAGGATCTGCCTATTCTCGTGCCGAGTCTAATTCGACCGAGGCATGGAGACAAAGACAAGCTCCTGGAGCGGGCGGCCTAAAACGGTTCGCAACGAGAAAAGTCAAGCTAGTTCAGGGCAGTGTTCTTAGTGTTGATCATCCAGTCCCCAGTGCCATCAAGAACGCGATTCAGCAGAAATACCGAAATGACCTCGAAGGTGGTACTGAGGAGTTTACACATATGCGTTATACCGCGGCAACTTGTGATCCTGACGAGTTCACCTTGAAGAATGGCTACAATCTACGGCCCGCAATGTACAACCGCCACACAGAGCTACTCATTGCAGTTACATACTACAATGAAGACAAGCAACTCACGGCACGTACACTACATGGTGTCATGCAAAACATCCGTGATATTGTCAACCTCAAGAAGTCCGATTTCTGGAATGTTGGAGGTCCGGCATGGCAGAAGATTGTGGTGTGCCTGGTTTTCGATGGAATCGATCCCTGCGACAAGGATACGCTCGATGTTCTGGCAACAATTGGTATCTATCAGGATGGTGTCATGAAGAAGGATGTTGACGGGAAGGAGACTGTGGCTCATATTTTCGAATATACCACCCAATTATCGGTCACCGCAAACCAGCAGCTCATTCGGCCATCGGATGACAGCAGCAACACTCTGCCCCCTGTTCAGATGATGTTCTGTCTAAAGCAGAAGAACAGTAAGAAGATTAACTCCCACAGATGGTTGTTCAACGCTTTTGGACGTTTGTTGAATCCCGAGGTGTGCATTCTTCTTGATGCTGGTACGAAGCCTGGCCCAAAATCTCTGCTCGCTCTATGGGAGGGATTTTACAACGACAAAGATCTGGGAGGAGCCTGTGGTGAGATTCACGCTATGTTAGGCAAGGGAGGCCGGAAACTTTTCAATCCATTGGTTGCCGCCCAGAACTTCGAGTACAAGATCAGTAACATCTTGGATAAGCCGCTTGAGAGTTCTTTTGGATATGTCAGTGTCCTGCCAGGAGCTTTCTCAGCATACCGATTCCGAGCAATCATGGGTCGGCCCTTAGAGCAGTACTTCCATGGTGATCATACCCTTTCAAAGATTCTTGGAAAGAAGGGTATTGAAGGGATGAACATTTTCAAAAAGAACATGTTTTTGGCAGAAGACAGAATTCTCTGTTTCGAGTTGGTCGCTAAAGCTGGCTCAAAGTGGCATCTGACATACATTAAAGCCGCCAAGGGAGAGACCGATGTTCCTGAGGGAGCACCTGAGTTTATTGGACAACGTCGAAGATGGCTCAACGGTTCATTCGCTGCCAGCATGTACTCCATCATGCATTTCGGTAGGATGTACAAGAGTGGCCACAACATTCTGCGAATGTTCTTCTTGCACATCCAGCTGATTTACAATATGTTGACTGTCTTCATTGCATGGTTCTCCTTGGCCTCCTTTTGGTTGACAACTACTGTCATCATGGATCTCGTAGGAGATCCTGTGATTGCATCCAGCACGACATCCGAACATCACGGATGGCCTTTCGGTGACACCGCAACCCCGATCGTCAACACAGTTCTGAAGTACCTGTATCTTGCGTTCCTACTTGTAAACTTCATTTTGGCCCTCGGAAATAGGCCGAAGGGGTCAAGACTAACCTATATCTTCTCCTTCATGGTATTTGGAGTTATTCAAGCATACATTATTGTACTGTCCATGTATTTGGTTGTGCGTGCCTTCACGTCATCCAGCTCTGAGAGTATCCAGACCGACTCAGTTGCCGACTTCTTCAAGAGTTTCTTTGGCAGTTCATCGGACGGTGGCTCGGGTATTATCATTCTTGCGTTGGCTGCCACTTTCGGACTTTACTTCGTCGCATCCTTTATGTACCTCGACCCGTGGCACATGTTCACCTCCTTTGGACAGTACTTGCTTCTTATGTCCTCTTACGTCAATGTCCTGCTCGTATATGCATACAGCAATTGGCACGATGTATCCTGGGGTACCAAAGGCTCTGATAAGGCTGAGGCACTTCCATCTGCTACGACTGCCAAAGATGGAAAGACCGCCGTTATTGAAGAAATTGACAAACCACAAGAGGATATCGATAGTCAATTCGAGGCAACCGTCAAGCGAGCCCTGAAACCTTTCGTACCCGTTGTGGAAGATGAGTCGAAGACTCTTGAGGATTCGTACAAATCTTTTAGAACGAAACTGTTGATTTCATGGATGTTCTCCAACGCTGCATTGGCAGTCGCCATCACAAGTGACAGCTTCGACACATTTGGCTTCGGTGTAAGTACCATGCCACCTACTCTTGGTTATATCACGCTGACATGATTTATAGAACAAAGCATCAGTCCGGACTGCAAAGTTCTTCACTGTTCTACTCTATGCCACGGCATTCCTATCTTTGGTTCGTTTCATCGGCTGCTGCTGGTTCTTAGGCCGCTCTGGTATCATGTGCTGCTTCAAGAGACATTAAAGAGGAGTAAAAGGAATGAAGAGAAACCAGGGGTCGCCGACGGGGACTTGAGCGGGACTCTAATGTCAAGGATTTTGATTTTGCATTGCGAGGTTTCTACTACTGTAGGATATGATGCTTATGATGGCATGGAAATGCAAACGAGAAGATCTGGAGATGTCAAAGGGACGCTCAATACTGATCTGGTGTATCGGCATCTGAACACAATGGCGTTTGAGATTTCGAAGAAGCGTTGCTTTCAAAAACTGTATGTTCGAGTTTGGCGTAAGAAATTGCATACCCTTTGAATGGAGGGATAGATACCCTACTTTACAACACGGCCCTGAGATACAAATTGTGACTATGAATTTGGCTAGCAAACTTGGGTTTCGACGGGGCCCTACTTGCAATCGTGTATCGGTAAGTTTAAGGAGACGATTATGGGCTTCTGATGGACCAAGTTTCAGTAGCCCAGAAGAAAATGAGCATAAAATCCACGCTATTCTTTTTCTCTGTCTTTCTAGTGTTAAGCGCGTGGATCGAGTGAATGCAAGTCCTAATTCTCTGATTCTCTGAGCCTGTACGAAAGAAAACGCGTGACTCCTCTCGACCCTTCCGGACAAAAAAAGCCGGGTCGCATACCACGTATCTTGCCCCTCTATCGGTCACTCTCACAACCTTCCATCCAACTTAGAAACACCAAACCAAGGACATATAACATAGCCGCCAAGATGTTGAAGATATGGTCCATGGTATGCATCTATTTCCTTTCCCACCGTGTTTTCTCAGATCCTTGAAATGTTAATTCCCCCTGTAGAAGCAGAAGCAGCAGCAAGCCGCGAACGCGGATGCCGCTGCAACAGGCATTAGAAAGAAGAAAGTTACAGCAGCTCAACTACGAGTACAAAAGGGTATGTCCATATTCTCTATGTTCAGAATCCATAATGCTGACTCCGCGCAGATGTCTCCGAGCTCTCCCTACCCAGCACCATGAAGACCGAGTTCCCTGACGAAGATGACCTTCTTAATTTTAACCTCACCATCGAGCCTGACGAGGGCATGTACAAAGACGGCAGATTCCACTTCAAGTTTGAGATCAGTCAGGACTTCCCGCATCAAGCGCCAAAAGTCAAGTGCACGCAAAAGATCTATCACCCCAACATCGATCTCGAAGGCAACGTCTGCTTGAACATTCTGAGAGAGGACTGGAAGCCGGTTTTGAACCTGCAATCTATTATGATAGGTTTACAGGTACGTTTCCCGAATTGCTTGGATATCCGTGAGGTGGAGGTGGTGCTGATGCTAGGCGTCTAGTTCCTTTTCCTCGAGCCAAATGCTTCGGATCCCCTGAACAAAGAGGCAGCAGAGGACCTACGATCCAACAGGGAGGGCTTCAAGCGTAATGTCCGGTCTGCGATGGGGGGTGGTGCCGTGAAGAATCAGTCTTTCGAACGCGTCTTGAAGACATGAAGAAGTCGTTTTTATACTGTAGAATGGAGGGAACCGGGCTACGGGGAGTATTTAGAGTTACATGGAGAATGGGAATCTGCGAGCATTACGAGGCGTTTTATTAGGGAGCGCACCTCAGCGGAGTAGTAGACAAGGTCAGATTTGGCTTCCAGAGCGAGATTTCACAGGTCAAGAAATTTGGCTAGCACAATACAACATGATACCACGGATGTCTCCTTTTTCTGCGCGTGGAGTCATCTTCCCAACAGCAACAACTCCACACTTGGCGGGTTTTGTACGGGCGGTCAGCACTGTTGCTGCTTGCTAGCTAGCAGTTGGGCAGAGGATATGCCGGGGCGAAGGTCTCTTGTTTTGAGCAACCAAGGTCTTTGAGATATAGGAAGGGATCAAGTGCCTTTTTTTTTTGTGCGTGTAACTCTAAGTGCAACAGCAACAGCAACAATGAATGAAGCAGTAGTTATTTTTGAAGAGGCCCTCGATGCACTCATGTAGTGACAAGTTATGCCATTGTCCTTTGTCAGCCTCCATCCTTGGAGTTTGAAAGTGGAGCCTCGTCCTTGGCCAGGGTGCGCTCCTAGATCGGCTGCTCGAAAAATTTCCCAGGGGAGCAGAGTCACTCTCCGCAGACATCAACAACTTCCTTTCTTCTACAACCACTCTGCTCAACATATCAAATATGGCATCACGTACATTCTCCAGAGCACTTCGCTCCCAATTGGCACGACAAGTCAGCTCCCCAGCTCGTCGTACCTTCGTCTCTGCCATCAATGCCTCTGCCAGACCTACTGCTCGCGCCGCTGTTGGCGTAGTCCAGCAAACCCGTGGTGTGAAGACCATTGACTTCGCTGGCACCAAGGAGGTTGTTTTTGGTATGCAATACAGCTTCTCGAGCTTCTTGCCATGCAAACTAACAATTACTTACAGAGAGAGCCGACTGGCCTGCTGCAAAGCTCCAGGTACGCCCCGTCACCGCAACTTGCGTTGCAGCACATCCTAACTCTAGAACAGGAATACTTCAAGAATGATACCATGGCCATCATCGGCTACGGATCCCAAGGTCATGCCCAGTCCTTGAACATGCGCGATAACGGTCTCAATGTTGTTGTTGGAGTACGAAAGAACGGTCAGTCATGGAAGGACGCTCAACAAGACGGCTGGGTTCCAGGAAAGAACTTGTTCGAGGTTGATGAGGCCATCTCCAAGGGTACTATCATCATGAACTTGCTCAGTGATGCTGCTCAGAGCGAGACATGGCCTGCTCTCAAGCCTCAAATCACCAAGGGCAAGGTAAGCAATATTATTATGACTCGTCACAGCTAAACTCTAATTCTTGGCAGACCCTCTACTTCTCCCACGGTTTCTCCCCAGTCTTCAAGGACCAAACCAAGGTTGATGTTCCTACTGATGTCGATGTTATCCTCGTTGCCCCTAAAGGATCTGGCCGAACTGTCCGAACCCTTTTCCGTGAGGGTCGTGGTATCAACTCTTCCATTGCTGTGTTCCAAGATGTTACCGGAAAGGCTGAGGAGAAGGCCATCGCTCTCGGTGTTGGAGTTGGCAGTGGCTACCTATACAAGACCACCTTTGAGAAGGAGGTTTACTCTGACTTGTATGGTGAGCGTGGCTGCTTGATGGGCGGTATCCACGGTATGTTCCTCGCTCAATACGAGGTCCTCCGTGAGCAAGGACACAGCCCAAGTGAGGCTTTCAACGAGACTGTTGAGGAGGCCACCCAGAGTTTGTACCCATTGATCGGTGCCAACGGTATGGACTGGATGTACGAGGCTTGCTCAACTACCGCCCGTCGTGGTGCTATTGACTGGAGCGGAAAGTTCAAGGATGCTTTGAAGCCCGTTTTCAACGACCTTTACGACTCTGTCAAGACTGGAAAGGAAACCCAACGATCGCTCGACTTCAACTCGCAGCCAGATTACCGTGAGAAGTACGAGGCTGAGATGAAGGAGATCCGTGACTTGGAGATCTGGAGAGCTGGAAAGGCCGTTCGGTAAGTCTTTTCTCACACATTTCAAATACTGTGGCGCTAACATCATTATAGCTCTCTTCGTCCTGAGAACCAGAAGTAGTAGGGTGTGTAATTGAGTGTTGGATGGCTGATATGGGGAAATTCTGGCGATTTGTACTATACCTCTCGTTACTTGGGAATTTTCGGTATCGGGAATCATGGAATGACCAAAAGTTTATACCTTCATCTTTATATTTTCAATAGCTTCGTTGACATTGGATGACAGTTTCTACACGTGTTTGCTGAATATTGAATTAACTCTCCGTCATCGGCGGAAAAAGAAAGGCCGAAGTTCTACAGCAACAATGGTCTCTAGCTTTCGAACTGTTTTGTTATTAGTTGAATAGTCGATTCACAACCATACATGCAGCCTTAATTACCATCCTCATCCTTCATTGGTGATTCCAGGCTTCACTGTACAGTAACATCACTTCATAATGGCAGACGTTACCAAAACCCTTCCCCTAACCCGGAGCTCTGGTACGCCTACATAACAATTTTTTTTATTTCTTTTCTTGGTCCTCGTGCCCAGCAAAAATTGTCACCCCACTCTGAGACAATGTCTCTAGACTCTTACTCTTACTCTTACTCTTACTCTTAGTTTTGGCTTGTTGAGAAGAATATAGTACTAATTGGTTGAAGTTCTGGCGGCCCACGAACTTGTGAAACCACATATTCACTACACACCCGTCTTTAGCAATACTACACTCTCAAATCTAGCCTCAACACCCCAAGCCGCAGAAGCAATCGCCGATACAAAATGGGCAGGCCAGGAACCTGCAAGACCAATTATTCGGCTTTGGTTCAAATGTGAGAATCTGCAAAAGGTGGGGGCCTTCAAAGTGCGGGGTGCATTTCATGCGCTAGAGCGTCTGTATAGGGAAGATGGATGGATTGAAGGTGGTGGAAGGGAGAGAGGTGTTGTGACCCATAGTTCTGGTATGTAACTTCTCCTTTGCTTTAAGTGCACAGATTTGCAGTCAATGGCTAATTTTTGGTCATGTTCTGATTCTCAGGTAACCATGCACAAGCTCTCTCCCTTGCTGCGAAGACAATGGGTATTCCTGCCTATATTGTCATGCCCACGATCTCTACACCATCCAAGATAGCTGCGACGAAGGGATACGGCGCGAAAGTTATTTTCAGTGGCAGTACATCGACGGAGCGAGAAGCCGTGGTTAAGGATGTTGTAAAGGAGACGGGTGCCCGACTTATACCGCCGTATGATCACCCTGATATTATTTTAGGTCAGGGCACGTTGGGTTTAGAGATGCAGGAACAAGTGGAGCGTTTGATCGCTCTCCAAGAAGAGGGAACGAAGAAAGGGAAGGGATTGGATGCTATAATTGCGCCTTGTGGTGGTGGGGGTATGCTTTCTGGCACGGCACTGAGCTGTGAAGGAACTGGCATCTTCGTGTTTGGCGCGGAGCCAGAATTTGAGGGCGCTGACGACTGTAAACGTGGTCTTGAGGCTGGAAAACGTATCGAGACTGTTAAGACACTGACTATTGCCGACGGGCTCCGTACTCCTGTGGGAGCCTATCCATGGACCATTATCTCCAATCCCAAGTTACTCCGGGCTATGTACAGTGTCTCAGAGGAGCAGATCAAGAAAGCCATGCGACTTGTGCTTGAGCGGATGAAGATGGTTGTTGAACCTTCGGCGGTCGTGGGTCTGGCGACAGCATTGTACAATGAGGATTTCCGGTCATTGGTCGAGAGGGAAGCTGGGGAGAAGGGTTGGGATTTAGGGATTGTCGTTTCGGGTGGAAATGTGAGTGTTGAAGCTTTGGGGAAGATGTTTGAGGTTAAGAGGTAAGGCGCAGAGTGGGGAGAGACAGGAGGGGGTTGTGGGTATGTGAAGGTTGCTGAAAATGTTGCTGGCTAAAGGGATATCCTAACAGTAATTGAAGTTAGAAGCATTACCAGCAGTACCTTCAATGACCGATCAGTTCGTATAAAAGTACACTATAAATTTGTGCCGGAATGTTTTCCGTTCCCAAATTCCTAGAGTATATCAAACATGCTTCCACTGGGAAGTATCACAGATCACAAACCAAATATCCGAAAGTCCAGGCTCTAGCAATTGCCGGCGGGGTTAAATTGAAACTAAATCCCCTTCCGATATCATACGGCAGATGAAAATATTCTTATATTCGATTTTTTAGAAAACAATTAACCCCATACTATTCGTCTGTCCACTTATTTAGCCTTCGCCAACCCTTTACCACCACTCGTCTTTCTAAGTTTACCAAAGATAAGTTATACTTTTCTCCAAGCGAACCTCCACTTGCGGAGATTTTATTGTACGTAAACTGTAAACTGTATTATGGAGTATTATTGTGATGGGATCTTGTGTTAAAGTTAAGGAAAGACCTGGGACGTGATATCAGGGTTTACCAATTAGTCACTTAGTTAAGTTTGGAAAGTTGCTGGGTACTTTCCGAGTGTCCGTCTTCCCTTCCGCATTGTACAGTAGCGTTTACCAAGATCGAGTGGTTTTTGGAGAGGGCAATGATTTGATGATGATGATGATGATGATGATGAGGTCTTTTGTTTATCTTCCTGATATTTTGGTTTTATTATTGTGATGGATAACGGATAAGATATTACGTCGTTTGTTTTGTTTCATGGGTTTGGGAGATTTTTGGGTTGAAACTGTCGGCAGTGGTTTCGATTTCGGGATTGTTGAAGTTTGGTGATGGTAGGTAGGTGCTAGGTATCTCAATTCTTCAGAGGCGGCCTGGCAGTCGGTGCTCATGGTCTTCGTGGTATGTTCAGCGGTGGTATGCAATAGTGTGGTCCACCCAAGGCTCGAACTATCCAACATGTTCACAAAGTCTCTCTCGAGGACATCTACCGTGGAAAATATTGTAGGTAGTTGACAATATTAACATTCGATTAAGCAGAGGTTGAGGATCTGTGAACTTAAGCTCTTCGAATTTTTGCCGGTAAAGCTGCCTATGCTAATCTCGTGTGCAGTCTGATGAGAGCGATCTTGTTGAGACACATGCAATGTGCGGAAAGGTGGCTTAAAGGACGTGCTATTTTCATACCAAAGCATGGCTCTGTTGAAGAATTTATTTGAAAATCCTTCGGGGTTGTGGTTTGTGAGTGTGCTTGCTATGCATCTTCCTACCTTTTGTACCCTTGCTACGAAATTATAGTCCCACGTTGACCAGCAGCCAATTCATAGTCAAGGTACGAAGTACTAATAGCAGCTCAGTCAATGATGAGCGACTGAATAGTCGAGCTCGTTAGGTATTGACCAGAGGCTAGGCGGATTGGTATTGCTACAAAAGCTCGGGGCCGTTTTACATTGTCCTCTTCCTCTGTATAATCGTGTTGATGGTGCCTATACTTCTTTAAACTGCATCAGACACTTGAATGATTGAGGTCTTGAAAGTGTGGGTATTTCTTCAAACCGTCCATGGGGCTTAGCTCACTAAATTTGATGCAGTAAGATGATAACCTTGACTCTTTCAAGTACCACTGTCTTTGATACCGTACCATGCTACTATCATGGTATTGCCGTCGGTATAGCACAGCATGCCTCAATCACACTGGAACACAGTGGCTGCTGAACTGCACTGCTGTCTCTCCAGCGAGGAACTTAAAGTTGTAGATGCGCAGATTCTAGACGAGGAGATGAAAGATGAGGTGGTTTCCAAGCTCGGTTTCAGAGACGCGGAGAGGGCGGCATGTTAAATGCTCAAAATAGAAAGTAAATGAAAATTGAGAGAAATGTAGGGGAGTGTTTGTGTGATAGAGGTCGCAGACAAGGAACTGGAACAATGTGCATTGTGCAGAAGGCCTGTCCGGTGACTGCGTGCGCCATATGTTTGCGAACCTCGCAGGTACTAGGTACACACAAAGGGCAAGATCGGCATGACTGTAGAAGAAAGGCAGGGTGACCACCCAGTTTACCTTTGATTCCTACAAAGAAGCCGAAAGAGGCTCTAATTTGAAGCTTAGGGGGTAGATATATTCTACGATACTGTACTGTACTGTGCTGTACAACTTCACTCCAAGATCACGAACCAATGGTCTGTGCAAGACGGGAAGATTTGCTTATTAGGTTGCCGTTTCCACTGGCGACGTTTTTCTTCCCTTTCGTGATCGTGGAGCTGAGCTAAGTTGTGGAATTGTTACTTATGGTCCCCCTTTACCAACAGAGTCTCCACACCACCTTTAAGCCGCATATGAACTGATGGTCCGTGACGGTAAATATTCTCACTCGAGGAAGAACTTGTGGCAAGTTATGTATCCTTATGCCTTGCACTACTTCGTTTGATGCCCAGGCCTGTATGGAGTCGAACGCTGCGTGTGCATCGATCGGATCGACAAGATAAAATGACAATGTGATTGTTGTGATAGCGGCTGCGTATCCGGGTGTTGATAGGAGTTGTGCAGAAGTTGATGAACCTTTGTAATAATAATAAACTCAGCTGTTGCAGGCCTAGACACCTAGGTGACGGTCAATTGGGATCTCGGGGGATGTCTTTCTGACATCCGAACCAAACTTGAGCCAAATTGTTTGCTATTGTACGGACTAATTACGGTTCTTGGGAAGCTTGAGACCTAATAAGTAGAATTTCGCGAGAGATCAGAGTGTTGGACCGTGGAATTGCGAATTCTGGTATTAAAATCGTTCAAAAGCGCAACATCGAAGTGGGCATTCTTGAATACAACTCTGCAAGGCATGCGTTCGACATGCAAATGCGAAATACTCCGTCTGCAATGGGGATGGCTCAGGCTCAAAATAGAGCCCATGCTGGAGATCCAAAAATCAATACAATGCGGTAGCAGCGGTATGGTCCCGTCTCGCCTCGTCTCGTCCAGTACATGAATCATTCTCATGCTCGCTGGGACAGGCATGGATGAGGGTACTCGTACAGTTACTACCTAGGTCCCTAGGCACCGCAGCAGTGGGGAGGGCAAGAGGCTGAGCCGCTGATGTTGGGTTGTTTGGTGCTTCGCTTTTGTGCTTTGGCCGTCTGGTGCTCAGAAAGGTGCAGATACAGCAGGCCAGCCTAAAAGCCTGAGCCAATTTGAAGGTCCCCTGGAATTCCGACAAAATTTGATCTTTAATCTTAAATAATCTGCAATGATCTTCTCTCCTATCGGGCCACCGGTTGGGTCATTTCTTGAGAGGGCTCGTCGGGAGAATCAACCAGTGCGGAAATATTTCGTGAGCCGCCAGGGAAACGCGGGAAAGGAAGGCAAAAGGAAGTTTGGAAGTTTGCTCACAAGCAAGAGGTGCTTGGGAAGGGCAAGATATGTTCCCCGGATAGGCAGCTAGACAACTTCAGGTTTCTTGTGCAGCAAAACAACGTGATTTCCGAGCTGTTGCTACAAGTCACTACTGCAAGCCATCCGCGCCTCGCTGCTTCACAATGCATCGTATGCATGTACCCGGCCATCGTTGGAGAAGTCACCAGTAGTACCTCCAGACCCCGAACACAGTCCACAACTTGAGACTAGCAGAAGACCAAACATCCGTCATCTCTTTAATAATCTACGTAAATAACCGTCCAGATTAAAGACACGTGGGAAGTCTGGTAGCGAAGATGCGAAGGTTTTGGTCCTTGCCAAAAAAAGGATTAACTCCATGTTTTACTCCATACGAAGCGATGGAGTACGCTGCCGTTGAGTTTAAGATTCGGGATGTGGGCTATTGTTGTTATTGTTGACTGACACCCCATTCGTTATGGCCGAGTATTTTCAATCTTTTCAATAAATTTATCCAAAATGTCTCATCCAATCATTCTCGAAATTCCTCTGGCTTTGCAACATTAGGCTCATTGGTTCGGGCCTTCACAAGGTCACTCTTGTGCCCGGATTGAATCCGAAGTCTTCGGTGATTACTGCCGCTCTCGAGACGATTTAGTGTTTACGCGGCTTTTCTCAGTACGAAAGTGCACTCGGTTGTTGTCATAACTCACTTTCTATTCATCTTTTTGACTTCGTCTTAGTACCACCGAAGACCCTTTCATAATAATCTTCTGCAGCTCTCCCTTCCCTTTTTCTCTTATGCTTAGTGGCTCCTCGAGTGCTCGTAGAGCAAAAGGAGTAAGGTTGCGGGCATAAGGTACTGTAGCTGTGTCGAACGTGCACACCTCGCTTAGAACGCCATGTCAAGCCTCACTCGTCCAACAACTGACCAGACTCGACTCCGGTATCACACTCAAATTTCCTGGTGCGCCCCTGTCATCTCTCCCCTGAACCCCGCCGGGGATCCATGTGAATCCTTTAGTTGCATTTTGCCTATCCTTCAAGGAGCCATGGCATGGTCCAACGGTACGGACAGGAGAGCACGGCTCTCAAGAGAGACCCTGGGAAGTGCCCAAGGGTCAATGGTAAGCCTCTGGATCTTCGTGCGATCATTTCCTTTGAAGTTTTGCTTGTGTTGTGCTGCTGTGTGTTTCTACTACTCCATTGCTGTGCGACAACTACGACCTCGGCGAGATTCCATTGTGTTTGCAGTAGCTATTGCTCCAGACGCAGCGTGTACGACCGACCAACGTTTGACGGATTCTGCGCCAGCGACTTCTTGTTCGTGTTATTTTTTTTTGTAATACTCACGGGTATGTCCGTTGTACTTTCCTCGGTCCTTCTACCATATGGTTTTTATGCGCAGCGCAGCGTTATCTCAACCTGCCGAGGCAGTATGCATTGAACAATGGCTAATGATTGTTCTGCAGGCAGCTTCTTCCTCCGAAGGGCACAGTTTCGAACTTCCAAAGGCGTATCTCCTACAGTATCAACGGACTCAACAGGACATAGGTCATTCTACCATTCTACGGCTTTTAGTGTACGATAGTAACACGTTCGTGATGAACAACGGATACTGAAGATCATTGATTTGATACGAATCAAGCCAGGACTCTCCAAGAAGTATCTCTTGATATGGGACTGAGCCAATTTGATAGGTCTCACCCGCCCTGGAGTATATCTTATGGTATATAGGTTGGGACTTAAAATAAAAGGTACGCGACTTCAGTTGGTCTATGCTTCTCTTCTAGAACCTCAGTAACATCTCATCCTCACCCCTGCCTTGGACGAGTTTGCTAATCTCGTGGATGTTTGGTAGTATTTTCTAGATATCATCACGAACTTTTTTGTTGTCGAGTTCGGCTTGTTTCTACGTTTGTAAGCCACTCAGTCACTCCTTACCGGCTCGAAGCCCCACGTCCACAGTTCTTGACTTAGGCCAAAGCGCAAGGTTCAGGCCTCAAGACTTTGGAGCGTTTCAATTCCAATTGAGTTATCCCACTGGACAGTCGGAAGGGGCTGAAATCACCCTTCGAGTTTAATCGAAGTATCATCCGATCATTCAAATTGTTGTGGATCTGGGGGCATTTTGCGAAACGATAATTGAAGCAGTCCCAAGACGAAGAATCTGATGGACTAAATTCTGCATTGTGTTCCGACGCTCAAAGAGAACCATTGAAAATGGGTGAGTGGGAGACAGAGGACGAGTGTGCTACAGCTGCTCAGGCTTCTTTACCAACACCTACCGATACTCCGTATCGAACTCCCTCCCGTGGTTCGCGACGGTCGGCGCGACAGAAGTCGAATTCTCCTGGACCATCTTCATCGCCCCCAAGCATGCCATCCCATGATCGCAGAAACTCCAGAGACATTGCCAATGATGAATCCATATCAATATTGGACCCCCGGCGGTTTACTCCAACTCTGCATGCCAACTTAGTGTCTGAGATATTGTCACTACGTAGAGATCAGGAGGAGAAGACTAAGATAATCGAGAATCTGGAGGCCGAATTGCATGAGACGCGTGGAGAACACGAAACTCTAGCATCGGAGCTGGTGGCTACAGCCAAAGAGAGCCGCAAACAACAACGGCAGTTGGCGTTGTTGGAAGGCGGTACCTCATCAGCATTGTCGGAACTATCAAGAGAGCGCGATGAGGCTATCGAAACTACTGCAACAATTCAGAAACGACTTGATGTAGCGCAAAAGAAGATCCGAACGCAAGAAGAGGATGCCGACCGAGTCCAAGAGCTTTGGCTCAGAGACAAGGACAACTGGGAGGACGAGAAAAGAAAGTACGAACGCAAGGTTCATGTTGCTGAGAGTCGCCTGAAAATCGTCTTGGAAGAAGTTGCTGCATTCGAAGCAAGTCAGAGTGAACTGCTTCAGAATGAAAATGAGGAGCTGCCAAAGGAAAATGGCAACGATAATGCCAGCATACGCACCATGAGTATGACTAACAGTATCCGTTTTTCAATGCTGAATGGGCCCAATGGTTACACTGCGCCAAAGTTGAACGGCATGAGTTTGGCAGACGAACTCGATTTTGACGCAGAGAGTGAAGATGGGCAGACTGATCTGGAGGGTCGCGACAGTGTTATGTCTTTCAGGAATAGCCCAAGACATAGCCCACACAAGCGTAACCAGAGCCGAGAGAGCATGATCTCGAAGGGCCATCTCCGAAACCAGAGTATCGAAAGCCTCATGCGCCCTGGAAGTGTCACACGCGGTAGAATGTTGGCCACTCAGGGGGTTCTGGGAAGACTGGGAAGGGGTATCTTGGAAGGCGATGAGACGGTACCACCACCCAAGGTCGAATATGTTGACACTGGAGTACAATTCTCTCCTCCACCTTCACCAAAACTTGCACCCGTGGAGCCTGCTTCTGTCGTCGAACCATTGCCGATAGTGAAAACATCAGTTCCAGAATCTGCGAAGGCGGAGAGACAAAATGTACTCGAAGGACAGCAAGAGATTGAGGCTAACCAGCGAAGGAAGCGCGTACATGCAAGCCCATTGATCATTGATGCAGGATCACAGACTTTGGAAGATCCACTTAGCCCTCCAAGGACACCTGCATCACCTACTAGAGCACCTCCTCCACCACCAACAGAGCAGAGTTATTCGCGGGAGATGAAATCGAGCTGTACTCAAACGGACGTTCCCGAATTGAAATCCCCGACCCGGGCTGCTCCACCACCACCAATTACGATTCCACAGATCCAATTGCATCCTCCTAAATCCCGCCCTGCAACTCCCCATAACGATCATGTTGCTTTACTTCCCCAACATTCCAAGGATGCAGGTTGCCAAGCCAATATGCAGGCGTCCGTCCCGTCGAGATCCATTGCTGTACAAACGGAGGAAATTAGAGTTGACAAGCGAATTAACCTACTACCACCACATCTTCATCCGTCAACAATATCATCTAGGCCTACTTCTCCAGCGGAGACCACGGCCGAAGATAACAAACGATTCTCACCTGTTCCCGGAAATCTACCCCCTCGAAATCCCCTTCGCCGGATGAGAAGCCAGAACAGCATCATTGACGAGATTCCTTCCTCACCACCACCACCTCTAAGCGAGACTCAGGACGCTTACCCTGGTAACAATGACGATGGGCCCTTAGCAACTGGGAAATCAACCATCCGCAGACCACATCGAATCAGCAGCTTATTTGCAGGCTTCGATAATGTCAGTTCCGACGACGCGGATGACTTTGGAGACGCCGATATGAGTGACAATGAATACAGGACGGCGTTATCTGCGCCGAAGGCCCAATCTTCAGTCAATAAGCCAAAGCAACGCATTTCATCACTGCCACCGGCTTCAGTCCCCGAAGGTGTGGAATTGTCCGAAGTATCTAAATCCAAAGAAAAAAAGAGCGGCATGAGACACATGATCACTCACGATACTCAAAACGGATTTTCCTTCCCTGATGTCCAGCCTCTTCCACAGCGAGCTTCCATAAAACCTATTCGTCAACTTGACAAACCTCTCACGCTGGTTACTACATCCAAGCCGGCTCCCATGCGCCGTGCTGCACTCATACAAAGTGGAGTGGCTGCACACCAAGGACGACAAAGTCCTGGCTTTTCTGACGCCGTTTCCACGGAACCGCCTTTCCCCATTCCTACCAGGGCCAGCTCCAGACAGCCGCCATTCAGCATTAGTGCTCCAAGCGATGGGAACAGGAGTCCAACTCCACGAGGTGGAGAAGGTTGGTCACGTGGTAGTCGAGGTAACCATTATCGTTCCGGTAGTAACGTCAGGAAAGTGAGATCAGCTGCTGCTATGTCCAGAGGTGGTTCACGATATCGAAGACATAGTAGCAGATCTCCCCCGCCAATGTCAGCATCCACTGAAGCTCCAGAAAGTCCCAAATTACCACCAATGCCCAGCAACGATGTCACAACACCACGATATATGCAAGAAAACGCAAGCAGTCGATACAGATCGCACAGGTATAAGCCTTCAACAAACACTGCCAATACTACGAATACTGCAAATACTACCGCTACTGGAAGTGCATCGATCGCTACTAATGGTGCTACAAGTGTTGTCGATGCTATTGCACAGACCATGGTCGGAGAGTGGATGTTCAAGTATGTCCGGAGACGTAAATCCTTTGGTGTGCCTGAACCCAGTGGAGATGAAAATACCAATGGCGTTCGGCACAGACGTTGGGTATGGCTTGCTCCATACGAGAGAGCTGTGATGTGGAGTAGCAAGCAGCCCACCTCAGGGTCAGCCCTACTTGGAAAAACTGGACGGAAGTGTAAGTCTTTTTCTGTTCGCATTAAACGATGGCACGTCTAACCGATATAGTGACCATCCAATCGGTACTCGATGTTAAGGATGACAACCCAGCTCCAAAGGGAATCCCGCCACTTTTCAATCGATCAATCTTGATACTAACTCCAGCCCGTGCGCTCAAATTCACAGCAGTGTCAGCAGAAAGACATTATGTCTGGCTGACTGCTTTATCGTTCCTCGCCCATTCTTCACAAGCTGTGCCAGACATAGTTGCATCTCCCCCACCACTTCCTCAAGTCCCCGATTTCGAAATTCCTCCCAAAAGTAACCGCTTGCGCAAGAACGGTATACGCGACTCAATCCGCGTAGCAAAGGGCAAGACTCCACCGGCTCGACCAGGACCAACAAATGTGCACTCCTCACAATACCCCGGTGCAGATAATAGTATCCAAGAAGAAGAGTCGTATTTCACAGACAACCCAAAGCCTCGTGTTTCGGAGAGTGCCGAGCCACCAGCTGTACCCCGATTCACCGAACGTGGATACGATCGTGAACGTCCCATCCAGCATGGGCGAAAGCGAAGTAACACCGGCCCCCGTATCCCACCTCCGCTCTCCTTTCGGGGCTTTTCTGGTCCTGCTCCTAGTACTATAACCAGCAGTGCAAATAGTGCTCCATCGCATGCTCCATCGTCCAGTACAGCAGGTCAAAGCACTGGAACCACCGGATCCTCAGATATATATCAGTCTCAGCCTGGCACTTCCATTGCGCCTTCTGGATATACTGGCGGTATGAGTGTTAGTGGACGTAACTCAATCCGTACTTCGGATGCATCCTCACGTCCAGGCGGGGTAGTGAACAACTTCTTTGATGCTGTTGGAACCGTCCGCATGGAGGCTTTTATTAGTCCGATGGCAATGACTAGATTTGATGATTTCCCAGATGAGCAAGACGAGATGAACTTTGTGGGAAATCAGAGAAGACGGAGCCGCGAGAAGAGGAGAAGAAGTAGGAATCGAGACAGCTACTATTCAAGCAAAGGGCGGCCAAGCGATGACTGGTATAGTGGAAGCAAAACAGCTGGGGAAGAGGAGTATTACCGAGACAGCGGAAGCTTCGCTGTTAGGGACGACCCTTTTCGAGGATTTTGATTTCAGTTCTGTTTAAGGACGAAGTGTACGAATTATTATGGGTTTGGAATTAGAATAAGGGTGGCGTTCATACGTTCGGCTCCACAGCCTGGGTTAACTTTTGGGGCAAAGTTGTCTTTGCAAAACACCTGCATGACGCATTTATCTTTTCTCATTGGCCTTAGTAGGCCCCGTCTTTTTTCTTTATCATCTTGTTTCTTTGCTACAAATATCGCTCTCTGTATCATTTCCATTGTTTAGTTGTTAATGGAAGGAAGGTGCTGGGAAATATTGGACTTATCTAATTGTAAGGAGGAGTGCGGGATATACCCATACAATCGGCCGGCTTGGTGTACTTAGTCAGACGGGATAGATGCGTGAAAGTGCATAGGTATATACATATACATATGTTCTATTATTCTTTACGTGTCTATAATAAGCCGTGTTATTGTCCCTTGCTATCTCTAGCATACATCGGCATCTCTTAGATCCTTACGTATGTTAAGTACAGTACGTAAATAAGTTAAGATAGCCCATGGTCTAGCCATTTCAAGCTAAAGAAAGAAATATAAAGCTCACTACAACGCTACCTATATCATGCTCCTATTGCTCTTATGCATCTATCTTGGATCGTCCTCCCAGAAGCCAAAGGGGGCTGGCAATTAGATGAGATGGGGTCCCCTGATACGTGTACAATACTACAATTAATATTCGACACATGTAGCAACGCTTTGCACTCACCGCTATATTAGATATCTAAAATAAGTGAGTTACCCACGTCTAAAATCATGTTACCTAAATTAACCTAGTTATTAAATCGAGTAAGTTCCTCAAATCCAAAAAAAAATACTAGCAGAACTCACATGGCATTGTACACGTATCAGGACCCCATTAGATGGAGGTAAGGTAGGTAGGCCACGGAGTTTTACTTACGTCGCTTACCTGCCTAGATGGACAACATACACAGAAAAACACCTTCAAACATCAGATCGTTCTCGTAAGTTAAAATACTCCATTTTGCTCCTTTATATCCTCCATGATCTAAATTGTAAATTCTACCTCAAACCCAAAACAAGAAAATGTCATAACTCGTAAACATTACTTCGAAACTTCCCTCCGCAACAACAAAAACTTCCACTCCCCTCACAAACCCCTATTCTAACAACCAATCTACTCCTTCCCAACCCTCTTCTCGATCTCCACAAACTCCTCAACCTGATCTTTAATAGTCTCCTCCAGAGTTCTAAACTTCATACCAAGTATCTTCTGAGCCTTCCCATTACTCAATGTATAAGTCTCCTTAGGATCCAGATCCTCCTTCGTCAATTCCGGAACCAAATCCTTCTTAGAAGGGAATTGTTTTCGGATGATATCACAGACTTCTTTGAATGTGTAAGTACCACTTGTAACGGCGAATCGTTCACCTGCTGCTTCTGGGTTCTCGTAGGCTAGTGCATGTGCTTCTCCTAAGTCGCGGACGTCACACCAAGCGAAGAACTGGGTTGAGGGGACTTCTTTTTCAGAGCCGTTTATGAGTCGGTAGACTGTTCAGGACTTCAGTATTAGCAATGCCTTTATAAGATGATCTCAGGAGAACTAAGATATGATATGGAAATATCTAGAAATATTATAGCACCCGAGACGATCAGAAAAAAAGGGGAAATGAACAGGATTCACGAACTATCTGCTGAGGAGGTGTTGAGCTTGGAGAGGTCGGTTACGGTATGTGCTGCTGGGCCGTATACCATTGGTGGATTGATTGTTGTGACGGTGAAGTTGGGTTTCTCTTTTTCCACGAACTCGAAGGCTGCTTTTTCGGCGAAGGTTTTAGATGCACAGTAGGCAATTGCACCTGGGGTATCTTTATTGGATGCTTGTTCATATGTTACTGGGTTCCAGTCTTTTTCTGTGTAGATGTAATTTGGTCTGGCACCTTGTGAGATATCGACTATGGCGGCGAAAGAGGAGGTGATGACGACGCGTTTAACTTTCGGGTTGTGCTCTTTGATTGAGGCTAGAATTCCCACTGTGCCTTTAATTGCAGGATCGAGAAGGTCCTTGACGTTGTCCTTGACCTCAAGCACAAATGGTGAGGCAGTATGAACTACCTACAAATTGTCAGTATTCCAATCCGCTCATTTAGGGTCCAAAAGACTTACTCCGTCAACTCCCTTCACAGCCTCATCGAAAGCCCCCGGAACAGTAATATCCTTGACAATAGCAAATTCCAACTGATCAAGATATTTCTTGTGTGACTTCTTCACATTCTCGGCTGTCTCTGAAGTCCGTACTGTCGTTCTCACCCTATAGCCGCGAGAGAGGAAGGCAGTAAGAACCCAGGCTGCAACAAATCCACTTCCGCCCGAGACGAGTACCGTCTGGCCTTTTCCAGAAGTCCCGAGGACCTCTTCGACCTTTTGCTTGATGCTTGACATGTTGATTGGCGATTTGGGAGCGTTATGGGAGCGTTATATGTAATGTGTAACTGGTGAAGGTAGAACGTGCGACTCAGTGGCTGAGTTGAAATTGTATGACCGTTTATGTCTGAAGACTTTTGGCAACGAGCAGCAGCTACGAGTTTATATATTTCCCCCCGCTTCCCCAGTCTTCATGACGTGTTCTGGGGTCCATTCTGGTGCATTTCTTTTTCCTGGTGATGTAAAAGAGAGGACCCCTAAACTCGGAGCAACCGCGGATCGGTCTTAAGGTAACTGGGGCGACATTTCCTCGGCGTTTGGGCAAATCACATCTTTCGCCGAAAGAAAATAGGGGATAAGAATATAATTTCCTCATCTTGATATTTTCTGATATTCTAATGAGAGAGTTCGAGAAGAAACGTAGTAATACCCATTCGGCGTTACAAGTCTTGAGAGGTGCGTTGAACACTTTCGCCGAGACGGTTTTCGACACGAACTCGCCATTTACGACACCCTCATGGAATACTTCCTGGCCAACTCAAGACCTTCTTGCTTTCTAAGCCACAGTATTATGTGTGTCTAGACGGTATAAAACCTCCGGGAGGCTATCTTTCTCTTACATGTATAATCTCCAGTTGTGCTTCAATAATCTTTGAAGGCAGTGCTCTGCAGGGTTCGGAACAGGTCATGAAGCGTATCCCGCAACCATCGGTTTACGGATTGCTCACTAAACCGAGCAGGAGCGGGACAGGTGCTTGATATGATTGTACTCTGGAGCACCAAACAATATGCTAGCCGTGAGATGGCACCTTCTGAAGGATGAATCGCGGAAGAACAAGTACGGAGTGGAAAGAAATAAGCATGTTCCAACTGAGAAGAACAAGTGCGGTTTGTACTCATGTAACTGACTCAGGTAATGCCTCATCATTGAAGCACATTGATGCTGCTGCCATGTCTCGTGCCGTGAGAATGTCAATTGCCATGGAGAACTTTCAACAGCCGGTGGTCTAGAAGATATATTCCTGCCGAAGGTGCTACTATATGCCGTCAACTCTAAATATGCCACAAGAGTAGTTTCACTCACAACCGCCAACTGAATTGATACCGTCGATGGGTGACTGTACTTTCTATTTCGTATCATAGCCTCAATGTCATGTTCTTTGCTTGGGAGCAATGCGGAATCATGCTGACAACAACCAAGGTGTTGCCGATGCGATATATTAGTAAGGGAGCCATTCGGACTGATGCGGTGTTATAGACAATGGCATGAAGTCCAAAGTCAAAATAGAGCTCTCAGGTTACAGAAGGGAAGGAGGCCACGGTATGAGTGGTTCATCCGTTCCTCTCCCCCTTTTCCCCTTTCCCCTTCAGCTCAACTTGACTCTCCACGTTATCTCCAGGAAATCCTCTGTTGCGACAGCTTCAAAGCACCCAACTCTAAAAAGAGGCTCATCCAAGGATCAATCAACACTTGCAGCGTATCGTGTGATCGCTGACTTCATAATGTCAAGAACTGACTTCCCCTCGCATCTGTGCGACATGCTCACACATTCCCACACATGCCATCCGAGGTGTAGCGAACCTTATACTTCGCATCAGTATCAGCATCAGCATCAGCATGAGGAACACCACTTTTCACTGTACTATCCATGCATGACAGCTCCATAACGGCGGTGAGTACCAAGCGATGGTGTGGTTGAGGACCGAGACACGATGTAGCAAAGAAGGCTTTTTTAAGCTTGCGTCCGGAGCGCTTGCCTGAATTCCCTCTGGTATCGCATCACAGCACAGCACAGTCCAGTTTGAGCAGTTTAAGGCTGAGGTCAAAAGATGGAAAAAAGGTGCAAGAATACCGTACCAGTTTAGTGCTTGCTTGAATACCAAGCCCGTCAACGTCGACTTGTCGTCGTCACCCCCTCACCCATGAGGCGATCATGGAGGGAGATCATACTCCCCCCACTACCATAGCTATTGTGTTTAATTTTGTCTTATCTTTATTTTTACTTTTTTGCTCTTCGATAATGCGCGGGCTTTGTTCGATTTGATACCTGCAACTTCATCAAATGCATTTCAAGGATGCAATTGAAGGATGATGATGATGATGATGATGATGGTGGGGGTGGTGGTGTTGATAACATGACTGCTATGAGTCTCATAGGACCAACAGAGTTTGTTGTATGAAGCATCCGATGTCAAGGCGCAGGCGAGCGAGGAGGAGGGGCAGTTGGTACAGTGAGTGGCTCATGTACAGTACAGTACAGGGCAGTACAGTGCAGTGCAGTGCAGTACCGTAGAGTAGTAGTAGTACCGCCGGTACAGTAGTTGGTAAGTTGGACTGCACAGTAGGGGTGCAGCCACAGCCCCCCAAAAGGACCAATTCAAAACACGCTGAAATACAAGCGACCACCAAAAAGGCTCAAATGGGCCAGAGGATCTCGTAACGAGTAGCCTAAAGTTGCGAGCCAAGGACCCCTCGACCCCTCGCACACCTCCCTCCCGAGCCCTGTCTTGTTTCCCAAATCTGCAGAGCCGTACATGAAACTATGATAGCTTACGCCACTCCAGTGTTTGGGCCTGCCCATCTCCTGCATCAGATTACTACATCTATGATAGCAGTCTGCACTTTAAGCTTCAATACGGGAATGCGTTCATCTTCACGCCGACTTTCCGTGCTCCTATATATTATAGGAATCCGAGTGATGAAGCTTGCTGAGGAATGAATCTTCGAAAGTCTGTTTTTAATACCTGTTGAAAAGCTGGACTTTCGCTGCTTCGCTTCTATTCCCTTGATTTGTTCTTGACCTGTTCTTTCTTTCTCCTCGTTGTTTCATTCCGCCGCCGGTCGATTGTTTATTGTTTCTTCTTTTTCAGAGCACGAGATACAAACGCATTTACGACGACTTATAGATCACTATTACGATTATGTTGGTTTTAAACACCTTAGTCCTGGGAGCTGCCAGTGCTGGCGTTGTATCAGCATTGGCTCTCCCAACTCTTCCAAGGCTGCAGCAAATTCATCGTGAGTACTGGTCTCAAGGTTGAAATCATCAAGATATGGTACTAACGAAACTCTCATAGTCCTCGAACAAAAAGAGCCCGTCATACCCAAACTAGCCGAGCTTTTCCTTCCACCAAGTGCTCCCCGCCCATATAAAAGCGCATCAAAAGCACCACTATCACCAGTAGTACCTGCACCTGCACCAGCAAAAGGAGATAAGACCACAACCGCAAATCCTCAAAACAAGCACGCCCACTCACCAGAAAACCTCCCACCGCATCCACCCCCTCCAGCTCAGTCAGAGAAGAATGCCCCAGTCTCAACACCAAACAACAAGAACGCCAACTCACCATACTCCCCCGCTCAACCCCAACCACACCACCTCCCCCCACCTCACATCTTCAACCAGCAATGTCTCTTCATGCCACACACCCACACCTCCCACTTTACAGTGCCGCCGTCCATAATCGCCCCCAGAACCTGGGTCGCTCTCTCCTCTCAACTCCACACCACAGTTAGTAGCATGTTAACAAAACCCACACACCGTCGACGTAATCTAATGGAAACAATCCACCTCGGCTTCACACTCGAAGATCGCTCACTCGAAAATGTCTTCTTGGGTGTCACTTACACTCGACATTCAGAGAATCACCGCATGCAAGAGGAAGTGAATAATGAACTGGAAGAAGAGATGGCTGAGTTGGCGGAACGTCGGATTTTGGGATGTTTAGGTGAAGCGACGAGGGCATTGAGGGAGCCGGGTATGGGGATGATGGAGGGTGGCTGGGAGGTACCGGATGGGAGAGGGAGAGTGAGTTTCTTAATATGGCGTATAGATTAAGTGCTGAGATGGAGGAAATGGAATTAATGGTGATTTGCTTTTACATAAAATGGAGTTTTTTGGTTTTGGATGAAAGGAATGGCATGAAATAATTGTTGCTACCAGATGGGCTCCCACCTTAGTCTAGAGGGTTCCTGATACGTGTACAATATCATATGAGTTCTGCTAGTATTTTAATAAAAAGACGTAATAGTTTCTACAACTCTAGAAACTTACTTAAGTCGAAGAAAAAAGTAAATTGCCTAAGTAGCTTTCTTGATTTGGGTAACTTGTTTCCGACTTGAGTAACTCACTTGGTTTAGGTAACTTGATTTCGGTAACTTGATTTAGACACCTGATAGGGCGGTGAGCCTAAAGCACTATAACATATGTCAAATATTAATTATAGTATTATACAAGTATCAGGACCTGTTAAGGGCTAGACAAGTCCTCTACTTAAAGCCATGCATGACAGATGGGACGAAACATGGAGCCACATGGGCGTCAAGATACATCTGGCCATTTTGTCACATATCACATATCACAATTGGACAAGAGACATGAAACACCATAGTTCTTGCGAGATCTAGATATTGCAGAACAGATAGCTTTTAATTCTCTCATAAAGTCGTTCCATGGGTTACATAAGAGAGCCTATTTCCAGCCATAAATAAATAAGCAAGATATTGAAGCAAGGAGAGTCATAAGAGTCGTCATAAAATGTGTAAGTTAAAAAGGATCCAAACACACAAACACAAAGGAAAAAGTTTTCGACCGAAAGGCTCTGTCTGTTGAGCAAATCCGTCGCGCCTAGGTTCATTACAGGCGTTTTGTAAACCACCGTTTCTTTTCGCTGTGCATGATGCGTAAAGAGAATCCATCTTCGAGGAACGAGGACTGTGTATTTCAGTCCTTCCTCGAAAAGATTACGTCCTCCCATCTCGCCATAGCGTAAATCATCAGCCATATGATAGACAAAAGGGTGACCATCATCTTAAAGAGTTTCACAGGTCGTAAGCTCGTCGTCATGAGAAGTAGAACAATATGCCGAACATGGTATTCAGGCGAATACAAAGACAATCGTGAAGATGAAGGAAATTTTTGCAAGGAGTGTAGTTGTGGAAGTGTTGATTATGTTCGGAGGCATCATGTGCCAAGGTTTCGCAACCGGACCGCATTAAAGTCCCTAGGTGTGTGCTCCAATTGAGGAGCTAAGAAGAATGGTATATGAAGGTCTAGAAAATGGGTTGAGGCGCGTAGGCCTCTAGCTCTAGTCATCGCCTTCTCTGTGCGATGGTAGTGCGGGCTCGATTCAAAGGTGCGCCAAAGCTCGTCTCAGAGACTGATCCTTCACGGATCGTCTTGCGTCTTTTCAGAGCTTCAGGATCGGCTCCAGGACCTCGGCTTGAAGGTCGGGACTCCTCGTCGTCATCTCGGCTGCGCTTGTTACTACCAACGGTACCAGGTGTACCACTGATGGGTTGGACAGCATATCCGCCGGCCACCGAGTTGTTGAGATCCGACTGAGGAGCGTACACACTACCAGCAGTTCCATTGTTCGCTGATCCACGCTCACTGCTCATTACATTGTACAGATTACTGGAAGGTGGCTGCTGAATCCTAGGTGGAGTACTGTACCCGGCTTGTTGCTGGGCGTAGTAGGGCTGTGGAGGGGCTGCAGTTCGTGGAGTTGCTCTTCCAGATGCAGCTTGGTGATTGGGAGATCCTGTCATCTCCGGAGACAGATGAGCGTGCTCTCCTTGTAAAGAACCGACGGCAGAGCCATTGGCGTAGTTGTATGGCTGGCGGCTGGTGTCATAGTTCGTAGGGTTGCCGTGAGTGTACTCAGCATCATGCTCATGATCAGCTTCTTCCTCGCCCTGTCCATGAGACACCTGTCCATTGCTCTGGTTGTGGTGAAGCATGCCACTAGCATCCTTGGTGCTGTCATGATGCTCGGGCTCTCCTGGTGCTCGTGTTGATGGTGGGCCCATCTCATTCTTGATGTAGGAATTTGGAGGTTCGTAGCGTCCCATGTCTTGCTGTCCAGTCGGCGCTTGGGAGTAAGCGTTTTGCTGCGAGGGTGGTGCTGAATACATTTGTCTTGACGAGTCGTATGATTGAGTATTTTGCTGGTACTGCTGCATGCTCTGAATTGAGCTGCCGGGTGGAGTCGTTGCTGGAGTGGTAGGCATTGAGCGTGCGTTGCTTAAGCCCGTGTCAATAGACAGTGGATTTGTACCTTGTTGAACATTTTGCATTCCTTGCTGCCCCCATTGAAAGCTTCCGTCTGAATTACCCATGTTCCCGATTACACTTGAAGCGCTCGTTGGTGGAGTTGGAAACGTATGCGCGCGGTCAAGACCAGGTCGTCCAATGCTGCTGGGATGAGGTGCTAAAGAGTGCTGGGGACCGGGACCGGGGATGTGGCCACCGATGTTGTTACTCATCGAATGGTGGTGATGCTGATGCAACGATGGAAGACCAGGTGCCTGTGTGTTCCGCATCTGGTTTTGCTCTTGTTTTCTACGCTCTGCGGCTGCCATTACAGCATTGGTCCGTGTCTGGTTTGTTGGGTGGTATAGAAGAGCGCCAATGTTGTGAACAAACAATGGATACAGAAGTTCCGTAATCTTTTCCTTGTTCGCGAAGTCCAATGCTCGCTCAAATGGAATCCTAGAAGCTATTAGGGTAACACTTACAACCTGCTTTTCTTTGAACTTACCAAACGCCCTTCAAATGCATTGGCCCGATCTTGACAACATGTCTCATCTTCTCACTCTTGAGGATCCCGTCTCTTCGTCCTCGAGTCATTCCAGCAACATTTAACAGCTTCGTTCCATTTATCATGTGATTATCTGCAATTTCTCGTTAGCAATGAAGGCATAATTGCACATTTCTGCACCTACCCTCTCTCCGAGCAACACAAACTCCCTTGGCCTCGACCTGGAAACACAAGCTACCTTCGTCTTCCCACAAAGTAGCAGTGACTCTTGGCTTCATACCAGGAGGAGCTATCTGCCCAGTCGTATCAAAACCCTGCTGTGGTGCGTAACCTGGACCGGGCATGCCTGGCTGGCCTGACATAGCTGGCAGCGGCAAAACATTACTCTGAACCCCCATTGACCCCGGCGCTTGATGGCCTGCCGATTGTGGGGATTGCAGTCCATTGGAATATCCATATTGTGGGTATGGCGCTGGTGCAGGAGAATACTGTGCTGGGCCAGGCTGAAGAAGCGGTGGCTGTTGATGATGACCATACTGTCCCATGCCACTAGAAGTGACTGTCTGAGGTGGTGGTGGCTGACCAGTGGACATATGTGATGAATAATACATCTCCTGCGGATGCCCTTGGTTCATGTTGGAGTATGAATCCTGATTGTACTGGTAGCCAGGGCCGGACGGCGGTGAATTGTGGTAAGACGACTGCGCCTGAGGTACAGGAAGTCCCGTATTAGGTGGCAGCGTCGGTGATGGTGTCTTAGGACCACCTGATGATGGCGCGGTGGAGTATGAGGAATGGGAGCTGCCGTTCAGAATGGAGCCAGATCCAATGGAGCCAACCCGGGGTGACGATGTACCGGAAGAGTACGCCTGTTGCGGCTGGGGCAAAGGCAGTGCAGGCAATCTATCATACAGCGATCGTTGTGCAGCGTGATGATTGTAAAATGGTACGTCAGAAGGCCCCCGGGTGTGCACTTGGGAAATCGACGGGAGATCCAGCTTTTCGGTTTAAAATATAAAGTCCGGGTGGACAGTAAGAATGACACTCAAGATGACTCTGCGTAAATAACAGCAGAGTGAAGGGGCTTGAGTTGGGGTAAGAGGTGGCTGGTGGTGAGGAGAGTTTTTGTGGTCGACAGTGAGGTCGAGACAACAACGCTCAACAAAGGGATCTGCTGAGGATACAGAGATGATGCTTGGGCAATGAAATTGACGATGCTCTTTTCGTACACAAGAGAGTTTTATAAAACGAGCGCAGAATGGTGTTCGTTTATTTATCGTGAGACAAAAAGATGCATATGCCGCGCAAGTGACTTCGTTAAAAATTGAAAGACTCGAAAAAACAGAACGTTTGTCTCGTAGAATGTCGTAAAGAAGATCTGGAAAATGTGCGTCGGCCAATGCTGCGAATCAAAGCTCCACGACAGAATTTTAGTAGGAGAGATGCGCGTTGCTGCAGGTGCTTGTGTCTCGATGTCGCTTGCTGATCTGTGCAGATATGATCGAGGATGCGCGCGCACTTCGTGAGGAACTTCGTTATAATCGTAGATACTTCTCGTCGCTATCCAGGAATTGGAGGAGACAATGGAAGGATGTTTGGTTGGGGTGGATTGGGATATTCTGCCACACCTCTAATGCAGGAACGGAGGGTTAGTAATGGGTATGCAGCAAAATGCGAATGGACGTAGTGAGGAAGCTCAGTCGCAACAAGAACAAGAGGTTGGCGGAGCTGTGTGAGGATCCAGGGCACATACCTTTTTTTTTTCTTGAACTTTCTTGCTGCACCACAAAGCAGAGGAAAGAGAGAGGTCGGGAGGGTGGAGAATTGAGGTCGGGAAGGGAGGGTAGGATGTATTGGTGGAGGCGGAGAAGAGAAGAGGTTGGGTGGTTGGAAAGTGAGAGGAGGCAGAAGATAGACGAGTGAGTGTTGTTGAGCGAGAAGGCTCCAAGAAGTTTAAGGCGTAGCGGTACGCGGGATTGCTGTGGTGGTAGCTTCTTAGCTTGCGCTCGCGCCAATCTTGGTGCTGGCCGTTCCTTGTCCCCTGTACTGGCGCTAGGATGGAGTGGGCGAAGGGCAGATAACTTAGCGGGGCCTAGGTGACTAGGACCAGGAAAAGCCAGGAAGACCAGGACTGGAGGAGGGAGACGCACCAGAGCCACAGAGCCACCAGAGGGGAGAGTTTCTGAGTGGGTAAGCGTGGTAAGGAAGGTCGTGCTAAGTGGGCGGCGAGTCTTTAAACGACGAGTGGAGAAGGCCGGGGAGGGAAGAGGGAGAGCGAACAATTCTACTGGCGGGAAGGGCCACTTCGCCTAGGATCGAACAGGCGAGCCAGAGCAGAGACCGCGGAGCATCAGCTAGGGACCCTCACAGGGATCGCACAAGAACGCTGTTGAGTGGGTGCAGTGGAGTGCCGTACCCGTACGGAGTAGGCGTTGGATATTTGAGAAGTACTGCTGAGTGGATCGCTGGCTGGCGGAGAAAAGAGAGGGAGAGAGAGGGAGAAATGTTCAGTGGACGTGGGCTTCTGTACTCTGTACGAAATACTTTGCACACACACCCTACGACCCTGCGTCTTCGCAAAGTAGTCCTTTCTAACTCTTCACCTCTTCCTCCTGCGAACACCTTAAGCAGCTAGCCCGCCCAGCCGGAGACAGGCTTGACAAAATATAGTACTGCAAAGCAATAATAATAATGATGATGATTGATAGAGCTCGTCTCGACACAAAGCTTCACCGCTTTAGCTATGAGCTTGAACTTGAGCTTTGGGAAATGTGTCTGTGTGCACACCTGTCTTTGTCTTGATGTGCGGGAGTCGATGCGTGATACTCTCTCTGCCAGCAACGAGATCAGATCACTATCCAGATGTCTAGACACCAGACACCCCAAAATAATAATGCCACTGCGGCGCAGAGCACAGATGCTGCTTGGGGTGCAGGTGTGCAGGTGTGCAGGACTGAGTACCGAAAGGTATGGTGCGTGCTATCAGGGTCAGGGTTGCGCCAAAAAAAAAAACAATGGCAAGAAAGTGCCGCCAGTATCAGTGATTGAAACAGTCAGGTGGTGACTTGTGGGCTTCTGGGAAAGGAAGCTCGACAAACCTGCAAAAGGTAGAGCCGGTCCAAATTCAGCCTGACCCTCCGAAAGGCCGATGAAATAAAGTGATCGCACAAGCCAGAGAGCAACAGAGCACCCCTGAAGCACTTCCGCCCCCAGGTCGTGATGGAAATTACAGAGCACAGTATTATTATAATTACCTCTTATCAAGAGAGAGGTTATTTTGTCTTCCTTGTCCCTGCCTCCGCTCTTCTTCCTTGTAACTTGCTCGTCTACGGCGGTTCAATCGACGTGATATTAGCCAGGGCCCGGGCAATAATCATAAGATGATCAGGATATCAAGTCGCGAGTCCGTAGTCTTTCGCGATGTCGCACTTAAGATCCTCGGCAAGAGCACGGAACCGGATATCAGTAAGGTGGTGGTAAATGGAGGGGCAGGGGAATATTCGATGCGTGCGGCGGCTGTCTGTCCAATGCTTCACGGCGTTGCGATCCAGCACGCAGGTCAATGTTCTGTACAGTAGCAGCAGCAGCAGCAAAGGGAAGAGGATGGCATAAGTCTGGTACATGTATATCTCCACGATACTGGAGTTATTTAGGGGTATGCTGTTTGGAGGCCGATCACAAACTTTCAGATGCAAGAGGATCCCGCACGCAGTGCAGCGCAGTTGCAGTAGAAGCGCAGCGATCAAGCTTGGAAAGGCGCGCACAGAGCACACACGCCGGACAATTTAGGTATTTTAGTTTGGCCATGAAATCTCCGATTGACTTCTGTATGCCGCGATTGTGCAGTGCAGGCAGTTGAAGCTTGGAGCCGTGGCGTGGAAGACGCGCGATATGCACGCCTGCGAGAAGCTTTCTTGTTTGGCAGCATCAATAACCTGGAGTGCAGAAGAGAGTGCAGTGTGGTGGGAATGCAGTGGCCAATTTGGTGGATGGAGAATGTAGGTACTGTATGGTGTGGTCTGTTGCGGGATGCGAATCTGGATCTCGGGGCGAGAAAGAGGCACGGAGCACATCATGTAGGATGATGATGATGCGCAGCGCAGGCGATGCAGAGTGGCTCAGCCCAGGAACACACTCACCTGGAGATAAAATAAGGTGTATTTCAGAAGAGGGAGCACCCGTCTGTACCTACCGTCTTGACTTTGGAACGGAGTACAAGCAGCTTTGACAGGTTGAACCTGCTTTACAAGCTAGAGAGGTGTGATGGTATTTGGTACCAAAGTACAATAGTACTTCTGTTCGCTTTCGTTTTGTTAACAAGCCACTGTTGCGACTAGTTCCTATTGAAAATAATATAAACCCCTCTCTTCACACATCCTTCTTGGCAAGGTTCAATATTTACCACCCTTTTCGTGGGATCAATTAGAAGATGCAGCGAGAAAATGAACGTTGATGATACCTGGTGGTAGTTAACCTGACTCGGGAGGCTTTGGTTCTCACCATCTAGTGCACAATTGTAACCGTACGAGTATGGCCTCTAAAGATACTGTATCAACACCTATTCCCAGCTCTTCTCTTCTGTGTAAATACCACCAATCCTTGAGCAACTAGGATGAGAACAAAAATTGGCAAGTCAGGAGTTATCAGGACACACGCTTATCCGCACTTTCAGGCTCTACTCGCTTCCAGACTCAGCGGACAGGCCACAGCTTCGAATAGCCTAGTTAGGAAAGCTCTCCCTTGTCCTTGTAGTGTGGGGTCCACGGCAAGCAGGGTACCGCAGAGCAGCTCAACCAGAACGCATCTAGGATTCTAGGACCTGGACATCTGCCCACCGACCACATTTCGAACACGGCAGTGTTTGATCTCAAGCTGGGAGGGGCCGAAGTAGGCTGGCGAAGAAGCCGCGATGAAGATGGATAGAAGCCATGATATCTGTATGGAAGCACACATGCAGACGAAGAAACATACACATACATGAACCTTCCCAATGGCATGTGGAGGAGATTTACGGACAGAGGAAATGTCACGGCCCGGCTGGGGTCACCACATAAATGCCAATTCCCTACTACTGTGCGAGTCAGATTTAGAAGAGATTATTTGGACGAGTCGTCGTTGGGCTTAGGGTACAGCACTCAGGTTTGACTACTACTGGCAAAGTTTCCAAGTATCGATTCTGAAGCAAGGTCAATTTTCCTATAGCTCCGTACTCCGTCCCATATCTCAATTCGAACATGGTCGCTACGAAGGCTGAGCTTACTGATTGATACTGAGTTGTCTCAGATCCTCATAATGATATCCATTGAACCGTCCCCAAGCACCTTCAGAGGTAAATGTATGTCACGCCCTAAAGATCGTGGACGAAGGACACTGGTTGGAGAGACGAGCCATCTGGCCAACAAAGGGCAACCTCAAACAATAGATGGTCTCCTCCCCACTATCCCCAGTGGCTGACTTTCCTCAGACCTCCTGTATCGAACACTTGTTGGACCCGATGCAAGTCAGATGTCACACAGATTGGCTTACCGTCTTGTCATCATTGTCCCCCTTCCCTTCGCGGAAGGATTGAAGACCGCAGAATCTCCCAGGCCATCCGCATAGGTCGCCACGAAGTAAGGGACTTGCGAAATAACCTTGCACTGCATGCGGACCGTTGGGCGTACTCCTCGTCAGGAAATGCTCAAAAGAAAAGAAGTTCTGAGACATTGACAGGTGATAAGTTGTTCCAGCCTCGAGGCTCGTCCGAAATTTCATTTGGGAGTACACAGCTACATGTACGATTTCTGCGTCATCTTGCAGCCGTTCCGAATAATTGAAGACAGCCAGCCATCGCTTCGAGACGATGATGTATTTGTTACATTTCAAGCCATAGAGGCACATGCAATTTGGTCGATTGGTTCACGTTTGGTGTCGATGGTCACGCCTCTTCTCTTTCCTTTCTCGCTTGAGATCTCTGTAGAACGTCGTTGAAGCTCTCCAGACAGAGTTGCTGAAGATCTCCATCGGCTCTCGTGATCCATGAAAGCTGCCGATACACGCAAGCAAAGACGATCTTCCACGGCATACTGCTGCTCGTTGATGCGGCTCTCCGCAACGCCCTGAACACCTTGATCCAATTTGGAAGCTTTTAAAGAAAACACCAGACTCGGGTCCATTTCAATTTTCTGATCCGGACCATCCAGAAGATCGCACCACTTTCACCTCTCTCCCCTCAACCGAGTCAACCCAAGACACGGAGTCTCCTCCACAATGAAAGTGAGAGTGAAAGTCACACTTGGAGAGTCCTCACCGTTGCAATCCATTGGCAATAAGCTGACCCACGTATACTCCCCCCGACTCACCGCCTCTACATACCCTGTCTTTCTTTTTGCAAGGTCCTCCACTCCCGGCAGCGGTCCCTGCAGCTTCTCAGCAGAATTTCAAGGATTACAAGCCCCTGTCTGTGCAGCAGAGCACTTGCATTACATATGCAGGAGCGGCTACGCACAGCTCGAACATGGCCAATCAGTCTTGGATGCTGGCCAAATTATAAAAAGGCTGGGCTGGGATAATTTAGCCACTGGCGTTTCATGCTTTAGTTTCTGCGGACCTTATTTCCTTGCGCGGTGCCTGAGGAGCAAAGACCAGGATGTGGCCAAGCGTTGAGACTCAGCGTGGCAATTGACAAACTCTCAGAGACTGACTGACTTGTTCGCAGGAGCGCAGAGAAAACCATGGCTATTGTTACAGCTATTCATGTATCTAGTGTCTCTCTTCGTTGTGGTTGCAGGCGATCATCTGCTAAATCTACTGCTCTACCCTATCGGCTTATCTGGACCCCTCATCCGGATAACGTTGAAGGTAACTCTAAGGTATGAAAACGAGGTTACCCCAATGAGCGTCCACCACGTCTTCCTGGTCGCTGGTCTCTCCCTCTTTCCCTCCCTCTCTCAGTAGTCACCACGGGTGCCACCCCTCCCATTCAGCGTCCACCCAGTCAGTCAGTTAACCAGTCCAGGACAAGAGAGCTCTAGCCACGCCAAGCCAGCGTCCCAATTTACTTTTGGTGGGCTGTAGACTGCACTTACACACTCTAACACCCCACCCCGATTGTCCGAACGGGATCTGAGAATCGCGCGAGGGCAACCCACATACCTAACCTTGCGAGCGTACAGCACTGTACCTAACCTTTTCGCTCGTGGCTGCTGCACAGCTGGCTCGTATGAACCATTTTTTGATATCATCCTTAGGAGAAACGGCCTTGTGGTCGGTCTCGTGTCGTCTAGGTATGATGCAAATTATTGTTTTTCATGTTTTCTTCTTCGTCGTGGGTGGGTAAGCACACCACCGTCAGGTTCGCCAGCTCGGGAACGTCAGATACGACGAGATGACAATCGCAAAGCAGGAACCACTGGAGCCAGTCGCAAGCAACTCCGCGAATCGTGGATGCAATTCATAAGGCAGATCAAAGTTTGGCTGCACGCGCGGAACGGTCTTACATAACCAGGATCACAACTTGGCCACTACGAAGGGGTACGTAAAAAAACGGAGTGGCGTTGTGAACCAATCAAGGACTCGGGAGCCGACGCACGACATCTCCGTCAGCCATGACAGCAACGGACAAGCTGATCTTCTCCATACCAGAATGCCAACAACGTCAGCAACGTTACGGAGTATGAACAGGCAAGACGAAGTACAGTAGAGGAACGACAGTACAGATAACCATCAGATATTCAATCTAAAAAATTCTAAACTCTGGTTAATATTCCTGTTTGCAAAACGAAGAGGCGCGAACAAAAGAGGTGGCACTCTTAGCGCCAACTTCACCGCTACTTTCTACCCCTCCCTACGGCTCAAGTTGGTAAATTCACACAAGTCGCTCCCAGCTCAGGTTTTTTGCCATGCGCGGGCCTATGACCTTCTCTGGAAGACCGGCTTATCGTGTGAGAGGACTTTTGGTCTAGGAAGGACCTTGATCAGAGCCGGTGCTTTCTGTGGCCGAATCCTACTGAGTCCAACGGGTATGAAAACTACTAGGTACCGTACCGTACTGAGAGTTTCTGAGAACAGAAACGGCGAAAGTAATTACAGAACTTACAGGCATTGGAAGACCAAATCCAAATACTGACCCAAGGAGACGGACTGGCCGTGTTGCAAGTGGATTGGGGTGGTGCTCCATCCCTCGCGATCACGGCTTCACTCCAAATAATGAAAACCCGACAGGGCAGTTCGAGGCGGGCGCTCCCTTTGTTATCAGCACATTAAATAATAATCGAAGGCATAAGCTAGTGGGGAGCCGACTGCATCTCCTCTGCGGATAGTCCCGAGTCCCGTTCGGAGAAGGGAGGCAGTCCAAGCATCATCTCCTCAAATGACAAAAGCTTCTTGCTGGTCCTCCCTTCTCGTGATGATGATTCGTGATCATCACATGGTCTCATTTAGTGGGGCTGACACTATCAGCGGTATGGCCGTATCACCCAGTCGCGCAGACCCAAAAAGCCCTGGTTTGTGCAGCGTCCTGTAGCGTCGCAGGCGGCCCTGTACAACGTTCCCCGTCCCAAGAACTGCAAAGGACTGCAACTCGGCCTCAGGGAATTATATTGCAGGTGCATGAACAGCAACCACAAGAAATCGAACGTGTGTAGGACAGCGTTTCCTTTTACCCTGGCCTTTCCAAACTTAGTCACCCACCCCCCCCTCGCCTAGCAGTTTGGATAAGGGTGGTGGTGGGTGGAGGCGCCAGACGGCTAGACAAATGATACCCATCTAGTCTACTCGGTGTATGTGCTGGAGAAATGTTGTCCAGACTTGTGCATGCCGAATGCAGCAAGCAGCAAGCAACGCACGACATACTTGCATTTGAGTGTGCCTCGATCTTGAAGTCTTTTGACAACGATAGTGCATCAAGAAGCCGCTGAAGCTCCGTCCGGGCGATGCAAGGCTCTGCGAGGCGAACGGGATCTTGCATTGTGCATCGCGACAATATGACGCTCTTTACGAGGGTCTGGACCTTGTCTTTGTGCTGGATGGGGATTTCTAGAGTTAACAGTAACAATGGACATTATTTGCATTGTTGCGCGGCTTCGGCTTTTGGAAGAACGCTCTAAGCGGACAATAATTGAGGGGAAATAATCGGATGATTTGGAGAGGAAGTGCGACCGTAACTTCTGTCTTGATGCCGATAGCCATACCGTATTCAAGTGCAGCAGGAGGCAAATAAAATCGGTATCACCGTAGTACAAAACATTTGCGATGAGTTCCTAAGGTACGAAAGTACCTTTCGTACCTAGGTATTGTTTCTCTGGACAATTGACACTTCGTGCCCCGAGCTTGTTGCGATCGCTTAAGCAAGACGCAAGCTGCGATATGATTTCTTAGCTCCCGTATCACGTGTCAGCGCGTCTCCCTCGTTTCTGCAGGAACCATGCTGATCATGTCCCTCGCGTTCACTTTGCTTTTGACAACCCCAATGCACGGCATGTTATGACGAAACTTAAACATTAATGCGCAATAAAAAAGGAACATGGCACCCCCGAAAGCGCCCGTCCCCAAAACTGCCCAGCCCAAGCGCACGTACTTCGATGCTGTATGTATTGCTGAACCCCGCCACAACCCTCCCAAATTTTTAGGACCATGCTAATATGGCTTTGACAGTGGAACTCGTCTTCAACCGGCCACCAAAGAGCAGAGAATACAATCGGAGGATCAACAGGATGGCGTCAATCCCGGACGATGAAGTAAGGACACTCTCTACAATAAGCCACGGCGCATATTCTTAGTATGGGACATGTCCCGAAGCTTGGAGACCACGACTTGTACTCTTCATTTCATCCCCAAGAAACAATACTAATACTGAGAACGTCCAGGCTATCGAATCAGTTCAAGGCAGGTAATGGGGGTGGCAAGCGAATTTCAGATACGGTAGGTGCTGGTTCTGCAAACTGGGATGAAAAAGCAAAGGCTTTAATACCAAAAGATGTTCGAGGAAGAGCAACGCTTAGTATTGCGGATATGCTAGTCGGGAAGACTTGTTTGTGCTCTACAATTAATCATGAAAATTAAGAGGTGCTGATTCGTGATAGTAAATATGTCAGAGGAGGAGAAATTGATGGAAAAGAGAAGGAAGGAAGATGATTTGAGAGAAGCGCAAAAGCTGCATTGGAAGGGCATCTTTGATGGGCTTGTTATCTACATCAATGGTAGCACGCACCCATTGATCTCCGACCATAAACTCAAGCATATCTTGGCCGAAAACGGTGGCAGAGTGTCAATACATCTGGGGAGACGACAAGTCACTCATGTTATTCTCGGAAAGCCTTGTGGAGGTCAAGGTATTGGTGCCGGTGGGGGGCTGGCTAGTGGTAAGATAGAGAAAGAGATTCGGCGGGTCGGTGGTTGTGGTGTTAAGTATGTCGGTGTAGAATGGTAGGTATTTGCGTTCAATGTAGGTAGCCGTATGCTAACATGGCCGTAGGGTACTCGAGAGTCTTAAGGTTGGCAAGAGACTTCCAGAAACCCAATTCTCGAATCTCAAAATTGCAGCTAAGGGTCAACAGACTGTCTATGGAATGTTTAAGAAAGTGGCAAGTACAAGCTCGGCAAAGGGTTCTGAGGCATGAATTTATGTATGAAAAACCGCATTTTTTCATGGCTTTCTGTTTTATGATTGATGTTAAGCCGCATTGGGTTCAAAGAGTCTTTGTTATGTTTAAGTTTAGCATTGAAGGTTGGATTATGATCACGGCGCTTTTAGGCGTTGGGAACGCATTAGAAGTATTGAGAGGCAGCATTGGGACACCAGGAGGCAGCGTTGGGAGGACACATTGCGAGTTGGATCATTTGCTGGTCTTAAGAGAACAAGAATCGTATGGCATTCGTTACAAGTCGCATACAAGGAAGGAGTCGCCTCAAGTTAAGTAATATTGTGATCCAGGTCTAAGGGCTGTTCGAATCGGTTTATAAGAGATCATTTTGAACAATTATTTATTCAGACATACCTCCGTAAACGGAGGACTTGGGTAACTCAATTGGCTTGGATAACTTACTGGCCCTAATCAAAATGATCTCTTATGACCTAATTCGTACGGTATATTCAAGCCTCCCCTTTCTCTCATGGCGCGTACCAATCAAGCTCTCCCATCTTTTATGTCTCTCAGCATCGAAATAAACTGAGTATCTCGGTGCTGGATTTGCTATAATTCTTCAGAATGGATTTTACTTCCACAATTGTGTAAGGTTACCGTGTGAATTGGGTTATAAGAGATTATTTTGATTAGTGGAAGTGAGTTACCCAAGTGAACTGAATTACTCAAGTCAAACATTTTAGTCAAGTCCATATCTTATGTATGAATAGATAGCGATTCAAAATGATCTCTTATAAATCAATTTGTACGGTATGATAACAATCGTTAACGCTCCGAGCACATGGCTCTCGGTAAACAATAGTACCAGGGAACGAAGTTTAGGTTTGCAGTACGCTCCGTAGGGTCTTCGTCCCATTGTTTGAACAGTCCGGTTAATTGAGCCGCTGAGATATTTTAGATGTTAACGGTATCGATTTTAGACTTCAGCTAATAAAGCACCAGAACCTTTTCGTTCACCAAGTCGACTTGGAATTGGCTTGGGACTGAAGTTTGTGTGTGATTGTGTGGCGCGTTTCCACGGCGACCGTACCTGTCCAATATTACCAAAAAATGGTAGATCACGTAAATACCACACTCGAACATACTCGACCATGATCTCAACGATTTCATGAACACCCACAAAATCATCAGGAATATCACTGGCATTATTCCGTACAGCAATGGCATCTCCACTATCAGACACAGGTGGCAGCGCGCTCAATGCGACACCTCCTACCGTGCGCCATAATGCATATGAAGTACGGAGCTATACAACAGCGACACAATCTGCTGCCGAAAGCGACAGCCCTCCAAGCTCTCCATTTGTCGATTGTATCGACAATGACTTGGAAAGCGGTGACCTCGAAAATCTGTCCCCAAGCAAGCCACCTAGGACTGCGACAAAAAGTCCTGTCGAACGCGAAAATACCGCCTCTACCGCCTCCCCCTTAAAACCCCTAAAGAGCCGCGCATCTCCTCCAAAATCAGTGCAAGCACCACGAAAGGATTCCGAGTCGTCAAGAAGCCCACGAAAGCTATCATCGCGAGAAAATAGGTTTCCTGTCAAACCTTCAACTGCTACACCACAGAGACGACCAGTCTCGGGTGAGGAGAGGACTCTGGATATCGAGGATATCTCGAAAGATCCTGTTTTGAGAGACAATGAAGGACTCACAAGAGCAATTCAAATCCTAGAAGACGAGAGTGATAATACACAACTGGAGGCAGACGATACTTTGTGCAGCATAGATGACCATCGGGGTCGTCGTGATGCTACCCCTAATTTCGATGATACCATGGTCAGCACTTTCAGTGATTTTTCAGCAGTACCCGATATGACGATGTTCGCAAAGATTGGGCATAGCCCGTCTAAATTTGCCAGTATGGCTCCAACACCAAGACGAGGAGCCCCTGCTCCTATCATGACCCCAGGTACTGCACGACGCAATGATGAACCAGCACGCTCGCCGTCACCAACGCCGCGAGCAACCTATGGGAGAGGCCAGGATCGTCAAGATACTACTAATCTTATTCTTGATTTCACTGAGCAATTCAATGGCTTCAGCGGCGCGGCAACAAACCGATCGCCGACAAGACAAGGTAGAACATCACCTTTAAAGCCCAGCAGGACCCTGCCCGATATGTCATATTACGGTTCATCAACACCATCCGCAAACCGGAACACCATGTCAAACCTTCTCGACTTTGACATTCCGCCCGCTCCTACGCCTAGAAGCATGCCTTCGATTACTCCCAGAGAATTGGAGAGCCTGAAATCCAACTTCCTCTCTGAGATAAGCAGCTTAAAAGCTTCTTTGAGCGGCAAGGAGGCAGAAGTGCAATCGCTCAAGACTGCTGTTGGCGATGCTGAGAAACGCGTCGGGGAAAGTATGGAGCAGGTTCGAGAAGAACGAAATTGTAGGGAGCAGCTTGCTGCTGAGAAGGAAGAGTGGGAGAAGAGAGGTCGGGAGATGGAGGCTGTCTTGAGGAACGTAAAAGAGGAGATTGTGAACGGAGAGCGAGAGCGCGACGAGCTTGATGGACGCTTAGAGGAAAGTGAGCGGAGACGGGAAGCAGCAGAAATAATGGCCCAGGAAGCAGAGAGGAGGGCGGGTGCTGCTATGCGTGCTGCCAAATCGCAAGCGCCAATGTCCCCGCGTTCGCCTGGTGCTGAGAAGAAAGACGGTGAATGCAGTTGTGGAGGTAGAACTGTCGAGATGGCGGTCGAAAAGGTGTCGAGGGAGCTCCATACCCTATACAAAGAGAAGCACGAAACTAAGGTCTCGGCACTTAAGAAGAGTTACGAACGTCGCTGGGACAAGAGAGTCAGAGAGCTTGAGGACAAGGTTGAGGATCTCACGAAGGAAAATGAGGATCTGAGACGGGATGCTACCATGACTAGAGTTGACGCAAAGAGCCTCTTAGAATCAGCTGAAGATCTTGAGGAGAAGGCAGCAAGGGAAGCAAAGGCCAAAGAGATGGAGGCCGAGCTGGAAGGCCTATCTCAAGTCATTAGGAGCGTTAAGCAAGACAATTCCGAGCTACGCCAACTCCTAGACGAGGAGCGTGTCGAGAAAGGCAAACTTGTGGCAGCAGTCGATGAGATGATTCCTTTGGTAGCAGCCTTCGATGATATGCTCGCCGAGATGAACAATGCTCCTCCACCAACCCCATCGCCGAATACTACACCATCCAAGCGTCTCAGTCAGCCACCTCCAGTTTCGGAGAACCTTCGAGGTAGTATTTCACGAACATCAGGCTTACGAGCACCTGGTACTAGACCGATCAGCATGTCCGGGATTCCGTCTTCTGGTGGGAGCAAGATAGGAAGAGGCGGCTTTGGACATAAACCAACTCAGGATTTGGAGAGGAGTGGGAGCGCTCCTGGCGTTAGACCGGGGAGTGGTACGGGCTACAGGAGTGGCATTATGTCCTCCATTGAGAAGATGGGTAGCTATAAGGGGAGAGGAGGCGAGTACTAATGATGCGAAGGACGATTTGGACGATGTTAATGGCTTTTACGTTTGCTCATGAGTGGGAGTGGTTTGGTGCTGGATCCATGGTGTTTCTGAGGGGTCTTGGGTTATGCCGTGGCTAGATGCCCTCTCTTCTTCCAGTGGCTTTGCGGCTGATGTTTGTATAGTCTCGTTACATACAATTTTGTCTGGAACAAGTAAATAATTTGTACCCAATCCTATCCCATAATGCTGTTGTAAAATCTGATGACATCCGCTAGCCTGGGTACCTGCGGATGTATCGACCACTGAGAATACAGTCAATTTATAAAAATGAACAACTTCCACAGTTATAAAGATTCCTAATGTCTCATCCATAAAGTCCTGATAACCAAAGCCTATAAACAATGCTTTGTAAAGGCCACTTGTAGTCTTCTATACGAGTTAGAGAGCACTTAATGCAGAGCATACTACCGTTTCAAGTCAATAGAATGAGCGTCTCTACACATTGGAAGCAGTTTCTCTTCGCAACATCTCTACTTACAAAGGTAATTGCTCATGCTTAAACCTCCTCTGACCCTCCCCTTCCCCATAACTAGCAGTACAATGACCCATACCCCTAATCTTATACTTATAAATCATCAAGCCCTCCAACCCCACAGGCCCTCTAGCATGAATCTTATTCGTACTGATTCCCACCTCGGTTCCAAAACCATAGCGCATACCGTCACTCATTCGAGTTGATGTATTCCAGAAGACGTTTCCGGAGTCGATGGATGACATGAAGGTCTCGGCTTGTTCTTGCGAGGAGGTTATGATTGAATCGGTGTGGTGGGATCCGTGGATGTTGATGTGTGTTATTGCTGCTGAAAGCGAGGGGATGGCTTTGATGGAGAGGATTAGTGATAGGTGTTCTGTGTCGAAATCTGCATCTGTAGCTTCTTGAAGTATCAGAGCTGAATGAGCATCGAGCTTTTCTGTAAGAGCTTTCTTGCTTGCTGCATCACAACGAAGTGATACGCCTTTTGCTAGCAAAGCTTCGGCGACTGCTGGAAGTAGAGTTTTTAATGCTGATTCCTCGACCAGAAGTGTCTCTAGACTGTTGCAGGCTGCTGGGTAGCTGGTCTTGGAGTCTACAATTACTTTTACTGCCATTTCGGGATCGGCTGTGTGTTCGAGGTAGATGGAACAAAGTCCATCTGCGTGTCCAAGAACGGGAATCTTGGTACTGGATTTAATGTACCGAACCAATTCATTCGAACCTCGGGGGATCACGAGATCAATATACTGTTCTTGGGCAAGCAATTCAGGGATTACATCTCTAGTTGTGACGAGTTGAACAGCACTATTTGGAACCTGGGTAGATTGAAGAGCGGTGGAGATGACGCTGGAGATTGCAATGAAGGATTCGGTTGATTCTTTGCCTCCTTTCAGGATTGCTGCGTTGCCAGATTTGATTGCTAGGGAGGCGATGTTGGCAATCACTTCTGGTCGTGCTTCGAAGATTATTAGGAGGACGCCGATGGGGCAGGTTACCCTTTCGAGGTTTAGGCCATCGTCGAGGAGAGTGCGGAGGGTTACTTTGCCCACTGGGAGGGAGGTTAGTAATCATATCATTCACAGAAGTAACACTTTTCTGTCTGAATCTCCAAAGAAGAGGGTTTTGACAAAGGAAAATATCCGAGTATCATCCTCCCTAGTCCAACATCCATCAAGCCAAATAGCTAAAGGCCCTTCCCATAGCTTTCACTGAACAGAATAAATAGACTTGGTGACTTAAAGTCGAACTTCCATAGATAATCTGACCAAAAAGCAAAGAATTGTACCCAACTCCTCCAAGTCATATGGGAATTCTTAACTTGAACTCAACTGCTACTCTAAAGGTGACATACCTGGATCTTCAAGCTCTCTAACATCCAAAATGCCCTTCAACATATCCTCCCATTTGCCCTTCTTTCCAAGATCTAAGCGCGAGACTATGCTCAAGCTCAATTCTCCATTCTCAGCAGCTTTGCTCGCCAGTGCCAGGTCTCGAGCATTGGCAGCCAGGATCTCTTCCCGTGACTTTGAGAGAGCATCATGGATAGCTGTGAGAGCGTCATTTCGAGCAGAAGCTGGAAGAGTTGCCAGAGTATGTGAAGCAGACTTTGCCGCAGATGCAGCGTCCGTGGGGGATGCGTTCGTAAGAGACATCTTTTTGAGGAGAAAGTCTTTAGTTCTTCTCAAGGCCAAATTGAGTGAGTCAACACGCTCTGATAGATAAAACAACTGCACTAGCGTCGGCACGAGGACGTGCTAAAAATTATTCTGTCAGCTACCTAGAAGAGAACTGATTCACCTTTGTTGATAACTTCAACAACAACAACGACAACGACAACCTCAATGCATTGATTGCCATACGCAGTGGCCAAGGCGCAACTTCAACTGAAGGAGAAAATGACTCCTACTAGCGACATTCCCCTGTCACGCTTTCCCACGGAGAAGGAACAACAATCATCCACCCGAAGTTCAACGTCACGACCACGACCACGACCTCAGCAAACGCGCCCCGAAGAAAAGGAAGTATCCGGTTGGAAGTTGTTCTGGAGTAGACTCAAAGAGTATAATCCATTCCTCATCTGCAGACCTCTGACCGAGGAGGAAGAAGAAGGTATTTTTCCTAAAAGTACAACATTCTTCACTCACTGTATCCATTGCAGCTTGCGCTTTAGTAGTACTGTAGCAAGCGGTAGCGCACCTGCCCCGCCTGCCTAAATCTAAGGTAGCTAGCTAACAGCTCAACTTCTTAGCCATCCGCTACCACGATTATTGTCTCCAACGCGGAATTACACCACCTCAACCCAGACAGTCGCTGTCTATTCGTGTTGCACCTTAAAGTCGAAACCATGGACGATCTACTTCCCAGGCTGCTCTCCTTCCCTCCGCACCCTCCCCCGCCAAACCCGCCCTCCAACGAACAATACCATGCCGCTATCATACCCCATGTCATGATGGTCCAAAAGATTCCCGACAAACAACTCCTAGCACCTACTTCCAGTGGCGAGAATACTTTAGACGTGAGTTTCCAGTCCTATAAATACCCGTTGAACCATCTCTGATAGCTTACTCCTCCAGGTCATCGATCCTTCCTTACACACCGTCCCCTACATTTACACACTGCTTGCGCAGATCAACGAGGCACTACAGAAGAACACGAAAACAGATCCCACGTGGCTCATGTCGAAGATTACCAATTTCATGGCCAGTTTCAACCCCATTCAAATGAGATATCTTGGTACTGCGTTTGAGAAACTAGTCAACCAGCTCGCCATGCTTGTTCGTCGTCTTGGCCAGGTAGGCATGCTATCAGAGTCTAAAACATCACATTTACTAACTGCCTTAGCCATATGCAGCTGTCAACCCAATCCGAGATGCGCTCCTACGGCTTGACCCAGCAGGATCAATGCTGACCTCAACGCACCTTCTCCTGGTGAAGATTGCTCTCGACACAAAATACTTTGCTGGGGCTGTTCCTGTCATTTCAAAGCCCATCTTATACTTCCCAGGCCCAAGGGATCAACCCAAGGACAAGCTTCCATGTGATCTCAGTCTCTCTACCCCGGCCTACATCACACCTGAAAGCGGCCTTACTTTAAAGCTACGTCATGTTGACGTCTTAGAATACTTCCTACTCAGTGGCATGATCTTCATTGGCCTGAAGAATTGGGAAAAGGCACTAGAGTGTCTGGAAAATGCAGTAACATACCCAACTAAAGATGGAGCTTGCAGCAAGATCATGGTTACAGCATACAAGAAGTGGGTCCTTGTCAGTGTCCTCCTAGAAGGAAAGCCGATCAATCTGCCCAAATCAACCAGCAATGCCGCAGCAAAGCTCTATCACACGATTGCTAAGCCTTACGAGACTGTTGCTACACTCTTTGAGACTGCTACAGCTGGTAGGCTCAAATCGGAGGTCGAAATTGGTCATAGAATTTGGGACGATGACATGAACCTTGGTTTGATGGCCTGTGTCTTAGCTGCATACCAGAAGTTCCAGATCCGAAAACTTGCCCACATTTACAGCAAGATTTCCATCCCAGAAATAGTCAATCTGACAATGAGTGCTGAGACTGGTAATCGAACATCAAGTCAGGCGGTAGAGCAACTTGTTCAGGCTATGATTCAAGAAGGATCTCTCATGGCTACACTTAGTCAAAACCCTGGCAGGCCATCTGTCTTAACCTTTGCAGCTAGTGGATTGACTTTGTCCGAAGCCCAGATTAAGAGTCAACTTCTTGCTACAACTCAGCGAATTCAAGCTCTTAGCCATGATATCAAAGTCACGGATCGCCTGCTCACTCATGACAAGGAATACATCAAACACTTGGTAGCTGTGAAGAAGCGAGCCAAGGATGGTGTACCAGCAGGCAATGAGGCGGATTGGAATGAAAGCGGAATAATGGAGGAAGATCTTATGGAAACTGACAAGTGGTTTCAGCCAGAATGAGTTTCGCATGTCCTTACATATTCACGAGAAATGTGTTATGATAATGGATTTCTCTCTGCTATCAGCGTTGTACATTGGTGTTCTCACTTGAGAACTATGGCGTTCATAGGATGGCAGCATACAGCAAATGGCGTCTAGAGGAGTTGCGATAGAGAATGTCTTCATCAGTCTTCTCGCTAGCTTTGGCAAAAATTTCTGCGAGATAGCCTAGCATATTAGAAGATGAATGAAAAGTAATCACTATAAGAAGCTGTGCGCACATGTAGCTCACTTCGTGAATGAGCACCGAGAGAAAGCTGTCACCACGGCCATGAATAGGGATTGCAACTCATTAGTGATTTGATATGTGGAAAGTGTTTCATTTGCTACTACTGCTATCGATCCCTTCCATGTAGGCAAGCTGCCACTGCAATCACAGGTTTTCCTTCTCCTTAATAACTCTCGATGTTACAGCTAAATACCCTACGTAGTCTTAGACTACTTGATACAGAGTGCACTTAGGTTTTAAAGAAATATAGCCCTTTCCAAAATAAAACTAAGACGCAAGAGAAAATATTAGTAGAACGCTATTAACTCCACTATTTACACATAAGGCGACTTTAAAGTATATTAGGTAGGTAGCTAGCAAGCTATCAAGTGTAGGTGTGTTTTCAAACTACTAAATTAGACTATAAGAGAGATAATTATTTTAATAAGATAGATCTAGGGTCCCACAGTTGATTGAATCTAGGTTATGTATGTATGCTCCTGAATTAGGTAGTGGAATCAGCAGCTAGCTAGTATTAGCGATTACACAATGGCGAAATAGAACGCGAATAACGAATGGTAGGGTTGTGGAAAATTATATTTTTGATGTGTTATACAATGCCATTGTAAATAAAAGCAAAAGGCAAACTTTTCTATTCTGTTGTCAGTCGAGTTTCAGTTGTCAGTGATAAGACAATACTTTGTGTTTCTAAACTAGGAAGAGGAGCGGATGCTTAAGTTCCTGTATGTTGATCTCATCAGAGACAACAAGTCTCTTCTTGGGCAATATTTCGTAATCTCGTAATAGATACGTGCTTCTCTTCTTTTGCTGGGGTAATATTAGATAGGAATTGTGAGAAGTTAGGGTTACAACTAACATTCTTACAGACAGTGAAGTGAGATTCTAATTTCAGAAGTTGACTTAGCAAGGAACTGTACAAAGAACTGAAACCCAGATCTAATGGATCTTTATGACAAGACTCAGAGTGACACTTACAGCACTTGTGTATTATATTGCGAAGCTGGGCTAAGATACATTAAGGTAGGAAGTATTAAGAGATGAGTTAAAGATAAATACTATGGATCTTCCTAATAACTCATTAACTATCCTTTCTCTATCAGAACATGTTTCATCAACTAGAGCCTAGTTTTTATATATAAAGACAAGTCTCTAATTCGAGGTATCACGCAAAACGGAAAATATGCAAGTACGAGAGACAAGCCTTTTGCCTCCTACATACTTATCTCTCACATTTACATTATCTAAGACGCTTGAAACAAAAGATTGACAATAGCGAGCTAAATGTCAAAAGCGTTCTAACTAACAACGTTTACTTTGTTCACCAAGACAATTCAGTGTACGCAGTACTCTCTCCAACATTCTGGGCAGACTAGGTGCTATCTTTGGAAATCTGACTAGAGGTTTGGTTGGATTGGTGGCTCCGTTGAGTGGTGAACTTGGCAAAGCTCTCTTGCGCGTCTGCTATTGACGTCTAATTAGAGTGGTGGACTTTATTTTTATATATAATGTGTCTCGAAAGCTTCTTTAGGTCTAGGGCTATGTTCGTGGAATCTTAAGGATATGCAGACTTGCTCGAAATCCCAATTCTGCTCAAGGTACCATAACTGAGCACGAGATTGGTACAATTTGATCTTGTAACATTTAGGGCTCTGGCAAAGATGAAATAATAAGAACACGTCAAAAACACTATGAAAAACGAGGATCATGGATCACTTGTCCAATTTGCACCGCTTTTGTAGTCTTTCTGAAACTATAGAATATTTCAGGAAAAGACACAAAATCATTTTTGGTATCGTATATTATGTCGCGATTGAATCCTAAACCCCAGACTCCCCCACAACGCCCAAAATGCAGCTCACAACTCTCAAAAGTTTCACAAACACCTCTCACTAATTCACATTACGTGCCACCAACACCAGGCATCCACCCCTCCCCAATCCTCCTCATATCCTCCACAAACCTCCGACTCGTAATCTTCCTACCACCTCTACCAGTTGGCGGACAATGCTCATCAGGATCAAAGAAAGGATTCTGCAAGAGCCTAACATAAGCAGCCTGCATAGCCTTAAAAACAGCCTTCATCTCTCCCTCCCTCAATCCTAAGCTTCCAATCCCCTTATTAATGCCCTCATCAGCTACGATCCTTCCTCTCATATCAACAACCACTACAAAGCGTACGCCAGTATTGGTTTCGAATCCATAGGCTGCGAGGCGTTCATCGATTGCGTGTAGGAGACCGAAGTCGCCTGAGAGGTTGGGTGTTGTTGAGGTGGTTTTGGAGCGCGCTTCGAAGATGTCGAGTGTGCTGGATAGGAGGAGTGAGAATCGGAGGGGTGTTAGGATGGGCGTTGCTGCTGTGTTTGACCCGTTGGTGTTGGTTGGGAAGGTGGAGATGTGGAGGGGGTTGTTCTAGATAGTTTGTTAGCTTGGTGTTGGATTACTGTGAGGTGAACATACATTTTTGCCAATTACGCCTAGGCAGGCGATTGACGGTATTGTTGTTGTCATTTGAGCAAGTTTGTGGTGTTGCTTGAAGCTCTGTGATGTGACAGAGGTTGAAGCTGAGTTCTGCCAGGCGAGGCTGACAGTTTTGACCGGCCAGCCTTGCTCTTCCCTCACACTGTACAAGTACGTACCTTCGTAAGTTTTGTTTCGTAACGGCGCACATGCATTAAAGATGCTGAGCTGGTTTAAGAAATTCCTGGAATTTCACCAGTTTTTGTATTGCTTAACGCGTGGTGGTTTTACTTTCTATAGGACAAGACAAGTTTGCTCAACATTCGAACCAAAGGAGGCAAGTCCAATCTAGAGCAACTACAATGAAAACTTCTAGAATCTTAGCTTTCGTGATTTCGATGTTGGATGATCAAGTTGTATCATCAGAAGTTGAGGTTGTTAAAAAATGGTGATGGGCATATCAAGTATTTCTTGTATCCTTATCCTCTTAATTCCAGGTTACCATTGAGTTCACAAGAGCTAATTTTCTGTTCAAAACATGAAACATCTCTACTGCTTTAACGTACAATCTAGTACTTGAAGAAGTTTGCATGCTGTCCAGCCACAGGTTCTTGTCCAGTGCTTGGAATTGGGTGTGTGCCACATTGCTGTTCATTGGAACCGACATCCCCAGAAGCTTCCTCCTGCAGCCCAGCCCAGCCTTTCCTTTCAGCACCTAGTATACAGTAGACAGTATGAGCACGAAACTCCACTGTTGCCTCAGCCGCTGCTGGGTTCTTGTTAGTATCTGCTCATGCTTTGACCAAGCTCGGCGAAGCTAGGGTTGATGTTGTTCCTTTCGATAATATCCATTGACCTTTCAGTCTCCATCCTTCAAAAATTCAGTCTCATCCAAGGCTTTCAAGACTTCCTCCACCTCCCTAGGGTCGTTTATACCCCAGACTCCACCGCCTTTAACCTCGTCTCTTCCTCTCATGCCGACCTCCTTGCCGACAAGGTTTCTACCAACTTTGCCAGGTCCAATTCCAATCCACCTACGAACACATTCCTCTTGATCCAGATACTTGATACTATCCCACCATCTAACAGTTTCAACACACTGCCGAGCTAGCAAGTCTTTCAACTCCTCTCTATTCTGGAATGGCCTTGCGCTAACATTGCTTATACATTCCATCGTCCCAGGAAATGAGAGCATATCCTGATCTTCTCGTCCCTTGACTCTACTTTTCCCTTCCAGTAATTTCTGCATTGCTTTGGCTGCGGGCTTCATCAGAGGACTGTGGAAAGGGCTATCACTCTTCAACGTAACTGCTCTGGGATCGTGGCCTCCGAATTGTCTTAAGTGAGTGAGAAGCGTCTTGATCCTCTCAAGGTTTCCACTCAATACAATCTGGTTCTTGCTATTGATATTGGCAATCAATACTTGCTGGATCGGGGGTATGTCTTCCGCGCTTTCAGACTTGGCGCCAGCGCTATCAAGACCTAGGAATTCATGTATCCCGTCGATTAATGGGAGTAAGTGATTAGGCTCGGTGACCAAGGCCACCATGCCATACTCGCCGCCATACTCAGCCATCGCTCTTCTTGAGCAATCAGCCATGTATTCCGCTCGTTTGCGCACCAAATATAGACTATCCTCGAAAGCGATGCATCCAGCTGATACCAGGGCTGCAAATTCACCTAATGAGTGGCCCAATGTTACATCCACACGTTCCATAGGTTTGAATCCAAATTCTTGTTCCAGTGTTCTAAGAATGAGAATTGAGGAAGCCATAATTGCAGGCTGTGCATTCTCGGTCGCTGTGAGAAGGGTGTTTGGTCCTTCTTCGATTATTTTAGAGAGCTTGTAGCCAAGAAGGTTGTCAATTTCTTCGATTAGAGGTTTCGTGGTTGTTGGGAAAGCTTCGATCCATGGTGTGAGCATGCCAACCTTCTGTACTCCCTGTCCTATAGCCAGTTAATGATGGCCTGATTCTTGCGCAACTTTGAAGGGAATTACCTGGGAAGAACATGGCTGTCCGCGGCCGACCAGCAGTGGAGTAATTACACCGCGCATTGTTTCGTGTGCTTTTGCTTGTGCTGGGAAGAATCAATTGGAAGGATCGTCGTGACGGAGAGCTGGCTAAGCCCTCTGCGACTCTTTCCCGGCTGGCCGTAACACATGGCTTTGGCAAACCGCCCGCTATGCGCTTCATCTTGGAGATTGACACTATTGTTCCGAACCAAGCTGGCCAGCTCGAGGGAATTGGGAAATGCCTTAATGTTAATATGTTGAAAGAATAGTGGTAGCTTGTTGTTTTTGTTGTTGGTGACTCCCACATGCTCGGGAGGGAGACGAAGCTCAGCAAGGCTGTCGGTCCAAAATTGCCGAATCCGATTTTGCGGAGGCGGGGCAATGGAGGAGTCGTGTAGTTTATTATGTACCGATTTTACGACGTATTCTACCGGAAGCGGACGATGCAGAGACTTGGACAGTTGGACTTGCACTTTGCGTTTTGATAACCACCATAAAAATTACAACTCACAATTCATAGAAGTCTTGCTAAGAGAAGTAAGTTTCTTTGTAGCTATGAATACTAATTAGGACTTGGAGAAACCATAAGCGAGATGTGTCCCCAGAGGTGTACTTAAGGCACTTAGGGTTAGAGGGAGACATTTCAACATGGCAGAAATGACTAGCTTCACATTTTAACTCTACGTAGGTAGGTATCAAACGGGGGCGAGCAATAGCTGATATACTGCGAGGGCTTGAACCTAGTTTACTCTCGTATTTAGTAAGCGAGTAATGCTCTCTCTTTAGACTGGTCTTCTCTTAGGATATCACATGAAGTGACCCAAAGACCAGCCTGAAGGCACTCGGTCTCCCAGACTAACTCAAAATACCCGAGACCCGGCCATTCAAACCAAATGACAACCAGCGGGAAGTTTCACAATGGCATCTAGCCGACGATGTGGTGGAAGCATTCCCAATGTACTTATTCTTCCGAACTCCGTAACTCATAGCTCTCGTTAACCCTTCCCGCTGCTCAAGAAACCATGCCCAACTCCGAAATGTCAATTGAACTTCAATGTGCCTTCAACCAACCAAGCATCTGATCAAATGCCTGTCCTTGGGCAACCTTGATCGAAGAGTCCTCATACTCTCCCACAATTGCAAAGCCTAGTTTTGTATGTCAACAAATGGTATAGAATACAGAGGAGTGGGTATATACCATGGGGAACGCGAGGATGAATTAAGAACTCATTCTCAACCGAAATCTCTTTCAAATGCCGTTCTCCATATTCTCGTATGTCTTCGGGAAAGAGTTGATCATTCTCCACGCAGATGAATGCTAATGGTGACTTGGTCCCGTGGAAATCTTCCTTAGTAACCAACGTCGCATGGGCTATGGCACCAGCCTTGACAAATGGACCTTTCTTCACAACGCCAGCTTCTACGTCCGGTGCTGCTTGCTGGCCCCAGATGACAGTATCTGATTTTTCGCCCGCAAGGAGTAGAAGAATCTTTCCTCCAAAGCAATAGCCGACTAGGTTCAACAGCATTAGCATCAGCTTTACTGTACTACTGGTTTATCCTGCCTACCTCCATAAATGCCGTCTCCATTCGCAACAGCATCAGCGAATTCGTCCTTAGCTGCATCAATAACCTTGTGGAGTATGGGAATGACCTTTTCGGGTGTCTGTCGTGCCAACCACATGTCGATCAGGAACGATTTTGAAGTCTCTGCAAATTTCATCTTGATTTGCTCAAGAAGTGAAACGTCCTTTTCTTCCTCGTATGTGGGCGAGCCTGGCAGCGGATCGTTTTGAAACATATCTGGCATAACAACCAGAAAACCTTCCTGTGCATATTTATCTGCTTGGATCTGGTTGTTATCCGAGTGAAGACCAGTAGCACCAGTCAGAAAGAGAAGAAGTTTCGAAGGGGAGTGAGGATAGTCGGCAGGTTTTGAAATATAAACCTGTAGGTTTGTCAGTGCTTGACAGCGCTGATAATCCGCTGGTGTCAATTACATCAACGCCTCCTAGTTGGCTCATTTCACCTGAAGGACCTTGCCCAAAAGCTGACAACAAGTCAGCAACGTTATTAGCAAGATATTCCTTCTGTACTGACGTGTTTTCCTGTCGGTTATGCAATGCTCCTGAAGGGCAGGTCAGTAAAATACACATTCGCATAGAACAGCTCACACGTACTCCTAGACTTGGACCACTTTGCGCTGGCGTGTCTCCTGGAAATATGCTGCCTTCGGCCTGGGTCTCGGTGACATCTTGAACACTATCGCTCTCAGGCGCCTTCGTTGCAACTTCTGGTTCAGCCATGATTTTGTAGGTGTGTATGTTACTGTACGAATGAGTTGATGGTATGTATGTCTCTCTCTCGAGCTTATCCAAGACCCCCCTACTGTCTTGGCGTTTAGCGGGGTTCTTGCTTAAGGACTAGCGCGTGCCTGGTTCGAAAAGCACTCTACGCGCCTTTACGCGTCTTCCCTTCCCATAATCAACAACTTCGACAGAATCAACGTCGACCCCTCCGATCCTTCATCTTGAGTCCTGCCAAATAAGCCATTATGGAGGCCGCACGCGCTCAAGTCACTCAAGGCGCTTTAGAGTATGTTTTATACCTCTGGAGCTGTCTACTTGCTAACAAGAAAAACAGCGCCATCTTCAATGACCCCGGCAGACTTGCGAGAGAGTTTCCGGTACCGATATGTCAGTGTGTACAGATTAAGGCACTCGCCCAAGCTGGTGTTGAAGGGGCTCCTGAGAGATATCGCATTGTGTTGAGCGACATCAAGAACTTCGTGCAAAGCATGCTTGCCACTCGTATGTACCCGACCAGATTGTGCTAATTTACAAAATTAACGACCCTTCAGAAGCAAACCATATCGTGCATGATGGAAAGTTAAAGAAGGGGTCTTTTGTTAGACTCAAGCAGTTCCAGGCCAATTCTGTTAAGGGCAAGAGGTTCGTTGCTTACGAAGAGCTACCGTCAAGATAATGCTAACCATTTTACAGAATTCTGATCATCCTAGGCATTGAAGTCATCGAGGAGCTGGGCGAACTCGAAAAACTGGGTGACCCTAAAGCTCTGGAGGTAAAGGAGGAACAAGATGTCAAACCTGCGAACACCACTATTGCTGGAAACGGATTTTACGGAAATAAACCACAACAGCCTCCACAACAAGATCGTGCTTTACCATCGCGCTCGGGCCCAACGAGCTCTGCATCTGCACATGGCGCCATATACCCAATCGAAGGACTGTCTCCTTATGCGAACAAATGGACTATCAAAGCCCGAGTTACAAATAAATCCGACATCAAGACTTGGCACAAGCCCAACAGCGAAGGTAAACTGTTCAGTGTCAATCTACTAGACGAGAGTGGAGAAATCAAAGCTACTGGATTCAACGACCAGTGCGATATGCTGTATGATGTATTCCAAGAAGGCAGCGTATATTACATCTCAAGTCCATGCAGAGTCCAGCTTGCAAAGAAACAATTCTCAAATATCAATAACGACTACGAGTTAAGCTTTGAATCGGGCACCATTGTCGAAAAGGCCGAAGACCAAGATAATGTTCCGCAAGTCCGTTACAATTTCACTACCGTCGGAGATTTACAAACTATTGATAAGGACTCCACCATTGATGTTATTGGAGTGCTCAAAGAAGTCGGCGAGATGTCGCAGATTGTTTCTAAGACGACCCAGAAGCCATACGAGAAGAGAGATCTCACCCTTGTCGATGATACTGGCTATTCAGTTAAATTGACCATATGGGGAAAGTCAGCACAGTCTTTTGATGCAAATCCAGAATCTATTGTTGCATTCAAAGGAGCTAAAGTCTCAGATTTTGGTGGTAGGAGTCTAAGTCTGCTCTCCTCTGGTTCTATGTCTATCGATCCAGATATTCAAGAAGCGCACAAGTTGAAAGGCTGGTATGATTCCCAGGGTCGAACTGATACTTTCAACTCACACTCGAACATGGCAAGTGCCGGAGGAGCTGGTGGTAGACAGGACCAAAGCAAGACAATTGCCCAAGTCCGAGAGGAAAATCTCGGAATGTCGGAAAATACGGACTGGTTTACCACAAAGGGAACTATTGTCTATATCAAGCAAGACAATGTGTCGTATCCTGCCTGCTTAAATGATGGCTGCAACAAGAAGGTTACAGACATGGGAGACGGTACCTGGCGCTGCGAGAAGTGTGAACAGACGCACCAGAGACCAGAGCACCGCTACATCATGTCTTTGAATGTGAATGATCACACAGGCCAGCTGTGGCTCAGCTGCTTCGATGACGTTGGACGCATGATCATGGGCATGTCCGCAGATCAGTTGATGGAGCTTAGAGAAAACGATCAAGCGGCCATGGAAAGAGCATTTGAAGATGCCAACTGCAAGACGCTGATTTTCAGATGCAGAGCTAAGATGGATACCTACCAAGACCAGCAAAAGTAAGATGTTTGGATAAGAACCTTATGACTATTACTGATTATTCGTACACAGAGTTCGCTACCAAGTCCAGAGCGCTAGCCCAATCCACTTTACCACTGAGGCACATAAGTTAGCCGAGCTTATCAAGACGTACAGCATGGAATAAAGCATGCAACTGTACAAACAGTCATAAGTTAAGCTTAATTATGGGCGGCTGTCGCTATATCGAGTAAGGCTACCATGGATTTGGGTCGGTTTGTTAAATTATTATCAGGCCTCTAATGAGTAGAGCATATGATGAGCACACCAATGTGTCATGATGGCATGATGAGGCATTGGCGTTAATGGCTAGGAACTCATGAGTTAAATGCAAGAATGTCAAAACTGAAATCATTGTGTACAACTCATGGTGTGAAGGCAACCGCACATGCATGTGCCAGATAAATTTAATGAACCAAACATGGAATCTGACTCAAAGTTCAAATATATTTCTCCAAGGGAAAGATTTTATTAGCTCAATGCAGTGGACTGCTTCCTAGTGAGTGGGCGAATCTAAGGTCACCTCAACCATTATCATCTCGCCTCTCACCAAGTCCTTCTGGTCCTTTTCCCCAAGCACCAGCCTTCTTACCCCACTTAGTCATTCCCCAAGCATGCCACCCCCCGATTTGCGGCGGTTCTACAAGCTTCTCCTTAAAAGGACTGCCGGCAAGCTTCTTCTCTCTCTCTTCTATCTCCTTGCCTTGCAAACCAGCTGGTCTATCAAGTTCAAACGATTCTCCTAATTTCACATCTGTCTTTATCCCATCCACTGCTTTCTCCCGTGGTATCTCAGGAGTTGCAGTACGTTCCCATCTCCTGACCTCGATTGGCAAAGGCCTCCACCATCCAGGTTCAGACCTGGCATGCCATCTTGCACCACACATTTCCCAGAGCCTACTTCTTGCTCTCTTGTAAGCAAACCACTCATCCTCACCGGTAAAGGAACTTGTCATTCCAAAATCAACTCGGCGCCCGATCTCGTTTCCCACACCTGGTACGGACCCGAAATCCGAGTCTTGGTCAGGATCGTATCCTGTCTTTTGTTGTTCTTCATACGATGAAATATTAGGTCGAAAGGGAGATGTTTGGTCTTGATAGATCTCGGAAAGAGTTTCGGGATAGACTGCATCACCGCTATCATTTGCGTCCCCTGAAGTGGAGGTTGTGCATGCTGGGTCGATTGTAGTCTCTGGGAAGAAAAGCTCATCTGGACCAGCTTCTGCTCTGATTATGAGCTTACAACGTGCTTCGTAGAGTGCATCGAGGAGAGTAATTAGGCGTCTTGCTTCGTTCTTTTGTGAAAGTGTGAGAACGGGAACTTCGTCAAGAATGAGCGTGTCAAAGGTTGATGCTAAAGTGATATAGTCTGCTGGACCAAAAGTTCCTGCACATAAGTCCGGAAACGACCAATAAGTTACACCTGCAAGATGTCGTGGTACTAGCACTTGTCTGCCATACACAAGTAAGGTGGTGGATTCCCACGGGATGGGGTCAGGCGTGTTGGATTGAAACGCAGCTCGTACGGCATTGTTCCAAAGATTTTCGGCATGGGGTGAACTTAAATGATACTTCTTTGGTATTCCTGCCTTCGCTGCGCCCATTCCTTCTTTTTCCTTCTCGATAGCATTAACACTCTGTTCGTATCCAAACCCAAGCTTTCCTGGCTCCAACTTTTCCAAGCCAGAAAATCCTTCGACCATCTCTTCTCTCATTGTTTCAAGGACTTGTTCGGAGTCAGCATCCTGCTCAATCTCTCTCCTTCTCCAATCTCTGCCTCCCTCCATATCCCAAGTTTCGCATCTTGCTTTCAATACTTCAACAAAGCCAGCATATTCTGCGTTGCTGGGAAACATGTTGAAATTGCTTCTATTTCCCCCAAGGCCAAGCCAATTCCTCACCAAGCCTCCTCTTCTTGATGCAGCATAATCTACACCGCTCGCCTTCGCTAATTCATCTGGTATCCGGTTTGAACTTGCAATGAGCACGCCACCAAGTTGAAAGAAGGTTGTTAAAAGCGTACTCAAGATCTTGCTTGCAGCCCTATCTGGTAACTGAAATTCGTCAAGAAATAGAATCGGACTCTTCTCAACCATGTCTTTAGCCAACCACAGCAAAGAATGCTCTTCTTCCTCCTTAGCACCCCTCAAATTTCTCTCCCTTCTTAATTGCTCCAAGCGTGCTAAGGTCTCGAGCATAAAGGTATTGAAATGCCATCTTCTTTTCCGTTTGTTTGGCAGACTATCAGCTAATAAATCAACTAACATTGACTTTCCGGTCCCAACCTCTCCATGCAGCAACAGTCCACGAGGAGAGTCTAAATTCATAGCTGCTTCATGACTGGTAAGTACTTTCGTCAAAGCGAGAGTATCAGCCCTTTCTTTCTTTAAAAATAGATGAGCAAATAATGGATTTTGTCGTAAAGGATGACCTTTTACGGCCACAACTCTCTCCCCATCTTCGTCTTCATTCTTAGGAGAAATGGTCTTGCTAATGGCCTTGAGGCGATCTCCATATTCCGATGCAGGAGAGTAGTCTTTTAAGCGATGATACAGTTTCTGTAGGTGTAGTGCAAGACGATGTTGTGCTGGATCTGGATCAATTTGTTTCGTGGCTAGAAGAGCTCGATATAGTACTATGGGGTTGGTGATTGTGATACCAGTGGTAGTAACTGGAGTTGGTAGAGGTGGCATTGGGAACTATATTTCATCGCGAGGTTGTTGATGTTTCTCGGAGGTTGAAGTGTGAGCGTCATCGCTGGGTCTTGGTGGTGGTTCGGTAGATCCTCGTACCGAGGAGAAACCCAACTGATTGACTATTCAACTCCAAGAACGTCTGCTTGTCTGTTTCTTGTTATCTATGACCTATTCTACTTCGAAACACAGTATTTTGAAAGGAATGCGTTTCCTTTCCCAAGGGCAATGTCTTTACAAATATACAACGACCATGGCCTTGATAGGCAAATTGTTCATATCCGGTGAACTTCCCGAGTTTACAACCACTACGTTAGGTGCTTATCTTCATAAAAGTTGTCCCTTCCCCTCAAACTCTTTAACAATTCATTAACGGATCAATTACTTATTGCAATTTAAGAATCAGAAAAGGCACAACAGCTCTTGGATAGCTAAATAGATTTTTGTTGTCAAGGACTCGAGAGAAGAATGGCTATACCAAGAAATACACAAAGAAGCTGGTTAAGAACTTCAACATGAGTCTGCTGATACAAATGAATGGTAATGCGTTTTGGATGCAAGTCTCGAGCGTAGAATTATGAATTGATCTACGAAGTACTCCGTAAAAAGGTAGGAGATCTGTGATGCAGCTTGATCCAAATTCAATAGAGCTATCGCCAAAGCACGTGACCTTATCGCAAAGCGAACCTGGAAAAATTCGGTATCCGTATGATTTTATTTTCTATGTTCAAGGACAAGAGTACGCTGTGGAGAAAATGGCTACTACAGGAAGTGCATCGTCCTCAATGACTTCTACGTCTCACACCATGACAGCTGCTCCAATAACCGCGCCAAACAGCAAATCCAATGGTGACTCCTCAATCACAAATCTCCTCACAGCGCTCACGCCTGGCAACCGCCACACATTCATCCAGCCTCCGTCCTCTCTACCCAATGCAAGCTTAGAGTTTGCCAAAGCGACGCTCGATGGAGTCGCAGGTCAACTTGGAGATGAACAAGTAGCGCGGCAGAGGGAAGAGCGCAAGAAAAGGAAAAGAGGAGAGAGTGCATTGGGTGATGGAGAGGTCCTGAAAATTAGAAAGGTGCATACACAAGGATTCGAAGTCGAGCAAGTCTGGGAGCAGGCGAGAAGAGTCATTGATGCTCTGAGAGGCGATGCAGAAAGGGCGCTTGAGGAACTGGGCCCTACTGAGGAGCAAGAGGCAGAGGTCAATGGGAATGGCGGGGTTGAACTTTTGAAATTCGACAAAGACGGATTTGAGGTTGGTTCAGATGATGAGAGTGAGGATGGGGACGAAATAGAGTATTCGAGTGAAGATTCACAGGAAGAGGATGACGAAGAGGGTGAGCAAGAAGACCAGGACGAGAGCCTGGACGAGGACGGGGGTGATGCAGATGACTTCCTAGATGGACTTGAAGATGGTGACGATTATGAAGATGAGGAGGATGTGGATGATGAAGCAGTAGAAACCTTCCAGCCGGATCCACACGGACTCAACGACGGATTTTTCTCAATAGACGAGTTCAACAAACAAACCGAGTTTCTTGAGCAGCAAGACGCCGCTGCAGACCCTTATACCGGTGAAGCAAGCGACGAAGAAGATATCGATTGGGACGCGGATCCTATGGCAACGCCTGCAAAGCCTGTATCGAGTTCACGAAGAGCTGCAGCAATGGACATCGACGAGGATGAAGAGGACGAGGATGAGGACGACGACGACGACGGACCAACATTCAAAGACATGGATCTCAACGCTCCGGAAGGCGACAGTGACGAATCAGGAGAAGAAGACGACGAGGACGAAGATCTTGATCCTACCGGCGACAATACTAATGAAGTCCTATACAAGGATTTCTTTGAGCCTCCACCACGGAAAGCGGGAAAGGCAGAACGTCAAGCAAATTATTTGGAAAGGCAGGCCCAAAAACCCAAAGATGCAGCACCAGAAGATGAAGAAGCAGATATGGAGCGCGTCGCAGCTAATATCCATCGCGATCTCTTCGACGATGAGGATGAAGACAACTCTGAAGACGCTCTATCAGACGTCGATCCAGCAGATCCCAAATCTCGAAAATCAGCCCACGAACGGCGCCAAGCCAAGCTGAACGAGGAGATTCGCCGTCTCGAGGCCGCCTCCGTACAGAAACGCGAATGGACACTCTCAGGTGAAGCAAGAGCGGCAGACCGTCCCTTGAATTCTCTTCTTGAAGAGGACCTTGACTTCGAGCGCACCGGAAAGCCAGTTCCAGTCATCACAGCCGAGGTCAGCGAGAGTATAGAAGAACTCATCAAGCGACGTATCTTAGCACAAGAATTCGATGAAGTCATCAAACGACGCCCCGATTCTCTGAATACTCCTACTGATACCCGACGTGGTCGATTTGAGCTTGATGACAGCAAGCCTTCTCAAAGTCTCGCAGAGATGTACGAGGAAGAGCATGTCAAGAAAAACAATCCAGATACTTACGTCAGTAAAGCAGATGAGAAGGCTCGCAAGGATGAGAAGGAAATTGAGGTTCTCTGGAAAGAAGTCAGTGCTAAGCTGGATGCATTGAGTAGCTGGCATTACAAGCCGAAGCCTGCAGCTCCTTCTCTCACTGTTGTATCCGATGTTGCGACCATCGCTATGGAGGACGCCCAACCATCTACAGCAGCTGGTATGGCAGGTGCCGATAGTATGCTTGCACCACAAGAAGTCTACAAGGCAGGCAAGGACAAAGAGACTATCGAGAAGGGTGAGGTAGTACCAAAGAGCGGGGCGCCAGTTGCAAGACAGGAAATGACGAGAGAAGAGAAGCTAAGAAGAAGAAGGAGAGAGAAGGAGAGAATTAAAAAGAGAGGCGGCGAAGAACAGAACAAGCACCAGGTCAGCAAGAAGGAGCAGGCAAAGAGAGATACAGTTGGCGAGCTCAAGAAGGGCGGTGTTAAGATTATTGGCCGCAAGGGTGATATCAAGGATGTTGATGGCAATAAAATTAAGGCTACTACTGCGATTAATGGTGCTGGTGGCTTGAAGCTATAAGGACGAGAAGTCAATAAAAGACTTTCTCTCGGCGTTAAAGGGTGCAGCATTTTGGACATTTGGCATAATCAGCATTCATATGTGTGTGGCGCAGCACTGAAAAATCAATGTTTTTACTTCTGTGTGATCCCTCTCTTGAGCGATTTCTCGTCCTTCGAGCATATCTATGGGATAGCTAACAATCCAAGTTATAAGGAATAGTAGACAATAAAAAAACTCAACCTTGGGCATCGACGAGGCCACCATGAGGAGTTATCATTGGGGATTGCGGCTCCCCGCATTTCCTTCATGAAGATGTGGAGTTGCTAAGAAACAAGCATAGACAGAATACGCAGGCTTTCTATGCGAAACATTCAGATGCGGCGTCTTGCTGTGATGCTGTCACTTATGATCATGTTGCCAACACACTTTGAAAACTTGTTTAGTACTTTTTAAAATATTTAAGGATTAATCCTAGTAGTCCCACAGATAATAAACGTTGAGTACGGCTGTTTAAATAGTCTTTATTACAGTTAACAGCATCAACATTGCTGTTCTATCTATCTATCTATCTATATGCATGCATGCATGCTTGCTTGAATAGTTAAGTAAGCATAGGAGTTGTTAAAGAGAGCATTTATAACAAAGACATAGTTCACAACTACAAGAAACTTTGCAAATTAATTATATAATTAGAAATTAATTTTACACTATTGTTCCTAATTATAAGTGCTTCTAAAAGATACCTACTAACTAGTTTGTTAACACTATGTACCTTAAAGAAGATCCTAACCAAAGTTATAAGACTAGAACAATACAGCTAATTATTCAAGTCCTTAAAACTTAAGAATATTAGTGTTTTTAAAGCCAAAGTTAGAAGGAGTTACAAACCACTAAAACAATTAATGGATGTTTATTAAGGCAATAAGAAACCTTGTATCTAAACTGGTACTAATTGCTCTTCAAGATGGTGTTGTACAGTAACAAAACGACGTCACTGGTTTTGGCAACTATAGTAGAGGTTTCTTCCAAAAACTTCATTAACAAGATTTATAGAACTATACCGACATATTGAGCCGTATATTGTGTAGATGGTGTAGGTGCGCACTCCACCTCAACCATCCTAATCTCATAAACATATTCAGCGAATACTCTAGATCTCCTTTATTTGACAGCAAGATAAATTTTGACAACAAGTCAGATCAAAGAAAAGTTATAAGATAAGAATAATTCATCTTGTACCCTTCCAAAGGACCTACTTCCAGAATTAGTACCATCTCTTTCTTCTCGTCCTCATCCACTTCCGCTCCCTAGCATGTGTCCTCCGCTACCACGCGGTCCGCTACAAATTCTCTGCCATTGGCTCTGTCGAACTTAGTTCTCTCATCCTCTCACACCTCTTTCTTCTCGCACTTGTTCTCTGCCCTTTTAAGGAAACGAGTTTCAGGCAATGTAGATATCACTCAGACTTGAGTATTTAGTATACACTCTAATGTTAAGAGATAGGCGAGATAAGAAGCTAGGCTAGGCTACTTACTATCGAAACGTTAGTACGAAAGACCTACTAATTCAAGGAGAAAGTGTTCCTGTCATCACTAAAGATGCCTTGAAGCTTCGTTCTTCTCTGTATTGTGTATATTCTACGTTGATATAAGAAGAATTAGATCGAGGCACCGAGTACAAGCATGCAACTTTGTGTAAACACTTGTACGCTTGTTCCTCTCCCTATAAGTCTTCAGACTTCATGTAAAACAGGAAACGCAGCAGCCAAGACTTAAGTGTAGATAGTAAGGCCTTCATGCTTAATATGCATGATACCGTGACCAAGCCTAGATTTCATGGAAAGGTCCCTCTATGTAGAAGTTCTAAAGTCATGAAAAACAGTACTTTTAGCCGCTGAATAAAAGATAATTTAGAACTATATCCTGTACTGATACCTTAAACAGAAGAGTCGAGACGACCGTCATGAGTATATAAAAAGAATTCTATATCTCAACTGGTCGGTTATCGTTACTGCATCTGCAAGTAGCTGTGGTACAGAAGGAAGTTAACACTATAGTCCTATACGTCCTCGAAGTAGCGATTAGTTGTGATATAAAGGGATTAGCATCAATGATATGTTGTTCTTCCTCACTCGAGATGATTGAATACTAAATGCTCCTGCCACTCCGTGCAAAGATCTTTCTTCTGTATCATTTCTAATGACTCAACGCCGAACAATTCGTATTACATCTATGGAGAATTCTGATTTCCTAAGGATGTTTAGTTAGCTACGTAATTGGATTTTCCATGGCCTGGAATTTTGGGTAGGTAATGGTCAATTGGCCTTTGAGGATTAGATGTTTTGTGAGGTTGTGACGCGAGTGAGGGCTGTAGTGCTGTAGTTGGCGTTCCTGTGGGTAAACCGTCAGGCTTGCGTTTTATTCCGCTTGACGTCCCATCGCAGATACTTCTGGGGTCTTTTGGAGGGTACTGTGTCAATTTCTTCTTAAGATATCATTTTGAGTAGTTCACTTTGACATGAGAAACCTACTTGTTTTGAGTAGCCTACTTAGTTCAAGTAACTCACTTAATATGCGGCCTTATTAAAAAAGATCTCTTAAAAAAGCAATTTTCATGGTACTTTCTTTCTTGTTCTGACTTCCAGTATCGCTCTCCTTCCTGCCCTTTGTTGCCTTGGAAGAGCTTGTTGTGATTTAAGTATGCACGTGCTGTCTCTGTTCTCCAAGTCTAGTATGCTTCTAGACTGGAGGATACTTTGAGACTCGATCCCGATTCTGTCTTACCGTGGAATGTCATGAATCAGGATTCTCCTCTCCTCAAACCATGGCGTCACCGAACGTGGAAGTAAGTGGCCGAAGAGATCACCGGAGAATTTCATGCGCACTTTAATTTACCTCAAGCGCACGCGTCGTTGAGGTGAAGTCAGAAACGCTTTCTTTTACTGGTAATTCTTATTCTGTGACTTGGTGTAGCGCTTGCGCAGGTACGAGAGATAGTTGAAATGGACGACACGAGATGTTTGCCGGGCTTGAGCCGGTCTTCGCCTCGAATGACAACACAGAAAGAGGGCTGAGGTCGCATTGAAGAGATTGGTTCCGATTCCCGTCAAGACCAAAATAATTCAAATCACGATGCAAAATGTTGGGTTCTTGATATCCAAAAATCGACGCAGCTATTTCTATTCTTGGAGACAACTTGCCAGACAAAACATCAGGAAATCAGGCCAGCCTTCAGCCATGCGCCGTGCAACGGATGTTTGTAGCGGTCACCGTACAACCCAAGGCGCCGAGTCGCTGGTCAGCAGAAGGGGAAATTGGATGGGAGGCTAGGCCATCCAACCAGAAATCTCCTTCTAGCTTCCTGGCTGGCGATCATTGTGGATTGTGGAGAAGCATACTCTAAGGTGCTGTATCCTTAAAATCCACCCATCATGTTACAGTACAAGTTTACAGGAAGGGCGCTCGCAACCTCATTTCTTGAACTTCAATTGAAGTTGACTTTGGGAAGGTGACATTATGGTATTGAATCGGACGCATATGACAAACAGCGGTTCTTAATACGAGCTTCACATCGGAAGAATTGGCAATGGCAATCAATCAATGGGTGCGTGGAATGATCCGGTATGCGACAGCCGGTGAGCGCTTATTAGACATGTGCTGGCAGAGAGCCGATCTCAATTCCACGATCGGCTGAAGACATGAAATTTCCTCAACAATATACGAAGGCCTCCAATGTCACGAGAAATGCTACGTACGGTATGCTTGAGTCGGTTGATTTGAACTTTTGACTCGGCCGGGCTGCTATTGAAGTGCCCAAAGCAAAGTCTTTGCTTTCTTTTGAAGTTAAAACCAATCTCGGCTTCTTCTTGACGCCAGCTTCCAAAGACTTCGACGTGGAGAGTTCTTGTGTTCAGCCTTATTGGAGCAGATACCTAGGCTAATGTCAAATGGCAATAGTAGAATCGGGGATACTCCTCGTTCGAGCTTGAACACCCCCCTCTGTGACACCTACAAAGTAAGCAATGCAGGAAGCAAGAGACAATATCAAGAGATTCAAATGCTGGTTGGCTACTCGTTCCTACTTGTCATATAACCCCTCATAAATAGTATACGAGCACAACTTCCACAAACGAGGGGTTCTCAGTCCAGACTCTTGGGGCGTCTTGGAAACGGGAGTTGGCGGAGATGATTCTAAAGAAGGGAAGCCAGTGAACGTGATCAAGTCAACATACCTAACAAGAAGAAGGCTGTATCAATATTGAATCGAGATCCTGAAATAGCTGAGAGTTGTAAATCAGAAGCAAGCAGATGTTGTCAGGAACCAGTGGATGGATGGATGGATGTCAGCCAATCTGGATATTTTAGTGAAAGTTCGTGTCCATCAGGGACCAACAGCGTGCCTTCTGCCCCTGGCGCTACTGCAATGCAACAACAACAACAACGACAACGGATGAACCTTCTTCTGATGGGAAAGGAAAATAATATGGTGTAGTGGTAAGCCTGGACTGTGTTGTCGCATGGCCTTGCGCGTCCAAAAAAAAAGATTGGACTTTGCGACTCTGGATTTTGGAGGCAAAGGTCTGGGCTGAGTAGTAGTGAGAAATGAGTCTCGCATCTGAATATCCTTCGGAACATGTCCGGTGATGGGCTGAAGAGTGAACTGCCCTGTTAGGATTCTCAAAAAGGGCCCCCCTGACTTTCTCGTGAATTAAAGATCCTGGCTGGCCCATGTGCATTGGGCAAGGAGGGATTGCAGGGATCCACCAACCATTCGGCCTCCCCCATCTTTAATCTTAAAAAGCGTACCTTTTCGTACCGTAGGCGACCTTAGTGTGCTCGCTTGGTCCTGGCTGCGAAAGCTGCGATCAACATAAGAAGAAGATCCCCGAACCTCACCGTTGACGCTTCTCTTTCCCTCCTCTTCTCTCCTCACCCACACTCGTTCTTTCCAACCAACATCCTGACTTTTCAGTCAATTACATTCGTTTTCGAAAATATCCACGCCTACATCCTAATCTCCTCACCTACACCATCCACCACCTCTCCCACCAACCAACCAACTTAATATCGTCCAAACCAACCAAACAAAACCAACCGTCAAGATGCAATTCTCCATGATCGCCGCCGTTGCTGCTCTCGCAGTCAGCGTTTCTGCTTTCTCCAACGGCACTGTTGCCTACGTCACCGAGACTCTGACCGAGTTCACTGTATGCCAATCCTATCTGCGCTTCGCAACTCCAACTTTGGGATTCTGGAGTTCACAAGAAGAGAGGTGCTGACAATTCACCCTTTAGACCGTCTGCCCAGCTGCTACCACCTTGACTTACAACGGTGTTACCATCACTGCCACTGAGGTAAGACCCATTAACTCCTACAACTTGCGCTGGCGCTCTGAGGCTGCGCACATAATACCCAATGCAGCTTCTTCGCGCTCTGATACCAATGCGCCAGGTTCGAGATCATTGCTGACTTCATTCCAGAGCGAGGTCATCACCCTTCCTTGCCCTTGCACCGTCGTCAAGCCAGTCACCACCACCTCTTCCGTTATCTGCAGCACCTGCACTGAGGCCGTCCCAACCAGCACTCCAGTTTACTCTAACGGCACTGTTGCAACCACCGCCCCAGCCACCACCAAGGGATCTGTCGGAACTACCAGTGTGAAGACCAGTGCAGTAAAGACCAGCAGTGTTGCCACCAGCACCACTTCTTCTGTCACCACAGCATTCACAGGCGCAGCCAACAAGTTCGCTGCTTCCGGTGCTTCTCTCGCAGGACTTGTCGGTCTTGCAGCTTTCATCCTGTAAGCGGTTCACCATCCATTTCGCCTTTCGACCGATCACGACATTACGATTCTCACCCTTGCGAGTATAATTTTGTAATTTCATGGACGCGAAGGAAAGCACCTGGACGAGGGAGAAAGCAAGGAGCGGGGCTGGGAATGAGGATTCTGAAAGGGCATTTTGAGAGGGTTTACTGGTGTTTCTTGCATCGCACTATGGCGTCGATAATGTTCAATTTCTAATCACGACACGGCTACGCTTTGCAGGCGACATCTTTTCTTGTTCATGCTGCTCGGTGTTGTTGGGGGAGTATATTACACGAGGATTCTATCATACCCAGTGTGCGGTCTTTTTCAGGTGTCTCGAGACATACAAAGTGTGTCTTGTTCTTTCGAAAATACAATAAATCAAAACCACTTGTTCCACCTGATAACACAATTGGGCTAGCTCTTTATCTGTGAAAACCACGAGTCCTCCCCACCACTCTTTCCCAAACCAAAACTCCTCAAACTGCAAGTGCAATCCCGGAAACAAGGTCCAACAGCCCTACTTTGTAAGGCTATTTCAATATGCGCCCGCATATGATAAGATGCACAAAATAATCTGGGGTTGACAGGGGCTTGGCGGGAAGGTGATGCAATGCAAGGTAGGAGTGCGTTTCAAGTTTCAACGGTCTACCTTCTAACCTTCTTCTAAAGTAACCAAACATCTCCCTCATTTCCAAGGGCTACCAAAGATAACATCCTCCTTCCTTACTTCCTTAGTCCTTACTTCCCCAAACACCTAGACAATCAACCAGTTCGATATCGCTCAGTTTGATCTTTACGTTATAGCCTTATAGGTAGTGATGATGGAGGTAAGATGTATGATGTAAGGAAGGGGGTAGGTAGATAGATAGGTAGTTAGGTAAGGAGGGTTTGGGGGTTTGAGAGTTTAGGGAGGTTTGGGGAGGTTGGTGGTGTGGATGGATGGGTTGGATGGAGATGGAGATGGAGAAGGAGAAGAGGAGGGTTGACGGAGGTTGGAGGGTTGGATGATGGTTTTGGCGTTAGAGATAGGAGGGCAAGGAGGAAGGAGAGGGTTTGTTTTGGGGGTTTGTGGAGTTGATTTTTTGGGATTGACTAAACTCAGCTAGCTATTAGAAGAAGCTAGAAAAATAATAGCTTTAAATATACAACAAGAAATATTCCTTGTCTATTTATCTATCTAGTTATACTACAGATACTTAGAAAAAAATAAAATCAAACCAGCAAAAACCACGTGTGAATCTCAAAGGTTCACAGCATGAGAAAACTCTTAAGGCCTACATAAGGCACCGCTATTGTAGCAGGTTTTATTAGCCATGGTTAAGGACATTGCACAGCACAGTCCAGTAGTTCGCTTCTACTATTGCTAGTTTGCGTCAGGGTGATGAATAATAGGTAACTAAACAGAAAACGTTTGTCCTGTTTGTTGAGGGTGAAGTTGATGTTTGGGTATTTATTTGGTTAATTGAGTACTTGATGAATTAATTGTAGTTCACTCTCAGAGGGTAATGTTCTCGTATTTCTGAGAATGTGTACATGTGTTACGGGATGAACTCGTAGGTACTTTGGGTACCTGCCTTGCGTAGGTACCTATAGCTTCAGCTTCGGGTTCTTCTCCTGTTCATACACCCAGGACCGAAGTCTAAGCCAAACAACGATATTCTGTAGTCTACGCTATAAAGCCCATCGCAAGGCCCTTAATTTCCATTACCTCTAAACCTATTAAACTAATACCAAAACCATCCATCTAACAATCCAACTCACTCGCAGCCTTTCCTCTGAACCTAAATTCAACAAAGATAATACAGTAATCTCTATTCTATCCAAACCTCAAATATAACTGCCATTCAACATGCTGAAAAGATCTGAAGTTTCATATCTCCACTTGCTTGAAACTCAAGATAGTTTGATAAAGTTATATTCACGAGATATTAAATTGATAACTTTAGGACTGTGATTGTAATAGGAGCTTTAGTAGATTTCTAATAGTGAGATATTAAGATAGTAAAATAATGCTTTGTATTATGGGTAACTGGTTAGGTAGTAAAGAATGGAATATGTGAGATTGTTATTAGGATCAAAGTAGATGGTTTTGTAGGATGAAGAGAGGATGAGTATTTTGTGAGTGGATGCTAAGAGGTTAGTATTTATACCTCTGCATGGTCTAATGACCTGGCACGGCTATTAATAGTTTGGGTTTAAGAATATATTTCTTTGGCATGTGAGGAGTAGGAGCTTGTGAATGTGATGTAGAGGGTTTGGACTCTATGATATTTGAAGGGAGAGTAAGGCTTGAACGATGTATGCTATACGCTCTATATCTTACGAGCCTTAGTAGCTAATATTCCCTGAATTCTCACGCCTTTTTGCATTTCAGTAAAAGATATTTGAGATTATAATTAAAGTTATCTCTCTAAGACTCAAGTAGGTTTACTATATGAACAAACCCGGACCGCGATAAGTTTTAATAGTGAATTAGATCTCCTACTTTCTGACCACCCTATTCTAAAAGAATTACTCTAATATCTACACCTCTCTATCTCTAGTATGATTTTCACGACTAGGAATGTAACGTCTATATTGTAGATTAATACAACTTCTAATGCCTTAATCTAGTATAATACAAACTATAAATTATTGTAGAACATATTATAACTATCTTCTAAAGAAGCGAGCCTTATAATTATAAAAATAGACATTCTAGCTACGAGGTTATATAGGTACCGAATTTCTTAAATTTAATAAACCTATACTTTGCACTAATTCCGTTCGAACTTAACCTTTAGAATAAGATCTTAATACTAGGTATCAAAAAGTAAACCTCTATGTATTCTCCTAGTGTAAGATATTGACTAAGCGAGGAAAACACTTCAACTTCTTATCTTTCTTGCTTCTACTTTAAGGGAATCTAGTGGCGGAAATTGAAATGTTTAAGTATAAGTACCTGTTGAATTCAGTGAATATATAGGAATAGTTATATAATTGCCCACTACAAGTAGGCCCATTCTAGCACTCTAGCTTCCACACAGAACACAGAATCAGCCACTATTGCCACCACCTATTGCTGTCCATATTGTACCTATTCAACAGTACCTTATGTATAATTGAACTTATCTATTTAATGGAGGCTTATCTATTACTACTAGATTGAGTATATGGATTACAAAGATCTATTAGTAATTGAACCTCATTATCTTCATATACGTCTACGCATAGTAACGTAAATAAGGGCACGTTCACACTATAGAATGTTTATAAGTGAGGATTTCGGCCTCTACATTTATAATATTATTTAGGTACAGAGGTACGGGGTACCTAGGTACTTAGAACCAGAATATCTTTGTTAGAATTCAACACTACCAGCCTGACTTAGTACTTGAGTAATTAAAATTATTCTTACGCAACCGCACTTCAGTTCTAGAATTTTGATAACTGTTCGTTCAACACTCTGCTTTCCACAAACTAGCGAGCCAAAAAATTCAGGGGCGCGTCGCTATACAACTCGCTTAGGGGTATGGACCGAAAACGCTACACAGCATCAAACTCCCCACATAAGGTGACACAATATGTAGACAACAGAAGCAAAAATAAAGCTTCTCTGCTGTTTAAAAGATCGGGAAAGCAAAAAAAGTAATTGGATAATGAACAGGAGGGGATTCGAACCCCTGCAGGTTTCCCTACGAGAATACTCAGCTTTTGAAGCTGTAAGACATGAAAATCTTGAGTCACGCGCCATAACCACTCGCTGAATGAATGTTAGTAAAACAATTCTGGTAAATTTGAAGAGTAGTAAATACTTACGCCACCTGTCCTTGAGTATTTGTTGAAGAATTTCTGCTTCTATTTGCCCTCATTCATACTACTGTTAGAGAAAATGATTTGTGCGCGCTACCGCACCTTATCATTACCGCATCGGACCAACGGCCGGGCGCTGGAGCCGTGTTAGGCTTAGCGGAAAGCAGCCGAGCTTCCGCTAAGCCTAAGCGTACCCAGCAAGCCGAGCTCGAAGATGAAGTGCGGGGGATGGAGGTACCCGAGTCTCGTAGGCAACTCCTCCCATGATCCGGGACGCATTAAAAATATGCGTCCCTCTGCTTTTGCGATGATGTCAAGCTGCTTTAGAAGACTCATACACAATCCTTCCTACCATCCAACCAGGAATCGTCAATTCGTAAAATTCCCAATTGGGGTCCATAACGCTACGGCCCACCCCTTACTGTTATATATAAGTCTGACTTCTCTTTTCTGTTGTTATAAACCGCGGTTGGGTCAGGTCTACAAGTCCAGCCTCAACGTGTAAGTGTTCAACGACGTTGAACACAAAGTCACCTACTCATATCTATTGAAGCAAAGCTACTCTCATACATACTCGCAGGAAGTACTGAGAGTACCCGTGCGATCTAGGGTAGCTTACTCATATCGTTGCTAGACTATCATTCTCCAAAAATGGCTGCTCATCCTCAAGACGAAGTCCAACACCACTCTCTGTCGGACCCAGAATCGTTCTGGGCCGAGCAAGCCTCACATCTCTACTGGCACAAGGAGCCCACCTCAACCTTCGCTAGGACCAAAAAGTCGCTGCCGTCGGGCACGGATCATGATCACTGGGAATGGTTTCCAGATGGAGAGATCTCGACCTGTTACAATTGTGTTGATCGACACGTACTTGCTGGCAATGGCGACCATACTGCGATCATTTGGGACAGTCCAGTCACAAATGCAAAGCAGAAATACACATATAAGCAGCTACAGGACGAGGTTGAGACTTTTGCTGGTGTTTTGAGGGAGGAGGGTGTAAAGAGAGGAGATGTTGTTTTGCTATATAGTAAGTGGGAAACTTAGCGTAGTGAGATTCTGCCTTGGCTAACACGCTTGCCAACTTAGTGCCCATGATTCCAGCTGCCCTCATCGGTACACTCGCTATCTCACGACTTGGTGCTATCCATGCTGTAGTCTTTGGTGGATTTGCATCAGTCTCACTATCTCAACGAATCGATGCATCAAAACCTGTTGCTATTCTTACAGCTTCATGCGGAATCGATGGTTCGAAGCCTCCCATGTCCTACAAACCGTTTATCACGGAAGCTATTAAACTCTCAAAACACAAACCTGACAAGACAATCATATGGCAGCGAGATCAGTTGCGCTGGGACAACGTTAACAAGAGCGAAGGAGAGAGAAACTGGCAACGGCTTGTCAAAAGTGCCACTTTCAGGGGAGTCAAAGCAGACTGTGTTCCGGTGAAGGCAAATGACGGAGTCTACATTATATATACATCGGGTACCACTGGTCTACCGAAAGGGGTTCTTCGGGAGGCTGGCGGCCATGCCGTTGGCCTTCATTTATCCATTAGCTACCTTTTCGGTATTCACGGACCAGGCGACGTGATGTTTTGTGCATCGGATATTGGATGGGTTGTCGGCCATTCTTACATTCTGTATGCACCTCTACTCACAGGAGCATCAACTGTTCTCTTCGAAGGCAAACCAGTTGGTACACCAGATGCAGGAACTTTCTGGCGAATAATCGAAGAATACAAGGTCAATACCCTGTTTACAGCACCCACAGCTTTACGAGCAATCCGAAGAGATGACCCAGAGAACAAGTTGTTTAAAGCCGTTGGCGAGAGAGGTGGACTCAAGTCTCTTAGAGGACTATTCTTGGCTGGCGAGAGATCAGAGCCCAGTATTGTTAGTATGTACCAAGATCTATTGAGCCAGTATGCCAACCCCGGTGCTCATGTGATCGACAATTGGTGGTCCTCAGAATCGGGCTCGCCAATCTCAGGGATCGCATTAGTACCACACGCGGGCAAGGATCGCAAAACGAGCATTAAAGATACAAAGCCACTACCAGTCAAGCCAGGAAGTGCTGGAAAAGCAATGCCTGGCTTTGACGTTCGGATTGTTGATGATGAAGGCAAAGAGGTTAGCAAAGGCAAGATGGGAAATATTGTCTTGGCTATGCCGTTGGCCCCAACAGGATTTAGAACTTTATGGGAAGACGAAGAACGGTTTTATAGGGGCTATCTGAAGAGATTTGGAGGTAAATGGATTGACACTGGTGATGCCGGAATGATTGATGATGATGGGTATATACATGTGATGGCAAGAACGGACGATATTATCAACGTCGCCGCTCATCGTTTCAGTACTGGTAAGTGATCCATTTCAAACCACTGAGTTTCAAAGACTAACATCTCTCAAGGCGCGATCGAACAAGCCATCTCTTCACATCCCTCAATTGCCGAATGCTGCGTAGTTGGTATCCCGGATTCACTGAAAGGGCACCTCCCATTCGCTTTCGTAACACTGTCGATAGCAGATCATCCCGAATCTGCAATACCCTCCGATGAGCTCTTTGCCGAAGTTCAAAAGCTGGTTCGCACTCAAATCGGCGCCATCGCGTCACTGGGCGGGATGATTCACGGTAAGGGGATGATCCCGAAGACTCGCTCCGGGAAAACATTACGGAGAGTGCTGAGAGAACTTGTGGAGAATGCTGTGCATGGCGATTTTGATAAAAAGGTGCAGATTCCTGCTACTGTAGAGGATGCATCTGTTGTAGAAGTTTCGAGAAGCAAGATTGAGGAATACTTCAAGAAGAAAGGAGGTGATTTGCACAAGGCTACCGAAGCGAGAGCCAAGCTGTAGACGCGTTATACTACTGTATATAGATTGCAAGTATATTGCTCTAATTACCAGATCCTTTCAATTAAGAAACTTTTCTTCCAAGAATAGCCTTGTTTATTTATCTTCGATGTCTGCCTGTGTTAGCCGCAAAATCGTCTCACCGATTACGAAGGTACAGTAGCGGTACTCGAAACGAAACAACCAGCCCCTTGCATGGCTGTCCCGGGTGGCACAGACAGGTTCATTCCACCCCATTGTCACCCCATGATCTAAGTCGTTTCAAGTTTTGACAATCTATCAAATAAACATGCCCGAGCTCCGATGCTGGCAGTGCATGGCACAATGCGTGTTTCGCCCCTGAAATAAGCGAGCTGATCATCGCATCTTCAACGATGCTTTCGTGGGTTAAACATGTCAGAACGCGAAAAGTGACAGCGGAAAGAAAGCCTAGATTTTCTTTTTGACAGTCGGGGGGCGCGAAGAGGGCGTCATTTTTTAAGTGTGGCAAAGACTTTACACAGCTAAGTGGCTGCTTCAGCCCTTTCTTTCGTGTCTGAGCTTGAGCCTCAATTACTCCGTATTTGAGATGGTATCATGGTTAGATGGGTTGTGGGTACTTACTTAAGATTGCCGGGTGGAACGGACCAAGCGTTCATATATTCAGCGGGCACTTGATTCATTTTTTTGCTGCTCTTCTAGAAATATTGAAATATCGAAATATCCTGATTGATGAACTTCGGTCCGTTGTCCTAATACGACTCCTCCTTTTGGAGACTTCATTCGTTTTTCTTTCTCTTTCTCGCCCCTTTTCGCTCTGTCCGCTTCTGTTAGCGGAGATTCAAATTCCGCATAGGTCCCCATCAGAACGATCAACACTTGTGAGACATTTTGTGATCTTCAGGTCTTTCTTTTGTGTGGTAATGGAGCCTCTCTCTAAAGATCAGGAGTTGACCTTGTCGCGATGGGCTATGTATGTTGGGAGACGACCATCGGAAAGTGTGAAGGCTTTTCTTGGTGCGGAGAAAGGGCTCAGTGCGGAGCAGATTGATGTCTGGTGGAACAAGGCGAGGGCTAGATCTGAGCAGGGAGGCAAAAGTCAGTGAAAACTTATCTGGGGTCAATACTGAAGTAATATTGACTGTATACATCTTTAGGTGGCAGAGATCTCAGACCGTCTTGGCAGGAACAGTTAGGTGCTGTTTCTGACTCCCGACAGCCGGAAAATACAGACTTCCAAAATCATGAAGATCACTCAATGATCGACCCTTCAGTACATACGGCTTTAGAGCATAATTTAGATTCGACCTTCGGCTTCTCACATCACGTAACCCAATGGCCACGACTAGGAGAGGACTCAGCCAGGCCACTTGCACCGGCCACTACTTATCTAAAACACAACCGGATCTCTTCTCAAAACGGAACCAGAAGCAAGTATGCGATGTCTGTAGATTCCTCAGTAGCTAATACCAGCTCAATGATCGCTGGACGGCCTCGAGACTCGGGATACAACAGTCATTCCGTAAGGTCTTCAGAATATTCGCATATTGCATCTTCTTCTGGACACTTATCATCCTTATCATTTCTTGAGGAGGTTGACGGAGAAAATTGGGAGGATTCAATAGAGCCGGTAAAAAACACAGAACCTGTGATCAGTGAACATCTTTGGAATGAATCCGAGGACCCATTCATTGGCGTTCTGCCAGACGAAATGGCTTTTTGTTCAACCATAGAACCCTTATCTATACACAAGAACGCGCAGGATTTCCCACTTCCAGAACCACCGAGCAGACCGGTATCAAGTCGACCTGAACCATCTCAGAAAGAGCACAAACGACAACGATCATCACAAAGCAATATATCTAAGACCAGTAAACCACAAACAAAATTCGCCTGTACAGCTTGTCAAGAGCCATTTACAAGCAAATACGAATGGAGTCGACACGAAGGATCAAAATGCGAGCCCCAAAAACACTGGATCTGTATGCTAGGAAACGATCCAACAATACCCCTGGACGGCGGAGGCTGGGAATGTGTATTTTGTGATTCCACAAGTTTCGATCGAGACGAAATGATAAATCACCTAAATCAAGAACACGACATCAATAAATGTATTCGGAAACCGTTAGCTGGTCGGACGAAAACTAGAGAAGATAAGTTTAAGGATCATTTGAGGAAGGTTCATCGTTTGGCTGATGGTAAGACTCATTGGCAACAATGGAATCAAGCTGCTACTCCCGATGGTAAATTTGCTTGGGGTTGTGGCTTTTGTGGTGTTCCTACTTATACTTGGGAAGATCGACTTAAACATGTTGGTGATCATTATGAGAATGATTTACTTGATGTTTCGAACTGGTCAACCTCTCGGGTTGTACGAGGTTTACTCGAACAGAATCAACCCGAGTTTAATCTTGCCGAGGCTTGGAGGAGACTTGTTGGTGCTAGTGGTATTGAGAAATATGAGTGGAATAAGGAACATGCTGAACTCTTGAAACATAAACTTGAGTTTCGTAAGGGTTCGGTTAATGAACTTGTTTTGGAGGCCAGGAAATTGGCCATTTCTGTGCAGGGTCCTAGGACTACTGGTGCGAAGAATCATTCTTTGGCTAGGTCTGCTTCTGTTGCTACGTTGAGTTCTAGGCAGAAACCCTTGCCTGAGCCTCCGAAACCTTTGGTTGAAGAGCTTGAGAGATCATATCATGGGTCGATTTTATCTACAGATGTTACGATGCAAGGTACATCTTATATATAAATTGTTGTGGGCTTCGATTTCTGGAAATTGGAATATTGGCGCATATTTGGTTCTGGCTGGGATGGGCAAGGATAATAACAGGAGGGTTGGTTTATGGCGGCTTTAGAGTGCTGGAAATTAATGAGCAAATGTAATCCATGACATACAATTCTTGTCAAGTTTATGGAATTGTGGAAAGGTACAGTAATGGGGGTGGGGTTTTGAGCACGGAAAAGAAGACTCATGGTTGCAGGCGCCAAGTCCTGGATCCATTCAATTCCTTCTTCTAACAATTGTTGAAGCACACTTTATAAACTCTGCAAATAAAGTTATAAAGTCATAAATATAAATTGCGACTTCATATCCAGCATTTCTGAATAATGTGTTGCTTAGAAGTTCTGCTAAATCAATGTCTTTTCTCCTTTCTACGTTGTTGGGAAGCACTTGGTTTGCAGGGTTATTAGCGACATATCTACCTAGTATTGAGAGGTCACCTTTCCTCACACGCGTAGACTATGTTTCGAGCTTTTCTAGCAATTACTTGTCCATTTTACTGACTTTGAGCTTCAATTTTTAATTTAAAGTAAACCATGCGTCCCAAAATATACAATTCCTATCAAAATACCTCAAACCACAAATCCATCCTTCGACTCCCAAACCCAAACACGACTCGTACACGTATTGATAACACCGGACGGGCCTTCCCATTTCCTCGTAGCCTCAAATCCAAGCTGACATTCCGCGAATTCAAGCATATAATCTCTATCCATCTCCCCCGTATGATAAAATTCCAACGTAAGTTTCCTTACAGAAGTCATATGTTGAATAATCGATGTAGGAAACCAAAAGATAGCGCAATCAGAGAGATCGAGTAACATTCCTTCTTTAGCATATACTTCTTTGACATTACGTAGTTTTAGGAGTTCTGTTCCTAGGCTATCACGATCTGAGTCTTGTAGGAATCTGTTTTGAGAAAGGTTGGTTAACTTGTTAATAATACTCGTGGTTTTTTTTTTTCTCCATGAAAAAGGAGTTTACTGTAGTACCTTAAATCGAACTCAATGTTTATAATGGTATCCAATAGGGTCTGTTTCATTCCTTGAAAGGAAAAATTGTTTCCGCGATGGAGTACGAAGTGGTTGTTGCGGTAGAAGATTTCGAGTGCTTCGGAGTAGAGTCGAGTATTACTTCGTACGGCTTTGAGTAGTGCTGGGATCTTGCCGTTCCAGTTGCTTAGGCACGGTGTGAATATCTGGGCTCGGAGTTCGGTGGGGAGGGAGTTGAGGTTGGTCATTTTGATAGGTGGGATTGATGGTTTGTTGTGGCTTTAGCTTTCGAGATGTGCTGGATTCGATGATGGGATTTGGCTTGTTGGCGATGATGATGATGGGCTCGCTGATGTTTTGGATAGGATAGAGAGGTTATGGGTTTTTATGTTTTTGTGTTTGAGGACTGGAGTTGGAGTTGGTGGTAGGTGAATCGTTTGAATTTGTTGGAATAGATGAAGAAGTATCTCGAGTTGCGCATCCATCTGGTTATATGCAAAATCTTTCTGCGCGCGGGTAGCAGGAGCGAAACGACCATTAGGATTTTCAGGAAAACTGGCCCACTCGACTTGAGTCACTTGCTTAGGTTGGGTAACTTACTTTACTTAGGTAACTTACTTGACTTGGATAATTCACGTTTCAGTAAGGAATTTATGAAATTAAGCGATTTAAAAACTCGTCGGCGTGGCATGTCTTTTGATATCAAAACTTAGATCTCGTTATAGATCCCACCTCATAATTGAATATCATGATAATCTCGCTCTTGACTCTAGATCGTTCCTGCAACCTCAGAGATCTGGAAGTCTAGTCTTATTCATTAGTCGCGCTATGTGTCTACCAACATCGGACTTACTTACTACCTAGGTTTATAGCAAGGAGCTAAACTAACCTAACATAAACCGAATCAAGATTAGTTTGATTGATTCAAACTAGTTGAATATTTGCGATGAACATATTTTAAGTGATTCGAAGTAGCTTGAAATGTTAAATCAATCTGTAGAAGGTCATATCTGAGAGGTAGCGACACTGTTTCTGTATTCTATGCAGAGATAATAGCTCTGTAGACGCCTTACTTATAGATTCCAGGGAGAGTGCTGCTACAAAGAGACAAAGTAAGGGTACCCATAGGACTAGTCATTCCAGAACATACTTCACTGTTCAACATGATTCCTACCAACCTGCTGAGCTTATGAAGATTGCTACTTCAATGATTTCTTCCATTAGATTTGAGGCTATACAAGGGCATCGATGAGTTATATAGCGAGGCGTTGGTAAGTTAGGAAGTACGAGGAGAATTCTTTTTATTTGTCTCCCTAAGTTAGTTTTAGAAAATTCCGTTACATATCTAAGTGGGTTAGAAGTAGACTTCTTTTTGCTACTCCCACATATGTGCCCTGGACATCCTTCAGGGATTATGAGAAGGGTACATCATATTAACCTTTGGACTTTCCCAAGCAGCTAGAACCTGCGGTTTGCCATATTTATTCCACTATCTAAACCACAGGGGCTTGGGATTGTACTAGAATTTCTCGTGTTAACATATGTAGAAAAAATCTAGTATTTGTAGCCCTCGACTTTAACGTACGAAAGGTACCTAGGAAAGCGAAGACATGTTAACAGTAGCCCAGAAGTGGTAGTCTTGAAGGAATAAAATAATACTTTAGCTTTGGTTGATCTTCACAGGTAATGGAGTTGTATACGATCGATTTATCACAGTTAAAAAAGATCTGTATGAGCCAGAGAACTATAAGAACACCACTGAGAATTATACGCTAGATATGGTGCCGGGTACAGCCGTTACGATGGGAGTAGAGATATTACACAGCAGTACCTCAGTGCCAGATCTCAACCTAGCGAAACTTGGAGCCCATAGCAAGCTGAAATCAAGAAGGAAAAAAAATTGCATTGCAAAAAGCTATATTAGTCTTCAACCCTCGCAGGCTCCACCATGCATTTGCTTTTGGTTGGAAATATTGAGAGGCTAGATTGTTAACAGAGTCCTGCGTCATCAAGGTGTAAATTCAACACTACGTACTCATCTCTAGTTAATTGAGTTATTTTGTTAAAGCCACAAGCAGTAAAGAATTTGCAAAGAATTGACTGTCTAGGTGGGCCTCGCCTCCTTACATCATTGTGCCGAGCGGAGCCGACGGGAAACTTGTATTGACGACTTGGCACCCTGAGGCCTTTCTCTTCATTTTTTTTATATACATTTCTGACATTGTGACATTGTGGCATTGTGGCTTTGGGGAAATTGGACTTTATTCCAAACTTATGTTTCTTGGATACCGTCACTCTACACCGCTATTTAATTCAAGATTTTCTTATGCAGAAGTGTATTCTGGAAGCACATCTTCCACCTCATGACCTCCGCCTCTTACTCGGTAAACATAGCAAGAATATGCGTTGCCCCTGCAGATGGCGTCAATCATTGTTGAAATTGCGGGGAAATTGGACCAAGGAGAATTTCTCAGCCCTGTCTAGACCTAACACTTGTTACCTAACAACCGCCTTTCCCAGTTTCGTACAGCCGTCCCCAGCTGCTTGAAAACTCTGCTGGTCTTTCTGACTACTACTGTCTGACATCCGCCAGTTGGCCGTTTGTCTAATTTTGGATTTTTGTGGTAAAGTATGGGGTTTGGAAAAACTTATCCTCGACAGCTCAGGTACCGACCCTCAATGATTTGCCACTACTGCTGCACTATTGGATTGATGTAATGCTAAAGTCTACTGTACTGTAGAGCCTCAGCAAATGTGTTAACTGTTGTAACCCTGAAAGACGTGAGGATGATGTGATTTGTGCTCTGTTGTCCAAAGCACGTAGCCACGCCTCGGAATCATGGAAGCTGAATCGTCACGATGGCATGAAATTTGCTCGCAAGCACGCAAAAACCCATGTGTTTCCAAAGCAAAACTTCAGAGAGAGAAAAGTGCTCGAATGATTGGATTTTTGAATTTTGAGGGGGTAATGACAACTGGGCTCGAGCCGGCTTACAGGGATTGTCAAGCGTTGGTGATCCAAGCTCGGTTCACCATTTGGCCTTTGGAGTTTTTGCATCGTAATAGTCTGTCCATGACATCCAGGTGACTTCAGTTAAGAGGAAAGCGCCAAAAACATCGTGGAAAACGTATGAAAATTGTGACTCGAATAGTCATGCGCTGGGCGAAAGCCCTACGTGTAACACGGTAGGCTATAAGAGACCTTCGTCCTCCCCCTTCTTTTGCTACCCAGTACAAGTCCATCATCAACAAGCACCAAACAAAACACTCTTCTACTCATAGATACACCATAATCTCGCAGTTCCTTCCTCTTACACAATCCTTCATAAATCAACCCCTAGCTCCTTTATCATCTTCAATCAACTGCAGAGCAATTCCTCAACAGACACTCAACCTATCACACCAATAACTCACCATCAAAATGCCATTCTCAGTCACCGAGCCTCACCCAACCGTCCGCCCAAACAGCTATACACACACTGGCCGCGGCGGAGCAGGCAACATGTTCAAAGCCCCCAAGACCTCCAATGCTGCCACAGCCCATGGACCAGCATCCCTCTTTGAGCACGGCTTGCCAGTCACCAGCTCCAAGTTCTCCAGCGGCCGAGGCGGCGCAGGCAACATCCACAAGAGCAGCGAGAAGGCCCCTTTCTCTTTCGATGAAGAATTAGAGAGACAGACCACAAGAGCACGCAAGGAGAAAGAAGGAGCTACCTGGCATATAGGACGCGGTGGAGCTGGAAACTACGCTGTCACCCATCCCAAGAGTTTTCGAAAGGACTCTATGTCTTCCAATGAGAGCACCAGCAGTACTTTCTTGGGTCGCCTCAGCCAAACATTTGAGCGTCGCTGACCATCTTTCCTCGCCGGCGTCTCTTCCTAATTCTCGAATTCGACGTTCCATCAATTCGTTTTGGCGCAAGGCCTTGTTCACATAGCGACTTCTCTCTCTTTTCTCTCAAACCAACAAAAAGCATTAGCACGGGGGCGGACGGGCATCACATCGGCGTACTTGCTTCATCCAAACATTGTACATTTTCTCTTCCCTTTTTTCACATCATGACTTTACGGGCGAACACACACACAAAAACAAAAAAGCTATGGGACCTCAGGACATGGAACACGGATCTGGCTGGCATGACTCCAGAACTTACCTCTCCTGGTGATATTTACGATTCTCTTTCCTTTGCAGCGAGATGGCGCGATGGATAGCGATGGATTATACCCCCAAAAACTTCTTTTCTGCGATAAATACCCCCGGAGGCGGCGTTTTTCTTTTTGCTCTTTGCGTACTCTTTTGCGCTTGCATGGTGGGCAATGGATTGGGTCTGGCATAGCATGGTTCTTGCCGTTTGTAGTATCAGAAATATTCCACCTAATAATCAAGATCAAGATCAATGATCTGCTATAAACACTGTACATTTTCACTTTCTGGTAGATTTTTTGCTTGCTTAGTGATTCTTCATTCAACTTACCCACCTCCACACATTGCATCGAGATCCACAAACCTTTTCACCTACTCCTCCCACAAATTCTCTCCTCCTTCTAATGACCCCAGATCAACTTCGCTTCCCAAGCCACCAAACCCACTAAGTACCCGATGCCGTAACAGAAAGCCTCGTACACCTTGTTCCCCGCATTTTCACTACCTTGATACGGGGTAGTATCCGGGTTCGGTCGGGGTTGGCGAGATCCGGGGTTCTTGTAACGTAATTTCTACAAGTTGACAACCGTACTGCACGCGTACCTCCGTAAATGTATGGTTGCATATATTATGACTATTGAAAATTCAATGGGGTAGTAATGTTTAAATATGCTTGGCGGTTGGTTGGTTGGGGAATTGGCTGAGAGTAGTTAGTGTATGGGGTGTGTGTTGGATTCCCCAGTCTGGGGGTTTTCAGGGGCGGAGGTGAAGGAAGGGAGGCGAGGCGATGTGGAAGGTTGACTTTTTTTTTGGGAGGCGGGGGATGTTGGTGTTAAGGTTTGGGTAATAGTTTGGGGGTATGATATGTAAGGTAGTTAGTTGGTCTACTATACAGTAATGCTAAAGCGTCTTGTGTTTTTAGTGGGACTGGAAGGCCTTTTGTGGATTTGACACTTTTGCGTGAGTTCATTCACATTAGCAACCAATTTAGGTTGGTAGAGTGACAGTTATATCTGGGAGCATAGTAAATCACTATGGTTTGTAGCTGTAAGTATAGATCTAGTTTGTCCGTTTCTTGTCCTTATGCGATAACTCTTACTAATATTCAATAGGATGCTCTTGCAGAGGAGTTATGATCGATAAGGGCTTGTTAATCCTTAAGACTGTAGTAGGTAGAGTGCCACAAATGCTACCTTATGGAAAATCGTGCTTGCTTGGAAGGGAGAATCGGGCTTTGATTGTTTCTTTTTGCTGCACATCCTCTTTGGAGGGATGGTTTCTCTCCCAATACAGTCCTTTCTTCTTATGTCTGATTGTTTGTAATGATTTGTATGTTGGATTTTGGAGATGTATTGAGTTTTATAGATATTATGAAGGGTAAGAAGGCGTTTGAAGAATATGTTGTTTCTCGAGAAGTTTAGAGATTCTATAGTCGATTCAAGAATACCAACAGACTTTCTAGTTTGCATATATACAACGAAGGGCAAGGAGGCATTTAAGGAATATGTCGCTTCTCACAAAGTTCAGAGATGGTATATATCAATTTAAGCAGCTAATAAACTCTGATAATTCCTACATCATGAATTGACTTGTAGATGAGGAAGTGCCTCGTTGATTAAGGAGGGATTCCGTAAGCGAACACTGTATCTCGCCTATCATCGCCAACAGTTCTTGCTTAGTTCCTTTTTTACAACTTCCCCTTTCCTTACCATCTCCCCAACATCTCAGTTCCGAATAATACCATCAGCTCGTAGAGACGCGTAGGCTTAAAAATCTACTTTAGTCTGCAAAGGTTGATAATATCTACTGCCTGATCAGTTCTGTAGCATTATATACTGTCAATATTCCTCGTCTTGTGAAGTCATATATACGACGATTCTCTTTATCTTTGTGGAAAGACTCAACTACTTGCTGTCTTGTATTGAAGAACTATTGTTAAAGGTACGTTTAGTTTACTTTATGTTCTCTATGTACTTAGCTCTAAGGTTGTTGGTTCACCGCGCATTCTTGACTGCGCAAGCTCTTGCAATCATAGTTAAGATTCTGACGTCTCCTTAGATTCGACTGCTGATTCACCTCATCTGTCTGACTGTCCGTACATCTATGATGCTGCCTTAGAGTCCAGTGGCAACGCTGACTTTCTATAGTTCCTCTTATATACCAAACATGGCACCCGTTTATGATCCGTTCATATTCTATAGCTGTACCACCACAAATCAAAAGACTTTCTAGTTTTAGATAAACCTATGCTATTTATCCTATTTCTAGTATACGTCCTAGTGTCTCCAACAAAGACCTGCCTTCACGTGGCGGTAGGGGCGTAAGTACTCGAATACTCCAAGGCGCATTTGACAAAACAAAATAGTCTTTATTGTGTTGCTAGTGCCTGGCCAACAGCAGGCTCTTACAACGCCCCGAACGAACCGACATCCTATAATTGGTGTAGGTACAGACAAGTAGACGATGATTCTATAGTAATATGCTCTCTAATCTAAAGACAAAGAATAGATAGCAAGGGAATAGACTTTAGCTCACGCATGTCCGTTTCCTAGTAATTGAATTGTCTATTAGGGTCTCTGGATATAGGGGAGGATGTAGGTAGATTGTTGTATAGTGTACGAATTTATATATCTTAGAGGATAGTTACCTATATATTAAGAACTATATAGATAGGGATGGTTTGAAGAGGGTTTTTAGGAGATGTTTTCCTTTAATATATAGAGCTGCCTATTAGTATGTAGGTAGGTGCGGTGCCTCCTTATGCAGCTACTCTGTACGCAAATGCGATTATCTACGAAGGGCTATTATATATAGGGTCTTTACGGGCCCTAGGCCAGAAGTAAAATTGAAACCACCACTAGTATACCTCCTAGTATATTACAATTAAGTTCCCCGAATCAATAGCTATTATCAACTGTCGGTGTAGGCAAGAAGAGGAAGCTAAGAAAGAAAAGAGTGACTTTTAAGTGATTATAAAGGGTCGAGAGATGCTAAACCTCTGCGGAAGTCGCAAGAACAAGCTAAGAAACTAGGTATCGGTATAATGCACTAACTTTACTACAAGTTTTAAATCAAATACTAGAATTAAGTAAGCTACTCGAATTAAGTTAGTTATTCAAGTAAGTGAGTTACTCAAAAAAGTAAATTGCTATGCCCCTAGATAGACTATTATTTCTCCCTCTTAGATGTAGTTATATGCCATTGTCTACAATTTATGGAAATTTTTCTAGTTTCTTAGATGCTGAAAGAGCTAACATGTTGTGCCTCTAGGATAGAATGAACTAGATTTCTTAGTATTGAACTACGACTTGGTGGAAATTGTATATGCATATAAGGAGTGAATTGTGAGTACTTGCCCTCTGAATACGAGGTCAAGTAGTAGGCTATATATACTAAATGAGGGGCATCGAATTCATCACGAATACCATACAAAATAGGTGATTTGTAATGTATAAGGCTTGTGTGGCCTTAGTTACAGAACAGGGCGAATTAATTTAGATCTTACAAATCAGAAAGGATCGAAAATAAAGCTAATATGAGGATATACCCAATGCGATAGCACGTGATTTATGGACACTTAGGATAACCCTACTATTGCTATAACTAAGAAAGGATTCCGTAATGAGCTTGCGGTCAATAATACATTTGATTTTATTACTGAGGAGCCTAATGATGGTACATCTACCTTAATTGTCGACAAGCAAAATTCTTCGCTTCTCTATAATAAACAAACAATTACACTCCTGATTCAAAACCAGGATCTCCTCTCGCCTAGTAATCTTTTTAAGCAAAATTGCGTTTTAAAACTAAGAGATTTTACCACTAAGGAAAAGAACTTCTTGGGTTAATAAACCATGTCATAGATTCACTTTATGGTTTAATGCATCCATTCAGCTTCTCTTTAACACTTTCTTATATGTCCTCTCACATCCTCGTCTAATCATTTCACTCCTGTATTGTATCATCAACACTCATAGCATATAGGTTTGATAATTTACTCCACTTCGTATAGATTGACTAAGTCTCTGCCTTTAGAGCTTCCACATTGTTTCCTAGTTCTACCAACCATACACTGTCGACCTTCCTCGTCATACAGAGCTATACGCCAATTCTCCTCATTTTATTTAATGCCTACAATACTTCCTATCTTGTTTTCAAAGATTAATTCCATCTTCAAGATTGTTCAAGCTATGTTTCGCTTACTTCAATGTCTTCCACGTACTTAGCTCTAAGGTTGTTAGTTTGCCATGCTGTATCTGGCTGTGCGTAATATCTGTAATGCTGTCTAGAGAAGATTAAGGGAAGGTGTAAGATTGATTTGCTACCTTAGTATAGAGCTCTTAATCTTATAGCCAGGTATCATAAAGGCCTGTGTGCCTAATAAGGAAACATAATGGTAGTAAAAATAAAGGGCATTTATTCAAACATACTGACTAGATGGCAGAAAGCTTAGATAACGATTTCTACTGCGATATTATGACATGAATGGAAGACTGCAAGAAGTTGGAAGTCGAGGAAAGTACTCCGTACCTAGGAAATAAGAAATAGGGGTCGAGGCGAGGCGAAGCGAAGCGACTCAGCTACCCCTGTCTAAAAGCTTGGCATCGCGTCTCCCTCTTCGGGTCCTCAACGCGATTAAATGATAATGTTCCACAACCACAAACGACAGCACAACGCCAGGACCTCCCTCCCCTCCATCTCCTCTCCACTGACGCCGATCTCAATCCCTATTCTCGATACGCCGTGCCTCCTTCAACATTGCTGTATACAGCTTGCCATCGGTTCTAACCCCCTAATTTCTGCGCTCTTCAACCACCATGACCGACACACTACACAACGCGCCAATAGTCCTCGATAATGGATCAGGCACGATACGAGCTGGATTTGCAGGAGATGATCTTCCAAAGTGCTATTTTCCATCGTTTGTCGGAAGGCCAAAACATTTGCGGGTATTGGCAGGCGCATTAGAAGGAGAGGTGTTCATTGGAGATAGAGCACAGGAATTGAGAGGCTTGTTGAAGATCAAATACCCGCTGGAACATGGCATTGTTACGGATTGGGATGATATGGAGAAGATATGGGAGTGGGTTTACGGCGAGGGGCTGAAGACGCTGAGTGAAGAGGTAAGCCGTCAATGTTTTGTTGCTGCGCCCTGCTGCCCTCTTAAATTTAAACTTTGAGCTGAAAATCATCATCATTCGCTGGCCTAATCAATATATATTCCTCCTCGGAGCTGACATACCATTTTAGCATCCAGTGCTTCTCACAGAACCGCCACTCAATCCTAGGAGTAATCGCGACACGGCTGCTCAAATCCTGTTCGAGACCTTCAACGTACCAGCACTATATACATCAATTCAAGCAGTACTGTCACTGTACGCTTCCGGGCGGACGACGGGAATAGTCCTTGATGCGGGAGATGGAGTGTCACACGCCGTACCTGTCTACGAAGGATTTGCTATGCCCAGCTCAATACGCAGGATAGATGTTGCTGGCAGAGACGTTACAGAGTATATGCAGACGCTATTACGGAAATCAGGCTACGTGTTTCATACCAGTGCCGAAAAGGAAGTCGTCAGGATGATCAAAGAGAAGGTCAGCTATGTTGCATCAGATCCTAAGAAAGAAGAGAAGGAATGGGCGGCCACGAAGATGGGGGAGGGAAAAGCAGTTGAGTATCAATTGCCGGATGGAAATAAGATTAAAGTGAGCAGTACCTTGGTATTTTCATGATTGAGTACTGACCTTGAAAACCAGATTGGGGCTGAACGCTTCCGTGCTCCTGAAATTCTGTTCGATCCTGAAATCATTGGACTTGAGTATCCAGGTATCCATCAAATTGTTGTTGATGCTATCAACAGAACTGATCTCGACCTTCGAAAATCCCTGTTCGGAAACATTGTCCTTTCTGGAGGTAGCACATTAACAAAGGGCTTTGGTGACAGATTGTTGCACGAGGTACAGAGGTTAGCCGTGAAGGATATGAGGATCAAGATCTTTGCGCCACCAGAGAGAAAGTATTCGACTTGGATTGGAGGTAGTATTCTGGCAGGTCTAAGCACTTTCAGAAAGGTGAGAACTTGCTCTCAAAATTTATAAATCCTTTGAAGGAATAGAAACTGACTTGACTTTAGATGTGGGTCAGTATCGATGATTGGCATGAGAATCCAGATATCATCCATACCAAGTTGACGTAGTCGACTGGCAGCCCTTCGCTATTCCACGTCCGTCTCATTTCGGCCTCAAACCTTGACTGTTCCAGCTTGCTCAAAGAACTGAGCATTAATAATCCTAGCTGGGCGTAATAAGTCGCTCTGACAATATTTCGAGTTCTAGTCACGGGAATCGTCGCTAGCAACTCGCTATTTACCACTTGATCCCCCTATCACATCCATTGGACTCCAGATCTGGACAACATGCAGCATGGAGTTTATGTTACATTACACCAGTTTCCTACCTGCCTTATATTCCTTTTGGTGCGGTCACATCAAGATACTGTTATCTTTTGCGTATCTTGTATTGATGGCATTTCGCAGTATCACATCACGATCTGCATGTCTCACCTAAGTTGCCATCAGTTTCAAGGTGGCTGGGTCGTCTTTTAGGGTTGGATCGGTGTAAATTTTGTCACGAAGAAACGGTGGATGGTATATCAAGCTTCAATGGATTGTACAAAAAGCCTCAGACGCCTGTAAGAAGACCAAGACATAATCAATGATACCCAATACCATTTCATAATCCAAGAACAGACTAGTCTTCCATATGTCGTTGGTAAATCACACGAAGACTTCATTTGGGTAGCAATGAGCGTCGCACAATGCAGAGGCCTCATTACTCACCGACATTCTCAAATATCCTAGATTCTGCAGTCCGGGATGCCCTATTTGCTATACGGAGCTCAACGGCAAGCCGAAACTTGCCAAAGCATAAGACCACATGGCTGAGGATGCCCCTCTCTTGCCCTGACAGTGTAATATGACAGGTCGTCTATGACGACTTGTGTCTCAACCCGCATCACAGGAGCTACTTCTCACCACTACGAGCCGCGGCCAGCGTCGCTCTGTAGCGGCTAGGCTGTCACAGAGCTGAGCATGTGGTATATCCTCCTTTTTCCCGGGTGGGAGTACAAGTACAAAAACCCCATTTCCCCTTGACCGCTGCTTCACCATGTTTCGTGCCTGAACCCCCCACGAATATCAAGGGAATACAGGTATTATTCTCATATTCTAGCATATACGTATCACAACAGCGTTGCTCTTTGCTTCTCTTACCAAGAGAATCATGGCACAGAGATCTTTCAGGACAAGACTTGCAAAGTAGACACATCATCCATCCCACGAAATATCTCCGTTGTTGCCGAATTACAAACGACTCAGGGTAAGTGTCTAAAGCAACATATCTTGTCAATAAAGTAACCACACCAACCAAAGCATATCGCGTACAGCACCGTTCTATGTAGTGCGTGATGGGTATAGGAGTACGCCGCTGAAGGTGGGTGAAGAGGGTCCGACTGACCATCCTCAGAGCCATACCAGCCATGGAACTCATCCCACCGTTACTCAGTGGTGTCTTCATTGTCCTTGCTACTTAGCAATGTTCCCCAGAATGTCCCGTCCTGGGACAGCATCAATCAGCTGTGCAGTCGCATCCTGCCCTGTCCTTGACACTTCGGCGAAGTCCTTGCGCCAACACTCGTTCAGGCTGTTTGCTCATCAGAGCCAGCAAGCAATCCAGCACATCGCCATCATCTATTTGATAGCACGTGGTACAACGTTGACTAGTTATGAACTTGGCGACCGGCTTAAGGACTTCAGCTCTTGTCTCTCCTTTCGCTCGTACCATCGGTCCTTCTTTCAATTCATGGACCGTTGTGCCGTTTCGAAACGGATGTTGTGCCACCGCCAGCACTTAAATATTTGATATTATCTTCGCCCTCGAACCCACCAATAGACAGCAACCAGAACGTGACTTCTTTTACATCGGACATACCTCCGGGGATCGCTTCGTATGCTCTCTACAACAATAGCAATAATATCTCAAAAATAATATGGAGATGAGAATGTTGTATCCCGTTGTGCGAAAACGCAGATGGAGAAGTGGAAGGGGAACGGGACATGCAAAATAAAGATTGCGCATCCTACGAGGCTGATTGACCTTCTTATTGAAGCAAGGTGCCCTGTCTGTATTCTGCGCACCCATCTGATTTTTGCATGCACCAATGCAAAACTAAGTGTGCCGTTTCGCTCATCCGATTTGTCGCTGTGGAACGTGATACAGGAACACATTTTCAGCCCAACAGAGCCCGGGAGTATGGGATAAGTGGGGTCTTGTTGCTATTTCATTGCATGGTATTGTGCATAGAGATGTCAAGAGTCAACGTACTGATCATTAGCTTCATGCAGTTGTAACTAACTGACTTGAAGTTAGTGTGGCGAAAGACAAGAGAAGTTCAACAAGAAACGGGACAAAAGCTTCATCATTGGGTCAATCTTCACAGCGAGTTCGGAAAACAATGCTGCAATCGAGGCGGTTCTTTGTACTACAACTCATGGCCAGCATAAACTTTTCAGCCGGCGGCAACTTGGGCTGCATCCGGGGCAAGATCCGAGAAGGGAACAAGCAGAGAACACCTGGTCCATCCACGCTTGTTTCCAAAATCCTTTCCATAGCAGAAGACCACCCAAACTCACTATCTCCTCCGGTCGTGTTCCAACACGCAAAAAGTTACAACCGAGTACCGCCCAACAATTGAAAAGCCTTCAAGTCTGTTCGGCAGAAACACAGAAAACATCATCAACCTAGAAGCCATATCCCGAGTCAATGACGGGATCCATAGCTTTGTTGTCCACCACTAGGTCGCATTTGAGATCCTCCAGAATATCCATCGGTGCCTCCTGAGTGAGATGTGTATCCACTGGCATAGTAACCTGAGCTTCTAGGTGTTGTACAGTGAGAGCATGGAGACCAGACTGTTCCAGTTTGTTGACAGAATTTACAACTTAGGACCCTGCGAAGTAATTAGGATGGAAATTTCTCAGTAACGCGAGATGGAAAAAATCCCATCCATACATTCTCGGATGAGCACCGCATTCGCCACAAGTACATGCGACTTGACCGTTTATACAGCAGCAGTCTGATTGTTGTTGCGAGTATTGAGGCATTTTTTAATATAGAAATGGTTTGGGTTGATTGGTGTAGAAATGCGTGTGGAGTGTAATGAGTAATATGAAGCTGATAGATAGCTTTAAGCTTGTCGCCAAAGAGTTGAGAGCAAAAGACCGCGTTACTTTGGAGCCGTAACTTACAACAATGAAGAGAAAGGGGGGCGTGAAAGCTACCTTATATAGAAAATGGGAATCTCCCCATGTCAGGTTTCGAAATAACAGACCAGACGACATCACATCATCTTGTGTATCCTCAAGATCCAAGAAATCCACAAAGGATTATGGAGGATGATAGCCTGTGTTCCCATTGATGAACTGTCTGCTGCTACCCAGCCAGCAGGATAGTGGGATGGATGGAAACACAAGAAATAATACCTAACAACAAGTACTACTAGTACCATACAAGTATACGGTACAGTACATTACATCCAAACGGAAGGAAGCCTAAACCTTATCCAAAGTATACCTCACCGCCTCCAAGGATTGCAGACCACCACATGCAACATCAAGATCAAAGATAAATTATTGGAAGGTGACAACGTGTATACTTGTACATACATTGCAGGGACCACTATAGTGGAAAGTAAGTCTGCTGATGGTATGGTAATGATGATCCATGATCCATCCTATCCGTTTGAACGGTAATCGAAGCTGCCACGAGTCTCCTATCAATGGCCTGCAAGCTCATAGGCAAAACAAGGCAACTTCGACTAACTGCCTTGCAGGGGGGGAGGCTCCAACGTACAGCTTACAGCTTAGCTAGCTACCTAGCCAGTGGACATCCCGACCGACATTTCGATGTAAGATGGGCGACTACGGTAAGAAGATCCTAACTTCTTACCAATAGAGGAGAGTCCCAAATATTGTGAAACATGAAGAAGGGGAAGCAGGAGCTAGCTGGTGGAATCTAGGTTTTCCGAGTGTGCCTCGTGGCTTCTCGTCGTGTGGTAGGTAGTTACTTGAAGGTTGATTGGGGTTAGGAAGTTCATGCAAACCCAAGCATTGTGAGTGACATGATATGATTGATGGCTTGACGCTTGCCGACGCGCTACCTTAGGCTATACTTTCGATACATCAAATCCAATTGCAGGTCTTTTTTTTATACCTTAAATTATAACCAGTAATCAAGCGATAACAATTCCAATACTACCTCACGCTGCCCTGGGAACCACAGATTCGGAACTTGGAGGTGTTGAACGTTGTCAGGTCTCATTTACCAATAGGCAAGCTCGCTTAGAACTTAGTAACCGTAACACAACATCCAGCTTCTAGAACCACTAAGAATATTTGAAAAAAGCAGTCAGTCCCTGACCCTGAGAAACCGATGGTTTGTTTCGCAAACAAGGTACAGCATCTTGGTGACAGTGTGTGTGGTTTTCAAGGAAGAATGCGGTGAGGGGTCATTAAAGGGGAGAGCATGAATGCTGCACAGCTTATGTAGTGAAGTAAGGCCAGGAAAGCCACTATTTAATATCATCGATGCACGAAGATCATACCTAGTCGGTAAATATATAAAGTCTGTACCGTAAACTAGCAGCGCGCTAACCGCTGGAATGAATGCAATTATTGGTATACTTTGGACATTTTAAGGTTCTGTGAGAGATGCAAGTTGAAAGACTGCACGAGCTCTCCCAACTGTCTACTCTAGCGCCGCACTCGGATCTATGCTATAATATCATTCATTTTGGAGTTTAAAATTCTGGGTTGGTAAGCGGCTAAGGCCATCTGTGCGGGCTACTGCATCTTACCTCTGTACCCATCCGTTGAGATGATACATCTCAGCTCGAGGCTACAACGGCTTTTCGGCAAAGACTTGCAAGATTCAAAGTGCTCCTTGAGATCATGAGACTTCATTTCCGCTGATGTAGTCCGACTTTTGACCATGGCCATTTTATTGGGCAATTAATTTAGAAGTAGAAAGAAATTGGTGTTCCCGGATTGGCTGGCTTCACAAAGTCGGGATGTTTACAACTCTCACCAATACCAAATTTGAGACAATTGGTGACACATGGTATCTATGTAAAGAACTACTCATTCTCTGCTGCAACTTAAGCCTAAAAAGCTGAAAACATAATGTTGAGGCCATTGTAATCGGAAGCCCAAGCGCCATCCTTGAGAGCGCCGAAATGCACAAAGGAAATCCTCTGAAACTTCCCCCAAAAGTCGTCCTTGCAATTAACTCCCCTCAGAGCCCGTAAGGCGCTCCTTATCCTTGTACCGAAACAATCCTCCCAAATCCCGAATCCATGAAAATACGCGTGCTGACCTTCCTCTTCGACACCAAATCAATTCAATGAATCATACCTCTACCAGTAGCGACATAACTCTAAGAAGTTCACAGGAACTCTGGAGCAGTTGCGACAAGAAGAGAGAATAATCCAGCGGTAGCAGCAGCTCCTCCAAGAGCAACATAACCAACTCTTTCCATATATTTCCGCATTCTCTTTGCTGGTCGCTGTTCAGTAGTGTTCGCCGCTGCCATATGGTTGATGGATGGGTGAATTTCGTTATCAGCTCGAGGTGTTAATGTAGACATGTCTTGTTCTTGGTTGTTTGAAGCAGACTTCGATGCGTTTATCCGACCCGGCATTCTATTTGACACTGATTGACTCGATACTTCTGCAGAAGGTGTAGAAGATGCCCATTCCTGGATTTCTTTCTCAACAACACCTGAAATATCATCGGCCTTTCGCTTTAAGTTCTGAGGCTTTTGGATCGTGGAGGAACTTTCAATGATATCATGGATGCTGAGTCTACGGACTTGCTGTGCTGGTGCCGACTGGTTGACCTGGTTCGCAGCGGCTAGTGCTTTACTCTCATTATACATTGCAGCGCTTGTCATATCGAGCTCTGGACTAATACTACGTCCCAAGGCAGGAGATGACGGTAAAAGGGGAGCCATGTCAAGAGAGTCCAATTTCTCCGCTGTCGGTGATATTAGCGGAGATATGTAAACGCCACTGGTAAGAAACCTACAATAGTCATAGTCCATAGAAAAACTCTGATTCTGGATCGTCGTGGCACCCAATGGCTTCTTCATAGGGACAAATGTAGAAGCTGTTTCGTCGTCGAGAGGGGTCACCTCCATTGTCTCGTTGTGTGCCTGTTTTAGACCAGGAAGGCTCGCGGGTGGGCAGGTCGCTCCTACTTCAAACTTAGCACGGTTACTCTCTCGAGCCTCGAAGTAGGCTTGCTTGCCCAATCGTTCACCAAGACGCTGAAGAGAAGTAACCTTACGCCAGTTTTCAGTCGGCAAGTAGTGGACTTTGACAGAGTTGACAGGATATTCAAGCATAGTATCCTGGCGAGCAGAGGTCTTGACCATTGCTGCATCAGACGGACTTGGACGCCTATGAATGGAATTGCCTTGTAGTTGAGCGCCAGCTATCAGTGGTGACGGGGTATCCGAAGTTGCGGTGACAGGTTCTGGGATACTCGCGGCGGCGAGTAGAGCTGAGAAAAGAGGGCGTTCGTTTGAGAAGGCGACGTGCTTCGATGGCTCATCCGTCTCTTGGACACTGGCATCTGAAAAGCCTTGGCTGGGTGCGTTCTCACCCTCCTCATGTTCAGAGGACTCCTCAAAAAGCTCCCGAATACCTGTGGCCCCAACATCAGTGAGGCAAAGCTCGCTTTGACTTTCATCCTCTTCAAGTACATCCTCGGATGGCTCAACAAGTTCGCGAGTGCTGGATCCGGAAGCCTGTGTGCTCAACTGATGAAAATGCACAGAGCGCGGGGGACGGTCTGTTTGGTGCATGCTATGCGAAGGAGATGGTAATTCCAGTTCATGTTCATCGTAGTCAACGCCAGGAACCATGTCATCCTCGTTCTCGCTGTAGAAGCCAAACTCGGATGTGTCATGCTCTGAGGAAATATGTTCGGAATCTACATCGTCTGAAGAATAGTTGGACTCGATGATTGAGCCTTCCTCTTCAGAATCACTCTCATCAATTATGACCGTAGTCTTATTTTCTATAGATTCTTCCTCGTTGCAAAGATCAACAACACCTTTGTGCTCTAAATTGATGACGTTTTGTTGAGCTGGTGCGTCTCTGTTGGTTGGCTTGGTACTGGATTCGACATTCTCTGAATCATCTTGTGTGAGATCAATTGGGTCTGAGGCAATGGATGCTTTGACTGGAGACTTCCCGGTCGAAACACTCTCCTCGCTGGAATCATCCTCCATCTCATCCACACCATATATCTCCTCGTCACTGAATTCTTGATCATCTTCTATGTCCGATGACTCTGGGAATGCAAATGTGTTGGCCGTGGAGGACCTATTAGAACAATAGATTAGCTTGTGTACAACTGCGAGAATATACAGATGGACAATACTTACTTCCATGGCGAGGTTTCGTAGTTGATCCTGAAGCCAACTGCTGGAAAAGACTCAGGACCCCGTGAGACTTCAGCACCGAAAACCACGTTGTCGCCATCCTTGAAGGTTTGCGCTTCCTTAGGAGGTAGCTGACAGTTGTTAAGGAACGTTCCATGCATAGAGCCAATATCCTTGAGTGTCACAGTCTAGAGCATGTCAGCAAGTAAATCTAGGAGCGGGGACTATCTTTCCTACATTGTTTTCCATGCTTAGCTCAATCTCCGCATGGTTGCGGGACATAACAGGGCTATCAAACCAGGCGTTATCTATAGCTCCCATCAAACCCTTACTCAGACTCTTTGAAGCACGTCCGACTTGTATGGTTCTCTTCTCCGGGGTAAGATGCAAAAATCGTTTGGGAGGAAACACTTCGTTATTTAAGGCCGTGAGTGTGATGTTCACTAATGTCGTCAGCTCTGAGTTCAGAATATTAAGTTCTGGGTCTAGTAGAAAGGCCAGGCAGCAATAACCAGCTCGGTAGCAAGAAACTTGCGAGTAAAGGACCAGCCACAACTTTTGCGTCAAGTGACAGCAGATGAGATACTCTAGAACGACTTGCTGCGGATATCTCTGTGGTCAAGTCCAAGAATCCCATTCACGCCGACTCCGGCGGCAGCAGCAGCCTTGCGCGTACAGCACGATAAGGAAATGATTATGGGCGACAAGTCGTACCTTGAACAGCCATGGTGACGGGAAGAAAGTGTGTAAAGAGTGTTTAATCAAGATGGACGAGTTTCGTTGCTCGACTGGGGAACAAGATTCGTTGCAAAAGGGTCGAGTGAATGAGCTGAGAAGGTAGGTAGCCGCGACGTTGGATCGTGAAACACCAGCACGGCTGTGGTGTGGTCCACAACTTTATATGTGTTCCTCAAAACCTGCAGATAGGGCGAGGCAGGTCGAGTAGGTTCTAGCTGTCGTGGTGGCAGAACAAAGGTGTCAAGGTGAAGTTGTTTGTCGTGGGTGGCCTTGAAGTGAATAATGGATGAGTCGAAGGGAAGGAGGTCGAACAAGTAGGCAACCCCTCCCTCCGGTGTCTGAGCTAGGATTATCGCGATAAGCTCTAGGCTGCCCCACAGTACAGTCCAGCTACTCTACAGTATTGATTGTACTGTACAAATGGACTGCGAATTTGCGTTTGCACAACGGGAAATGATTTCTCTAGTTTCTCTAATATCTATCGTTTGGGAAATTGCCCATACTGTAAAGGCCCTAGTACAAGGCTTTTTAGAGTCGGCATAAGCTATACTTCGTAGCATTATCATACATACCGCCGATACAGCACCATATCGGAGTACTAATCGTCATACTTGGTCCGTGGCAGATAGATAAAGCGGCCACGTTCAAGTACTTGCTGGACTTTTAGTGCTACTTAGGACCAATACAACCCAATAGGCACTTAAATTAAAAGATTTACTCTTTTACACTGACTCCGTTTGAATGTTTTCAAACAGTGTTTCAAGATAGGTATCTGAGTCTTGAATCTACCTTACCTTAGGTAGGCATCTAACACAGCAGACGAACTGCTTTGGAGTGCCGTTCTTCCACTGCCAGCTCAGCACCAGCTAAACTAAGATTAGCCTCGCTGAGTGGTGGAGCGGCGCGGCGAGCGGGGGATCTCCATCCAGAAGCGCAAGAAAACCTGGAAGACAGGACAAGGCTGCTGATAATAAGAACACGACATTTCAAGTCCAACAAATTCCCTATTGGTAGCCCTTTCACCACTCACCTGTGGCAATAATAAGACTCATTTTTCTCTCTTTTTTTTTTCTGGACGCTTGATAAGTTCTTTGACTCTTAGCTGTGCTCGTGCTAAGTTTGATTCACAATTACCTAGGTGACGCTTACGATTAGGGCTTCTTGCCATTTGAACTGATTCAACATAAGAACCCATGTATTCAACACAGAAATCCGACCTCTCTCTGTATTCACACCATCACCGAACCACATAACACTCATCGCTCGCCGATTCATCTACTCCACAGAAATACGTAAAGCTCAAGTTTCGACCTTCGAAGCGCCATCCTTCGACAACTTGCCTGCCTTGCCTGCTTCCTTGACTTCTCCGCACGAGCGACAGAAAAAAGGGTACTTCTAAATTCACATTTCTATCCCTATTCGCCATGCATGATCTCAGGCGCCGGGCTCTCGAGAGCCATAAGACTGTGTCGAGGAAGGCGAAGGCGAAGGTGGATAAAACATCGCGTACCTCTTCAGCGGCAAATTCAAGGAATGCGAGTAGACATGCCTCTGACGATGAAGATAGTAATGCCAGCGACAGTACAAATTTCAGGTTAGTAAGAACCAATCATAGTTACATACCATAACTAACAAAATTAGCACCGGGTCCTTTGGGGACATCGCCATAACGGACCTCCTACTCATTGATGAACAAGAAGATGACGACGAGACGTTCGCAGAATGGAAACAAAAAGTGAGCGACCGAAGCGAGGAAATCATAGACCGAAAACGAACCAGCGTTCAGAGTAGGGAAGCGACTTTGGAAGCGTGGGTGCATCTTCTCAGAAGCAATTTCGCAAGGGATGAAATTCAAAGCAAGACCTCGGAGCTGTTACCCTCAATGCTGAAAAGTATCAAGGCTGAGAGCAGCGAGAAGGAGACATGCTTCGCGTTAAAGGGTACGTCCGGATCTGTTCTCAATATAAAATTAATAAAATTATACTGATCGATCCCATTTTAGCTGTCGAAATTACTATTGCTACTATGAAGTCAGATACTGTTTACGAGGTCGTGTTTAAAGTGCTCAAGAACTCATATACCCACTCTGAGTCCCCCAGCATCAAAACTGCGGCTATTCATGCCCTCGGAACCGCCGCAATGTTAGGTGGCGCTTCCGAGGAAGAAATGGAAGAAATCATGGATCATCTGTTAGAAATAATCGAGTCAGATGGCACCTCGATAGAGGCCGAAGATAATGGCGAGGTTGTAGCCGCCGCTATTGAAGAATGGGCTTTACTGGCTACTTTTATTGAGGATATGGAGGACAAAACAGAGGAAGCTATGGAAGTCTTCGTGGGACAGCTTGAGAGCAGTGATGTGGGTGTTCAGGTTGCTTCTGGGGAGGCTATTGCGCTTCTATTTGAAAAGAGTTACACCGAAAGAGAAGAATTCGATGCACCAGCTACAGAAATAGAAGGTGACGCAAACTTTGTCAAACGCTACGAAGTCTACCGACAACGAAATCAGTTGATGCATATGCTCTCGCAGCTGGCAAAAGAAGCATCGAAGAGCATTTCGAAGAAGAAACGGCAAACATTACATGTCAATTTTCGAGACATACTCAATACAGTCGAAAACCCAACTCGGGGGCCAAGGTATTCTAAAGCCGTCGATGCAGAAACTGGGCAGGAATATGGTTCAAGAATGATACTTGGACTCCCACAGGGCGCTATGAGAATTGATAAATGGTGGAAGTTGCATAGGCTTCAAGCCTTGAAAAGAATTCTGGGTGCAGGGCTCCTGAATCACTATATGAACAATGAGGCGGTCTTTGATGTTCTTCCATACACCAAACCTCAAGATGCCTTCGACCTTCTTATGAGCGAGCACCACTAGTCGTTGACGATCGACACATGTGATGGCGTGGTGATTTGCTGGTGATACGTTTTAAGTCTTCCTGACTTGGACTCTTTGGAGGGTTTCAACCAGCATTATCATGTCCGCATACAAGTATAGAATCCGTACACTTGGCATTAGCGGATTGGGAGCATTGGAAAACGATATTGCGTCAACATTGACTTATGAGAAGACAAAAGAGAACTGTTTTATTTGCTTTTTGTGCCAGTTACAGGATACAACTATAGTACTCACCTCCAGCTGAGACCAACGACTAAAAAAGTAGATGTTTATAGATACTAGTAATTTCAACATATTTCAAGCTCTTTAAGCCTTGTCGTAGGTTCTTGCGTTGGATGCTTTGCATGAAGACCGCTCCTCCAGAAGCAAGAAATTCTCATATCGAAATCAGCGTGAAAACTTGGCCGCATCAGTGTCTTGCACTACCTAAGAGCTGCTACGATCAAGCACTACGGTTTTAATGACGACTGAGAACTAGTTGAATCATTGAATTAACTTTGGACTTGGTATTTTGAATTATGAGGATTAAGTAAAATAATTTAAATTAGCATGTTCCCAGTTGTTGAGTGAGTTACACACCCCACCTAGCTAGTGAGCGCAACAGATCTTAGCTCGTAACCTACTTCTACTTTCGAAAAAAAAAGTAGAATACATTCCAGAGATAGCTTAATGTAGCCACCATGCTTCTGCCTCTTCAGGAGGCTGAAAATCCGGGATGGCCTCACTTTGTACCCTTCGTACTTTGCGATTTGTAGTGATGACCCCACTGGATTATCTCTGGTGCCTGATCATCGTATTGACAGTCTTCGTTGTTTGGGTAACGCCGTTTCAGAAATAGATTTTTGAGCTCTCCACTCGTTTACAAGGTAAGCATGGTTCCCGACAATCCCTGCTGTGAGGTCTGGGAATATCAAAATGCTTTGATATCCAGATGGTACCTCAGTCGGGAGTGCATCATAGTACTTGTACATTATTCTATACCCTCTGAGGAGAATTTACTCCAATTCAAAAAGATGGCCTCGTCGTTACCCGCCGCCAGAAGAGGGGTTCTTTCCTCACAGTCTGCTGATTCTGGCCAAATAAATCTTGTGAACCCAACATGCGTCTCGATGCAGAGCGCAAGTAGCCGAGGCGCAGAGTGCAAGCTGACTGGTCTTTCGAGTTCATCTGGGGCGAATGAAAACACTGCCACTGCACCATGAGCTGCAGTTCCCGCCACCTGCAGTTGGAAGCAGCTGATGATGGGCGGCGCCGTTTGTATTTGATCCTTCTCTTGGTACCTTAGAGGACGAAGAAACGAGGCAGTGAGATTATGAAGTGACAGCTCGAGGACTAGCGACGCCATTCATGGTCAATGCTCCTGTCCACGATAAGCAACCTGGAAGAAAAACGAGAAAGAAGGGCACTGTAACAAAATAATGTTGAGCGCCACGATTTGAAGTCTCATTTCCAGTTCCAATATCTTTTTCGAGTACATGCAGTTCATCACTTCTGCACACAGAAGAGAGAGCGAACGTACATCGAACATCAACTCCGTGATTCTATTTGTCCCCTTCAATTGGCTAAATTCTGGCAAACCCACGCTTCTCGCTTTTGATTGGCTATCAACAAACCTGGCTTGACAACGCAGAGACTCCCAGTGCATCCCGGGGCCCTCTCTTTCATAATACCGTTTCTATTGATCGCATCGCAGCCCTCCTCTACATAATTACAATTCGAATTTAAGGTATCCTTGATGTTCATATCGAGTGCCATTATCTCTCCTCCCAGCCTGCGCGACGGAAGGTGAGGCTCAAGGGGCATCTGCTGGGCTCTCAGGACGTTGGGGACTGAGCTTTTTATTATCCCCAGCCTTCCGATATTTACACATCTCAGCCGCAACGAAGGCGACCTCACTTGTAATGCAGCCTTAATAATTCCTAGACGAGCTTTGAGTCGCCAGTATGGGTGTCGAATCGCGAAGATCTGCTCCACCTCTCCCTGCGCCAACAGAGACAGACAGCACAGTCGGTAACACCGAACTTGAATCAAAAGTTACAGAGAAGAGTACATACAGTCTGCCAGAAGACGGAACACCAGTCACAATATCAACACGGCGGAAGAAACACGATAAGGACGGTCACGGTGGCCTGACTTCGAACAAGTCGCAGACCTCATTGTTGATTGAGTACTTCGAGGGCGGCAAAGGCAGCCAGGCTGAATCCAGGCGGCCCTCAGTCCGAGTCAAAGTTACGCCGTCCTCGAAAAGTAGAAGCCGTTCTACAAATGATCATATCCAGATCACCGAAAGAAAAGGCACACGCAAGCCATCCTACACCAAACGGATTCAATTATCTCCAAATATAAAATCAGGCGAAGGCGACGGTGACGACAAGTCGCTGAGCTCATACGCTTCAGCCACAGAAGAATCAAATCTTTCACAAAGACCAATTGAGGTTGAAATCATGCCCCGAAGGCATGGAAGCCCTCTCATCCCTACCGGCGAAAGCAGCGCGAAATATGTACAAAATGTGAACGCCTCAGACATTTCTTCCATGCCCGCTGATAGCTTCCTCGATGGCAAATCACGATCGCCTGAACGGAAACGAAGTCGTAGCTTAACAAGAGGCGAAGCATTGGCGGCTGGCGCAGCTGCTGGTCTGGTTGCCGGAGAAGTCGCAGATAAACTACGAACACCATCACGTCGCCGAAGTCGAAGTCTTAGCCGCGAGCGGATTGTTGCACAAAAGGCTGTCGAAAAGGTTCGGGGCGAGAAGTCTGAGCGACGACGTAAACATCGTGACAGGAGCAGAAGCGTCAGCAATAGCGAACTTGCAGAAGGTGTCAAGTCTCCTCGCCGGAGGTCAAGTCGAAGTCATCATGACGAGTCAATGCTCACCGCTGCGGACTCAAGCCTACTCAGTTCGCAAAGTCGGAGATCTGGCGATCAATACTCCTTCCGTTCTGGAACCTCTAAGTCTTCAATCAACAATCCCAAATTGCTTGAGACAGTCGAGGATGCTATCCGTCGACTTATCCTCCCTGAATTGACAGCTTTGAAGAGAGAACAAAGCAAGCATGCAAGCCGCGACAAAGACCGCAGAGGATCTGTCACATCTGGAAGCGCTGTCTCCAGAGATTCAAGGGATGAATCAGTCAGTGGAAGACGGTTGTCAGGTCGGGCGAGTGGCACCGACCTTTCGGCAAGACCAGCTGTGAATGTTAATGACGAAGAAATCGTACCTGGAACCCCTAAGCGTCGCAAAGATAGAAAAAGCGAACGCGCAGTATTGGATGATTCTCCTCGTAGTTTTGAGAGGGGTGGTTCAGAAGATACTGTCATCCAAGACGGAAAGGTAAAGAAGAAGAGAAGCAGTGACAAGCATCAAGGACTTGAGGCGGCAGCGGTGGGGGCCGGACTAGGAGCACTGACGGCTGCAGCACTCAACAATCATAAATCCAAGGAGTCTCTAGATGAAAAGAAGGAACGCCGGAGACGCAGAACAAAAAGTCGTAGCCGAAGTGATGTCGCAGAGAGCTATGAGGAGCGTCGCGAAGAAGTCCCACCGATGCCTCTTATGAGTGACATCAATACATCTGAATTTACTAGAAGCTCCATCTTGTCAGCGGAGACCGAGCGACCACATTCAGCTAGCGAAGAACATCTCAACCGTGCCACACCTATTCGGGAGGTATCTCGAGGTGTTCTTTCTCCGTCAGAACGTACACCAACACGAACACCCATCGCTTTGCAACAAGGACTAGGAACTCAACACTCCAACTTTTCACGTGGTAACCTCAGCCTACATAGTCAGAACAGTGAACAACAGCTACGGGGTCAAGAATACGAATTAGACGAGCATGGTCGCAAGGTGCCCATGAACGAACCCCGTTCTGGGCATTCAAATGAGTATCTGGAAGAAGGTCATGATCAAGGACGCTCTTACGCATTGGATGCAGGTCTTGCTGGCGCTGCGGCTAGCGCAGGATTGGGAGCTCTACACCATCATAATGTAGACGATCAACATGATCCCGATTTGGCCGAGGAGGAAGAACAATATCGTTATTACCAAAATCACCAAGAAGTTCCTCCGCCATTGCGCTATGTGCCTTATGGTCATGAACGACGTGGTCTAAGCCCTATTCAGAGTGTTTCCGGATTTACCGAGGGCGAAGAATACGATCAGAAGCAACGGGATTCGAGATTGACACAAAGCACAGGTTCATATTCTTCTCTAAACCGATCTACTCAAAATAGGAACTCGGCAAGATCAATTAGATCCATGGATTCAGCTGGCAACGTGCACCACAATCCTCATGATTTTGCCGAGGTTCGTCAAGGAGGTCTTACGGATTCAGAATTGACTCAAGATGCAGATGGAGAGTATTGGGAGGAGCAGCACAGAGAAAATGATCGAAACAGGGATCTAGATGGGTCAGACAGCTACCGAAGCTCTGATCCACGCATCGACTACAAGCACATGACTAACTACACCGATGATAGTATGGATGCTCCAGGTTTGGACCGCGTTGCTGCTGGTCAGAACGTCCGCGGCGGACTGAGCGCGAATCCAGACTATGTTCACACACCAATTGCTGTAGAATCTGCAGTTGCGTCCCTCGTCAATGCTTCAGAACTGACTGGTGGATCCGGTTACTCTAGCAACAATGGTCAGTACGATAGGAGGGCATCCTATGCTTCGTATGAGGATGGATCAGAGCAACAATTCACCAGCCGTGGCAATAGCCCTGTAAAGCAGAACATCCCACATCATCCGTCCTACGATCCCGACGACTTGGGCGAATTAAGTCAATACAGAAGCAGAGATAACAGTCCTACCAAGCATGCCTCAGAATACGACTTGGATGAACATGGACGGAAGGTTGCAATGCCCACGTACGGAAGCTCACAAACGGCAGAGAAAGCTGGTTTAGCAGGAATTGCTGCTGGTGCGGCGGCTGCTGTCCTTGCTGGACGGAAGAACAAGAAATCATCTGCAGACGATATCAAATATGAAGATCGCCTCGAGACAACCGGAGCTCCTTTGCAAAAGTCCTTCAAAGATCGTGCTGTAGGAGGTATTCCTTCTCCTCGTCACAGCGTTGACGCTCTAAGCGACACGACTAGTCAAGAGCAATACCAAATGGGCGCCAGCGGAATCCCAGATGAGCGCCATCCTATGCCAGAAATCGGCTATGGTGATGCTGGTTCGGATGTGACGACAAATCCATCTATCATTCAAGGACCCATCGGTGGATCACAACAAGAAAATAGGGATCACTGGCCAGGCCATCCCACGCCAGAACATCAAAAGTCATCTCACGCAGGTAGTCGTGACCGAAAAAGTGATTCTGCTCTCAAGTCTGCAGAAGCTGCTGTCCTCGGAGCCGCAGCAGGTGCAGGAACTGCAGCCGCGATTGCAAACCACGGTAGAGCAGCAAGCCAAGATCACGACGAAGAGTGGCAGCGGACATCTGGCGATCGCAAACGTGATACTCTTGTGACTAATCCATGGGAAGGGACGAGTCCAATCGCCGCTCTTGGAGAAGGACTAGACCGTGACTTGCTTGGCCAAGGCGATTATCAAGGAGCTAACCATGACTTTGGTTCAAAAATGGACTATCAGTCTGGCAGTCCCATGGCGATGGCCAAGGACGAGGGCTACATTTCATCTGCGCCAAATGCTCGCTCCCCCGGCGCTCGTACGCCAGAACCAAGGGCGAAGGGTGTTGGCTTTATTGATCAAGATATTGGGGGTGCTACTGAGGCCATGACCGGCGGCGACCCCTTTTATACTCCAAAGCACTCACGGCATCTCAGTGGTATGTCTCATGGTATGGGCTCACCACTTTACGACAGTGCGACTGGGAATGGCATTGATCGAATTCAGTCGAAAGATATTGTGGCTTTGATGGACCACGTAAGTCTCCAAATATTGTCCATTTTGGGTTTGTCTGCTAACACTCTCCATAGCTCACTGTTCGTGATGCCCAACGAAGCGCTCGTGATACAGAGATACTCGTCACCCTTGTCAGGGCCGCTACAGAGATGCGAAATTCTTTTGAAGACATGAAGCGCCTACTTGCAGATACCGAAGATGTCATAATCACTGAGGTGCAACAAAATACTGACAAGTCTGTCCAAAAAGCAATTAATGGGCCAAGACCACAACCACAAAGTGCTCCTAGGTCTCTGAGACAAAGTTCTAATGACGAGATGTTCGAAGACATTCCCACAAAGAGAAGAAATGTCTTCCGTAGAGCTTTGAAGGGCCTTAGCATGCGGAGCAACAACGATCTCGGGAAAATTGAAGATATGTTAGTTCAATTACTCGGAGAGGTAGAAGGTCTTAAGGTCGCTCAAGGTCTCAAACCCAGTGGAACGTATGATGATCTCAGACAAGAAGGCAACTATGAGAATGATCGAGGATACGAACCCGAAGGCAATGCTGGTTCCACTACTGCCAGTCACGGAAGCCAGTCTGGTCATCTTTCTCTGCCATTGTCATCACGAGGTGCAAATACAGCCAGACCATTTGATGGCCGGAAGTTCTCGGATCATCGTATCAGCACTGTACCCGAGGGCGACGAAGAGGAGATGGATCAACGAGATGACGAAATCGATGCTCACGAGCAAGCCGTTCTTAACAATCAGTTCGAGAACAACGAGCGACTGCTCACACCTACGCGAGAGAACTTCCGTGGCGGATCTGTTCCCCTTGATACTCCTCCCCAGCAATATGTTGCTCCCGCTTCTGTCAGTAACGAGAATACACCGAAGACAAATACGGACAAGAGCAAGAAGCACAAGTCCAGCAGTTCCTCTGGATGGATTCCTAAGGTTTCGCGATGGTCTGAGACGACTGCATCAACAGTGTTTAGAGGTTTCCGGAACAGTGGAAGAAGCAGCGGTCGGAAAGACAATGACCAATTTGCAGAGCCGCCGTCGAGGTCTGGATCAGATCTTGGTAATTACGATGACCACGACCCCTATGGCGATGACAAGCTCCATTCTGGATACTCACAAGACCAACTTCAACACTATGACCAGGGACCGATGTCTTTGTTGCCACCTGAAGATCCGAAATACAAGGCGCATCGCAACTCCCTAAACCTCCAGCATCCACAACCTCGTCCCGGTCATCACTACCAGACAGATCTTGAAACTCAAGCGCAGACCTACAATACTGCTCCTCTTTCACCAAAGTCCGCCGATTGGGGCTCTTCAACCAGCATCAACCGCCTGCCAGTACCACAGACTAACCGCTATAGCAATGGTACAAATACTACTGGGGGTGAGAATCTTTCACCCGTCTCTGACGGCGGCTACTCGAATAATTCAGCACGCGCTCCAGCAAGGCCACCTAAAGAGCCAATCGTCCCAGAGATCCCGCCGAAGGTCAAACCAAATAAGCTCCAGAAGCCAAGTCCTCTGAGTAACGAGCATCTTGCCCCAGATAATGCTTATGGCAGTGGATCTCCTCCTCGGGCAATGTCCGGTGCGCTCGGCGTGCCAGTTCGAAAGCCCACTGGTCCCAGGAGTATGAGTTCAGCTTCCAAGAACGGAGAATTGAACAGAGATGAAACAGTAATTCGACGAAACCAAAATAGAGGTAAGTTACCTCTGTCCGTTCTAGTCACAGTTATGTATTTTACTAACTTTTTAGACACATTTGGCACATTGGCCAGCAACCATAGCGGCGAGTCGGAGACATTCTAAAAGGGAACGTGACGAATATTGGGAATGAAGCTAATGCCACGGTTTTTGCATCTTTGGGATATGCTATTGGCATATGACAACTATGACTTCTTTTGTGTCTATTTAAGGCATATAGACGGGAACTTGGGTGGTTCGAGGACTGGATGATGATGGGATGATGATTAATGATATGACCTTTATACCTTTTCCCCGCACTCCACACACCTATTTCATACAAAAAAGCCGGCATTACCTCAGGAACGTGGTTGAGCTGGGTGTGGGATTATGCATTGTAGCGTTCTGATAAATATACCTTTTTGTTTGCTGCTTATATTCACCTTGATGTGCTTCATGAAACTTATCTTTGGGTGGAGAAAGTGGTACACCTAGGCACCAAGGCAAGTACTTCCAAATATCCTTATGAAGAAAGCCATATTACCTGCTTTAAGCTGACCGACGCCATAGCATTTGAGATATAGCAACCTAACACCAAATCAACTTCACCAGATCAGGTAACTGAATAGCAGACTACATGCAACACCTAAAATAACACTCACTCGTTATTGCGGAGAGCTTGCAAGCTGGGAGGATGTATCGATGAGGTTTTAGTTCAAATATTAATGTGTGAGTGTATGCGTTGACTTATGTTGTACAATGGAAGAAGAATCTTTGGAAATAATAGGCATGTTGCGATTATCGAGTATCACACTGTTTAGATTCATAGTAATTTTGATGCGAAAGTCCTTGTGTTGCAAGGTCGGGTGTGTCGTGAATCGGTAGTCGGTAGTCGAAGTATGTCGTATATTTTGGTATGTCGTCTATTTAGGGATGTTTCTAAAGAATAACTACATCCCGAAGGTGCACGTTTGTTACCGGCACTGTGAGTGTGCCAAAAAAAAATCCCGTGTATTTTGCGCCATTTCAAGTTATTCTCAATTTTTGAAGTTGGTGTTGCAATTCTTCATATGGATGAACCTCGATGGAACTCTTAAGTATCTCGCTTAGAAGCTTGTATTAGGACCCATATCGCGGTACTTCATACACCTTACCCGGTAACCACTTTTAACATCCAAGGATCAACATTCAAGCTTCTGCTTCCGTCGGAAAACCATGTCTGTTTGCCGCATGTATATTAATTTACGTTATAGTCCCCTCTTGCTCACTTCACAAATTATTCTCATCACTCGATAAAACATCGTTCATTCGAAGACTGTCAGGCTTTGCGAAAACGAGTAGTGTCGTATGAGGTACGAATATCACGGAGTAAATACTAAATAGAAAGATTTGGCTTTTAAACATCGCGGGGCCGCCTATACCGGCTTTCGCAGAGAATAGGGTTCAAGGAGGGGTTAGAAATGCGACCTGCAAGCTTCAGCATATGTATCCGTACATATTCCGTAAGTTCCTCGACTAGCAAGTTAGAGCAAACAGTTTATGAGTTGGTGTTCACACGTTAGCTGATTGGCAGGTCAGGACAGAATCATATGCGAAAGCGCACCTCTCCCATGGAAACCCACCAATAAACATACACGTTCAGATGCGAAATCCTTCGCAATAGATTGTTAAAAGGAAACACGGAAGAACTTTTGTAATTTAATCCACTTTCAACTCCTGAAACCAAAGTGTACTCTACTACTTCGGATAGACAGTACAGTATGGAGTATCGATAGAACAACGCAACATTTCAGGGTCAAGCACACAGCAAGGGTAGTCGCCTGATGATGGCCAGACACTTTTCAATTCGGCATCAATGAAGTCAGGTATATAAACCAAGAGAACACCGAAGGGAATTTTCTCAAGTCACCAACAGTGTCTCTCTCTTCATTCAGTCTCTCAGGTTTTACGAGCTTCTCTTCCAGTCTTTACTTTTGCACACTCTACCACAATGAAGTTCTTACTCGCAGTCCTACCTACACTTGTAGCAACCACTATCGCTAACCCCATCAAAACCAACGCAAAGACACGACTCGCACGTCGTGCAAATCGGCATCAACAAAAAGCCACAAATACAGTCGCTGAAGATTACAATGAGAGTTGGGCAGGAGCTGCTCTTGCAGGTGATTTGAATTCGGGCGAGGCATTCAGTGGCGTATCGGCTACCTTCACCGTGGCTGCACCAGGTATATATTATAAAAACTACCTAGCAATTAATAAACCTAGCTAATATTATAGCTATCCCAACCGATGTCTCATCATCAGATTCATATACCTCTTCTGCTTGGGTCGGTATTGATGGTTATGGATGCGACAATCTATGGCAATCCGGCGTCGATGGAACGATTGAGTCCAACGGTGATATTTCATACTATGCATGGTATGAATGGTATCCAGCCGGAACTCAAGTTTTCGATATAGGAACTATCTCAGCTGGTGATGTGCGTGATACTCTTCCCCCCCTTTCCATATATCCTTCCAAATCGAATAAAGAACAAAACTAATCAAAAAGCAAATTTAGGTAATCAACGTAAACGTCACAACCACAAGTCTCTCAAAAGGAACAGCAACGATCGAGAACAAAACAACCGGCAAGAGCGCAACCAAAACCCTAACTTCCTCGGACACACTCTGTGGACTAAGCGCTGAATGGATCATTGAAGATCTCGGCTCTCTGGCTAGTTTCGGAACTACTACTTTTTCGAATGCGGTTGCTACTACTAATCAGAGGACTTTGGGTCCGTCAGGTGCTAATATCCTAGATATTGAGGTTGACAATACAATTTTGAGTAGTACTTCGGTTACTGATAACTCGGTTGCTGTTACTTATAAGTGATTATGAGTGGCTGTCTGTGGATGTTGGATTGATATGTGAGAGTGGTAGTAGGATACATTTGTGCGGCATTGGCTGGAGACTTCTTGAAGATATATGTTCCATTTATTTGTTACTTATGGTAACGTACATAGCTCTGGTAGTTTTGTTTTCTTCGGTTCTACTGTAAATATTCAAGCATAGACGCTCTGTTGTACAGTACGTCAATACAAAATTTAGAAAAACCAGGGTTTGAAATCACTGCAACCTTCTCGAAGCCAGCTATATTTTGTAAGAACAGAAGTGGTACCATGTAGGGATACACGTTGAAGTGGCCAAGTCTCAAATACATGTTCCAACATGGGCTATCTTAATATCTTGCATAGAGCCTTACTGGGGTCGAGTTGATGCTGGTGAAGAATCCAGTCTCTAGGTTAACTTAGTAGTAACAACGAAAGTTAACTAATCTCTTTTATAATCGGCTAGAATCGTTACAAAGCTATAATACAAGGCAATTCGAATATCAAGTGATTTACCCAAGTAAACCGGGTTAGTCAAATCTGAGTTACTTAAATTTGAGTTGCTTGAATCTAAGTCACTTAAATCCATCTCTTCTATCTCAAAAGACACCCATTAAAAATAATCCCCAATAAAAGCTAATGACACCATATTTGCAGGTCACTACAACTAATACCGGACTTTTTAGTGCATATTTTTCAACTAAGTCACAATTCACAATTGAGAAACTTGAACAAAAAAATGTTTATAGTGAGTGTTTTAAAGACAGAAGTTAAGACTCAAGGGCCAGAGATCTATACGTAAGGACTACGAATTAGTTACACGAGGATTACAATCTTCGATGCGTTAAAAAAAATGAAATATTTTTTAAGGGGGAAGGAAAGAGTTAAGCGATATAGTCTAAATGTATCAGCTGATGCGGAATGAGTATTCTGCAGTAGTGCTATTTTACAGTGTAAATAGCTTCTGATTTGGGGCCTTGTAACTAGAAGTATATATATCACCTTGCCCTTTAAAAGTACAGCTCTTATTTTATAACGTCGTACATCATATTGTCTGTAGCATCCTAATAAGCAAAAAATTGATCGAGAGAAGTAATAAAACAAAATTTCCTTACCAAGAATGAACACATCAAAACAAATAGTCACAATTCCGAAATCTGATTTCAGATACAATATGTACTCTCCATTAACCCAATATATACAATCCAAAACCCAAACCACCATTAAACAACCTCCACCTCCACCTCCACCAAAATACCCTCTAAAATTCCTCCTACAAGCACTGTGAGTAATACGCATTCAACACCGTACAAGTAGTTCCAGTAACACAAGTACCACTACCCGTCCACCCCTGCCCACCACACTGAGCATACTGAGCCAAAGAACCCGCACCAGCCGTACTAGTCGAAACAACCGAGCTCACAACAGAACTAGAGCTAACAACAGTACTAGTAAGTGAAGAAGTACTCGAACTAACAGCAGCAGAACCACCAGGACTAGCAACAGTCGTAGTCAAGCTTCCACTCTCAACATAAACACCACTGAAGTAAAAATCTTCCGTTGTATCAGATTGACCCGAGACTGGTAGCTCGAGGACACCTAGATGCCAATCTGCGCCGTTGGAAGAGGCGGAGACGGAGACGGCGGGGACGGTTAGGGTTAGGTCGTCTGAACCGGTGGAATGGTAGAATGCTACTGATCCAGATGAGAAGTTCTGTTTATTGTTAGGACTCCTACTTTAAGTCTAATTATAATATTGTATAACTAGGAAAGGAGAATAAGCGAGATAAAGAAAGGGACATACGATTTCATACGCAACATTATGCCAAACTGAAGCTGTCCAATTTGTACTCCATTGAGTACTTCCAGAGATATCCCATCTGAGTAAGGGATCAGAACTAGATGATTAAAGCCCAGTCAGTCTACATATCTCACAAAGTCTTGCGGAGGTAAGCGAGCAACGAACGGGAAGAAACAATATGGTACTTACGTCCCACTTTCACCTGAAATCCATCCACTCTTCAACTCAGTGAAATGGCTCTCAAAGAAAGCAATTTGATGCTCCCTATAAATACTAGGTGCATTGGTATCTTCTCGCTTGATACTAAAATGATAGTAAACAGTCCCAGAATTGATCGCAGCTGTCGTTTGCGGAATCTATTTTTAAGACACTATCTCAGCCTAAGTTCCTCACTCTTGCATCGTGCCTAACTTACCAATTCAGTTCGACGCATCGTTTGCCCATTCCAGTACGAGGTACTATCCAGAGTAATCTTGACTCCTTGTGTGCTGCCCGTGTCGGCTGGGTTCTTATAATCCGGTGAGAGGTTGACATATGATGTGATATTTTCTGAGCCGTGCTACACTCGATTGTCAGTTAATTGCGAGTGGCTTTAACTAGGAGGTTGTGAAAGCCTAGGTTTACAATGTAGTATTGGTAAGGACCAACTTGGTTACTCCAGGACCAGGTGAGGAGGTCAGCACTGGATGATAGGTCATTGAAGCGGCCATCCCAAAGAATTGTACTGGTAGCCGTGCTAGCCAGAGCCACGATGGTTGCCAAGAAGAACTGCATTTGGAAAGACAAGAGATAATCAGCTGTGAAACAACGAAAGAGAATGGCGGGTACTTGGATAGGAGATAAGAGAGATGAAGAATCCCATGGGATTCTTCTGAATACTTAACTCAACTTCTAATGGTATAATAGTGTAGGTACCGGAAGGAAATGCAAAAGCTTCCAAAGTGCCATCAACTAACAGCCTGGTCATCTGGACAAAGTTCGAAGCCACATTACTGATTACCGCAATTCCTGCCTTTTATAATAAAGATCATATAGAGAAGCTTCTCTGATTTGACCAAAATATTTCCCTTGACTTTAACCGTCAGGATACATCAAAGAAATCTCACGCAGAGACTTTACTTGGCGAGGAAGATCCTGGCCCTAGGCCCATGTCGTGCAAAGTACGGATGAACTCTAGCCTTCATATACGTCCGTTTACTTTACCGTTTACTCAGGAAAATTGACTCTGGCCCTTGTACATGGCAACTTCTTCCTAGTAATTGAGTACTAGGAGTTGCATCCCAATATTAGCCTCATTGAACCAAAACTCCCTTTGATCACACTCCTTCCTTACAAACGGCCCGTCTAACCGACATTCCACCCATGAGGCCATGAACCGGAAAACGAGAAGTCATCGTGCCGGAAATAGATTATGGGGATAAACTACCGTCTGCAGATAAACAATTGTCCGTTTCAAACAGATCAACCGGTACTGCAGTCCAAGAGCCGGGCTACGTGTAGTCCATACGTAATGCAGGGTCAGGATTGCGAGTAGTCTTGGTGGGAATAAAAAAAAGTGTTTCCTGAATCAGATAGATTACAGTAGTTGCTGCGCCACAAGGTGGCTAAGTGAACAAGGGATGATGAACAAGAGATGAACTTAAGCCAACATCTTATGGAATAGTGAATAGACTTAATACTGTAATGGCATTGGCTCTTATCACTTATCGTAAATAATAGGATGGAATTAAGAGCCATAGTACGGATTCTTCAATACCTAATTATTTCCATTATTGTTCCCAGTGCTGGCGAGTGAAAGCGTGAGCAACGACCAACTTGATTTTACTTCAACCAAACTAGTCGCTGAGATGTTAACTTTTCAACGCAACGGCGTCTTCTTATTATGCCTGTTATTGAATCGGCACTTGATTGCTCTGCATGAGATAGAACAGTAAAACTATTTGACTGAGGTTCAAAACCCAGATTGTATTGCACTACCACTAGGGTAAGAAACCACCGTGAGGCGCTAACTGTGCTGCTGTATGTAATACTAAAGAAAACATCGCAAAGGATTTTTATGGTAGCCCGCCACCCATCCAAACTCCGCAAAGCCATGTCATGCATCCCATCCATCGTAATGTATCAACCCATCAATTCATCTTATCCGTTTGACGAAAAACGCCGTCCCTATACATCCCACTCTCTCCCATATGTTTAGTCCATCCTTTCAATTAACCAATAAATAAGGTAATTACAAAGATGAAAAGACCGAACAGCTTCATTGTCCGCTCTTCGGAGAGAAGCAGAGAGAAAAGGACCAAAAGTGGCGGTGGGTATTATCCGAAAATATGTTTGCCAGAAAGTCAATCTGACGTAAATATGTTTTGTGTAGTAAGTATCTGTACAAGAAAAAAACTTCTGATTAAAGTTGTCCGACCACCAGTTATCGTCTGTAGACGTTCTGGTTCGGATATTGAGAGTATCCCTGGGGAATTTGGGAGGACATTTGCTGAGCATGGTGGCCAAAGTGCTGTTGGGGGATCATAGGAGTACTCTGGTGTCTAGAGTGTCCGGATCCTGACATTGGGCGCATTGTGCGTTGCTCGGCATATGGGTGTTGACGAACGGGGCTTTGGTATCGGGGTTGCTGGTGCTGAGGCTGAGGTGGAGGGTATGAGTAGCCGTTGGGTTGCTCTTGTGCACGATGAACCATTGAGGCTTGAGGGTTCTGGTAATTTGAGCTCATGCCGTAGCCAGATGGAGGTGCCTGACCATAACCCATAGGAGCGCGCTGGAAGGAGCCCATGTCAGATTGAGATCTCTGGTGCATTGGGCGCTTTGCAGCATGAACGTCCTCGTTGTTGGTCTCAAGGTGGGCGGCCATTGATGGAGCGTGTAATCTCTGAGCAGTAGGTGCTGGCAACGGCGCACGTGAATAGGCTTGAGAGGGCGAGTGCGAGTAGTAAGCAGCTCGTCCCTGTGACTCGCGATAGTCCATTTCATCGGCTTGGTGCTCTTCAATATTGGCAAAAACAGGGCGATGAGGAAGGTTTTGAAGTCGTCTGCCTGCCTCAATGGCGCGGTCTGGCATTCTGGATCGCTGAAATTGCATCATTCCTGGCTCGGGAGGAAAGTCCATCATGTCATTTGGGCGACGACGCTTCTGGACAGGAGGAGAGGTCTGGTACATTTCGTTGGGAACCCAGTTATTTTGTGGGAGACTCGGGCGTCGACCTTGTGTCGGCTGAGGATAGTATGTTGGCTTCATGACACCCAAGGACTGCGACCGCTTGTGGCTACCAGTGAAAGCTTTGCGTTTGGCATAACCCTTGGGTGACTTGGGCTCCTCTTGGTCGACGACAATGTTTGGAAGAATTTCAATATCAGGAAAGCAAGGCAGCTCGTCTCTGAAGATAGCACTCGAGAGTTGGCGGAAGATTGTCAAGATTGCGTCTGTTTGGTAGCCTTTTCCACAATCATCCAGTAGCCACTGTGGTACCGCAGTTTGACAAGATGATGAATTGCCTTGGGCACCAGCACCATTCTCGCCATCGTCACTATCATTGCCATCAAATGCTGGCGCACGTCGCTTTCTGTTTCCACCGGCTAGTTCATCTAGTCGCTTCTGCTCTCGCTTGCGAACTGCGAGACCCCAGTCTTGCACAACGCCTGGTTCGCCCCGTCGCTTGTTCTCTTCGCTCCACTCATGAACGCGTTGGATTTGGAGCTCGACGAGATCACACTGTAATTTGGCATACTCCTTTGGATTACGGTAACGACTACGTTGGTAGTGTTTCCTACAGTAGTGAACCCAGACATGTTGTGGAATGAGACGAGTACACATCTTATTGCGGCCGAAGATATGGGAGATTGCCTTCCGTGGCTGAGATCCAGTGTCGCAATTTGCAATGTACATGCAAACGATGGGTTGTGACTCAAGGTCGGCGGTTGTCGCAGGTGGAGTATCAGGTGGAATGGTGTATCGGATAGGGCCTGCAGGAGATTGATGATCAGGATGATGTGAAGGTGGTGGGGTCGGTTCTGCGGTCGCTCCAAATGAAGCTGAACCACGTCTTGCGAAGTCGGTGACCATGTTGGGAGGAAAGTCAGGAGCGGAAACTGCTCGCTTGTGCCGTGAATGGCCTCCAGTGTATGCAGAGTGTCCTTGATGTTCAAGCGGAGCGCTCAAATACATGGAGCTTCTGAAGAAGTGTTAGCTCGCAAAAAAAAAAAAAAAAAAAAAACAAGATGTACAAATTCACTTACTGTTGGGCCTGATCCGGGCTCGAGACATCTCCGGTATTCAACTTGAGAGAAGGGACAGATGCGCGCTTGATCAGGATAGCATCGCTGGGCGAGCCAGGTCGTGGACATGATTCGACGAATCCAATCATTCCATGAGCAGCCTCGTCCATCGGCGAAATGTTCGTTGTAGCCATGGCGTCGGTTGTCTCCTGCATTGGAGAGACTGGATCTTGCTCCTCTCTACTTTGTCTTCGTTCGGCTGCCACTGCGAGAGTCTCCAGAGACCCTGTTGGGGACAGACTCGAACGTACTTGGTTCTCAATTCCCATTGAATCAGTTGACAGCTTCGGCGAGCCGAATGTTTGAGGTTGAGGAGTTGTTCTTCTCGAGTCTTCGGGTATCTTGTCGTTAACTAGATGATTGCTAGCTACTGTTGACATCGACGAGAATCTTGAATGTGTTGTGGAATGATGTGATGAGGTTGTTGTAAAGGAAGAGAGACTGCTTCGGCTGTCCGAGAATTTATGCTTCGGAGAAGCTGGACTATCGAGTGAATTTTCACGGCGTGAATTGTCCTTCGGTGAATCAATCTCATCGCAAGGCTGAGCGGCAGACGAGAATGTCGACGATAATGTGTTGATAGGTAGTGAATATCCACCGGCATCCCAAGGCGTCCGATTTCTTGGAGGCGTTGTTGACTTCTCCTTCTCTGCACCCTTCTGCTGCCCAGCAGCCAACCCGGAATTTGAATTTAACAGTGCTGTCACGTCCATCTTTGCTGAATACAGGAATTTCCTTTGGTGTGTTTTTCTCGTTATCAAGAATTTGTCTTGCTGCCAATGTGACCGTCCTCACATCCGTAAACTTTCCTCCCTTTAACAGTGAATATCTACGACCATGAATCTTTCCTCCACTATAGTGCTTGATGTCGTTATTGTTCTTTGTCTCATGGAAGTATGTGGCCGTGGTGGTTGTTTTCAATACATGTAGTAGTAATTTGGATGTCCTGATCTTGAGTGGATATACATGTACTTGTAACTTGACGTCTCTGGTGTCGATATTAGATCCGATCAAAAAGTGAACCGTGGATGTTTTATCCGGGGAGGTTCCAGTAGTATATGAGGCCGAAATCTGTGCTGATTACTTTGGGCGTGTTTCAGAAAGCCTAAAAGATATAAATGATCTTCTTGACAGGGCCGCCTCCGCAAGGAAGGGAAACTTCGATCGGGTGGCTTTGACGAGTCTCCGTGGTTCTTGCGGCAGTGGATCCCTTGCGACTGGTGCGGAAGGTTTATGGATGGATTGACGTGTGACAATGCATTGACCAGATCGGAAACGTTCGAAACACTTGTGGTGAAGCTTGGTGTGTCGTGCCTATCGTCTAAACATCTGACTTATCAGCCTCGCGCGGATCTTCCAATGGCCGAAAGAAACAAGCTGCAAAATGAGATAATAATGCTGGATATCAAGATCCCGTTAGCATTGAGTCCGGATGACGGGTACGGATTCTTGACGACTGTTGGATGAGACTCTTCCTTCGCAATAGGAATTGCACAGCACGATAATATGATATATTCACCAAATATAAATGAACCTTCAGGATTCTGGTTACGCAAGCCTCCGCAGTAATAATGAGAAGAATATCGGGGCCAGAGTCGTTTCTGCTTCGAATAGAGGCCTGACGAATGAGGGGGGGAGGTCCAATAAACAAAGTGGGCAGAGAGGGAAGATCAAAAGTTTGGACGAAGCCAAGTCTCAAGGACCTGTATGAACACGGCGTTGCACTGTAAGGCTGCCTCGGACGTGCATGAGAAACCTACCACGTTGAAATAACGGGTAGGTGAGTAGGCATCAGAAAAGCACTGCAGCTAGTAGTAGGAGAAAGAGAACAAACACGACGACAGGCGGCGAGCGACATGAAGGACTACGCAAAAAGGGAAGGGAATTTGGCGTCAACTGCTACGACAACTATTGTTGCTACTAGTGACCTACAGACTGCTGCGGTGAGAGAGGTGCCAGACTGCCCGTAGTTTGCGTTCGAGGTTCCGCATAGCGCATTGAGTGGAAAGTTGGATTGTGCAGCCCAGTGTTTGACGTTGAGAATCCCCACACTGCTGAGAAAGCTCCATCCATGACAGGCCCACTATCGGTCGGAGCCTTGTCCATAGTACTTCCAGGGTTCATCAGGCTTAAGTTATCCGCAAGCTCCCTGTCCTCTTACCGCAGTCTTAACTTCCGTAGCCCCATTGACCCATGCATTGTGGCCGTGTGGCCCTAGTTTCGAGCATCCTTGGTGCATCGGACGATGATCTTTTTGTCTCCATCGTCTGAACCACAAGATCTCCTTCAGGGAACAGACTTATTGTGAATCACTTCCGATACATCATACGAGTCTACCAATGCTGACACGGTGTTTCTGGAATGCGAATTTGCCATCTCTGCTGTTGCACAGCCCGGGAAGGCTTCTTTCCTCCACGGCCTCTGTCTCCTCTAGGACTGGCTTAGCTCGACTCTGCTTTTGGGGCGAGACGTTTGTTCTCAAGGCGAGCAAAAATCGAATGCGGAAGGCGTCTGTGAAGGAAATTGATGGGCTGGCGTCTGACCGTCAACTCACGGACACATGCAGCCCGCGGCAGATCAAATGCATCTGCATCGGCTCTTGGAGCTCGGTAGCGCAGACGACGTAGATTTGACCATGGAAACTGCGTGAGGTTGCTATGTTGTCTCGATATGCGTGCAGCCATGCGAAATGGAAGCCGCGTGCAGCAATAGCCTCGTACAGGAGGAGGCAAAATATGGGCGAGGCTACTCAGGGAAGAAATGAAGGCACTGTACTGTACTATACTGTACTGCCATCGTGATTGATTGCTGGAGTGCCACCGCTTGGGGCCTTGCAAATGAATCGTCGAGCTGAAGGGCACAGTTCCGTGGCAGTGGTAGCAATTTGTTTACCTGTGACCTACAGACAGCTCATCTCGTCCCTGCTCTTCATCAGTTGGTACGGGGGGGAAGAGTTCAGTGCGTGTGTCCTCTCAGTCCTCTTAGCTGCCAGCTCATCGCTGCATATCATGACATCTGCAGTCCGCATCGGAGGAAATTGACAACCGGCTGGGATGAGTGTCGGCAGCTGGGTCCAAGGGTTGTACTGTATCGGGGGGGGGAAGGTGGAGGGGAAGAGGAGCAGAGCAGAGGGCTGGAGGCACGACACGCACGATACGCACGATACGTACGATAGGCTATAGCCTTCGGATCTCGTGGAATCTGGGAGGGCGCTGCTGTGGTGGTGGTGCTGTGCAGTCAGGACGACGGGTAGTGAATGGTGCGGTGTGAGTGGTTGAGGATTGAAATTTTTAGGATGTGGTGCGTGCTTTTTTTCCCTTTTCGCATTCTTTTTCGGTTCTGATGGTGGTGGTTCAGCCTTTTCCCTCGTGGGGCTTGGAGGTCTGGAGAGTCGACGGGAGCCAGGAGCCAAGCGTTAAAAATGGCCCGCGAGCTCTACGATTGGCCAGCACGGCCATCCACCACGAGGCAGCGTCAACCTCCACGCGTTTCAAGATATGTCAATGCTTGGGATGGCCATGGATTGGGGGAATACAGGGATCTTGCTCAGTGCAGTAGTGCTGAATACATGCCTGCAGCGCATGTTTCAGCCGATCTTTTAGGTTGCTGTCCTCAACGGTGAGAGGCCCGCAAGGGCGCAGTCGTTCATGCCTTGTTCCTCCAGAAATCCAGAATGATATAAGCCATACTAATTCCATCCTACTGGTGTGCTACTGCACTGCGGCTACTAATCATATGAAAGTACGAAGTACGAAAGTAATACTTCTCCAACCAGGTTCCATGGTCCGTCTGGTGACAAAAAAAGACGAAAAGACGATAAATCAATCGCATCATCATCAGCCTTTCATGAGGGTGGTCCGCTTAGTAATAATAATAACAATAATAATAACAATAACATTACAACGGGCAACCACCCTTTAGACTTCAACCATTATTGCCCTATCGCGTGCTTGTCAGGCAGGCATAAGGAATGATCTCCCTCACCCGAGAGCGGGAACAACCAGCCCAGCCCAGCCCAGCCTCGCCTGTACGGTACTGCACTGCACTACTTACTATACTACTGTATAGCCCAGCCAGGATCCATGTGTCTAACTGTCTAACTACAATCCAGCACGGGCATCCTCCCGTATTCCATAACCATCACGACGATCCCGCAATCCGTCCTGGAACTCGATGAAGCAAGCATTATCGCAACCTTTGCTCCATCAGTTTAATTTTGAGATGAGGCTGTGCTGTGTATGACACAAAAAAAGTACTTGTCTTGTCTTCCCGCTTCCTCCAGGGTATCATGATATCATGGGTATCATAGTCAGAGCGTCTGTCTCCGACCTGATACTCGAGTACCTAGAAAGTACCTTTGGTCCCATAACCTAGACTATCCTACTGGGTTATTACAAGCATGATCCGCCGTTGATCACAAGGACCTTGTTTCGTCTGGTGTTTAAAGTGACAAAGGGTCAGCATGGTCACCAATGGACGGTATCACGTGGAGATTGAAGAGACAGCACTTGCGAGGATGAGGGGACAACTTTAATCATGATTGAGAAGAGCTAGCTGATCGATCGTGGCTGTACAGTACGGAGTAGTACATCCAAGAAATACCCTTGAATGGAAGAGAAGGGGTGATCTGCGTTACATGGGCCGGCACTCATCCGGTGAAGAATGAACAGCTCCAGAAGTAAGACCTCCAACTATCCATTACTTAATTCAGTGGAGGATACGAAGTAGCAAGGGAGCCACTGCTTCAGATGGGACTTTGGGCCTGAGTGCCACGATCGCCATGTTTTCCATTTTCTGTTTCTGTTTCCAAGCAGAAAAAACTGGAGAGTTGCGACTTGCTGAATTTTGAGATGAGACAATAAGCTTGATCAGCCTCTTCGAAGCCAGAGAGTGCCTCGGATATCGCATCACCTGCATTACCTGCATCACCTTTTTTTCAATTTCATCATCTGTGAGCTGAACAATGAACGATGAAGACAGCAAGTCAACCGAAGTATCGATTGGTGACGCACCATCCTATTACTCGTAAGTTTCGGACAGAGCCCTCCCTCGGATGAAGTGATGCACCAGGTGGAAATCGCATGGCCTTTTTCCGATGCTATATTATGGCAGCAAGTCAACCGAGACATCGGTCGGTTGTCAAACCCAACATCAAAATCATCTGTATTATCAATCTAGAAAGGTCTCATGTAGTGTTGGCGGCCCTCGGACGAAGTAGGTAATACGAAGTAATAATCGCATCGCAAGCCAGTATTACAATGCCCTTTGCTTGAATCAAATTTTTTTTTTTTGCATACGAGCCATTTCAAACATGATATCATGCCTAGCAAATCGCAAAAATGCAAACCGCTAATATTTTACTTTTCCAAGAAAATGAAGAAAAGGGAAAAAAAAAGGTAAATCACTAACTAAGTAACGACCCCGAGTCCGGGTTAAGTTTAAACAAAGAGAGCCGCAAGAATCCTAGACGATGGTGCAGTCCCGCGAGATTACTGGATGATAAATTTGTCGCCACAAAGAAGCTTAAAAGTAAGGTACAGTACCAAAGTAGATCAAGGACTTGAGATGGACTAATAAGCACGCACTTGCGCCACTCAACCTACACTTTTCCATTAAGACCCGGGTTTATATGAAAAGAAACAAAGTAACTAATTAGAGCCCTTCTCCGAAGGTTTAACAAGGACCCAGAGACAACAATGCTGGGCCAGCATACTTGGATATATTAATCGTCAAGCATAGTAGGTAACGGTTACCGTCGAACCGGATTGCTTAGTATTTAAAAACAAGATAACCAAGGAACTGCGAAACTGCGTTTCTAAATTTTAAGAAGCGTGTTAGTTCGCCAATAAGGAAGGAATATTCGTCCGTAGCCTTTCAATCACTACGGAGGTACATGGGTTAAGTATTGTACCTAGCAACGTCTATGAGAACTGTTTGGAGCATAAACGACCAACAATGGCCAATAACAATCTGTATTTCTAGGATAAATAACACGCATAATCTAATACTGACTTGGTAGGGAACAATACTTAACCCATGTACCTTCGTAAGTCGCCCTAGATAGCTCAAGCCAAAGAGTGTAGTATAGAAATGGCCTACGCAGGTACGCTCATAGGTACCTAGGACACGGACGCAAGATGGGACCAGCATGTCAATCCTACAGTGAACCAACACACCACACCTACAAGAAAAGTAAAAGATGCCGTCATACAAAAAGTAATAAAAGGCTCAGTGTTTCCCATTGTTTCTCATTGTTTCCTATTTGCAGTACTACGTAAAAAATAAGGTATAGAGGCAGAAAGTTGAACAAGGAAAAAAGCTATCTTAATAACACGAACTTGATCCTGTACAAGGTAAGTAAGACATTCAGTTGGAGATAAACACCCCTCGCCATCTACAGCTGCCAGAAATAGAGACGAAAAACTCCCTATCCTTAGTACCAAGCTCAGGCTCAAGCCCACGAACCAGGCAACTCAAACTTCAGGGCTCAGGTCCAATGAACGTGGTATAACCAGTGGCGTACAAAACCACGAACTTCACTGCAGGAACACTGAAAATAACCACCACGGTACGAACACAAGAAATGGATCTTCCTAGTACATCATTACTGAGAGGAATGGAGTGATTCGGATTATCCCTTTACAGTGCCATAGCCCGCTAGAAACTATCCCACCCTACCTTACTCTCAACCCCCGCCAGATCATCCCGTACACCAGTTCCCACTAACCCACATCCAGACTCCCAACCCTTGAAACTCAAACCTCTTTTCCCCTTCGAAAAAACGAAACAACCCGGGGAATGGAGGTGTTTGCCTGTATACGGCAGATGCGAGCGGGAGGATCACCATCTACGCCCTCTCTCTTAAACTAAGCTTGCACTGGGCACCGAGCGCTGAGCGCGGATAAGATATAATTTTCTCTTTGCCATTGATTGATAGCTAGCTTACCACCAAACCAGAAATGTAGTGCGTGCTTGAAAAGTATAAACCAAAAGTAGAAAAGAATTTACGTAGGGAAAAAGCTAACTGGGTCATCCACGACGGGTCGAGACTACAGGCATGACAAGATTTCTCTCCCCCATTGCTACCCTCTCTCGCCAAGAGTACTGCAGCGTACCAATATTCATTCTCAAGCAGCACAAGCAAAGTCAAGACTCGCTCAGAACTCTGGATGAGAACCATAAGCTCTCACAAAACTACAACCACCAAGAGTAGTAAGACTCTAAAGCACCCTCATCGTCACAGAACCAAACAAAACACTAGTAGAGACAAGAACGGAACAACAGACAGACTTAAAAAGGTTGAAGCTCACGAAAACTTTCCTGTGTGGAAAGGATAACCCTTCTTTGCCTGCACTTCACTCTCATCGTCATCGACTGGATGCCCCGAGAACGAACGAGCAGGCGGCAGCGGCATACCCATAGATTCCCATGTGTGCCACTCTTTAGCCCCTTACACGCATCGAGAAACGTCCAGGAAAAGATGCTAAAACAAAAAAAGATACGAAAAGTCATCCAATGAGGACAATTGCGTGATCAGAACACCGACAACCATCCCATGGATCGAAAGTAAGCGGGAAAGGCAAACGATGACAGGACCACCGAAAGGACACGGCAAACCAGGATGCAAACTACTCCGAAGCTTCGACAAAAAGGTGAAGGTTGCGATTGGAGAGGCGAGAAGAAACGAAACAAACCTTATGAGTATCAGATCAGTCTGAACTCGGACAAACAGTTGAAACACGTATCACGAGCCAGATGCCCGCAAGAGACTTGGAATTTATGCTTTTTCTAAAACAACGCTTCTAGGACAGTGCCTAAGTCAGTACTATCTCAAGATTATTCGAGATGCAATCCCATTGCGCCTGCCCCTCGCAAAAGACGGGAACGCCTCGCAATGATGTGATGAGAAACCCGAACGCGAGGATCAAAATCAGTCTGATTTTTTAAGTCTCTTGATCGCACGGCCTGTGTGTTGGCAAGCTTAAAGCTCGAGATCAATTCCCAGATCAATAGATCCAATGATATCGTCATCCATGATTGGACGGCGAATAGTAGCAATCCCCTTCCTCTCTCCATTGCTTTGTAATCTTTGGAGACGAGCGAGTGGAGTCGATTCCTTATTGGCTTCGGGTTTTGGAGTACTCACGGCGGGAGTATTGGTACCACTGCGCTCACTGTCTGTTTTCTTCGCACCAAATCCCTCAGAAACATCGTGCTTGACCTTAGCACGAGTCTTGAGACGTCGAGAGTGATCTTCTGCAACTATCTCACCGCGAGCAAGAGCTGCCTCGGTCATCTTTGCAGCCTTTCTCTCATTGATCTGAGCTTGGCGGACCTCTTGTACATTTTTTCGACGATTTTGCTTATTTAGAATTGCAAGTCGCTCTTGTTGAGACATGCCGGATGGCGTTCCATTCTTCTTCGGCGAAGGTTGCATTGAAGTGCTGTAGGCGAGCTTTGGACCATCAAGGTCTGCAAGTTCGGCCTGAAGTGCGGCTACCTTTGCTTCATTTCCTTGGGCTTTTGCTTCCTTGATGGCATTATTCAGACGATTACGCTCAATAGGAATGTACTTGTTGACTAAAGCACCAGACTTGGTCAGTTTTTCTTGAAGTTCAGCCTCGGTCCACGAGCGGTTGACCAGGTTGTTAATATCTGATATCTTCTGGACAAGCTTTGCTTTTTTGGGCAGAGGAACACCTTCAACAAGACAGGTTTGCTTGTAACGGTTCCATTCAGCCTATAGCAGTGTTAGTGCCTGGGTATTACTAAGTAGCCAGAAGACAAACCTCTGTGAAAGGTGACTCGGAACAGGAAATGAAGGGCCATTCTTTTTCGGCTTTGCCATGTGCTGCCAATACGTATTGGGTGGTCTTGAACGCCTTGCCATTTGCATTCTCAATAGCATACGGCCTGCCTTCCTTAAAGCCTAAAATGTGTCAGCATATTACAAATGAAGATATCAAATATAGCATACTCTTGATAAGTCCCATACGGTAGATATTCTGACCAGTGGCTTTATCAGCACCAATATTAATGCGAACATAGGTTCCAGTTATAGCCTCATCAAACCCTGGGTAGAAACAGACCAGCGCAAAGCGCGTTCTGCCAACTCGGATACGCTCAATATCTTGAAGGGTTGCCGGTTCAGAAGCGCTAAGGTCGGGCGAATTCGACTTCTTGTTCTTTGATTTGCCATCGTCCCACTCCACCTCGCTGTCCCCATCGGCATCGCCATCCGAGTAGTCTTCACGACCATGTTCTTTCCGACCCTTGTTGCGCTCCTTATCTTCATCACGCCGGCGTTGACGGTCGTTCTTCTCAGCTCTTGCGCGCTTCAGATTGTCGATACCAGTGCTTGCTTCGCCAACCTTGCCCCCTCCAAGCTTTGTGCGTTGGCGAGAAGTCTTGCGGTTGGAATCTTCCAGTTCAGCATTGCTAGCCTTTCGCTTCTTGTCTTGCTTCTTCGCTTCGGCTTCGCGGAGGTTCAGAAGCTGTCGCAAAGCTCTGTTCTGTCTATCCCGTTCGACCTCTTGTGCACGCTCTGCCAGAAGTTCTTCGCGCTTAATCTCAGGCATAGCCATAATCTCTGCTTTCTCACTCGCGTTCAAGAACTTGCCCTCGAAGGGGTACTTGTCGCCTTCGTCGTCAAACATGGCCGGTCCGCCATCGGATTCCGAGTCTGACTCGTCCATTGGTGCTGACTGATCTGAATTTGCAGATGAACTAGACATGATGTAAGTAATTTGCGCTTCAGAAAAAGACGCTTAAAAGCTGCGGGGCTGCGGATGGGGCGAGGTGATAGGAGGCTCTTTGCATGGTTGCAGAGCGCAACAGAGGTAAAGTGTCCAAGTTAAAGAAGGCCAGCTAAAGGGACTTACATCTCTCCTTCGTCTTCAGAGTCATCGCGCCTGCCTCTAGACTTCCTGCCACCTGACTTCTTACCACTCTTGCCTGAGCTCTTCTTTGGCGTCGCAGAACTAGCTCTACTGCTCGCATTTTTAACATCCCCCTCCTCGTCCGAAGAGGCATCTCCCGCCAGAGCAAGCAACTCATCGTCAATATCCGACATTATTGGTTGACTGTCAATTGAAGTCGGGTTGCGTATTCTTTATGGTAAGGTAATCTTTCGCGCACCGAGGGGCCTCGAGTTGTCTTGAGCTGGGAAAGTTATTTGCGCTTGTGGTTTGGAAATGGATGGTTGTATTTGAAATTTCCAATATGGAAAGAGCTGTCTGGAAGAGGTGGCGTATCCAAATAATTAAGTAGAGAAGGTGAAAATGAGGTTGTGGTGAATGTTTTGTTGAAGCAGTTGAGAACAAAATCACCATTGACGTTCCCGACTCCTGAGCCGCGCTAGACTAGGGTTATCGGGCTTACTGGGTATCTCGCTGGTCGTGTACGAAAGAAAGTACGGAGTAACAAACCTCCGATATATACTTAATGACGCGCTTTCTCTTTCTTCGCAACGGTACTTTCGTACCTTCGTATCGAAATTGGTATTGAAATCTCCAACTCCATCTGCTTCTTATACTTGGTCGTTTTAACTCCATTCAAGAGGAAACTTATTATTACCCATTTTAGCTATGCTTTTTCTCAGATCATCCGCGCTACTTTCTGCTCAATTGCCTGTGTATGATTTTCTAGCTCCACGTCTCCTACACACCCCCCGCATCGTTCAATGTCTGTCCACCACATCAAGGCGCTGTGCATCTACAGCAAGCTCCAATGCGCACAGCAACTCCAATGAACGCGCTCCACGAACTCCTAAGTCTGGTCCTGGAGCTGCTGCAAACCCTGCACCTCTCAATAAGCCCTTAACCCAAGCACAACGCGACTTTCTTAGCAGCGCAGTAGGTATTCGGCATCTAGAGCGTCAATTACACATCTAACAAATGGCTCCAGCTACGCGTAAATCAAGCCGGTGAATTGGCAGCAACATTGATCTACAAGGCGCAAAACCCCCTCGTCGTGGCCTCACATCCACATCTTCGGCCTCTCATGAAGCACATGTACGACCAAGAGGAGGGTCACTTCAACACATTCAATTCGCTGCTCGCCAAACATCGCGTCCGTCCCACAGCTATGTATCCTCTATGGACAATAGCAGCAACTGCACTAGGGTGGGGAACCGCACTCATGGGCCGCGAGGCAGCAATGGCATGTACTGAAGCCGTGGAGACGGAAATTGGCGGACATTATAATGAACAGGTTCGGGTCCTATTGGAGATGATTGACAAGATGGAGAGTGAGGGTCAGGAAGTGGGTGAGGAATTGAGGAGCTTGGTCGATACCATCAGGAAAATTAGGGATGAGGAGTTGGAGCATTTGGACTACGCTGTTGACAATGATGCTAAAGATGCCGTCCCACACGAAGCTCTAGTAGGCTTCATTAGGGCAGGCTGCAGGGGGGCAATTTGGGTCAGTGAAAGAGTATAATATTAATCTAGACAGTATTCTACTAACGAAAGTCCTTCCGTTCTTCCGTCGACTTATTACATCGCTTTAAATACGCCTTCCTACGTGCAATCATGATTCTTTCTTCTTTCCATGGATCATAATACCATGAATCTTGATAGTCTCTGGGACCACTTGGTTTTACATAAAGCGAATCCCTAATCCTTACCCACTCCGCAATAATCTTGTACGTCTCCCATGGAATATCAACCACAGTATTAAAATTCCAGTTCGTCGTATAATCATAACCAGGATTAAACCAAGCCCCTTCCAAAGCTGACATGACTTGCCGTTGACCAAAATGCTGAATCAATTCTGCATATGGTTTATATTCTACACAACCCTTAAATTCAGGAAGCCAAGGCTTAAAGATCATACGTCCAATTGATCTAGATTCTTGATTGACATGGAATAGAGCAGGCAATGGTGTTCTCGTCCTCAGGCTTTTCTGCTTTGGATAGAATGCAACTGGACGACGCTGTTGGTATGCGTAGTCCCAAATCATATTGCGAATTTCTCCTGGGAGATTTGCAAAGCCGGACAAATCTACCACCTTTTTCTGGCTTTCGATATCCTCGGTTGGTTGCGAAGTAGAGATTTCGGTTTCCTCCGGTTCCGAAGTAAAGATTTCCATTCGTCTGGCGAGGACGACTTGCATTGCAACTGTTGCTAATTCATCCTTGCGAAGTTGATCATCGGCCATCATTTCGGTTGCTAGTATTTCTTCCATTGTTGCGGTTTTGGTGTGAAGGTTTTGGTTGAGTGTGGAATACGAGAGGAGTAGATATCTTCTACTTACTTCTGCGCAAATGTATATATTATAATTAAGTCCAGTTCATTCACCAAACTTTTCAGGAATGGGCTGACTACCTACCTAGGTACCCTAAATCTCGGTTCTCATATAGGTCAAATGCTAGCGTTAACCGCTCTGAACTAAGTGACCATAAGCTCGACTTATTAGCAGCCTAACACCCTATATATATGTGTAGTTGACTCATTTCCTCCCAACAGTCCTACTTCTTAGTTCTTACTTTGTACCGTTACACAATTGAATTCGACAACAAATTTACCACACTTGCCATTCATACACTACTCAAATAAAGGCATAGACTCCATCCACTCTTTAATTTATAAACTAGTAAATAAATTCAAGCAAAGAAGCTAACAATCCTTTATATATATACTTCTCAAAGCGTTTGACAAACAGGAAAGAAAATTCTACTTGTGTTCCCTGATACTAAGCATAAGTAGTTATCTTAATACTGTACAGTATAACAAAACCACGTAAAAACTTGCAAGAGGGCAAACCTAGTCTTGCCCGGCGATCACGTGTTTCCCATATTGAAACCATGGCACCGAATATATCTTCATTTTGTCTCTCGCATAGTATAGAAATGTCTTATATGCGTAGATCAAGCCACGCACGCTTCATGCATCCAAAATAGCCCATTTTGTATGGTATTCGGGCCGTTTACGATGCCTCCCACTCTGTATATTAAACCTACTAGTCGGCCTCTCTTCTAGACGGCCAGTACTCACAATTCATTCATTATATGCATATACAATTTCCACTAGTTCGAAGCTCAATACCTAGCTACTCAACGCCAAGGTATACCTAAGTAGACATCTTAACCATTGAGATTTTAAGTCTACAGCTTGAGCTTCCTAGGCATTTCTCTGCGACATTGGTAGCTTTATCTCTTTTCAACCTATTGCAACCATGCAATTTTATGATATCTACCGTACGAATTGGTTTATAAGGGTTCATTTTGATTAGGACAAGTAAGTTGCTTAAATCAAGTAAGTTACCCAAGTCAAGTGAACTAGTTACCCGAACTAAGTGAGTTACTGAAATCAAAATGATCTCTTATAAACCAATTCGTACAGTATATTATCACTTCTTAAAATGAAGCGCTTCTTCCCACTATACCTAGTACTATACCTAGCACATATATTCAATACACAAACTAACATCCAATCTATTTATTTAATCTAGCCACACTTTTTCTATAAAAATATACTTCAGTAAAAAAAAAACACCCAAAATTCACAAAGTAGTAGTAATACTAAAAAGGAAATAACTCTCCCTAAGTCCCACTATAAACACTTCCCTCGATATCCATCAGTCCTTAATTCCATACTATATCCCTTTCACAGCCCCTAAATAATCCTCAGATTAAAAGAGAATCCGTCCAAAATCTCCAGTCCCAAGTCCCAAGTCCTCCTTTCAACATTAATGTCCAACCAAGTCGCTACTCCATTAAGACAACACCAATTTATTAGAATTGTGCAAGTATGCCTGGTCCCGTCAAAGAGGTAGTGCACAGTCGGTGACAAGAGGAGAGAGAGCTCTTATACACTGAGATGATACATGCCTAGGAAGACTACTTATTAACTCTAAATCGTCGTATAAGTAGCTTTTGCTGGGAAATCGATATTTCGGAAACACGTCACTGGTGAAAACTTTGCCTTCGAATCCAATACTTAGATTGTAAAGACATAAATAAGAACCTGTGATAGGAGAGTTCTCATCCCTTCAGGTCGGGGTTTAAAATTTTAATACTTGGTGAAAGGTGTGTCTACTCGTAGTAAGCGATCAGCGATCAAATCGAATTCGATAATGGCCTAATTTCTCATAAAGTGTGCTTTTTATCACAATCTGAAAAGCTTATGATCCTCGTGAGCCCTCTGGGAACTCAAAGTTGGAATGCAATTGATACAACGCTGTTGTGCTAAAGTACATATAAATAGAAAAGTAAAAACGCCAGTCATCGATCCTCAATGACAATGCAGTGCCTCGCTATAATTAATTAAAGATAAATACAAAAGAGCCAGTTCGCTAAAGTTATCTACATTTAGTTGCTGCAAGAGCCTTGTTAGCAAAAGTCAACGTCACGAAGATGAATTGAGGTGAACTTACTAAATCTGTAAAGGTGCCACTGTGTCAACTGGATATAGCCACTTGGAATTTCTCTCTTCCTCGATGAGCCAGTCATAGGGAAACACCACCAAATGACCCTGGATCAAACTTAACAAATCCTCTGCCTCATGGCGGCTGAGAAGGTCATCACTTGCTGAAAAGCGCCGGCTACCTTTCGTCGTCCGTCGTCTTCGTTTCTGGGACCCAACATTCGCGGCTCCATTAGGAGTTGTTGTGGACCTATTGGGGAGTGTGGGTGTAGTGGAGAATGTGGCTTTCCGAGCTGCTTTCTCTGGATCCGCTGGGGGCGGACATAATACTGCTGCATCTAGAGATGGAAAGGTCTCATCCCCAGCAGGTTGAATCGGGGATGGAGGCTCGTTGGGGTCTCGCCTCATTGCGGCCTTCTCGTCATTCATAGCAGTGTGTGCATCATGCTCCTCCTTCGCATCCTCAGCTCGTTCTGCTATGGTTCGGAATGGAGGATCATTATGTATGTTATCTCGTGTTTTCACTTTCTCGGATACTGTGTTAATTTTGTCGTTGATATTTGCTGCCCCAGCAGGGACTGTTCCCGCACCAGGAGGGCCGGTCACGCCGCTGGCCTCTTGTGTTTGGCTTTCGTTGGCATTACCGCCTTGTGCTTTAGCAAATCGTTCAGCGTAGGTCGTATATGCCTTGTAATCATCCCAGTTCGTCACCTCACTGTCTGGATTGCACCGGAAGACTCGGCGGAAGAGCTTTGTGTTGTTAGCTGCGACTCGACACCATATTTCCTCCCAGAAAGATTCGTTGAGCGGATCGCGCATACAGTCCTTATCAATCATGGCCTGCCGAATATCGGCTGTCAAGGAGTTGAATGGTTTATCGATGGGACTTCCTAATGCATCGAGATAGACTTGAGGTCCCCCAATGTCAGTGTCGTCTATTGCAGGCAGAGGAGGTAGTTGAGAAAGCTGGGGTAAGCCAAGTTGATCTGTTGTCCTCCTGGGTAGGCGAGGTAGGGGGGGCAGACTATCATTACCAAGTCCACTATCATCATTGCTATTGGTTGGGAGAGGATCTCTTGCGTGGCGCTTCTTGGGCTTGTTGGGTGTACCTCTGCCCTCTGGAGCTATGTCTGTGACAAGTACTTCACGGACGCCGTCCACCAGAATCGTGTCTCGACCACGAGAAAGACCAGAGGCTTCGGCCTCCTTTAAATGGTCAATACTTTCGCCTGCAACCTCTGCTGCGTGTTCCTTATTTCCAGAAACTCTTTTGTCCTTTGTAACGGACTTAAACCGGTCAGGTTTCACATTGGGATTGCCGTCCTCTTCCCAATCAACATCATGGTTGAAGCTTCGCAACAATTCTTGGTTAGCAATAAGTTTTGCTTTCTCCTCAGGTATATGCCAGGGATCGGTAATCTTAATCTTGTCCATCTCTGGGTGTTCATTTTCTGTGTCGTAGATTCCGTTCATTGTTCTCTCGTAATCCTCATCCTCCCGATCAATCTCTGCACGGCGCTCCTCCTCCATCACCTCATCAACATCCAAGCCAAGATGTTCCCTCATTAGACGCATTCGCAAGGTATGAGCAAAACGGCCTACAAGATACGGCTTCCCAGCCATCGTTGACCAAAGTATGTCTGTGTCTCGTACAACAGCAGCACACTCAGAATCTCTGTTGCCCAGCATAGATCGTTCATTGATATTGGCGGAGCCTATCAACGCGATCCTATCGTCAACAATGATCACCTTTGCGTGGATATACAACTGCTCTGTAACAATCATCTTCTTGGGACCAATCTTGCCCCATGATCTGAGACTGAAAAAATTAACAAAATCCTCTGGGTCCATACCCTGACTCCTTAGACGACCGAAGATGGAGTTCTCGCCACGACAAATACTACGGAATTGACACTGCATGATCAAGCGAACACTTGTTCCATCGGGTTCGTCGACAGTATTCTGGAATCCTGGCATAAGCGGAATGAGAATGACACACCGCCAGTCTTCATTGTTCTGGTAAGCGCGGATAGCACGCTCAACGATGGCATCTCCAATCTTGTTGACAATCTTGACGTTCATGGTCTCGGTACCAGTGATGAAGAACTGATTTTCCATGTAAACGAAGTGTTCCGATTCCTCTATCATCTTGCAGTATGCGTTCATGATACTATGTTCTGTCTCGGTAATTCCCAGAGACCAGTCACAAGCCGAACGCAAGATCTGTATCTCACAGGTACCGGTCATGCCAAGAGCCTCCAAGTCTGCAGGATCGTATTCAGGAGGCGGCAAGAGGAAGGGTGTAGGACGTGTCGGTTTCCGACCACGAAGCACATAGTTCCATCGCTGTACAAAGTGGCGTGTTAGATCTCTTGCTGGTTGCCCAACAATTTGCATGGATATGTCATGCCATGGCATTCTAGGGACCTTTGAACGATCATACATTTCTGCAAACGGTTCGTTCAACTGGTAGAAATCTTGGACTCGAGGGTTTGAATAGTCTTTGCCAGGCCACAGCTGGCAATGATCAGCATCCTTGGGAAGTTCGGAGTCCTCGAATCCAGTAGGCTTATCATCAGCAACACTGTGCTGCGGAGTATCCCACCGACCAAAGCAGAGATCAATGCCACCCACAAAGGCTACAGTATGGTCTACGACGCAGATTTTCTCGTGGTGTGCAAAAAAGAACTGGTTCTTTTTGAACTGATTTGGCGATCTCTGTACGAAGACGTTGGGGTGCAAATCAAGCATAGAGTGCTTGGTGAACTCAGAATCGATGGGAATCGCAGCCTCAACGTTTCTATAGATGATTATAAAGATCTTCACGCCCTCTTCAGCCTTCCTTTTGAGCAGTCTATCAAGGCGCCATTTTTGGCTGATTGCGGCAGGTCTGCGCATGTACAGTTGTGGGCTGAGCCACCAATCGTGAATGTAGATGACATCTTTGGCCATATTGATGGCTCGAGATACATTCCACATATAATCTCGACCATCTACCAACCACTGAGCATACACGTTCTTTCGCACAGGAGCAAAACTCCCAAATCGATTCTCGTTTGACCACGGCGTATTGCTCAACATGAAAGTTATGGACTCCTCAAACTGCCTCAGTTGACGTTCGTTCTTTGCAAGGAGCTTGATCTTTCGCTCGGAGTTCATTATCTTGAGGCTGTGGTGTTGTTTGGGATGCTTAGCTGTAGTCCCTGCCTTTTGGACAAGTTCTTTGGTCCCGACCTCTTTCAAATTCCGCCGTTTTTTCTGAAGCTCAAATTTTGGATCCGCTAGATACACGTCATAAATATGCATGTTCTCCGGCGAGTCGACGCATACTATATAACTGTGCCTTACGAGAAACCATTTTGGTGAATGTCGTTGAAACACGTTTTTTGGTGTAAACATTCTTCGGACATCTAAACCCTTGGCGGATTGAATCATAAGATAACCTTCTTTACCGTGGTAACTCCCTTCAGCTGCTAAACGTACTCCCAGAGCAGATAGCTCGAGAAATCGACAGAGGCGGTTACTATCAGCTCGAAATATGAGCCATCGGATCATGGCTTGTAGATATTTCTCCAGCTTGATGCGTTGTTTTTGATTGTAGATTATTTTTTGTTGTGCTGCTGTTCCAGATCCAGTAACCGCACCGGTAGAGGGATCCTGAGTCGCCTGAGCACTGGATTTTCTTCGCCCACTCCCCAATGAAGGGCGTCGTTTGTTACGTTTCTTCCCTGGCCTCTCAGTCTCACTGTGAGTTGCTTCTCCCATCGTCTCGTCGGCACGAATCGCGTCTGCTTCATCTTCATCGCTTTCGCCCAAGCCACGAACACCTCTGAAATATGGAAAAGCAGACTTCGGGAAGTGAGGCTGTTTCGGCCTAGAATCAACGTCACTTCGAAGTTGAATATATTTGTCGCTGCTTGCTTGGAGTTTGTACCGAGCATGTAAGTTGATAAAATCTCTTAGAGATCTATGAATAACCCATTTCATGCGATTCAAACCGCTGCCATATTCCAACTCAATGCGGAAAATAAGATGTCTCTCGGTATCAGTGGGGTCCTCTTCGCTGGGTCTGCTATCCGTTACGCGAAGTTTCAGCTGCTCAAGCAGGACAGGAATACGTTTGTTGCCATGCTCGTCTCTCTGAATCATGCTAGCTAACATCAGTGCTGCAGGAGCTCCAGCACGTAGTTCCGCCATGAGCTCAGCAGACTTCAGGTAATCGACCTTGTGCTCTTCCTTCTTAGCACCCAACAGCTTTAGACCATGCTTCAACATTCTCCACCTTTGAGCTCCGAACGTGGTTGCTCGCTCGGCTCCTAGAAAAGGTCGTTTTGGAGTGTGTGCTGGTCTATCGCCATCAGAAACACCTCCCCCAGTTTTCGCTCGCATGAATTTGCTTGGCCTCCTGGCTGAATGATTACCTTCACCCTCTTGTGGTTGAGTGCCCACAAAGCTTGATCCTCGACCACCAGGCATCCACGAGCTGCCCCGTCTCCAAGCACTCTCTTTGCCTAGACGTTCTCGGCCTTCCCCCTCAGACAGGCCTCCACGTTCGTAAGATCCATCTGTTGCTCGTCGATTCAAGAAGAATGGCGGGCGAATCCCACTACTTGAAGGAGAATCGCCATTGCCCATAAACCGTGCCCGGGGTGTGGTAGGAACAGTTTGGCTTCCTTCTTCTTCGTGTGGTCTTCGTATCCTTCGTTTTCGCCGTGCCCGAGTCGTGCCAGTAGCTCTATCCTCATCTGCTGTTTCCTCTGCATCCGCATCACTGCCTTCTTCTTGTAATGTATACGGGATGCCGCTGAACCCTCCAATAGGAGAAAGGGGTGCTGAACTAGAACCTTCCTCTGTGGGTATTGCGCCAGTACTCTGACTTCTTCCATGCGAAGGCAGTCCACCCGTTGTAGCCAGCGCCTTTAACTTTGCCATCAACGACTGACCCCGCCGGTCTTTGGTTGGAGTTTCTCCGTCATCAGGACCCCATGAATCCTGTCTAGCCTGAGTTGCTGGTTCCCCATCTAGATCTCCCCTTGTGAACTGTACGCTCCGACGAACTGGCGGCGTCGTTGTGCCGGTGCCTGCCGTATTTGCTTCCTGTAAGGAAGAGCTCGAAGGGCCTATTCTCAAGGCTGACGGCTTGCGCGGGGATCCTGGTGACGCAGCAGAGCCATTGAGACTTAGTGGTGCGGGCACATCATGTGGAATCCCCCCATTCATATAGTCTGGGGCCTCTGCACTGTTATGACCGTTCAATTTCGTAGAAGAGTATACAGGATCTGATGTGGTTTCAGAAGTCCCGTCTGGATTGAGCTCAGTTCGCAGGCCTGATTGTCGGACAAGGTTCGGTGCGCTATTGCTCGAATGGGGGAAATGTTCAGAGCGTGGACTTCGAGACATCGGGGAGACTGATCCCTCGTTGCGCAAGGCCATGATGGTCGTTCTCGGTGCTTAATTCAGTAATACTGTCGGTCCTCGAATCTAGACGCGTGAGACCTCGGTACAACCGCTCGATATCGTTTTCTGTCCCTGCTGGACTATTCAATTGTAGGTTACAGCTCACTCGTCTCGCTCATGTTGAGAAGGAGCACAGGGTTGACCGCAAATGTATTCCCATCAATCACTACCTGTTAAGTATCTTGGCCCTAGGTTTCAAGGAGGTGGAAGTAGACCGCCGAGGACTATGCTTCTTATGGATGAGGATCGAAGTTGGTATAGGTGAAGAAGGGCGGGCTGATTGAAGCGGTGATTGTGATAATGGCTTTGTCCAGTGGTGGTGTACTCGTCGTGTAAATAAGTTTCTAGGTTTGGAGCGGCGTGGCCCTTCTAAGTTAATTTCCTGGGGGTCATCACTTAAGATCGTCAAGAGAGGATCACGTCCCACGGACGTGCTATGTTCAGAACCAAGCCTGCTAATCTCGCACTCTTGTTTTTGTCTCGTGGCCGTGATTTCTAAAAATGTCTATGTACAGGACGAAGGATTATTTATGTAAAGAGTCGGGTGCGTATTATGATTCTCTTGATACATAGAATGAAGATATTTTTAACGTCAGTTGGACTTTCTACTTTGAATTCTTCTCAACACCACCAGCAGCCTACACATCTAACAAGAGCAGATGACAATTGAGAAGTGCACAGTGCGCAAGTAGCGCTGGGGTTAGTGCGCAGCTAGCAACGCCTATGTCATTGGTGGGGGAGCTAAAAGGACGTAATTCCAGACAAGCGCGCTTTTTTACCTCGGAGTCAACCACCAAACACACCTCGCTTTTATTCTCGTTCCTAAGCACTATTGTTTTATTTTTATTTGTATACCTACGATACTAGGTATCGCGTATCTTAGTTCCTCCAATCTCTCTAAGTTGATGTGGCCCTCGTCTCTGCTATGTCCACCCCAAACCCACTCGAAGGCTTCAAGTCATCAGAGACAACGTCCTCGAAAACCTTTCATGTAGCTGGTATCCTGGCTACTATCTGGGGTCTGGATGAACTCCCAAAGACCTGCAAATCGATATCGTGTCTCTGGCTCTTGCATGGCCGACTCAAAAATAAAGAATCCATGTCCACTGTAGCCAACACGTGCGTTCAAGCCTGGAATCAAGAACCATCATCATCTGATCACAAGGTTGGCCTCATTGCCGTTGCCATCGATCAGAGAAACCATGGAACCAGAGAAGTTCATCCTCTCGCCAATGAATCTTGGTCCCGGGGCAACGAGACGCACGCCCAGGATATGTACAGGTAGGTATCACTTTGCCTTTGCCTTAGAAGATTCTCCTTTACTTGGTGTCACAATAGTTCTGATGATATGTGATATGCAGTATTCTTCATGGCACTGCCACAGATGTCAGTCTGCTGATAGACCATCTTGGATCCTATATTTTTCATGATCCAGATGCTCCGTCCATCGATCAACATTTAGTTCATGGAATTTCCCTGGGTGGACATGCTGCGTGGCAGATGTTTTTCAGCGAGCCACGGATTACAGCCGCGATTGTTATTATCGGTTGTCCTGACTTTATGAGTAAGTGTATTTTAATAAATACTACAGCCTAGGTCGCTGGACCCGCCATGTGAGAATTGAATTTAGCGTTCACTATCTTGCGCTCTGGCCTTTGCTAGCTCGCTGCTAGAAGGCACCTTGGCGTATTACTTTCAGGAGCATCGGCAAGAGACGATTGCAGCGGTCAAGCTCTTGAACTACCCTCAGCTTATATCTCCTTATGTTCGCTTGAATTCAAACAAATGGTCTAGTTTCCTGCGTTTCGGGTCCTGCAGCTTCAAGCCAGCAAGGAATTCCATACCTAACCAGGAGGAAGTGCTGCAAATCATTTTATTCCGAGATTGTCCTTGCGATTTGGAGACCGTACAAAAGTTACCCGATGCTATGATACTACAATGTATCTCTGATCACCTTTTAAGAGGCAGTTTTGTGATGCCATTATCTTTTTATTATCCCATAATGAGGTCAATATATTCGGGAGACTTCGCTCATCTAGCGAACATACTTTCTCTAGTCTTCCACTTCAATCCGTTAATTTTACTTAATCAGTGTCCCTCTAACTAACAAAATCACCAGACTTGATGGAGGATAGAGCCCGGCGGTCCAAGCTAACCCTACAAAATTCCACTTCAAAATCAGACATATTTCTAGGAAGCACCTACTTTCCCAATGCCCTCGTTGAGAGCATGAAATTATTCGATCCCAAAGGTCTACTCTTCGGTACATCACCGGTCACCCAGTCTCCTTCAACGACAGAACAATCCCGCATCCGACCAATACTTGATGCTAAAATAAAAGGCAAGAAGCTTTTGATCTGCAGTGGTGGAGCTGATAAACTGGTGCCCTATCGCTGCGGTGAAGATTTCTTGAAATTTTTCAAGACTGCGACGCAGGAAGGAGGCTGGTATGCTGATGGGCATGTTTATGTTGAAGATAATGTCTATCCTGGGATTGGACACGCGTATAGTGAGGGAATGGTGAAAGATACGACGAGATTTATCTGTGATGTTCTTTCTGGAGGTTCTGGTGCTGGAACTGGTCCTTCAGCAAAAATATAGGTACCGTATTAATTGGTCTATAAGAGATTATTTTGACTACGGAGCAGGGTAACTGAGTTACTCAAGTCCATCCCTTACGTCTAAACAGATAGCTATTCAAAATGATCTCTGATAAACCAATTCATACGGTAACCAACATAGCTCTCTCTCCTGAGAAGCGACCGCTCTTGCAAGATAGAGTAAGGGGTCAAGATCAAGACTGTCTAGAGCAGAAAATAAAGGCTCTACAAAAGACATTCTTCCCACCCGCTCACTGAAGCCACCTATGTAGTTAAAGCCAGTTCTCTCCTCCTAAATCCACATTTTAAAACCTTCATCGAATATGCTTCTACACATCCACTCCTATACCTCTCCACACCAAGGTTGTCTAACCCCCTCAATCAAAAACTCCTCCCCATCCAAAACCTCACTCCTAACACCACTCCTAACTCTCTCCTCCGCCGTCTCAAAAAGTACCTGACTAACACTCCAACAATTCCTCCTCCTCCTCTTCTCCCTCAACACACTTCCCTTCCCAAGTAAACTCTCCACCCAAGGACCCAAACCCCTCTCCCTCTCCCCCCTCAAAACCTCCTCCCTCCTCTCAAAATCACATTCCCTACTCCCCACATCCATATACTCAGGTTCAATCCCCAAAAACCTCACCTTCTCAACCGGAAACCCAATAGCCGGAAAATGACACCTCATAAACCTCTCCCTCTTAAACTCATGACTAATAACCGTAATCTTCTCCGGCCATGATCCACCAGTTTCCCTCCAAAAAGCAATAATCGAAAACAAAACATTACCAAAACTATCAAGTGCTTTTTCCTCCAGCACAATCTTTTGTCTCCATTCTTCTTCTTCTCCTTCCTTATCTGTATCAACATCTTCTTTATCACCATTAATAGAAGAAATTGAATCGTCAAAAATCCCCCAAAATTTATTCTCTATCGCGAGATTTAGATAACTTCTAGCTTCCGAAAGATCTACCTCAGGTCTAGTTTTAGAACCGGAGATTATTAGGAGAGAGGAAGATGGTGATGTCGAAGGAGAAGAATTGGAAGAGGAATCATGGTGGAGGAGTTGTAGACCAGTACGTATGTGGGATGTGAAGGTTGGTGTTTCTCCTTTGTGGAAGGGTGCGAGGAGCCATTCTTCTTCTGAGATGCCTCGTGTTGGTCCTGTGAGGTAGATTGCGTGGCAGCAGATTAGGATTAGGTGGGTTGGTTTTGGTTGAGGTTTTGAGGTTGTCATCTCTTTTGTGTGTGTGTGTGTGTGTGTGTGTTTTATAGATGAGTTGGGTTTCCTTTTTGAGGTGGTGATTGAGAGGATACTGTGGATTATTTTGGGATAGCTTGATCTGAGAGTTACTGTCTAGTGCTTGGGACAGATTAGATGAGATATGAGATGATGGGTGGTTGTTGATAAGACATTGTGATGAAGCGAGGTGTAACGATGCCAAGACTAGTCGAAAAAGGGGTTCATCATTCAAGCGACATCCTCCTTTCTAAGCACCGCACTCAGTGGTACGAAACGTCTCCACAGGCAAACCTTGAAAATCAATCAAACATGATGCTTTTTATTATTGCCAAAGTTCCTCTTGATAAAACTTAAAGACTTCTAATTATCTCTAGGTCTATAACATCAATTCTTCAACTCTAAAAAATTCTTTTTGACTCTACATCAAGCATAACTTAAATAATAACATCATTTTCGAACCTACAGGACTGAGTGGATGCAATAAGATCAAAGTCAATGAGTATACTACTACCTAGTAATGACTACAGCGACGCAGAAGTCAAAGAGCAGCACCAATCTCTGGATTAGCTTTACAGTCTACACTTCAGAATAAGGCATACTTGTTTGGGATTAACCTCAACTATAACGGATGGCGCAGATGTAGAAATCAAAACCTCGAATTTCCAATAGACTACCCAACTTGACGTAAACTTATGAAAGCAAGTGCAACCGCTACCCAGAAGATGAATCAAAGAACACGCGTCCCAAAATCCAGAACCATGAATACGCCAGAACTAGCCTTATGTTTTCCGCTTTGCAATCCTGCTTAAACTTCCATGCCGAGTAACAACCATTTGTCGCTTGTGATGTCCCTGTCCTTGGCCCACGCGTCTAATGTAACAAGTTCAAATCCTACCCAGCGAAGACTTTTCATGAATGCTTTACTGTCCATTTCTGGAACTGTTCGATCAAGGCAGATCACAACGTCCGAACAAGCAAAGACTGAGTCTGCAAGTTCAATCAAAGCCATGAGTCTATTGGCAGTTAGTGACATGTAGCTAGAGAACAACCAAACGATGACCTACCCTTGCTTCAGGTCTCGGCCAACCACAGAAGAATTGAAGAAAGCGAAGAGTGTGTTCTGAGTTCCGTGACCACTAACGAATCCACGGAAGCTACACCCACCAGCATAATCCCAAACTTCTAGCCAAGCACCAACATGCTGACCTGACTTCGAGGTCCCGAAATAACCTCTGTTATCATACGCACCCAACCTTTCGTCAGGAGGTGAATGCGCGTTCGCACCCATCACGATAGAGCCATTACTAGCCGTCTGTCCCTCACCAAGAAAGACGGCGCTCATAGTCTCGCAGAAGAGTCTCTCACACTCTTCCCGGATGTGGTACGCTGCCCCCTCTTTACGACTGCTCTTCCTTCTGCCATTGAGTTCTCGCTTGGTTCGGCTTGATTTTCTTGTGATGGCGAGTTCGTTGGCGGAGGTTAAAGCCGCAAGAGGGGGGCTTGATGGGGGGGAGGGCATTCCCGAAATGACCTCAGGGAAACCACTTTGCCCCTACCATTGATATCAGTGCATGCAATATAGGAGTATAGGGGAATTTCGAACTCACCGCCGGCGCCGGTAGTGGAGTAATGGAACCCGGTCAAACGAGCCGAGGTGTCGACAACATAACAACTGGCGAGGATGTTTACCTTGCGGGAAACCTCCTCGCCATTACAATTACTTGAATTTCTTTTCTGATGTTGGGGCGACATTATGACCGAGACTTGCCAGGGCTGCGAGGGGAAGGGGTTTGTTGTAGGGTTGTTGTTGTTGTAGAGTAGATTGGGAGATTAAATTGTGAGTTGGTAAAAGCTTTGGAGCGCGAGAAGTTGGGTTCCGACAAGAGGGTTCGTAAATGATACTTTATTTGTGATCGAAGGCGATGATGCGAGATCCTTTTGAAGTTACGAGCCGAACTTCAGTCTAGAAAGACTTTGCCCCGCTTCTAACTCACGTGTTCATGCTAGCCAATCAGATGCAACCAATGGCGAAATGTATGCCTGACATTAGAGGCGCTAGGTCCTGCCTCGTAATTCGTCGTACCTGACCATCACCGTTTCAACTTTCTAGAATCAGCCCTGGCGTTTCATGCTTTGGTTTGCATTTGATTGCACGCATCGTACCAAGTACAGATTCGATATCAAAGTCTGAGCAGGTTGAATTATGAACACGAAATAGTAGTGATGGCTGACAGAAAGCCCTTTCCAGCCAAGGATGACCGTCCGCAAGCAGAACGAGTCACCAGAGTGAGTGAGCTGACCATTAGTCCGGAAGTACAACCCGAGCGAGCACACAGTGTCCGGGGCTCTCGGAAAGCATGGCGGCCCAAGTTACAATTAATAAGGCAAGAAGAAGCTCTTGACGTGGCAGAAATGTGTCAAAGAGGAAGAATAGAAAAGAGAAGAACAACTCATAACCTCAAACAAAATGCTTAATATTCAAAGGACTTCCACGTTCGGGTCCCATCACAGCTCTTAGGCGCTTCTGTTATCGCGAATGGCGTAATCTTATCGTTATCCATAATCCATGAGGTTTTTGATGTTTTGCCGAGATGCGCTCATCACCATGGGCATGGCCAGCACACCACTCTCATGCCCCCCACCTAACCGCATCTTTCTTCCGTCATGGTGATTGTATTACCGGACCAAGAGATATGACAAGTACATAACACCTCCATTAGTAACCTCTCTTTCCCCACGACTATGAAGCGCCGTGAGAGAAGGCTGACAACCGTGTCTCAGTGATTGAACAGCGGACCCAGGTGTCACTCGGACCCCAAAACCCAGCAGGTCTTCCTGTGAGCAAACTCTCTCCGAACTCTCGGGTTCTATAAGACTGACCCCTCCTCTGCAGCATACTGTGAATGCTCCCTGATCGCATCTGGAATATAATGTCGCGCGACTCTTCAGACCGTTTCCTCCCTTTCCCTTCCTACCTTCTCCCAAGTCTCAACTTTCCCGGTTTTCGACGCCGGCAAACCTCTCTTTCTACCTCCAACCGCTCTGAACCTCCCTCCCTCAGCTCTTCCTCAAATACTTCGCCCAGTTCCTCTCCCCCGAGTGCCAACTTCTTGACCCACCACTTCCATACCATCAAGGACCTCCTCCAAAGCCACATTGACTCTAAATCTTCGACCGGAGACGAAGTCCCAGCGCAAGCGAGGAAGCTCACACGCGATCACAGTGATGTATTAAAGTGTATAGCCTGCGGGACCGACATAGCTTTCAACTCGCAAATCGTAAGCAAGGGATTCACAGGTCGACATGGTCGAGCATTCCTGGTTGCTCCACCTTCGGAGTTGTCGGATGATATCATAGGAGAGTCGGACGTTTTGCATAATACAAGAGTTGGCAAATCAGTAAATAGGCAACTATTGACAGGTGCTCACGTAGTAGCCGATGTAACCTGCGTTATTTGTGAGACAGTGCTGGGCTGGAAATACGTGGATGCGAAGGAGCATGCACAGAAGTATAAGATTGGAAAGTTCATCGTGGAGACGAAGAGGGTCGTATCTTGTGCAAATTGGGAAGATGAGGTTCCAGTTCACGAGGGAGACGAAGAGCAAGAAATCGAAGAGGATGAGGGTGTAGTGGTTTTTGATTCTGAGGATGAGGATGAGTGCGATGATCTTTTTGCCGGCACTTGGGATGCCGCAACAGTGGCTAAGAGGAGGGGAACCCGGTTTCCTTTGAAGAGAAGGACGAATACGACTGACGAGTAATTGATGCGAATATGAACTACGAACTTGATACCTAGGCTATGATATTTCTTGGATGTTTGGATGACGACGGAGTATGGACTTGATACCCTGGTATTGACGAGAATTTGAATTTTGGGTGGTTTGCAACTGATTTTCGGAGTAGCGGCATATGGGTTTGCAATGGTTGGAGTTTTGGGGAGAGTTTTGTTTATTGGCCCTTGGTTATGGGTCTTGGTCTGGTGAGGTACGGCTGGTACACCCCTCTCTTTACAGCATAGTGATGAAGTATTATAATACCCCTAATATACTTGAATATAAATCAACTTTATAGTTCATACGACTACGGGCTATCCTTCTAGTAGCATGTGTCATGAGTTAGTTGCCCTTTCTCTCACACTAAGGATTCTTAGAGCGAAACACCCTGCTCAGCTAGAAAATGTCATCCGTTAAGCCCCAATAAGCGACCATAATAGTACTGTAGTTACAAATACGAGTAGCATTCCTTTACTAATGTTGCACTACATGCCCAAGGCTTTTTGCTGCGGCTTCCTCAGTAGAAGTTGTGAGCCTTGCTTATTGACCGTTGCTTATAGTACCAGATATTGTTCGAATTATATAGTTAAATACTAAAAGAGCCTTCTTAACTTGCCAAACTAATGGGAATATATTTGAGAGGAAAGGAAGTGTTTTTTTTGGGAAATCTTCCTCGTCAGTATCTAGAGTTTAAGGCGAGTTGATTGAAGTGTAGACTAGTTGGCTTTCCATCTCTGAATTACCTTACCTACCTAGTAGCCTTATTACTTCCTCCTTAGTTATTTCCTACAGCCTTGAATCGAAACTTGGAAGATGCTCCGTAAATGAATGGTACATAATATAGCTAATCTTTGCACAATATAATACAATCAATTATTCCACAGATTGAAAAGAATACTTGTAGTTTGGTATATGCTAGCTTTACAGTAACGGTAAGGTTTCATTAATATTACCGCGCAGTATCTTCTCAAACCCCAAATCAATACATATAACAAACCCCCTCTCTCCATTCCCAGAACCCCAAAGTAAGCCTCCCAAAAACGGAGGTGTGGTAGTACCAGATGAAAACGAGATTGCCGTAAAGGTAAGACAAAGAAGCATATGGCTTATATTAAGTAGTACAACAATATCTATACGAACATCTACCGATTTCTTGGGATGAACATAAGGATCTAAGTTGGCTTACTCTGGTTTCTTGTCCTTATTGCACAACATGTGGGTACACCATCAAGTCTTATTCATCAACTGTTTCTGTTTTGTAGACTCTGTGGATATCATGTGGTGATTTTGGAGTCCTACAACGAAGATCGTCTGACAGTCTAATGCTGAGGTGTACAGGCTTATTGTAGGTTTCTTTGGGATGGAGTGAGGAGTTGGGAAGTTATCCCGATCATGGATATTTTCAAAGGTTACTGTAAGAAAGTACTCAAAGGTTAGGATATTCGTTTGTTCTTCTATTCAGACAACTTTTTAAATTAAAACCTTTCCTTGATCTCTTTTGTATACTCTCAATATCAAATTCGAAAATTAAACATTACTATACAGAAATCACAATACTTCATACAAAAACCTCCAAAATGCAACTCAGTATTCTCTTCCTCTCCGTACTTATCAGCAGGTAAGAACTATTATTTTCCCTTCCTAACTATACAGCATTACCTTCACAAACACTCCAAATATCATCAACTCCCCTCCTAACTCTGTCTCTTACCAACTCACCCAATACCCTTCTCTCCCACATCCCCAACCAAACCCAACCATCCTTCCATCAATCCCACACCGACTAACACCCAACCCCTACACCCCTAGCGTCATAGCAGGTCAAAACTGCAAATGTCAAGACCCATCCGGAACCGGACCACAATACAACGCCGGGACACAAACCTGTTGTTCAGATACCACAGTAACCGCAACATGTCACGGACTAGCTTATTATCCTGGTCCTAATCATCAAGTGCGTATTACCACATCGCGTAACTACCACATATTTCTATACTGTTGATATACTGATAAATGGATCTACGAAATAGTGTTCTGCTTCTAAAACTAATTGTTTGAATTCTGGAGGTTTTGATTCTTGTTGTAGGAGTCTTGGGGGTCCGGGGGCTTATTGTTGGAATTGAGTGAGGGGTTGTGGAGGGTTGAGAGTGAGATGGTGATAGTGGGGGTTTTGAGTTACTAGAGGGAGGTTTGGTTTTTTTTTCTTTGCTAGTATTAATGATGTGTGATATGTTGGTCGTTACTATTATGGGGAATGTTTTTTTTTTGCTTAATGTGCTTGGTTTCCTGGATGTATAGTTCATTAACTAGAGTTTTGCATGCTTATAAATTGTATTACTACTCTGTTGTGTTTCGTTAGTTATGTTCCTATTAACCCTAAGCTAGTAATTGAAAATAGTTGGCTTATTAACTAAGATTTCTCGAACTACTCTGAATCCCTCAAAGATTGAATGAGAGAACATTTAGTCTTCTCTTAATGCTTATACTGCTCCTTCACCACTATTATACAAGTACCACTCAGATGAAATCAGTTGGTTGTCATTCTCACTTACTGAATCAAAGCAATTTATTGAGACACATACATGTTTGCTACAATTCTTAAGAATCTATAAAAGCTTCATCTTAGAAAGCAGAAGCCAATACTGCAAACCATTTGAAAAGTTAGAGCATATATAAAAGATGCTTAAGTTGATCTATAATTGGGCATACTGTAGATAAGCTGTATAAAAATAAAGCTGTCTTGTAGAAATTAGAGTATGCCTTGAAACAGAGATACTGCTATGTGACTATATATAAGAGTTGAGAATAATAAACATATAGCAGTGCAGTAACTCAGTTATTTGGGTCACTTGCTTAATCTCAGTTACTCGCTTAATTTGCGTAACTCAGCTATTTAGGTAATTCATGTCTTTCGAGATACTAACTTGAGTCGAGTCTTTCACTTGATTTAGGTATTTAATTTAAAGCCTGTAGCTATAATATTGGATCAAACCTTTACAATGATATCAAGTTGTATTACTAACAGCTTCCATTCTAGGAAACTGTTGCAGCAAAATATCAACTGCCCTGGCTGCAATAAGACTCCGATCCTTAACACCGTTGAGGAAATCGATACAAAATCTGATATCATCTAGGTAATCAGCCGTTGCTTCTTCATGGAACCGTACTTCAACAGCCAAAATTATTGCTGCCGAAAATATCTGAAGCGAGGTTGCCCTGCCTAATGTTAACAGCTAAGACTTGGTAAGTATTTCCAATGAGACAAACTGACCATGGCCTATGCCGTGATAAAGACTTAGCGCAATCCGCAGCCAATAAAATTATGCTTCGTGCAGACCCTACGCAAATGGCACGAGTTCGTGCAAACGTTTCTGGGTCTTGGACCCATCTATCTTGGAGCGTTCGATTAATTGCGATCCGATAGTAGAAGAGCACTGCCGAAAGGTTGTTCCTTTGCCATGGTATCCAAGGTTTGCTTTCTTCCATTACAACATCAATAGGGGCATGATTGCCACGAAGATGGGGTGGCAACTCTTCAATGAGGTTAGCAAGGGCCTCGTCGGTCTTCAGAACCAATGCTGCAATATCCCTCGTCTTGGAGGAACACAGTTGGAGTGCACAGCAAAATCTGTGATACAATATACACAGTTTTATCATACCGATATGGTATTCAACAGGTCTGATCTGCAGATTTGGATTCGGTTTTGACGAAGCTAATTCATCGTCATCAAGTAAAGCCGGGAGTTTAACATGGAAGTCATTTTCCATGATACAGAAACATGATTTATGGTCCGGTCCAGGTAGCCATTCGCAAATTATCAAAGTCCACCAAAGGCGGCGACGAAGCTCCCTGGCAGGTAGTGATTCGTTAGTATGGCATCGATCATCGCCTAAGTCTAAAGATTGAGCTATACGAATAGCAACGGCCCAGAGCGTATTATGCAACTTAATGTCTCCCACGTTGTTGAATACGATGCCCAAGATTGCTATTGCCTGAACACTGCGGATGTCGTAATTTCGAAGAAAGTCTCCTTTGTATAGAAAGTACAATGCTGCATCGTACCAATTGTAAAATAGTTCATTGACATCTAATATATGTATTAGCAAAAATTCAATATAGCACACGGTACTGCACATACCGTGTGACGCACCGGCAGCTTTGACTTCACTTTCGTCCATGAAAATCAGTACAGCCTAGGATCACACACTATTAGTTAGGTTCCAGCTACTATTTAAGGTGACCAACACTCATAAAGCTAAAGTAAATCGCCAACCACAAAGAGTCTTGTTGAGGGTCTGTGACAACTGTCGTGTTTTTAAGAAAAGTCCGGCACTCTGTTTCGAATTTAGGGTGATCCAAAGCGTAGTGGATCCAAGAGGTCCAAGTCTTGCCGTATGATAAAAGGTTGATAACTAAAGTATCTGATGGCCAGTAAATATGTTCAAGATCTGAGACTGTGGACGGCCGGCCAGTGACATTGACGGCTGCAAAAAGGTCTCTTTCGAAGCTCTCGGAGATATTGAGGATTTCCCCACGAGCACAGTCACTCGTTAGCGATGTATCAACTGTTTTGCCTGCAAGTTCCGCTTTCAACCGATGATTTTCTTCAAGCAAAGCTTGGTAGCTCGGTCCTGAGGGTTCGGTATATGTTCTGAGTTTGTGTCAATAGTTTATAGCATTGGTATGAATAGTGTAGCTTTGCTATTTGCAACCTCGACTCACGCAGACACCAACTTTCCCTTCACACGGACAGTTTCGCGCTCGCAAGAGACTTCAAGACCACGAGATAGACATTCTTGACATGGGATTTTCTTGTCACATCGGACTCGACGCTTTGCACAACGAGTGCACGAACGAGGAGGTCGTTGGGAGGAACGCACCAGGTCCATCTTCGATGCTAGGAATAATTAAAGAAAGGAGGAAAACTTCATGAGGGCTAGGTATCTAAAAGTTGAAGTTCTTGCTAGGTGGTAGAGAAGAAATCCAGTTCAAATCATCATGAGTTTGGTTTGTCTATACACAAGGTGCCCCGGTAACGAATGGAGGAGTGAAATTATACTCGGCTACAGGATCCGCACGTGACCATGAAGCTAAGGGGCCCGCTACTTTAGCGTTGCCATGTCTTCGGTCGGCGCTTTGAAATCTGCTTTATTAGGGAGGGACCGCGTGCAAAACTTGCGCCCGAATGCATTTCTCATCGCTGCCTCCCCTGAGCATCATGCCATACAATGATCTCAATTACGAGGAGCTCACCAGAACACTAACTGAGAATTTCAATATCCTCGCTGATGAAGTACAACTCCTCTCCGACAGGAAGACCATCCTAGAGCACAAGCTCCGCTTTGCTCATGAACAAGTAGGTCAGAACTTCTTCGAGCCTCCCCGCAGACACCATCCCCGTCTATATGATGAGAAACTTTAGCTCTAGATCTGGAGCTGCTTTGCAGCTACGACCGACAAACACCATGTATCCTGACCGACACCATATTCTTTTTGCATTCTTGCCTCTATAGTTCGAGGTTCGATATGCTAACAACGTTCCTCATAGTACCAACATTTAGCAGATAAATATGCTCCAGCGGACCCTGAGATCTCGAGTACATTGGCGAAATTACAGCTCCCTCCAGATCTTCAAGTTACCACCCCCAACAGTCCTGGCTTTGTTCCACTCCCGCGAAGGCAAACGAGCTCCAAGCAGCAGACTGCAGTGGCGATAAGGGACGGACGTCGTGCCTCACAGCAACTGTCGGCTTTAGCAGGGTGGTCGAACGGATCTACGGCCAGCATAGGAAATAGCATATCTGGAGGCAGCAGTAATATGAGATTATCCGCCCGCCGTCCCTCCTCTCTTTCAACTGTTCTTGAACAAGACTTTACTGTCCCAGGCAAGAAGAGTTCTTTGCTTTGCCCGTTTGCAGTCATGCCCAAAACCACGAAAAGACTCGAAGCCTCCCAAGGGGCTTCGAGCATCGTTGACTCTGACCGACCCCTCACCCCATCAGATGCGAAAGACCCCACTCCACATCAATCGGCCGATCCGATCTGCGCAGCTATGTATGCTGAGACCATGACATCTCCTCCCCCATCCGCCTCAGGCTCTGCAGCGAAATGCCCTATCAGATATCTTGACCAGCACACGCCGGAAGAAGTCGCTCGATATTTTGAGACCCATAAGCATGAAATCCCCCGAAGTCACGAAGTGTGCGTCAAACGTTATCAGAGAAATGAAGATGATATCAGGAAGTTGGACGCGAAATATGGAAACCTCGTTAGCATGATCCAAGGCTTGGGCCAAAAGCATCAGCCAATGTTACCCACCAGTGAGGAAGAAAATATGATGCGAGAAGAGCGGGACTCAAACGAAAGAGTAGAGAACTGGGCGAATGCTGTGAGTGCCGATGGTGTCGAACATCCTGACACTCCCGAGCCCCCTCCCGCGGAAGAGGACGACGACGATAGAAGCAGTAGGTTTGATAGACCATTGAAAGAGATACGAGTTGGCGAGTCTCCAAGTCGGCCTTGGGGTATATCGGTACCTATCTTCGATCAAACTGAAGACCACAGACCCATTTCTCCACCGCCTGCTCCTGTATCAGGTGTTGTTTCTCCCTTAGAGGAATCCCCAGGACCTGGGAAGTGTCCCTTTGGACAAGGGCAGCAGGTCAAGTTCGAGGAAGAGCCAGTCTCCGTCCAAGAAACTCCGAGGCCAACAGGAAAATGCCCTTTTGGGCACGAGTCAAAGGTCAAGCAAGAAAAGCCTGAACCTGAGATGAAAGCGCCACCAGTCGTGCAGAGCCAGCCAGCATTCATTCAACCATCTGATGTTGCCAACATGGGCGGCAACAATGTACCACAGATGATTTTTACAGGTCCTGTTTTCATTGGGTATCCAATGGAACAAGCTTTGGCTTTCATGCAGCAGTACAAGGGAGGCGGTTAATGAAAGAGTTACGATGTTATGTTGTGAAGTTTGTATGGATTAACGATTAGCGATGGAGTCTTACGGCGCCTTTTTTGTTTCTTTGTAGCTTTAGCATTTCCAGTGACCGTAGGTTGGTTTATGAAATTATGGCAGGTCACCCAAATTGAATTCAAACGATTTTGATATTTCAGCAAGTTCATGAACATCATAACCCGAGCCTCTATGCACGCAGTCCATGCACCAAAACGCCTAGCCAACATGCCCCCGTTTCCTATATACCATGTACATCTAAGGTTTCTTCTGCCCCTGACCTTCAACAGCCGCCTCTTCATCAAGATCTCCTCTGGCAAACGGGTTATCCTCGTCATCGGTGAAGTCATCTCTGTATCCTAACGTCCCATCATTATCCCAGAGAGAAATGTCATCATCGCCCATCAGTGCAGCAGCGTCAGTGTCTAGATCGTCATCTTGGTAGCCTCCGTTCCTGGGTGGGCTTGCTGTAGCTCCGCCTCTGGCGGCTGCTTCAAGCTCTTCGATCTCTAACTCCTTCGCACGAGCAACCGTCCTGGAGTATATTATCCATCCTACAGCTGCTCCAAGCACAGCACCAAAGATTATACTGGCATAATTTATGGCTTTTGTTGAGCCATCCATCTTTCCACCATCTTCTGCGAGCGATGCAAGTCTGCTACCGATAAAGATATGGATCAGAAGTTTAGGAGAGGTGATAGCCGTGGCGAGCGCGAAGCTAAGAGGATGGACGGTGTGGAATGTGGACATGGCTGCATTCGAGATTGAATACGGCAAAGGACACAGTCGAATCATACATAGGATCTTGAGTCCGTCGTGCTTGAGAGTCAAGGCCAGAGCCTCAAAGCGCTTATCCCCCCCAACCAATTTGTGTACATATTTTGACAGGACAGTCCTGGAGGCCAGAAAAGAAGCAGTGGAGCCGGCCACTGTTGCGGAGGCCACGATAAACCAACCATTAGGGAAGCCATACACAAACCCTGCTATGGTTATGGTAGTAGAGTACCCGATGAGGGGAGGAAAGGCGCATGTAAAGGTCATCAGCCAGAGGATTACCCATCCGCCAGGTGTGTCGTGCCATTTCTCTGCCAACGGCGCAAGAGCTCCAAAGATCTTCTCATTGTATACCAGAAACAGGACGAGGAGAACTTGGGTTACAATGAAGATGGTGACAGCGGCGATCTTTTGGAAGAGGGTGAGCTTCTTGAACGTCTCGACTAGCTTTCTTATAACTTTATTTCCGCTGCGTATTATTTGCTTCTTGTAGGAAACGGCGGCTGTATTGTATGGAGATGCGGAAAGACCCCGTCGGCTCACAGTTCTGTTGCGGGACCATGGTGGTCTGCTTTGTAGTTCTGGAGATGGAGAACCCAGAGGAGAGATGGGGAGGGCGAGAGCTTTTGCGGTGCTCTGGTAGTCTGCAGGCATGGTTTCGGATGCGCGGGGTTTTGTAGGCGGGGCCTGCCGTGGGAATTGGAAGAGGTAGTTGAGAAATTGTAGCTACCTTTCTCGAATCATTGAATACTGAGGCTTGTAGATCGATGTGGTCGTCGTTGAAGTATGCCCGTAGGTAGGTTAGTAGGTGAGCGTGTTTGTCTGTGCTGACTGGGTTGAAACAATGACAGGAGGCAGTTTCTTCGCTGACGAAGACGGCGGGCTCTGGTGCTTTTTAGCGCGCAAAGGGTAAGTATAAATAGAGATGCTGCAATGTCTATAGAGGAAGAAGAGTAAAATGCAGGTACAGGAAAGGAACTGGCTTTTCAAAAGACTGTCTACCGTACAACGAAGGAGGCTTGCTCTAGCTGTACGCTTGAGAGACGTCATCATCAACCGGACGGCGTGTCCATAGACCCGGATCTCCATCCAAGGGTTTCAATGCATCAGGCTCAAGATGTCTGGAGTCTGTACCCTTTGTGGAGGTCTGGAGGATGCACAGGAGGAAGCCCTCGTCCAATAATTACAGTATCTGAGATTGACACCAGCATACGGTGCGGAGTACTTGTACTTGTGCATATTAGGATATCACTGATCTCATCATTGGAGCTCTCGCGTCACGTTCGACTGCAGTCAGACCGCGCTTTCGATTCTAGAGTAGGCTTTTAGCGGCCCCTTCTCATCAGCCAGTCGCCGCTGGACTGTCCAAGTGCCCAGGCGACCACCACCACCATCTGAACCAGGTCTGAGCAGTGAATGGGCCATCTTTTGTCTCTCCCACCACAACCTCAACGTCTCCTTGGTTTTGGCTTCATACCCCCAAATACACGTATCTCCAATTTCTTCTAGTACACTCGACCCTTGAAGCCGACAATGTAATAGGGACTGGGACCTCTTGTTGTTGCCCGCCTTTTGCTATTATTGCCTTACGTTAGAATCTCAGCCGCGCTTTCTCCTGTACGCCTTACACTTTGCACAACGATATTTTTATACAGCTCCTGCCTATTTTACTTTCATTCGATTACAAGGTCAATACACGGCCATCATCACACCTAATATCTACCTCCACCAAACAATCGCGACAATGGTGTCCGATCACATCTACGAGCTCTGTCTTCCGGTCCTGCAAGATGCGAATCTTGAGGATGAAGACAAGACGGACAAGTTGGAGGACCTTCTCCGGAAGGAGACCACACTTGTAGGAAGCTCTCTCGAGAATACCATTCTGGACGTTATGTGGAGATATCGCGACGGTTCATCAGGTGCGACATCACCTCCACCGATGCGACATAACATTGTCCGTCGAGCTTCCCCTGCTCCATGGCCCATTCCTCGAGGGAGCGGTACTCCGATCTCATCTTCTCCTCGTCTGGGTATAAGCCCTCTTGCTCCGCCAGGTTTTATGCCTCCTTCGTTCAACAGAAATAAGTCATCGACAGCCTCTCCCTTCACTTCACCACGCCCTTCTCCACGTCTCGCTTTCTCGAGCCCTGCCATACCTCATAGCCCCAGCTTGAATGCCTACGAATTTCCCACCGATACCAGCCCTACACAAGAGACATATGGGGACTATGGAAGTGACAATGTGGACTGGTTGGTGAATGATGATGGTACGAGTAATGGGTCGTCTTCTGCTGGGACTCAGAGCGGTCTCAATGCGGCTGCTGCTGAATATATTCAGCCTCAACAAACAGACATGAGTCCCTACGACATGCTTCGCTCAATCCTTGGTCCATCAAAGTCGGACGAAGAAATTGAGGCTGCCCTTGCCATGCACGGATATGACCTGAGTGCTACTATCATGGCATTCATGGACGGCCAGGCTGCCGATACATCTATGCAGGCCCAAGGTACTGAAGCCAAGAATGCTATACTAATTGGTAAATCAATGACTGCTGATATTCCCCGTGCTGCAACGCCCAGCGGCCAGCAACGAAGCGGGGTGGTTTGCCGCTTTTGGCTTTCCACGGGACAATGTCTCCGTGCGGATTGTAGATTCAGCCACGACCTTAGTAATCACATCTGCAAGTAAGTGTAAATTGAGTTTGAGAACTCTATTCCATGCTAACCATCATAGATACTGGGTGATGGGCAACTGTCTCGCCGGTGATACATGCATCTTTTCACATGATCCATCACATTTCCTGAATCGTCTCGCCTTGGATGAGAGCAGCACACCTCCCCTCCAAAATGCACAGCCCAGCTTCCAATTCCAGGACTACAATGCCTTCCCATCTCTGGGCATGCAGGACTTTTCTAATACTTACGCGTCTGCTGATGCATTCAATAACTACCAGCAGGCAGGCTTCACACCACCTCCTGGCTTCAAACAAATGCAGGGATTTGGAAGTGATGCCTCAAGTCAGAGATCACGACCTGGTAGTCGAGCTCAGGGACGAGAGAACGCCCCTGCTGCTCCATCTCTCGACGACACCGAGGCATTCCCATCTTTAGGGGCAGTCGCTGGAAAGGGAGCCAAGAAGCACCATGGCAAGAGGGGTGGTCATGGACACACCCATAAGGAAAACGTTCCTACCCCCAGCTCACTGGCCGAAGTGGTGAAAATGTCACCATCTCCCGGGCCCGGCTTAATGCGTCAAGATGTCAAAAAGATGGGACGCAATGGCAGCTCCACCAGTATTCGTAATGGAGAAAATAGTGTTGCTGCCCAAGCAATTCCTGCACCGCAACATGTCCCATGGCTGGAAACTGGCGACAAGGCCAATAAAGCATACCTTAAGGCTCGTCAAGATGCTATCAAGCATGGCGGCTTGAGGAATAAGTTCTTGCAGAGGTATACTTCCTCGGTCATCATAATTCAACCAAAGCTGACTTAGTATTTAGTGCCGCGCAAGCATGGAACCGTAATGATGCTCGTGCTGCCAAAGCGCTCAGTCTTCGAGGTCAAAGTGAGAACGACCTTATGCGAAAAGCTCATCGTGAAGCGGCCCGCGAACTTTACGAGGAGCGCAACAAAAATAGCACCTCTAACTCTGAACTGTACGTTGACCTTCACGGTCTCCATCCCGAGGAAGCAGTTGAGTATCTTGAGCGCGTCCTCTTGGAGAATGGAAGGGAGACAAGACCAGTATATGCAATCACCGGTACTGGTCATCATAGCAAGAACGGCAAGGACAAAGTTGGAAAAGCTATCAGAAACTTCCTCAACGAGTGGAGATACGCTTATCGAGAATTCTCTGTTCCTGGAGATAAGAACAACGTAGGAGGGATCCTAGGCATTGACGCCAGATCATGGGACAAGACACTATCTAGAGAGGGAGTTCCTGCAGCAGAAGCGGAAAAGGAACAAGTTGAAGATATTCTTAGCCAAGGGCATGAGATTGGAGCTGGAAAAATTCGTCTTTTGGTCAGAGACGCTCCTCAGGGACCAAGTGGAAGAGGCCGGTGACAATTTCCTTCCGAACAACCAAGAATAAATAAACCAGTCAAAATATTCCTATGCGTCTCTTAGTATTCTACCAAGGTATGTCAAATGATTTCCTCTAATAAATGGAGAGTCTATTTCTGTGGATCACAAAGATGCATTTCGTATTGTTGGCCAACCTTCTACTATTTGCCACCTCTAGTGCTTCGGAAGAGCTTCACCTGCTGCCCGTCAAAGGAAATCTGCCACAACGTCAAGCTTCGTCAAGAACGGGCTATGCGCCCCGGGAATGCGCTCGGTCTCCATCAAAGCACCTGCTTCTTGACAATCTTTCACCATACTTTCCTGTGCGGCTACAGGAATGGCGATGTCATTCTCAAGTATCAGAAACACAGAAGATATTTTCATCCAAGCAGTGCCAGTCGCCTTGTCCGTGAATATGACTAAACTCTGTGGTCTGAGTGATACAACACATTCAGCGGCCTCTTTGGGCTCAACATCGTCGTAGAAGTATTTTACGGCATCTTGTGCATATGCAAGATCTCGCTGTTTTGTCTTCGTCAACACTGGCAAGAGGCTATAGATTTTGTTAACACCCCACCACTGTGGCATCTCCCCACCAATTAAATCCAGCAATCTCACTCCTTTCGGCAACACAAATAAAGAAATGCATGCCAATTTCACAACACTATTCTTCTTGCCCTTTCGTTCCCTTTGTTCTCTCCCTAGTCCTTCCAATGCACTGCTTAATGGAATTCCAGCCCAGCTATGAGCCACCACTATAATATCTTGTCCTTTCTCTAGTATGGAAACCACAGTCTCGAACACAGGTGATATCTGGTTCTAGTGATTCCACGGCGGGTATGCTGCCTAGTCCTGGTAGGGACAGTGCATTTCAAGTGTAACCAGAAGACTCGAGTAAATTGGTTACCTTTGACCAACAGGTGAGCGAGTGCCAGGCCCCGTGGCAGAGGACGATTACTGGGTGGGTCATTTTATTGAGGGGATGTGGTAAAGATATTGAACTTGGTGTGTCTGAGTGGTCTTTGACACGATTTGGAGACAAATGGAGTAAGTAACGTGAGATATTGAAATAGCATAGCACTGTTGGAGTTTTACTTATTGCTGTTTTCAATAGAGGAGACTGCCAGCCTTGAAGTAAGGAAGATATACTGGTATTTTACGTGATGCTTTAATCTAGTTCTGACCCTTACGTAGTGGATGACGCACGAAGTGAAAATACTCGTAGCGGTTCGGGTTCGGGTTATCATCATCCTACGATTCCCTATGTATGGGATTCTTTGGTATAAGTATTGGGATGTGTATACTACCTTCCAAAGATATACCATGAAAGTCCTGTTTATTCACGGTAGCAGGCTTCTTGGTCGTTGGAAAAAGGAGTTAGATAATTTAAGCGAGATCCGAGAATTGGTCGGCTGTCGGTTAGGCGACAAGCGTGAATAACTAACTATTCTTTCTACGTTAGGACCTCGATAGAATCATTTGGAGGTCTTAGGTCGGTTATAAAACTCCTGTTAGATATCAATTACAAGATACTTATTCACGGAATGAAATATCTGTAGGCAGGTACGGTATTCTTCCTACCATTTTGTTACAAGTTAATCTTCCTCTCTGTACATGTATTTTTAAGGAAGAAGAAAAGCATGCCCATACCTCTCCGCTTAAACTGCTAACCTCTTAATCAACTCTACAACTACATCCGGCTGACTCAACATAAGACTATGTCCAGCACTACAACTCTCAATATTCGCACCCTCCAACGTAGCAAGATGTCTCTGCATCTCCGCAGGTAAGATCTGATCATTCAGGCAAACTAAATAGACACTTGCGACTTCATTCCACGCTCCACAGTTGATATCCTGATGATATGACCGACGACCAGGCTGAAATTGCAAGACATTCATCCACTTTTTAGCCTCTTCATCGAATAAGCCGTTAAAGAGGGCATTGCGTGGGTTTACATAGACCATTCTATCTCCCTAAAATGTAAAAAGAGGATCTTAGTTTTATTCGCCTTATTAAGATGGATGGGGATCTAGTGACAAACACAAACTTGAGAATAATCCATAAAAGGCAAATCACCAATCTTTTCTCCCAAAATCTGAATACCAGCAGCAATAAAAATCAAATGTTTAACTCCTCCCTTCTTCCCTTCCTCTTTCCTCTTCTTCAACACCAATCCTTCCACGGCTGCACTTCCTATAATCCCTCCTGCACTATGCATCACTAGTACAATTCCTTTTCCTTCATCTTCGACTAGTGGTTGTACGTACGATTAGACGTACGGATTTTATGTCGTCGTAGACTGTTTGGTTTCCTGGTGATGTTGAGCCTATGCTTATGTTTGTTATAATGTGCGTTATATAACCAGAGGAGGTGAGGAGACTGGTGATGTGATTGAAGATTGCGGGGCCTTCCCAGTACCCTAAAACAAATACTAGGGTTGATTTGGAAATTTTGATGGAATGTTCTGGTTTGTTTAATTGCTTAAATGGTTATCTTAATGGAAGGAGTAGTATTGGAGTAGCTTGCGAGGAAGGTCAAAGTCCTTTGTTTACTCTAGTGTGAGCCCGAGTAGTATATCACAAGCATAACGGATCAGCATAGAATGATTGTATTGATGATTTACGCAAGGAAAACAAATAATGTTTACGACCTTAATACTTCACTGATATTATATTTGTACGTAGGAGACTGAGACAATACGACGAATGCGGCTTACCTTTTTGACTCAAATAAATATTAAACGAGCGGTATTGTCAAAATAGTAAGCCACTAAGCACTACCAAGCACTATCAAGCACTAAAACGTAGCCAGATTTCCATACCACAAGGTCCAAGTCTTATTTGGGGCTCGATTTCGTTTTTACAGTAAATGAAGCTTATTTTGAGGACGGACCCGCTGCTGGCTTTATGAGTAGTTGAAGTGCCGTTACCTGACAGCTGAAGAGGGGAGGAAACCGATCCCGAACTTCTTTTCAGTTAGGTATTGGTAGTATATCTCCACAATTCGCAGTTTTCTAAGTTTTCTAGGGAGTCATGTATACCCACTCGGAGCCTGTACCCAATAGAACACACAAGAAATCGACTAAGGGATGTAGAGCGTGTAAATTGAGGAGGGTCAAGGTATGCTTGTCCTATCCGCGCGATACACAGATTTCACTAAGTCAAACACAGTGTGATGAGAAACATCCCGTGTGTGGTATGTGATATAATACTGTCGATTGCGAAGTACGAGGAGAAAAGAACTTTCTAATGTGGGAGTAGGTAAATGTGCTATACATTTTGAGAACATCACCACCTGTGATTGGACTCCCAAACTGAGTACAAGAGGCTCGAAGAAGCTTGAGAGAGATGCTTTACGAGTGCTAGCTCCGAAGAAACAGATTGTTGTGTGTACGCTGAGCACGGCTTCTGCTACCTCTGGGGTAATTGATCCGTTCAACTCATTACCGGGTTCTCATACCTCTGATGCAAGTGTTCATTCATTGATCCACCATTGTAAGTATATATTCGGCTATGTTGCAATCGCTCCTTCCCTTCCTGTCCCACCCACCCTATCTCAAATGAAAGCTCCATCTATCTGCATTAAAAACTAACACCTGCTCCACTCCAAGGGGTAAAAACTCTAGCACTCCAGCAAACATCAATAGGATCACAATATTGCACCAATCCAACCTGGCTAACAGCAGCAATAAGCAACCCAGTACTATTCAACGTAACACTATATGTAACCTCCCTTCACATAGGCGCAATCTCTCTCGGAAGAAAAGAAACAGTAGAATCTCTATTCTATAAATCCGAGACTGTACGGTCTTTGAATTCTGCATTACAAGATCCACATCGCGCTATCTCGGATGAAACTATTGCGGCTATTTTGCTCATGCTTCATGTTGTTGTAAGACATCCCTAGAAATTCAGAAACTCCTATGATACCATGCCTTTCCTTTCCTTTTATCATTATAATTATAAGCTAACATCGATTTTATAGAGTTTACTTGGAGATCGAACCGAAGTTGATACACATATAAGTGGTCTCAAACAGTTAGTTAAGATGAGAGGAGGGATTCAAAAACTAGCTGGTGGTGGTGTTGTATTACATATGCTTTGTACAACAAACCACCTAACTGCCGTCATCTCCGAAACGAATCCCTTACTCCCCAACGGAGGGAGTTCTTATGCAGAAACCAGACGCGGCTCTGGTGGCTCTTCTGGCTCTTCGACGAATCGTGGAGGCAACATTTCAGATGATAAAACGTCAACTTCTTCCTCCTCTTCTTCTTCTTCTATTGCCAATTCCATTTCGAGTCCTCTCAAAAGCTTTGCTGTTGAGGTTGGTTTTCATACTACTATGGTGGAACTCCTTGATGATATGGATTACTTGGTCTCTGTTGTGGATGTCTTTACAACGCGGTATCTTCCGGGATATCGACAGAAGTTCAAAGATATAGCGAGCTGTTTAGAGAAGCCTTCATCGTAATCCTGAATTACTGTCAGCAGACTATTATAGATATCGGCACCATAACTTACAAATGGCAATTTCTTCTCTACTATTTAATCAAGTCTCCTCCTTAGTAGTCCCATCAACCAAACCCTCAAGTCTCTTCTTCCAAGCCACCATCTCCTCATCCTTCCTCATAATCATAGTAATCAACCTCTCATTCTCACCAGCCAACCTCAGATTCTCAGCAACCAAACCCGCAAGTCTTTCATCCTTTACAGACCCATCCATCTTCAACATCTCCGTAACAACAGCTTCTGAATTTCCAAGTCTCTGACATTCATGTGTTGCTAAGATAAGTTTCCCCCTCTCAGCCTCCAACTCCTTCGATAATCTAACAACATGTTTTTCAGAACTTGCTAATGCACTTTTCACTCGTGCCATAGATTCTAATTCTTTTATCAGTATGTTTGCAGCTTGTCCTACTTCTGTTGAAAGTCCTGGAAAATAAGACTTGCTGTTGCTGCTATTTGGTGAGGGGGGGCTTAAATATACTTGATGATCTACCATTGGCATTGGAGATCTAGGATGCGTAACCAATGAAGGTGGTGGAGAAACTGGAGAAACTCCACTTCCAACTAGTGCTGGAACATAATCTTTCATTTCGATACAAGAAGGACAGAACCAATCTCCGGGAATATTATCTGTCGTTGTTTTTGGTGGTGTGATAATACAGTGAAGATGATAAGTACGTCGACAAGTTCGGCAGTCTTTCTTCGTAGTATTATCAGAACCAACCTCACCACATTCGAAACATAAACCATCTTGGACTATTTTTTCTAAGGAGAAGAAGAAAAATGTGAGTTTTAAAAGTTTAATTTTTAAAAGATCGAACACGTGTGGTACATTACCTGTAAATGAGTCCCGCTGATTAATTGTAGTCAGCGGCGGTGTCTTAGACGAATTGGGCCTCGGTGTTTCTCGGCAACGCCAAGCATGCTCGGAGGTACTTGTCTTATTGGGTACTCTTGGAGATTCTGGACTTGAATAATAGGGCGAGATAATATCTTCTGATACGAACGTAAAGGGGGAAAGTCCCTGGATTGAAAGGGTTAGATTTTTGGCTTGGTTCTTGTAGTTCGGGTGGTAGAAAGTTGAAGTCTTGTCTCTTACTGATGCGACTGTTCTTGAAGTTCTTCGGCGTTTAGAGATGTGAGACTCAGTTGTGTCTTCGGCTCCCCTGCTGTTGGGACTTTGCTTGCTTGTTTCTAGCATATCTAATATGGAAAGAAATGACTTTGTTCGTTATTTTCTTGAGGTTTTTCTTCGACAATAATGAACGATGAATGAACGATGCAAAATTATACAGGTACAACAGGATAAGAGATGGAATGTTCGGAGTTGATATAAGCTCTCCTCCGTTTCATTATTAGCCGAGTAGTGGAGTCGGATCATTGGTGTACCGACTCGCCAACAGGATGCGAATTGCGAAAGCGTTCGAAACTTAAACGACTGCGAACTACATGCCTATTTAGGCTAATGACTTTTGGATTTGACGAGCAATACGACTGTACGGAGGTATCTATCTCCCTTTGAACTTAGTGCTTATCTAAGCCAAGAACGGTATCATCCGTTTATTATAGTATACAATATAGTAGAGAAACCACTATTAGTTAGTATCAATACTTCTAATATATTATTTTCACGTAATGTGGTGCGAGATAAAAATGGCGTTTGTCTTTTTACTCAGAGAACCACCATTCCAGAAATTAGCAAGAGAATATTTGGTCCTGACCTTTTGCGACCCAGCGGTATTACTAACTAAAAATTAATATCAAAGTGTGTACTCGCTGTCACCGTCTCATAAAAAAAGGGGGGGCGTAAGCGAGGCGAGAGTCGCTGAGACGTTGCACTCAATATTGGTAGTAAGCTTGTGAAAAACCAAGTAACTTACTCCCTTTTCGTGGTATACGGAGCTAAGCGGGATTTTGTAGTGAATCTCTAAAGAATCTAGGCTGGACAGCAGTTCTAAGATCCTTGAGCACTACCTTTCCCAAAGGAAGTGTGTCTAAGAAGCCGAAAGCTGAGACTTCTTTATACTAGGCATATCACATGAGAAGTCTTGGCTATTAGAGGATATGCTTCATATTCCAATCTTTGTAATCATCACTAATGCCTGATGAAGTGTCATGAACGTAATAAACTTTTCTGTACAAAAAAAGCAATATAAACAATAACGGGAAGTCCTAGCCCTCGTTTTGATTCCTTTCTTACAGCTGGAGTCTGTATGTCGCCACCTCAAAAGGCTTAACGGTGATCTCAATCTTGCCATCCTTAATCTCAAGTTCATCCTCGTCATCCTCCAGAACGTTCGTCCTCCAAACTTTCTTTACATCCAAAGTCGTCTCGATCGTACCTCTGCTTGTTCCTCCCAAGCTATCATAAATACGAACGATAACGCTCTTGCCCTTCCTCTTGGCTAGCTCACCTCGGCTGACATCCTCGTCATCTTCTCCGCGCTTAATGGTGTCGAGGACTAGAGATGGATTGCCCGTCAGCTTAATTGGGTTTTCGAACACGGACTTGGACATGTCTTTTGGTGCGTGGACGAGCTTGAGTGGGTTGTTGAAGTTGTATCCGGTGCGCACAGTGGTAGATCCTAGCTCCCCAGTATGGGGAAGGATGGCCCAGCGGATGTGATGACGGCCCATATCTGCATGAGCATCTGGTGCCTTGGGGGCACGGAGGAGAGAAAGACGCATCAGGTTTCCGACTGTTGCAAATCCATACTTGCTATCATTCAAGATAGATACACCATAGCCGTGTTCAGAAAGATCTGCGAATTTGTGGCAGCAGACTTCGAATTTGGCCATGTCCCAACTATTGATTGTCAGTGGTACTCTCAGCTGTGATTGGACAAGAAGACTTACGTGGTATTGTAATGCGTTGGTCGCCTTACAATTCCAAATTGAGTTTCGTATGAGGCCTCCGTATTGCGGACATCTACTGGGAATTCGACCTTGAGGAACTTCATACTCTCTCTCCACTCCACCTCGGCCTGCATTTCCACGTACGATTGTTGACCTTTGAGAGCAGCCGACAAGGTGATGTACGTCTTGATCCAACTTTTGTCGCTAATCTTTGTCTCTGTCATGACACTCACTTGGTGAGAATCATTCTGCACAATGGAGGTTCGGCCTGAGGACAGCTCCTTTCGAGAATCCAGGTGGAAGACTTCGACGTCCCAAGCCTGCCAGTAAAGGGGCTTATCGTCGAATATGACCAATTGATTGCCTTTGCCTCCTTTGGCAATGACTTCTCTCTGCGCCTTACGATCATACAGAGAGGTGATAACTCCACCGTCGACCTGCACTCGGAGTTGGTCGTTTTGCAAGACGAAAATCCCCTTATCGATCTCCTTGACTGTGACTTCTGGCTCCTCAGTAATCTTGAAAGGCTTGACTTCCACAACATGTCCATTACCACAAGCAATTCCGGCGTGTTTGTCGCCAATTGCGACTATCTCCTTCCTGTGCCATGGTAGGGTATTCAAAGCAACAATGTTTTCTCTAGAGTTGGCACTCATTTCGCGAACACCAAAAGATTTGTAGAGATCCTTCAGGATCTTCTCTCCAGTCTTAAAGACTTTGGCATATAGCTATATCATCGTTAGCTTTGAAATTGACAAAAAAGTGATGCGGTAGTCTCAATAACGTGATACATACCTCGTCGCTATCATCGTAACACATCTCGATTGAGCTACCAGGCAGACAATCATGGAATTGACATAGCAAGACGGCTTCCCACATATCGTCAATATCCTCTTTGGGGTATTTAAAGTCCGACTTAATACTAGCAATAGTAGAGAGTAGCTCGATATCATGGAGCATGATCTCCGATTTCCTATTATTGCGTTTGTTGTTCGCCTGTGTGGTGTAGGTACCACGATGCAACTCGAAGTAAAGCTCACCATACCAAGTTACCAAGTCGGTTCCATTGGCGATCTTCTTTTCCAATTGATCAAAGAAGTCCTCGACCGAATTACCCATGTGAACTCTAGGAAGCATACCAACTGTATCGCTCATACCACGGCATCGTCTGAGCTTTTCCAGGTGTTCCCAAGTGGGACCTCCACCACCATCGCCCTTTCCAAAGACCAAAAGTGACGTTACATCTTGGTCCATTGACTTGTGCTGTGAGATTGATCTCTTGACATCGCCAAAATCTGCGTTTGCTGTATAAGTTTCGGATGGTGCCATGTGGCAAATGACTTGACTTCCATCTAAAGATACCCAGTTGAATGTTGTGTGAGGAAATTTATTGATATTGTTCCAACTCAACTTTTGAGTGAAGAATCGAGTCATGCCAGCAAGGCGACACAATTGAGGTAGCTGGCTAGAATATCCAAAAGTGTCAGGTAGCCAAAAGGTCTTGCATCTCTCTCCAAAGTTGCTTTCATAAAATCTTTGGCCATAAACGAATTGACGAACGAGCGACTCGCCACTTGGTAAATTCGTGTCATGCTCAACCCAACTACCACCGACCGGTTGGAAAGTTCCTTTCTTAACCTTCTCTTTGACCCGATCAAACACGTAAGGATAGTACTGCTTCAACCACTTGTACTGCTGAGCTTGAGAAACCGCAAACCGATGCTCTGGGTAACGATCCATCAAGTCGCACTGGTTTGACCATGATCTGGCTACCTTTCGCTTCGTCTCTGCCCAGGGCCAAAGCCAACATGTATCAATGTGGCATTGGCCGATGCCATAGACTAAAGGATCTGTTCCAGTCTCATATACCTTGGACGAGCTGACATTCTTGCCGAGGTATTCTTGAGCAATCTTGCGACCTTTAATAATGGAGTCTTGATTTCCAAGTTCAAAAACATCGATAATGCGGTTAGCGACGGTCAATGCTTTGTGTTGCTCCCACGATTCGGCTGGGAATTCTCTCGCTGCATCTCCGATAATCCAAATGTCGATGTATAACTGACGAGCCTCGACATTGATGGCCACTATTTCAGCTCGGGTCAATTGATAATACTTGTTTGGGTTGGGTGGCTGAATAGAATCTCCGCCTGGCGCATTCCCAAACATGCCATTGCAAGCCATCTCGATATATATTATGTGTTCTTTGCCATCTCTGAAGCTGTTGGGGAGAATCCACTCTATTCTCTCACCACCACCTGTCAACCCTTGGAGTGGATTTCCATCCTCGGTCCAGACCATACCCTCATTATTCGCATCCCAGTGTAGTTCCAGCAGGTCTTTCTTCAGGAACTCGGCAGGGACGGTAATTTGAACCTTGAACCAATGGGTTGACCAAGATGGTCCGAAGGACTGCCCGACACTCGTCTCCTTGAACTTGTGGCTTGTTGCTTCTTTAAAGGTTGGACGTGTGAGGTCCGGAGCATCCCATACTGAGAGCTTGATGTGGGGAGAGCCTGATGCCACGCCCTCGTTCATCATACTATCACAGCATAAGTCAGTACTACAGATGTTTGCACATGAGCTCGAGGGTTGCATACGCCCGAAGATTCTTGGTCTCATATTGTCCTCCGCCATAGAATTGACCGATCCTGTCTTTGTAGAGGTTGGGAATCCATTGGCCAACAGGCTTTTCGGCCAGCCTGGGGTATGTGCTCTTAGCCGTCGCTACCTGAGTAGTTTCCCCTCCCATGATTAAAGGGACTGATAGAAATGGGAACTGAGTGATATGATATAGTACTAGGGAGACGTTGGTGTTGACGTTGACGTTGATGTTTGTAAGAGGAGTCGTTGTTGTTGTTATGGTTTGTAGATCAGTCGTTGATGCTAGCGAAGCTTGGAGCTGTTGCACTCCTGACGTCTCATACAGGGATAAGGTACCGATAGCTCGTCCACTTATGAAGCGGGGAAGAGAGGAGCATGGGCCAGGTAACGTATCGCGGAAAGCGGGGGGGGGCTTGGCGAGCGACGACTTATCACCAGATACAGTCCCGACAAATACCTACTGTACTGTACTACCTACGCTACCTTACTTCAATGTACTTCCTCGCCTTCGAATAATATCTAGATGATGCACCATCCATGAGAAGATCTATTTTGACGCTAGCATACATTGGTTTACGGCACAGCACACGTCACTTCGTATCCTTCACATCACAACAATCGGTGCGGGCAGATAAGACAACCGACATGTTCGCTGTTCAGGGTTCGAAAGTGGGTGGTTGGTTCAAAATCTGCAGGTACCATTTCACCATGCATACGAAATACCATGCTTTATACTTCGATCGCTTATTGCCAAATTGTTAATAAAACTATTTATATAAGATTACAACTACTCAGTTGTCTCCCATTCTTACACCCATTCAGCAACTTTTCCATCTACAGATAACCAAAATTAGCGAAAATCCCACAAAATAGAGAAGATTGATAGATACACCTACCAGGTGTTTGATCAGAAGGACCAATAACCCTAATGTTCTTCCTCAAATTATCCCTCCTCCGTTCAGCAGCACTCTTAACCTTCACAGTATTCTTCGCCTTCGTAACCACTTCCTGAAAGTGCACATTTTTCTGTATCACATCAGCAGAATCCTGTAATCGCGACAAAAATCCCGTCTTGCTTAAAATGGGAGTGTCAGGACCTGAGGCCCTTCTCGATTCATTGGGGACTATGGTCTCTTTAGTTGAATTATTACCGGAACCTGATATTCGTTTCATTGCCCCTGAAAGACGACGTCGCAGTTCGCTACCTGTCGTTGTTGGAGATGATGGTCCTGTTCCCGGGGATGATGGTTCAGATGATTTGCGGAATGGAAATGGTGACTTGAGAGGGTGAGCACCACTACTGAAGTCCCTCTTTCTCTTTGGCTTTGGCGGTGGTGGCATTCTGCTGGACGAACTCCTTTTTGTAGGGGAAGAAAGTTCTTGTATACCCATGGTGAAAGATTCTCGAGCAGATGAGAATATTGAGTGACTGTTATCATCTGAAGAAGAGTTGTCGCTAAAACGACTCACCGGTCGCTCTAGCTCTATCAGTGGTTGTGGTCTAGTTCTAATGGTAAGAGGTCGGGGAACCAATTCGGCTTGCATTGGCTGTTGGAAATGACTTCTGTGGTCCTGAAAATTTCCTATGTTTTGACCCCATACATTGTCACCCATCGCCTCAAAACGCAAGCGCTCATTAGCTACGAGCTCCTCGTAAGCATTAACTGTATTACTGTGAGACGGCTCGTCTGTAAATATTTTGTCTGCCTGCTTTGTCTCTCTGAGAGATCGTTCTAATGATGCCTGAAAGTCGTTTGGTTTGTGGGAACTTTTGATGCTCAATTTGCCACTAGAGCCATATACCTTGGATTGCAGGAAGAGATTCGGGTTCACTGCTTGTGGTGGTGGAGACAGAGGGGTAGCATGAGCAAGCCTATGGGCACTGGAAGAAGCTCCGGCCTTGGAGACACTCCCGGCATCTTGACTGTATACGCTACCTCCACTCGAGATTGATTCAAAATCATCGAAATGATGCAATTCGTCGCGAAAAGTTTTCTCGTAATTCGGATTAAATCCAGTCAACTGCAGAACCTTTCGGCTACTCTTACTCATGGGAGTAGGAGGTGGCGGAGGCAATTTCACGTTCGATATGTCTGATGCTGAGTGTGTCTGCCGAGAATCAAGTACCAAGGCCACTGGTCTCTTCTCTGTTTCTCTTGGAGGGGATATTTTCATTCGTAGTGGCGTCGAGCTTGGTATTTCATTGTGCTCTTGGTTTGCCGTATTATGTGGAAGTGCTGGTAGAGCTTTATCGGACAAGTGAGAGTGTGCTAAGGAATGCGGACGCGATTGTTGATTACTGGGCGGTATAGCTATTTCCATTCCGATCTCTGTGAGTGAGGATGCAGAGTGATTATTGTGCTGTAGCCATGGTTTGGGAGGAATTGGGTTTGTCATGATTGCTTAGACCACGATATTAGCAAGCGACTCAATGCAGTGGAAATTTTTAACGGGTTGAAATTATTATACGTAGTATGCACTATAACGACAAAGGCGACTTCATGTCCCTTTACACCTTCTGCATTTGGATATATAGCGTACTGTCTTTGTGATGGCGAACCTAGGCTTCTTTGAAAAGTCTTTCACAAAGAAATTAGACGTCGGCTATTGGCCATATTATTTTGGTGGAGCATACTTCTTTGTCATATATAGATTAAAAAAAGTGATAGCCCCAACAAACAGAAGATGATGAAGGCATACAGATCTCAAGTTTCTTAACACCCCTAATTCTACAAGTTATAGTCTAGCCCGCTAAGGAAGTTGAAACTAGGACACTAACCAAGCAAAAATCGAGGAACACCAAGAAGACCTCATAAGAGTGTTACTCAAATCAAGTAAGTTATTCAAGGTATTTTAGTGTCCCAACTTCATTTCTACAGCGAGTCTAGACAAAAATTGACTCACCTATACCAATAGCTCGCTTAACTATTGCTCGTTGCCCACAGGTGAGATTAGTGCCCATTGCGAGGTCATCTCTAGAAGAATTCCAATCTAGTCTTTCTAAGCACGGTCATAATTATGGGGTTTACAAGGCATGAACAGTATGCATTGATCTAACCGGGTCTACTGATGCTATTAGCTGAAATAGCAGCAATTAAAATCTTTACTTTTCTAACCGAGGGCCAGGGAAATTTTCTAATCTTTTGCTGCCTACTCGATTCTTTGATCAAATCAGGGAAACATAAATAGTTACTCTTGCATTGTCGTAAAAAGTTGAACGATACTAAGGAAAAGAGTAATTGCTTAGAAGTAATCTTCGTGTTTCTATGAAAAGAAGAGCCTCCAGTATCTAAATACATCCATCCAACCTCATCCAACCCCATCCACCCAACTTTTATATATACAGACACTAGTCTATATTTACAAACCAATCCGCTGTGCTATGAATACTTTGTGTTGCCAGACATCCACTAAGGCCCAAGGGTCCTAAAAGTCCCCAAAAGAGCCCCTCCTTACTCTGCCTGTTGTTGCATGTGAGTAGGCAGATTCCACGACGCGTAGTCCTGGTGGACGAAAGCCCGATCAACAGTCGGCACGCTCTCCAAAACGTACTGCAAACTCTCACCGAGATCATGGCTATCTCTTAGACTCATATTCTCATCAAGGACAATATCTACCTCGACGTTTAACTTATCTCCTGCATGATAAGCTTGCAGGCCTTGAATCTGCTTGATGGTCTTTGCGAAGCGCACTAGTTCAGGACTTTGGTATTAGCAGTACTTCTTTTATAAGTTTTAGGAGGACTAAGACATGGTTTATGTGTCGCGGGGCTTGTCTCTGGAGTGTGGAAATGCCGAGAAATGCCACAGCACCCACGACAATCAATGAGAGGACAAAAAATGAACGGGATATACGAACTAGTAAGATATAATAGTACGTTTCGTTCATCAGCTGTTGCGGCAGCGCCAGTAAGATTACGAATGTGGCCAATAGACGTATCAGCCCAGTTGAAGATGACGTATAGGGAAAGGAGGAGACCTCCGAGGGCGTCGAGCCACCAGAGCTTGGCGTAAAATCCAACTAGAATATATTAGTTTGGGCCAACAAGGAGAAAGGGAGCCTTGTACCTAAGGGGAAAATAATACTGAAAATGTTGAAAATAACATCTGTCATGGCATCCTGTGCAAGTGCCTGTACACTACTGTTCTTGATAATCCGGCACCAGAGCCAACAGAGAGCTTTGACAAGGACCGTACTGGACATTATGATGATGGCAGGTAATCCGAGTTGGATTATGGTCTCATCTCCTGAGCCAAGCCGATTGAAACACTCCAAGGCGACTTGCAAGAAGGAGGTGCACATAACCACAGAAAACACCAATACACCTATTGGCTCAAGACGTCTCCTCCCCACTGGATACATATACTGGTCCTGTCGTTCGATGAGTCTCGTGGTCGTCCAGACTATAGCCGTAGACAAGAAATCCAAAGCTGCATCCACCAAACTTGCAAGTACTGACAGCGAGTTGCTAAGGATTATAACTGCTATTTTTCCTAAAAGGAGGACTGTATTGGCTGCAAGATTGACGTAAATCGCGATTTGCACAATTCTGTCTCCAGACTCGACACTGTCATCCTCCATGCTAGGGATCTCTGGCTTTGGGCTATTAAGGTCATCGTCGCCCTCAGGCAGTAACAAAGGCGTTCGCTCATTTGAGACTTTGTAAAGTTCCCTCGGTGTTCGCTTGACCTTCTTCGCAAGGCCTTCCGAACTGTTGGACTTTTGCGGACCTCCACTGGATTTTGATATGCTCGGCTCTTCCGATATAGTATCCGGAACATCCAGGCTTTCTCGATACGTTGCCGAACTTGACCCAGTTCCTGGGGTATGGTTATACTCGTTGAGCAAGTCGTGGGGTAGGGACGAGTCTAAAAGCCGATCGATATAGATATATTGTTGCACCAAGCTATTCGTCCGCTCGTAATACTCGCGGATAGGTTTTTTCATCCCCTTCAACACCTCTTCGGTCTTCCAGTAACGTTCCCACCTATATCTTGGATTGCTATTGCCAATGAGCCTCTGGCTGCGCATCTGTGGTGTATTCAAAACCATGCTCAACCTCCTCTCATGATCATCTAGACTTCGGCGGACTTCATCGCTGCCACCATCAGAAAACACAGGCCTTCGAAGACCAGCCTCCTCATCTGGCTCGACATTTCCTCTGAGGTGTATAGAGGATCGGTGTGCCAATGCATCCAAGGACGCACTGGACCGTGAGGAGATAAGTGCTGTGAGTGCCCCATGGCCATGAGTTGACATTGGACTCGCATCTTCATTGTTTAGCGGAAGGAAGCCTCGGAGTCTAGCTATGCGCCCGAATTGAGGGGGAGAGGACGAGAAGGACTGCGGCTCTGCTCCCAGGCTTGACATAATGGCGTTGATGAGGTTGGACTTGGTCTGCTAAGAATACTACAGTGTAGGGTGCAGACCCAACAATGTCATGGAATGGAAGCAATTGACAGTTGTATTATTTGTTTTGCAGCTCTCAGATAGCGTTGCCAAGGGCGGCCGTAAAGCCTTCAGCTCGGGTTCTTGCGAGGAGCAACCTAATAAGGTAATGGCGGCCCCGCGTATGATATCCTTGCAAAGGGTCCATCTTTCTCAGATCGAAAAGTGCCGGGAGATGAGATGGAGAAAATCTGATCATTTTGGGGCGATCAGACTGCTCCGATTCGCTTCAATGACGCACTTCTGCATCAGTCTGCAATGCTACACATGCGTGACACAACAACGTCTAAACGCACTGCTACACCGCAGGATGGCTAGTCAGTCACCCAAAGACCCCGTAGAGTTTACTAGGCATACCGGTATGCTAGAAGCTGTTGCAAAACTTCAAATCGCCTCCGTTTCAAAATATCACCGAATTAGGCAATTTGTATTGGCATTAGCTTCTGGTAGAGAGGCGGTAGCATCTTGTACGGAGACTCATTTAGCTCAACTGAGCATTAACTACAGAAGCGTTATTGGGCGTATATATGTGTCCATGACTTCACTTGGATGAAAAGCATCCTAATCTCCAAACTCCTCCCAATGCATGCCTTTTACTGTCATATGATGACACCTATCCATCCCTAGTCCCTGTTGCGCCAAACCCCATACTCTACATGAATGATTTGACTTTTGTACATATCCATATCTCATCAACAAACATCATACAAAAAAAAAGTTAGTAGAGTAGAGTTGCTCAAGCAACATTTCCTGCCATGCCCATGAAAAGAGCATGAACCGCAAGAGAAATCGACCAGAAACCGACCTTCTTCAAACGCCTCATTCGTGCTTGGCTATCCACTACGTCTTTCGCGAAGGCCTCGTAGGTTTCAGCTGAGAGATCCTCCATAAGGCCACTGTCGAAGATCGTCCAACTTCCGTCAAATTCCGACGCACGCTTCACAATTCGGCAATTAATGGGGATAAAAGTTCGCTTCGAGTTCATGTACGCAACAATTGGACGGACAAGCGCTTGGTTCATATAAGAAAGATCATTGGTGAAGAGGGGTACAGCGGCCTTAACATCGTTCAGGTGGACGCGGAGGTCCATGACCAGGAAACGTTTATCATCGCTATCGCGACTCATCTTTTCGGCGTGGGCAGCTTTTTGCTCAGGTGTAGAGAGATCTGCGTTACGTGGATGATTTTCGAGGATGTGCAAATAGCGGTTTGAAGTTACCGTAGCTTCTAGTCGATCATAGAAGTCGGACATAACCTTTACTATACTATCATCCGAGTCGGCTGGAAACATGACATCTGCTACAATATCGACGTTGCCCTCGTGGATCCATCCAAAAGGCCCTTCAACCCCGCGATTAAGATGGTCGATCTTTAGCCCATCGATACGGAGTCGACTATGTTTTTTCCAAGGATTAGGCTCACCGTTTTCTGAGTTGTTGTGACTTTGTGTAAACCCATGAACTTGACGTGGATGGATTGTGAAGAGGGATCCGTCAAAGGCGCCAGACATATTGTTTGCGGAAAGGAAGTCGTAGAAAAGCCATCGCTTTCGTAGCTGCGGTAATTCGCAATTGAATATGCTAACTGAGAACGGCCGAAATCCATTAGGTTGATGTATGGTGACCAACAGATCTTCCATTTTGAAGGAATCTATCTCGAAGTCTCCCTGCTGATGCTGATGCTTATAGGTCCTTGGGTCAACATATTCCGCGGGCCAGTGTACCGAAGTCCTATCCACGACTCCTCGGACCCCTTTGACTTCAACATCTCGCATAAGTCCCTTTCCGTTCCACCATTTGACGAATGACAGCGTCACATTTACAGTTTCTATTGTAACGTCGAACTGGGTATAATTGGTGTCCTCTTGAGTATCGTGAAGGGCCGCTTCCAGCTCAGCTTGTCTCTCGGTTGCGGCTGCGGCTGCAGCACTCATCGAAGACCCTTTACTGACTTTCGCTTTTCCTTTCCCAGGTCTCCGCGAAACGAAAACATTGCGGAATGTGATTACACCATCACCCCATTTCGGTACAATTGCTGATTCGAAAACAACTGTGATGCCGGCCGAATGTGTGAGGTAATCACCAACCCATCTCGCTAGGGTTTCTATACTTTTGTGTTAATTGAATCTCTCCTAGTTTCTAAATGTGTACCACTTACCTTGAGCAACAACGGTATTGATGGTGTAAATTATAAGCGAAAGAAAAGTTGTCGTTCCAATTACAAGCCATGCTAAATTCCCCAGCACAAACCAGGAGACAAAGGCGCTCCAATCATCTGAATTATATGGCCGTACACTTCTAATAGTCAACCACTTGAACCTGACTTTCGCCCTTGACCAGAATCCAGTCGCTGCTGCAAGAAGTTCGTCCCTGGAAGGTCGATGCGGCATCTTTGGCATTTGGGGTAGATGTAGATATTTGCTGGAAATGGACTCGGATTCTTCGGCGGTAGGCTCGCCCCGTGGAACCACAGGCTGCGTGTGCGGGCCATTCTTACTCTCTTGTGGAGGTTTTGAGGTGCCCTGTACGTTTGAGGTCGAGCTCTTGTTCCTCCTTGCATTGCCCCTTTCTCGCCTTCGACTGCTCGAATGGAGCCTCCTACACCATGCTTGTTGAGCTAAAGATGCGATGCGTTGTCTAGGTATTATGGTCGTCGTATACAACGCCTTTTCGGCTGTCGTTGTACAGGTAATGGCAGAAGACGATGCGGTCGTAGTTGGATTCACATCAATAAAAAGGAAGCCGCAGGAAGCAAAACTCCTTCTGACAGATGTCCGAGGCGAAGAGCGTTTTGCAGGTTGTGATCTGGTCCATGAGAATGGTCGAGAGGTGCGACACGACGTTGAAAATCTACATGGTGAAGATTTCGGTGGCGGTCGTAAGAACTTGGAAGCACTCAGGGCTGAGGTTGCAGGTTCCCAGATCTGGGACCACAGCCTTTTATTCAGGTTCATGTTCATAATTGCGGGAGCATTCTGGAAAATAGCAGACTGTTGAAGTCGCCGAATCCGGGCGGAAGGTGCATGTATGTATGATGTGAAGTGTGCTATGGATGCAGCACGCGAGTCCCTAGAAAGAAGAGAGCGAGCACTTTCACTTCGGGGGTCTGGATTGCCTCGCAGTATGACGCTTTCGACGCGCCAAAAACTTCGACGCTGGGCTAGACGGAAGCGGAATAGCGGGCTTAGAAAAGAGCGCGATAAGGACGTTATCGCAAAGCAATTATCCAAACATCAAAACATCAAGAGATGCTGCAGGCTCCATGATTGGCATTGGCAGCTCTTATGTCTCTCTCTATATGCTGTGCGGGCGCAAGGAAAGCCAGACAAACACACCTTGTGTGCTCTCAGCTTGGGTGACTCGAAACAACGTGTACTTAATTACTTTCTTATGCAAACACACAACAAGATCCTGCCAAGCGCGGTCCGAAGTACTCGATTTGACAATTGTCACATAATATTCATTTGCACCACTATCGTGCAGCGCAAGACGGTACTGCATCTAAAATAACAGACCCAAGCCATGCTGATTCTTCCCAAACGTCCCAGTACCCTTTTCCTCGCTAAAATTCATGAAAAAAAAAAAACAGAGAGAACCCGATGTATTTATTATGCACCAACCCTGAAGAGAAACCCCTATTTGTTTTTTACTCAACAGTCACAGACTTTGCCAAGTTACGTGGGAAATCCACATTGACACCTTCTGCAACCGCGAGCCAGTATGACATCAACTGCAGAGGAATGACATTAAGCAGGCCTTGCAAGCAGTCGACCGTCTTGGGGACCTCGATCTTCTCGGCTTGGCCGACCTTGAACTCCTCATCATTGGGATTGCAAATTACAATTGGCTTTCCGGATCGAGCAATCACTAAAAAGAAAGTTAGCTTTGGTGATCAAGACTAGGAGATTAGATAACATACCTTGCTGGTAAGCATTGAGTGACTTCGCGAAAATGTCATCACGAGTGAGGATCATGATGATAGGTAGGTTTTCATCAACAAGAGCCAAGACACCGTGCTTGAGCTCACCAGACATAACAGCCTCGCAATGGAGGTAAGAGATCTCCTTAATCTTCAAAGCACCCTCGAGAGCAGTGGAGAATTGACTGCCTCTGCCCAAAAGCAAGAGACTCTTCTGGTGTTGGAAGGTTCGTGCGCAAAGGTCCTTGATGGTTTGGTCCAGTTTGAGGATCTCTTTGATCTGCTCTGAGATCTTGCCAAGACCTTCCATGATATCCTCGCGTCGCTTCTGCTTTGATGCGCGATCCTCACTCAGAGATAGGGCAAACATGATCATGGCGATGAACTGAGAGGTGTATGCTTTGGTAGATGCGACACCGATTTCAGGACCAGCGTTGACGTGAACACCGCAGTGGGTTAGGAGAGAGATTGATGAACCGACAACATTGACGATACCAACTGTCAATGCTCCGCGCTCCAAGCAGTAGCGCAGAGCCATGAGGGAATCAGCAGTCTCGCCGGACTGAGAGACAAAGACACAAGTATCGTCACGGAAGACTGGAGCTTGTCTATCGAGGAAATCCGAAGCCAGCTCAACCGCAATGGGGATCTCTGTCAACTCCTCGAAGGCGCCACGAACAGCCATACAAGAATGGTAGCTAGTGCCGCAAGCGATGAAGATAATTCTTCGGCAACGGCGGATTGTTGCAATGTATGATCTCAAACCTCCAAGAGTAATCTTCTTATTCTCAATATCGAGACGTCCTCTCATGGTGTTGACAACGGACTCTGGCTGCTCGAAGATCTCCTTTTGCATAAAATGGTCGAACTTGCCCTTCATGATCTCTTGCAACTCCAACTCAAGGGTCTGGATGGTTCGGACGTTTGAGGATCCATCGGCCTTTGTGAGTCTGTGGATGTTGAGCGAGCCCTCGTGAATGTGAGCGATATCATCATCCTCGAGGTACATGACCTTCTTTGTGTGCTCAACAATGGCTGAAGGGTCAGACGACAAGAAGAACTCTGTTGGCATAGGAGCTCCATCATCAGTCATGAAAGCGCGGGATTGCGATCGGTGCAAGAGCGACTTGTCGGCTGGGTTGAGAAGATTATCACCAAGGAAATTTCCAACGCTAGACTTCTTCAGGGCCACATTTTGTGATGCTTGCTCGGCAGGCAGAGCACCCTCGTCGGTGTATTCAACATCAACAAAGTCCACCTTCATACGCTTCTGTGTCCGGACACCAATGACTAATGGAGAACCCTTTCTGGCGGCAATAACCTCGTGAGGGTAGTGAACAGACTTCATAAGAAGTCCGAAAGCTCCCTGTAGCTCCTTAATAACTGCCTTTGCCAAATCGGTAAAGCCAATTGATGGGTGTTGGTCGTAGAGGTACTTGGCAAGCTTAGCAATGCACTCAGTGTCGGTCTCCGTCTCAAACTTGAATCCCTTAGAAGTCAAGAGGGTCTTGAGCTCCTTGTAGTTCGTAATAATGCCATTGTGGACGACAGAGAACTGCCAAGTTGGGTCGGATCTGTGTGGATGGCAGTTAACGCGGGATGGAGGACCGTGAGTAGCCCATCTCGTGTGTGCAATTCCAGCATGAGAATCAAAGATCTTGGTCAGATCTGGCTTCTCCTCGTCAATAAGTTGCTTGAGCTTTGCAACCTTGCCGACCTCCTTGTAAGCAAAGACCTATATTGAAGCATCAGCAAAGCCCTATTAGATCTATGTGCCATGTCTCCCAGCGAACAATTGGCCTGCGGGTCTACTGACCTCGTTCTTCTTGTCTCCGTCTACGGCCAGACCAGCGGAATCATAGCCACGGTATTCGAGGCGAGAAAGACCTGAACGCAGAAGATGGAAGTCAGTACGAAAGTGATCAGGATTTGACAGCGACCACGAAGCACCAAGGACGGAAGACTGCGTAGTGCTTAGGGGAACACAATTGGGAGCGGGGTTCCTACGTACCATTGACAAGAGTGTCGATGATGTACTTTCTATCCTTCTCCACCAGGTAATTGATGTATCCAAAGATGCCACTGTGCGGATATGTCAGCTCCCATTGCGTCTCTTGTGTTCGTCAACGGAGACTGAGCGCGTCGAAGCTCCAAGTGCTTTACATACCACATCGTTGCTTATTGAGTTGGATGTTGGCGACTTTGAAAGAAAGAGGGAATTCGCAGGATCTTTTTCGGTTTGCGTCTGCTGCTAACGAGGATAGCTGCAGATGGGGTATTAAATAGTAGAAGAAAGATGTGGCGAATGGAGAAAAGAATTGGAAGTTCGTATGAGATATGGGAGCTGTCAACGCTTGGAGGGGCGCCGCTGCTCTTTAATGGCTGTTTTGGGACGGTTGCTAAGGGCCCCTTAGGCGAGTGAGAGATCCTAGTGCAGAAAGTCCACGGTGGGCTTGGCAGAGCGAAGGAAAGGATCACGGAGAGGAGACAGACAGGGCTGTTTGCAATGAGCGCCACAGGCACAACAACGGGCACGAAGAAAGGACAGAACAGTGCACTATGGTAAACGGACAGGGCCAGAAACTATGACGGCGTAGACGGCTCCTCAAAATGAGGCTGGTTCTCATTACTTCTTTGTCCAAACCTGCTTGGCCCTTCGTATTTGTGAAGCAAACTCCCAGGGGGCTTTGCCACCCCGTAGCCAACCATCAGCAAGCTTTCCCTTTGACATCTGAGTGCACCGACCCTGAAAGACGCAGGGGAGCGCTAAGCGACTATATTTGGAAACCTCTGATCGACAGGTACGGCTACACAGCCTCAGTATACTCCATAGTCGACAATTATACCCATATTCAACCAATTCGTACTTCGTACCAGGAGCCGCCGAATATTGAAATAATCAGTCCTAAGTTTCCCCATTGTTATACCACTCTATCGCATACACATTTGATCTTGTTTGCATGGAACGTCCTACCAACGACCTTGAAGAATGAAGAGGGTGGGATGGGATTATGGATGTGGTCGTGATGATGTTGGTTATGATGCTAGCGCAAAGTCAAAAGGAACACGGAGCAAGGCCTTGTTACTGTAGCTGATCTAGTCTCCGATTTCTATGTGGGGAATGAGAGGCTCGAGACCGCGGATCTGTCTGCATAGCCAGACTTCTCGATAATTGTAGGAGTGAACCATTTTCTCTACTCAGCAACGAGTTGGCCAATGCTTTGCATTCCCGTCGTACTTTCGTATGATACCATTATGAGTATTACTTCGGGATCTGAATAAGTGTCCAGGGCAAACATTATTGAGTATGGTTTTTTCCGGATGGCGTTGGATTGGAAGCACCAAAGACAACTGTCTCTGATGCGCTCTTTCTCCGTTGGTTTCCCTCTTGGTTGTCGGAACATGGCTGAGACCAACTTAGTCATGAGAAGCCAAACAAGTGTTGAGCAGTAAGACTTCAGAAAGATGAAATTCCTCTCAGTCATTCACATGACTTATGAAAGGTGTACCTTTCGTACTTCATTGCCTTCTGTCTAAGTGCCGCGCTTCCCGTAGAGAAATTGCCCACTAGGTGAACTAGGTCTTTACTTTCAAGTATATGTGTGCGCGCGCATTTGTCTGGCTTAGGCTCTTCGCATCCAAAGAAGGAATGCGAAGACCATCTGGTGGTTTCCACATGTCAAGCACCTAGTGTTTGGTGATTGACCACCCTGAATTATCAGTACAACGACTTCGAGGTACGGTAGTTGCAGTAGAGTGTAAAAGGGAGATATATAGTGCACTAAAGCGAGTCTTGGATGCTAGCTCATTGATCTACAAAGTGTCTCAGCCTGAACTCCATCAGACGATCTATTGACTAAATTATCAGATGAACCAAGATCAGATGTACGAGGAGAGATATGTCCAGGGGCTTATATATTTAGACGCGTTTTCATCACCATCTTCGCTAGCGTTGTGGCCCTGGGCTTCTTAGCTGAGAGTGCTTTACTAAGTTGGAGGCTACTTGGCTCCGATACTTGGATCGGCTTGAATTTTGCAAACCATAATCTAGGATAGATTTAACCAACACTTATATTAACCAGGAAACATCTTAAAACCGAGGCAACTGAAATTTGCCCAAGGACTCTAAGATAATATCGGAACTATGAGCACCGGAGAGAGAGCAATGCGCTTCAACCAAAGGGATAAGCTCATTCTCCAGCATGGGGATCTTAAACTATCGGTACATCACTGTACTGAAATATTTGGAACGCAGTGATATTACTTAATAGTATTAAGCTCTAATATTGCGACACTCCCCGCACGCCTTAGGTCAAGAGCCGAGAGTGCCAATTTCTTCCGAACCTAGATACCGTCGCTTGTCGCCTTCCTAATTCCAACCAAGCGCCTTGGTAATATCAATCTCACGATCTTGAAGATTTTTAACATCTTTTGATAGGCTTATTTCGATAGAAACACCTAGGCGAACAACGGTAAAATTTGTGCAATGATATTGGCAACATTGCGCAAGAGCAGCATCAACTCGCACCTGCCATACTAAGAGCGCCGAGATCTTGAAGTGGAGGCAACTATGATAATATGGCTACTTCTCAAATAATCAGATCTTGGAGAATGCCAAAGCAAAGTCATCGAACCATTTTCGCCCAGTCTCCCATGCAGTAGCGTTACTTCGGGTAATATATAAAGGCCTCATCACACCAGTGCATGATTAGGAGTTTCTCTAGGACTACTTGCACGTCTTTCGAAGTGTGTGAATTTCCAAGTAACCACCATGAGGACTTCACTCTTTTTTTCAACTCTAGCTCTTTGTATTTCTACCCTCATCTCAGGATCGGAACAGAGCACGACGCTACCTCTTGTACAATCTGTACGATTTCTATTTTCCAACCCTACTGGCTGGTCTAATAACAAGATACATAGGACCAACTTCGTGGAGTACTTCTTGGCTCGGAGCTGCTCGCGAAAGCTCAGGTGCTTGAAAATTTAGCTTATGCTACAGTAGAACGGAACAGAGTAATTGGCAGCCCTGGTCATGTTGCAACTATCAAGTACCTTGTCGATACAGTGTCGGCTCTAGATTACTACGATGTAACTACTCAGAACTTTACTGTGCCTTTAGGGAACTCATCCCTCAATATCGGCGACACCCCATATGAATCCAACTTGATGACCTTCAGTCCCGCTGGGCATCCTATTGCTCCACTTGTTGCAGTGGCAAATCTGGGTTGCAATTCGGTATGTACATACATCTCGTCCATAAAGTCGGGAAAGGTGCTGATCTTGGTTATAGTCAGATTATTCAGCAGACGTCTCAGGCTCCATTGCTCTAATCTTGCGTGGTACTTGCGAGTTCGGTTTAAAGTCTGCACTCGCCGGAACTGCAGGTGCTGCAGGTGTAGTCATCTATAATAACGTCGAGGGTGTCCTTGCCGGTACTCTTGGAGCAGCCAGTCGACCAGAAGGACCTTATCCACCTACCGTTGGCATATCCCAAGCTGATGGCCAAGCGCTACTCAGCTCTCTCATATCTGGCCCTATAACCGTAGACCTAGAGACTGTTCTTACCAACATCACCACGTAGGTTTGCTCACATCAATTAATATTCGCTTAACTAACATAGGGCAGATACAACGTGATTGCACAAACGAAGGGTGGTGACCCTGAGAACGTTATCCATGTGGGAGCACACTCGGATTCCGTAACGGCTGGTCCTGGTATCAACGATAATGGCTCAGGGTCAATTGGACTCCTCGAGGTAGCAATCCAACTCAGCAACTTCAGTGTCAATAATGCCGTCCGATTCTCGTGGTGGTCGGCTGAGGAGGAAGGTCTGATTGGCGCTACCCGATACGTCGAATCTCTCTCAGAAGATGAACTCGACAAGATTCGCCTTTATCTCAATTTCGACATGTAAGACCTTCCCAGAGAGATTTTCTGTTCAGTTCGATCTCAAATAGCTAATACACCTCAGGATTGCTTCCCCAAATTTCATCTATGGTATTTACGATGGAGACGGCTCAGCCTTCAACCTAAGTGGCCCACCAGGCAGTGCCGAAGCAGAAAAACTATTTCAAGACTATTTCACGAACGATGCCAACCTGCCATGGACATCGGTAGACTTTAGCGGACGTTCTGATTATGGACCTTTCCTCGATGCAGGCGTCCCTTCTGGTGGGTTATTCACTGGGGCTGAAGTATTGAAGACTGAAGAAGAGGCATCCGTCTTTGGTGGAGAGGCTGGTGTTGGTATGTTCTTATCCATAATGACGGATACCTACTTTAATGGTTTCTAACGTAATACAGCCTACGATGTGAATTATCACGCCGCCGGAGATAACGTTGCGAATCTAAATATTGATGCTTTTATCCAAAACACCAAAGCTATTGCCCATGCAGTCGCAACATATGGCATAAGCTTCGAGTCTTTGCCTACAAACGAGGCGGATAAGGGGAAGAGGACAGACTCCTTCCAGGTTCCAAGACAAATCGGGGATGCCCATGCTCATTCTCATGGTCATGGGTGTCTTGCTGATTTGTATGAATAAAGAGGCATGAGAACCCAAAAGAAAAATTGAATTTCGTATTCCACTTTGAGAATACGGAAGATCTTGTTTTGAGAGGTGAGATGAGTTGTTATATCACTCGATTAAAGAAGGTCGAGTTTATTGCAGCACAACAGGTGCCAGAAGTTAGATATACCTAGCAGTCAATTCAGAATAAGAATTGAAAAAGAGTCTCTGAAGGAAAACTATTGTACTGGTTATCTGCCTTGCTGCTTTATTCGAAGGAAAGCTTTTGGATACATAGAAGTGAAGTGGCAGGTTTGTGATTTTGCAAGCTAGTGAGTTCTGTGGTAAGTAATTAAGGAGAAACGGGAGCTTATAGCGACGACTTTTACCTTGATTATTATCTAGGTTTGAATACTTCTGTGTAGAGTAGATAGGTAGGTGCCCGTATACCAAGTATGTATCGTTACACAGTCGTGCAGCACCTCTACGTCCATCACCTTAGTAGTATAGTATGAACCCTCGAGCATAATAAGTGGGAGAAATGGAGTATAGGTACGAGACGCTGAATTATCTGATTCGTCAAATGAGTGGGAGGCAGTAGGCCTTTATATACAAGAGCTGAGCATCAATTGGAGCCTGATTTCTATACAAATAATGCATTCCGGATGCGACGGTATTGCGCATAGAGCGCTACAATAGAAAACAGGGTTGCTCGAGGCCTGAGCCAAAGGCCCGAAAAAGAAGAAGCAATTATGACCAGATTGAGGATATACTCCGACACGTGACAAAATGGGCCACACAATGGCTGACATATAGTAACATATAACTGTAGTAGTATAGGGTCCTGATACGTGTACAATGCCATAATTGATATTCGAACAAATACACGCAAGTTCTGCTAGTATTTTTACCTAAGGTATTAAAATACGTGATGATAGTTTCCTACATCTCTAGAAACTAGAATTTGGTTTATTTGAGATATGAGTAAACTTTGATTTGGGTAACTTACTTAATTCAAATATCTAACTAGGTGATAAGCTCGAAATGCTACTAAACGTGTCAAATATCAATGGTGACATTATACACATAACTGTACCTGTACCATACCTTTTATACATGCATCCCAATTGCTTACCAACAATACCGCAGCAGCGAAGGAAGTTAGGACCTAAGTTATATAAACCACCCCGCAAACACTAGTATAGCAGGATATCAGTGTACGGAGAAGCGTTTACAAGTATCCGGTTAGAAGTTACTAACTCGCTTACCAGGGGAAAAAAGCAAATGCCCAGCGCCGAACGGAAGCAATCCGCCCGCATGGTCTCCCTTACAAGCTCTGAGAAAGCCGTTGGTGATCCTCGTATGATTGTTGCATTGCTTTTGTATAACCTTGCCGAGAAGGCTCTGTTGGGTTCTGGATCTAGAATTGTGGAAGCCCTCATCAACAGCGAAGCAGACATCAGATAAGCCATCAATTTCATGACTTGCAACGTAGTATGAGAAATTCAGGAAATAACACTCAGGCAGACAACATAGCTCATACGTTGCCAAGAATAACCATTCATAAACAGCTACTGTAGTATGCAACCAACAAATAGCAGGTGAGATAACAAAATCCGCCACCGACCCGGCGGATGCAAACCAAGACTTTTGCATTCCATAAATACTTGTAGCTAGCATCCTGTGTAACGAAAGTCGAATGCAGATGTGCAGCAAAGAACCAACAAAGAAGCATCACTCACCTATCAAGACGGAAGTCTTCCCATTCTTGGAAATAATCTTGGGGATGTACAGGTGTTCGTGTAACCTCTGGTGAGTGTAGACGTGCAACAAAATGCAAACTAAACCCCGAAAACCAGGAATACTGGGTTTTCATGCGGTGATGTATCTTGATGTTGGTTGAAGGGCGCACCGGCTCACCCACCCCCGGCTTGATACCATGTTTGTTGGTGTTCTGGTCCTACCTATGCTATTGATGGATTGGTGGCTGAGTAACATTTTCGATCGTCGCCCCCTGTGTTCAGTTGGTTAAATTAACCGAGCACCCCTTACGAGCACCAATTATCGGGGACGTGTCCGCCTCCGATGACTAAGCTCCCCTGCCACCCTCCGGATTAGTGATCCTAAGGACTGTCGCTGTTTTGTTGGCCTCGTTATCTACTAACCAATGCCTACTCTGTAAGCCCTACAATTGTAGGTTATATGCCATATAATTTATAGTAGTTGCAAAATAGTATTAGGGTTTATTTACTAGTTTATACTCTATAGTATATATAGCCTATAGTTAGGGGGGCGGGGGCGTTACCTATAACTATCCCGACCATCGTATATTGGCCAACGCTTGGGATAGGGACGTGCAATAAAGTATCGATCAAACAGAGCAATTCTAGTCAATAAACTTCCTGTATTTGCCTCTGAGACGCGTTAAGCGATTATAGACGAGCAGAGTGTCGAATCCTTGCCTACATGGCCAATATACGAGGGTCGGGATAGGGCATGCCACCTGTAATTATAGGCTGTGCGCCTTAGGAAGGCAGTTTCTAAAGCAGCTACGTTTCGGTACCCGAATAAGTCCAGCTCTGCCCCGACAAGGAATAATCCGCTTAGTGGCGGTTCTGTACGGGGCAGAAAAAAGTATTTGGTGTTAAGGCCCATGTCTCAAAATCGGCCTCTTATTTCTGCTCCGTAGAGGAACTAGTGCAGTAATTCGGATCTTGGATCTTGGATTTTGATTTTAGAAGTTCGGAATGAAGTGATTGTTTGGTCTTAGTAGGTTTAGTAAATATTGGGAGTTAGGTACTCGTCGATCGTTCATTGTATAAAATACAAGATAGAAAATGACTGAGAGGTCTTAGCGGATATCTTCAAATCTACCTTTGATGAAATTAAAAAGCCTCTCTCTATCTGTAGTGTTCTAAGGTGGTTGCTTAACTCGTAACTGAACAGTGCTCATAATAGTAGTTCTGGGTGTGCCACAGAATTTGTGTTATAAGCGAGCTTGTCCTCTTGGCTATTTAGGATAGTTCTTGCATTCTATACACTACAGTGCCAGAAGTCTAAATGTCGGTTTAATATTTATTTGCTTACCTACAGAAAGACCATGGGGATTTCTTATAGTCATATAGGAAGTAAGCACAATATATGTTCAAGTGTTAACTAAAACTTTTGTTCTAAGATACGGATTATTATCTAACTAATTCTATTGCCTCTACTCATAATTTATCAGTCTTGGTATCAATCTATAACTGTACAACGCTTCGCTTGATTCTTCCAATTAAATCCCAAATCTTTTAAATCCCAAATCCTTCAATTTTCCCCAAATAAAATCCCTACAAACCCCATTGCTGCATCCACAACTCCATTTCTTCACCGCCCACGGCCTTGAGAAGCTGCATCTCAGTACTAGCTCTCTGCGTCTCTCTGGTCTCAAACTCCACCTGTTTTCCATCTGTAGATAAAGCCTCGAAGAAGCTCAACAGTTTGAAGCCGGTTACTTTGGTGCCGGCTTCTCGAACCACTTCAACCCAGTCCTTCCATGGAACCACCTTGGGTTCCTTGCCTGACTTTGTTAGGAATCGCTGTTGGATTCGTGGAAGAAGTGCCTCCCATGTCGTCACATGTGGATTGACAAGGTGGAAAACCCTCGCAACATCAGAAGCTGCTCGTCTTTGGAGCGTGAGCTCAGTAATAATCTTGGAGAGAATATCGACGGGTATCCATTCAATGATATTCATATTTCCTAGCTCTGAAGGTAAGACTGAGAGCTCAGCCGACGATTTGACAATCTATTGAAGAATCAGCATCATAAGGTTAATACGGCCCTCGGGATTCTTACTGTAGGCAACCATTCTTGCAAGTTCCACATCCCCTTTTCTCCTCGTAAGACCGGGCCAGCAATTTGTCCGACTCTAGCTATGCTTGCAGGAATACCGTTCGCTGCTGCCGCATCCAAGATGTTTTCAGATACTAATTTCGATTCTCCGTATCCCATGCCTGCAGCCGTAAAATCTTTTATGATTGTCTCCGGTACTGGAGTTGGATGCTTCCATCTAAGTGCTGTGCCGACTGATGAGATAAATAAGATTTGTGCAGAGTGTGTGGAAGCGGCAGAGAAATCGACAAGAGCGCGGACGCCCCGAATATGTGGCTCAAAGGAGGAGAGTGGCACGTTGAAATTGACCTGCCATTGATTATCTAAATTTGGTGTCAGCTTGTCATTTATTTTTGATTCTGAGATAGAACCTACGAATGATGTGCGTCGCCCTCTTGAGCATATTTGTGTAAATTTCGTGGGGAAGTCCAAGTAGTGGTTGGGACATGTCTGCTTTGAAGAAATGGACATTTCCCGCCAGCCAATCTGTGCGGAGGCCTTTTTCCGAACTGATTTGAGTCTGTCTATCCTGAGCGTCGGAAGATCGATTGAGACACCAGATCTCCTTGACTCTCTTTGTGTTCATCAAAGTATCGAGTAAATATGAACCGAGTGATCCCGTACTACCAGTCAACACTACTCTCGCATCATTTGGCAAGTCTTTGGTGTATTTTTCGAACATTGCAGTCATCGCGTCAGCCGAAGATGCGGATACCGTTGACTCTTCAGGATGTAGCAGTCCCCAAGCAGCCCGCGACAGACTGTCGATTGAGGGGTTCGAATAGATAAGTTTCGAGTCAACACCTTCTCGTCTGCCCAGTCCTGCCTGAAGCTGCTGTTGTATATTGAGTACCTGAAGTGAATCAACTCCAGCCGCAAAAATATCACCACCATCTGGGAAGTCCTTGAGCCCTGAGACGGACAGTACAGTAGCTCGAATTCCTTGGCGGAGCTCTTCAGCAGTGGTTGTATCATATCTTACTCCGTGAACGAACGATTTCGGTGAGTAAAGCTCCTCAATTTCCTCCTCGTACTTCTTGATAGTTGCCTTCCCGATCACCGTCCCCTTTACAGCTCTCTGAAATGGTTTTTCTGGGGAAGCAAGAAGGATATGCTGGCGATCAATTTGGGCATGTGCCGGAGCCGCTTTGTTCGCCTCCTCCACGAAGGCAAAGATGCTGTCGATGAGCGCTTCCCGTTCACCCTCGTCCACTGGAGCCTCTGTATTAAGCTCGATTATCGCACTTGCCTGGAATCTTCCTTCGCCGACTATAAATCAGAAACTCAGAGTTAGTTTACTTGTTCTAGATATTATCGGGAGTAACTTAAAAATGATTCAGGAGCAATGAGTAAATTAATCTTGAAGAGGCAAGTTTACTTCGAGAACTTGGAGACGTACCTATTAAGGCTGACCGTACGGCCGGGTGGCTATCGATCGTGTGCTGCATAGAAACTGGCTGTATTTTCTCTCCATTGGACAAAACCAAGATATCGTCGTCTCTGCCTTGATAGATCCATAGATTAGGGAGTGTTGGGTGTTCAGTGTAAAGGTCGTGCAGGGAATACTCGTCAATGTCGGGAAAGATAGAGAAGACAGCTTGGTATTTCTCCAATTCTGGCTTTCGTACAAGGAACATTTCGTGTGAGCCGGAAGCATGTGGTCGTAACTCAACACCAATGCTTGGATGAATATGTAAGTAGTTCCAGTTCTCACGCTGGTTGTATGACTTAACCAGGGGAAAGACTCCACATTCAGTTGTGCCATATAAGTTTTGTACTTCGCAGTACTCGCTCACCCGGTCACCCGACAGCTTGGATAATGGTCCTGAAGAAATCAGTACATATAAATTAGATGGAAAGGGTGCCCAGCCTACCGCCACCGTAGCATGCCCATTCGAGTTTCCTCATCTTCTCTAGTGCCGAAGGCGTTTCTGAAATTTCTTGCAGAACACTGTAACATTGGTTTAGGAAAAACCACGAAACGAACGGAACAAGGAATTACTTACGAAGGTGCGACACAGATTGCATTCAAATCAGCATATGTGAGCATATCTTCAACAGACAAGATGCTGGGACTTTGAGGACTGATTACGCAGGTGGCGCCACCAAAGATAACCATTGTAAGACCACTATAAAACCCAGCAGCCTAAAATTCAACTCATCAGATCACTAAACTGATTATAAAGGTTTGATGAACTTACATGAAAGAATGGCAGAGATCCATACACTCGCCTTCCCCACCAACCTCGTGCCACAAGCTCACAACCATCGTAAGGTTCACGGTCGTTAAAAGCATCAACTGCTCCTACATAGGCATGCGTCAATGTGATGGGTTTGGGATGTCCGGTCGATCCAGAAGTGTGTATAACGGCGAGGGGTTCTTGGCACGCTGTGTGGTAGTCCTTGTCGTACTTGTACGGAGTGACTGGTGTCGGATCAAGAAAATACTCCAGGTCTGGGATTGGAAAGGTTTCCATTGGATGAAGTTTGAGTATTGAATCAATGTTGATGCCAGCAGGGACCAGCCATTTCTTGCAGTTCGTGGCCTCTGCTACAGCAGCATGCCCTTCTGGGCTATTTCTGGCAGAATTCAACAATAACTAGACTTTGTTAGGTATATGTTCTTTGGGGCTGTGATGAGTAACTGACCTTGTAACCACTTTTCACCGCCCCTAACACGAGGACAAAGTATCTAATATCATCTTTGCTTTGTCAAACCACATTTTCTTCGATGCATATGTGGTTACTTACTTGGGCCAATGTAACCTAAAGTCTCGAAGTTGACACCCCTTCCACCAAGAGTCTTCTCAAGAAACCATGCAGCACGGTTGACTGAATTTGAAAATTCGAGAGCCGTGACTGACTTGAAACCGTCCGCTGGAGTTCGGCCGATAGGTATAGAATAGAGTACTCGGCGACCATCTATGAAGGCCAGCTCGTCCACTACTGTAGGCAGGAGTCGTTTTCCGAATTCGACGGGAGATGAAGTAGAACCCATATCGATTTGTAAATGTGAAGTATGAGTTAAGTGTATAGTTGGAATGAAGACAGAGAAGACGACGGGCTTAAATACACGCACAAGCTGGTACAAGCGATGGATACATGAAGAAGCAGTAAATCATAGTCGCTAATAGATATCGGAGTGACCGTGGTCTTTTGCTACCCACATGGACGCTGTAGATCTGGAACCATGAAACTTGACGCACTCAATAATTAGGCCCACTTGGTGGTACGGTAGAAGAGTACGGTAGAAGAGGAAGGCACTTGCCTACGAAATAACGACATAGCCATGTTGCACAAGCGACTCGAAATGACCACATCACCATGCATGGAAAAGAAAAAAAGTTTAGTCTGACTTGTCTGCACCTTCGCATGAAAAAAAAGAAGGAAAAAAAAAGTGATACCCTATCCAAGGCTTCTAAGAAAGGAGCAGGGGATCTCGGAGACCTTTAGCGAAGAGATAGACCAGAGATGTGCCACTCCCGTCAAAAGCTTATCCTCTGAAAAATCCCCGATCCGCCGCCACACCCGTCGGTCCGCAACATAAACCACTAAATAGAATCCCTATGGCGTCATGAACAGCATTACTCTGACCTCCTGAGAACTCTGCCCTCCTCCTTTTTCGGTATTCTGGTGCCGTGTAGGCGTGTGGGGCGAATGTCTTGAGCGCTTTAAATTTAATGATACTCCAATAGACAGGATGATCAGGTTGAAGGTTGACGGAAATCTTTCGGCATGTGGATGTGGATGTGCATGTCGACATAGCGACGTATGTAGTGATGCTGGAGCCGCGACTCGGGGTGCATTCAGTGCCGAACATCAGAGATAAGAAGGTTTTCGTCTTCTTCTCTGCATAAACCTGCCATCTCCCACGAGAACACAGCAGTTCTTTGACTCTGTGCTTACCAATTCCACCACTTACTATTTTCTGTAGAAGCAACCACGGCATTCCAGAGTTGCGAATTCTGTCCATCTGGAAAACTCATGGCTAGAGGCAGAATGGCCACCTCGTATCACTTTGAGCACAAGCCATGCACACGGCATGTTTGACATTGGAGTAAGCTTTACAATAAAAGGCGAAGCTTCGGGAGAGCGGCAGGCCTCGCTCTCCCTGCTGGCATCTGTACCTATTCTTTGACTAGTACCCGCAGGCTTATCATTTTCGGAGCGAACTTGTACAAACAGAACCTTTACACCTCCTTATGGCCTAGAGAATCGAGAGTGGCTACTGCAATGCCAGCCAAACAGCGACTTCGCAAGTTCCCCAATTGCAACTTTCCTCCCTTGCATGCCGAGAAGTCCTCGAAGCGAAGACACCCCGTTTGCCGCAGTGGTTTTAAAGGGTCGATAGGTTTGCATACAAAGGTTTTCTGATTCCACGATGGAAGCGGGATTTGATCACAAATGAATGTGGGGAAAGGTGTTCATTGGCGAAGGAAAGTGGAAGGTGTGCGCCGGTTAAAGTTTCACCCAAAGCTTGGAGAAGACTTCCTTTTGTACTACCTTTGAGTCTCCGTCGCTGTTGTTGGTGGTTTGCTCCTTTTCTGACAATTTGAACCGGATTAATAAAAATACCCGTTTCTGAGAGTTTTGTTGCACATCTATAGGTAGTACTTTTCTCCGAGAGTGAGGTCAAAGCCGGGGCTTCAGGGTGAGCCTTTTGCCGTAGTTCGCACTGGCAAGTATGAAAGCAAGTAATTGAACTGTCATCATCCTCTGTATCACCTCTACAAGATGGCCGCCGGAAATGGTCTATGTATTCCATGCGGTGGTATTGTTACAATGTCAAGCCGTTTGATCTCCCTCAAGCTTGATATGCCATAGCGCCGGCGAAAAGAATTACAAGATACAGCTCTAAAGTTTTTGATATTCCAGTTTACCCTCCAGTTTCTTCGACTCTGCCACTTTACGAACGGCTTTATTGAAATCGTCCTGGTTGACGGCGTCTCTATAATCCTTAATGGCAAACAATCCACTGTGAAATTGGTCAGCACGGCATCGATTTATTGCTACAGCACAGGGGACATACGCTTCGGTCACCACATTCCGCAAATCAGCACCATTGAGACCATCACTCATCTTCACTACACTCTCAAAGTCAACCTCGCCTTCAATCACGACGCCAGCAGCGTGAATTTTCATGATTTCCAGACGGCCGACTTCGTTTGGAAGAGGAATTTCGATCTTCCTGTCCAGGCGCCCTGCTCTGAGAAGTGCTGGATCAAGGGTATCAGGTCGGTTCGTAGCCATGATGATCTTTGTTTTGCCCAGGTAGTCGAACCCATCAAGTTGATTCAGCAACTCCATCAGTGTCCGTTGGATTTCACGATCTGCGGATGTACCCTCCGAAAATCTTCGGCCTCCAATAGCATCGATTTCGTCCATGAAGATGATGCATGGCTCGTGCTCCTTGGCGTATCCAAACATCTCTCTAATTAGACGTGCTGATTCTCCAATATACTTGTCAACGATGGCGGAGGATACAACTAAGAAACGGTCAGTAGAGTGTAAGTAGTAGAATTGTGCTATTCTTACCCTTCAAGAAGTTCGTCTCTAGACTGCTTGCAACAGCTCGCGCCAGGAGTGTCTTGCCGGTTCCAGGAGGTCCGTATAGCAGAACACCCTTCGGGGGTTTGATGCCAACTCTCAAGAACAGCTCGGGATTTTTTAGAGGAAGTTCAATAACCTCTCGGAGCTCTCTGATCTGATCGTTTAACCCACCAATGCCACCAAAGCTGACCTGACCCGGATCCTCCAAAGACATGTTGTAAACAAGCGGGTCGACCTCTCGCGGTAGCATTCGCATTATCGTAAGAGTTGTCATATCTAAAGCGACCCGGGTTCCCTGCTTGAGCTTCGCTTTATCGACCTTTGATCTACAGCCAACAACATATCGAGGACCCGATGAGGCTTTGACGATAACTGCAGAGTTTGATGTTAGTAGATGAATGGATGCAGAGGCCTGAGATCAGCTACTTGCATCTTTCATCATCAAGCTGCTTCAGCACTTCCCCAATAATCTGACCGACACTTTGTAAAGCTTTGATGTTGTCCTCTGTGTGATCGAAATCCTTCTGCAATCCCTTGATGTCTAACCGGAGTGCCTTCAGCTTTGCCTCCCATTCTCTTGATTCCAGTAGCTTCGCCTTGAAAGATGATAGTGCATGTTCCCGTTCCTGGTCTGCCATATTGATTATGCGGGTGTGAGACTTGACGATTGATGGTGTGATGGATGATTAGAAGAAATGAGGTCCTGTGGGTTGGAAGAGGTTACGATTGTTGATTGCGGTTCTGCGTATGTCTGTTCATTCATCAAGCTAGCTCGCGATACAAACGCGGAATCATTGCTGCCTCGGGCTCCTCTTGGATAGTCACGTGAAGACTGAGGTTTGCATGGATCTTTCAGACCGCCTTTATTTGCAACCTCGAATAAGTTCTTTCGATGTTGCAACATTTCGACATTTCAACCCTTTAGCACGAAAGCTGATTCTTTGAGGGAGCGAGAGGATATGTAAGATTGTAGAAGAGCAGCTGTTCGAATACCTCCTACTGCCCGGCTAGCAACTCGAGAGGTTGAACGGTTCAAAAATCATCCCACATCACTTGCAGGGACGCATACTTTCTCGTACGGAGGTGGCATGATAGCAGCAATAGCAGCAGCTTATTCGCATGCATGCTTCTGATCTCGAAGCATCTTCTATCTACTGATGTCTTGGTGGAGATTTCCTGAAATTTGTGTCGGCCCTAATATTTCCTTTCTGATAGGCTCTTTACCATAGCATTGTGGCACTGAACTTTCGATCAACCTAACAAACACGTGCTCTAACAAGGAGACATTGAGGATTGGAGGCCCGTCCCTCTTTTGTGCTGTGGTCCTTCTGCTTTTATCTCGGACCGAATTTAGAAATGCGTGTCTGTTCTACTCTGCTTGGTGCTGTCTTATCATACAGTATCGAGACTGGACCCATTGACATGAGGGCCAGCCAAGCGTGGAAGACCTGAGAACGGACTGTAGATGGGCTGGATAGAATGGCATTATTGCGATCGTGGATATTAGACACAAGGCTTGGACAAACCTTGGTTGAGACATTGTTGAACGCGGGTTCTCAAAAGAAGGTTTCAATGGAGTGGAGAGGAAAAGGGCGGCATGGCCAAGCTCGGTAGGTCTTCCTGCTTGCCTGCAGGGGTGTAGCCCACCAAAAGCTCCTCAACTAAAACCATCCCTCTTTCCCCTCCATCGCCATCAATCTCCTACAACCCATTCCTACAACGTCTAGTAAAACTAAAGGTCCGTTACTATTCTCCGTAATGTTCATTTCCTATGACCAATTCCCTGCAGATGCACCTGGTTGGGACTTCACTGATAAGCTCTCGACTGGCGTGTTGACCCCACTATCATTCGTTGGTCTCACGAAATCTTTGCACATCAACTGACAGCTCTCCGTAGAACCATCACAGAAACACTTCCTCTTAAAGGCGAGTCAACCAACTGGTCTACTTGAGTCTTCTCTACAGTTGACATAGCTAACCGCATCATTTCACAGACAGTCATCATGGCTATCACCAAGATCCAAGGCCGTTCCGTCTATGACTCTCGTGGTAACCCCACAGTCGAGGTCGACGTTGTCACCGAGACTGGCCTGCACCGCGCCATTGTTCCCTCGGGAGCTTCCACCGGTACGTATCTTCGAAGAGCTTGGGCAAGGCACAAGGGCTGATAGACATACCAGGTCAACACGAGGCTGTTGAGCTCCGTGACGGTGACAAGAGCAAGTGGGGAGGAAAGGGTGTCACCAAGGCTGTTGCTAACGTCAATGACATTATTGGCCCAGCTCTTATCAAGCAGAACATTGATGTCAAGGACCAGGTCGCGATCGATAATTTCCTGATCCAGCTTGACGGAACCCCAAACAAGGGAAAGCTTGGAGCAAACGCCATCTTGGGTGTCTCTCTGGCTGTGGCCAAGGCTGCCGCTGCTGAGAAGGTGTGTTAGATCGTGCAATGTAGTTGACTTCCAGATGAAAACTGACCGTTTCGTAGGGTATCCCTCTCTACGCCCACGTCTCCGACCTTGCCGGCACCAAGAAGCCATATGTTCTCCCAGTCCCATTCTTCAACGTTCTGAACGGAGGGTAAGTATCCGATTTCAAGTATTTGAACTGTCTCTAATCAGTTACAGATCCCACGCTGGTGGACGCTTGGCTTTCCAAGAGTTCATGATCGTACCTTCTGCTGCACCATCTTTCTCCGAGGCTCTCCGCTGGGGTGCTGAGGTCTACCAGATCCTCAAGACTCACGCGAAGAAGAAGTATGGACAATCCGCTGGTAACGTCGGTGACGAGGGTGGTGTTGCCCCAGATATTCAGACTGCCGAGGAGGCTCTTGAGCTCATTGCTGGCGCCATTGAGGCTGCTGGTTACACCGGAAAGGTTCACATTGCCATGGATGTTGCATCCAGCGAGTTCTACAAGGAGGACGCCAAGAAGTACGACTTGGACTTCAAGAACCCAGACAGCGACCCAACCAAATGGCTCACTTATGAGCAGCTCGCAGACCAGTACAAGCAGCTCGCTACCAAGTACCCAATTGTCAGCATTGAGGACCCCTTCGCTGAGGATGACTGGGAGGCCTGGAGCTACTTCTACAAGACTTCTGACTTCCAAATTGTTGGTGATGACTTGACTGTTACCAACCCTATCCGTATCAAGAAGGCCATCGAGCTGAAGTCTTGCAACTCTCTGTTGTTGAAGGTCAACCAAATTGGTACCTTGACTGAGTCTATCCAAGCAGCCAAGGACTCTTACGCAGCTGGTTGGGGTGTCATGGTTTCCCACCGCTCTGGTGAGACTGAGGATGTGACCATCGCTGATATTGTTGTTGGTCTGCGAGCCGGACAGATCAAGACTGGTGCTCCAGCTCGTTCCGAGAGACTTGCTAAGTTGAACCAGATCCTCAGAATTGAGGAGGAGCTCGGTGATAAGGCAATTTACGCTGGCGAGAAGTTCCGCACAGCTATCACTCTGTAATTTGATGATATTTTGCGTTCGTTCATATCGTAACTAGTCACCAGAAACAAGAATAAAAGTTGTGTGCTGATTTGGATATTTAAATTGCTGACTTGAAATGAGAGTGTGAAGTGTATTAACCTGCTCGGCCATTTGACTACATCTGCAAAGCATCGGTCTTCTCCGTACACTAAAAGCAAAACTTCCTCTCCGTTTTTGGACCTCCTTTTCTTAGGCAGGTACCTAATAAGTTGTACGGAGTAGGCAAGGGCCCGTCCGTCCCTTGTTTCGAAGCCTTACGCACAAGCGACACGTGATCCAAAAATTCAGCCCAAAGCGCCTACATCGGTCAGTCCTAATCGCAATCTGAGCCGATTAAAAGCCCCATCACATCCCACAAAGACTCTTGAATTCCCCGTTCACACCACAGCTTTCGATTACACAGTTCACAATAACCCAGGAAATACTTGATATCGCTCTTCTTTCAAAATTTCAAAGTTTTACAACTCTCTGCACCGCGCAAGCCTTCAAAATGGGACCTAAGAAATGGGGTGAGTGCCACAGTTTTCATTTTCGGGCTCAACGCGTCATATGTCATTGTGGGATTGTGGGAGTTCTGCCCCTCGTCGCTGTCGTTGATGGCAACATCACCGGCGCGGCACCGCGCAATCTGAAGTCGATTCCTCGATAATTATCTGTGCGCTTGAGCCGCAAGATCGCCCATGCAGCATATGAGCACAATATGCAGTGTGGAGGGTGACGGAGACTATTTTACTGACCGCTACTCTACCGAACAGATGAAGAAGAGGACAGCAGCACGCCTCCTTCCTCACCCCCTACCACCGCCGCTGTTCCGAGACGAAGCAAGTTTGACGACGAAGAAGAAGATGACAGCGATGTAAGTGATATGCGCCCTTTGTTGTTTTTAGCTCAGCCTCGACATCTGCTGATATGTTGTGATTTAGGTTCTCGATGACTGGGAAGGCGCAGAAGACTCTGAGGTTGAACGGGAGAAGGCCAAGGTAGCCGCAGAGAAGAAGGCAAAAGCAGATGCTGAAGCTGCAGCCAACAAGAAGTCCAAGGCCCAACGCATTGCCGAGAAGCAAGCTGAGAAGGCTCGCCGACTTGCAGAGGAGAGTGACGAAAGCAGCGAGGAGGATGATGCCTCCCGAAAAGCACGACTTCTTAGACAAGAACAAGAGTCAGACTTGAAGCACGCCGAGGACCTATTTGGCGCCGTGGCCCGCAAGAACGTTACTGCAGCAAACGCTGTTGTTGTCGACGCAAAGGATCCTTCTGCTACTGTTGACCTGACTGCACTTCCTCTGTTCGATCCTAAGACGAAGTTGCAGTTTGAGAAGATGCGCGATACACTCATTCCGCTCATCTCTGGCAATTCTTCGAAGGCCCACTACGTACTATTCCTTCAAGAATTCACAAAGCAGCTTGCTAAGGACCTGCCAAGTGACCAGATCAAGAAGATTGCAAGCGGCCTCACAGCTTTGAGCAATGAGAAGATGAAGGAGGAAAAGGCTGCGGAGAAGGGTGGCAAGAAGAGCAAGGCTCAAAAGACAAAGGTTGCACTGGTTGCCAGCAGAAATGCCACCACAATTGCCGACACCAATACATATGACGATGATTTTGGAGAGTAAGTGTGACTGTCCTGCAAACGCTAAACAATATTCTAACATATTCAGTGACGATTTTATGTGAAGCGACCCACGATATTCAACATTCGCGCTTACCTCCTCCCAATATCACCTCCGTCAGAAAACTGGGGGCCTCCTTGGCCTCCCAAACCCCAGAAACAGATACGTCAATTCGAGCCTGGACACAGCCAATTCGACCATCTCGAACTACAATTTCTGGGCAAGCGGCGTGCGCATACAGTCGTGGGGAGGAGAGTAGGGTGCTACAATGGGAGAATCGCAAGGGCCTTTCATATCTAAACGTTAAAGACTGCATCAGTATAGATTGCGTGGTCTCTGCTGTTGGCAGGGATTTTTACTTTATGCCTTGGAATGAGATTAACATAGATAGAGGAATAGTTTAATGGGCAGAGGGCCGAGAATTTGATCATGGATCTATACCATCCGAAAAGTCCTCTTTTACTTTGTAACCGTAACTTTCTTCTGATTTATAGTGTAGTCCTTTTTGGACTGGATATCGAGGGTTTGTGGGCGTGCTTGTGTATGAGGGGCTGGAGCAGTGCTTTTGAATTACCAACCTAAAAGGCTTGTTACTTGCCTGCACCCACGGCTTGATTTCAACACCAACTTCGCAAAAAGTGATACCCGGCTTCCAAGGCCTACAGTAACAAGGCTCCATAATTTTAGCAGCTAGATTTCTGCCAGAGCAGAGAAGTGTGAAGTAAAGCGGGCGCTGCTTAGCAGGCCAAAACATCTTAATCACTTAAAACAGTTTTGTTTCAGCGTGATTCTAAATCATTGTATACTTCGTTACGAAGGACAAGTTTTTTAAACTTGAGCCTGGTCCAAGCGTTTTTGCTATGAAAAGTACTGATTTTAGTGAAGAAACACTTGGACCAGGCTCAAGTTTAAAAAATTTGTCCTTCGTAGTGCCACAGCGTATGTGCAAGGGCACCGTGTCTAAGGTCTCCAGGAGTCTATCTCTATATCTTACTCTCACTGCCATTCGTCCTCGTCGCCAAATTCCTTTGCACAGGAAGGATAAAAGAGATATGGTGGCTCAGAGCCACGAGTTCTCCAATTTCATCCAAGATAGCTATCTCTATATCCATCCGTCCGCTCTTGATCTGCTTGACATTGACTCTTACAAACAGCCACTCTACCCCTTCTTCTGGTAGAGCTTTCTTGATGTCTAGATTCAGAAGCATGGTGGGATACCAAAACGATGCTACTTTTGTGCGTGGTGCTTTGTTTTTTACATCGTAGGGGTCCTCTTCGTTTCTTATTGATTCGACTGGCATGGGCCACATGTCGCATACATAACCCAAAGTAGCGTTTGTCCATCTCTCGCCTGTAGCCATACGGATCCATTCATCTGCCGAAGTCTTGCTCTTTTGTCCAGCCCTTGGGAAGTAGAAGTGAGCCTTGAGTGTTGCTTTTCGGAAATGGGCAAAGGGCATGGTGGGCTTGAACGCCCAGTTCTCGTCCTTGTCTTGAGCGAGAAGAGCCAGGTTGACGGGTAGGGAAGCTGGTTCCGGTGTGTATCCTGCGACGAGACTGGGGCCTTGTTCGGTGTTCATATTGCTATTGGTAATATAACCTACTACCTCTTCGCGCTCATCGTTGGAGGCTCCTTGGGAGAGAGTGATGTGAATCACAGAGGCCTGTCGTCCGAGTTTAATATCTCGAACTGTGAATAGTGCTGGTCCTTCCTGAGTTCGACGCAAGAAATCAAGGTGAAGCGCTATGGTGTGAGGTTGCTTCTGAGATGAGAGTGTCCCGTTGAAATGGGCCTGGGCAACTTGGAGGAAAGTTGCTGTAATAAAGCCGCCATGAGGAACTATGTCATTGTCAGGTCTTGTTCTTTACTTATGTACTTGATATAAGAAGTAGAACTGGCAGATACGAAGAGATGACGAGTAGGTTGGCTGAGTTGTCTCGGCTACTGATTTGACTTTCAGTTGCTCAGCCAGTCTTGGAGCAAGGCTAGACTACCGCAACTTGTAGCGATTGAGTGACAGGCAAAGGGAGAAATGGATAAGGAGAACAGAGAGGTGGCAATTGCCCGGCCTTGGTCTGTTTACCTGCCAACTTGGTCTTTGTATAAGTTTCGGTTATGCAATATTGTTAAAGTAGTTTCTTACCCGTGCCAATACACCAATCATCTGGAAAGTTTGCTGAATATGTATGGGAAGTCAACCTTGTTAAAGCTGTCGCCTCAGCGAATGTGGTGGTTGGAGAAGACATGATGCGGATATGGTTATGGGAGTATGTTATCAAGGAAGAGGCCGTTAGCTGAATATGTACTTCTAGTCACTGTATTAGTCTACGGCTACGGCTACGGCTACGTTGTGCTTCCCCGGATTAAAAGTTCGAGGGGGAGCCTCGGTCCTTTCCCCTTATCGATAAGTACTGTCGTACCGTTTGAGCTTTCGTACCTGCCTCCTCGCCTCGTCAATTCTTAATAATAAAGTGGTTTTCACAATAAAGTTGCTTTCATACGCAGTTTCGTGACCTTTGGCTTCCTTAGCTGCGATGCTACGTTGACAATGTTTAAAGTCACCCACAACAATAACCTATAGTACTCTATTGTTGGATGGATATCACGCGGGGAGTAACTGAAGCTGACCCGCCATGGCTGAAGCACGAGAGCCCTTCGATCCTTCATCGATCTTATCAGGGGATTCGCAGATCGAGGATGATGACACAGTCAACGGCGCCTGTGCCACAGTTTAAAGTCTCAAGAGCGCTCACGGCTAAATTTGTTGGTCGCAGGCTCTCGACAGGACTTGTCGTGTGCTGCGTGCACCATGAGTAGTGTCCTCTTGGTGCCCGTTGCCCGTACGGGACTGCACTATCGTAAATTAATGATGACAACTTCGACTCAACTCAGACATTACCCCACAAACTGCTAGGTAATCTGCTTACTGTAGCCTGTAGGGAGCCAAGACTGTTAGATAAGGCTGTGTTTTGTCAAAAGACATCAGATTGAAGTTCAGGATGATTTCTCCTAGGTAATAATAATAATCACTTTTTCAGACGTTCAGGGGCGCACTGGTTATCGTGCTCTCCTGACAAACCCAAACCAACCAAATTCACCAGATTGGCTCTGCAGGCACACGCACTCCCACTCGCACTCCCACTCATGCTCAGCACACTGCCAAGCCAGATGCACCTCCGCCCCTGATATGAAGCCCACTTGAAACTATAGTCCTCGCGCGCCTTGGTTCTTGAAACCTAATAAATTTGCTGCGTGCAGGAAAGTGCAGGAAAGTGCAGGAGATTAACCACAGCGTCTATTTGAGTGCTGCCGATCGAAGCCTTACTACCTTAGGGCGCTAATTTAGACGAGACCCTGCGAGGCCATACCCATACGGACACTTTATGTCGTCGTCCACAACCATATGTCCCTAGGTTATGATCTTACAGCATACGGATTAGATGATACCAGATACATCTTACAAACAGTGTTCGACAGTATTGTCAAGGCTCGAGCCTGCTTGATCACAGCACGCATAACTCGGCGCATCTTGGTGGGGTAGAGATTAAGACAAGATGGGTAACACCAGCAGCAGACCGGACGAGGGCGCGGTGCTCTATTTGCGCGACCAAAACCGATGTTAGTATCATTTGGATGTCCAACTGGGCTGTGGAAAGAGGGCTTTGCTGATTCCCAGGCAGTGACTATCTCGTCTCTGACGATCACAAATTCACGGCGGCGAACTGTCTTGACAGTGGTTCCGAATTCCTTCCCGGCGACGAGAGTATCTGTAGGTCGAGATATTGGCGACAGCACTCCCATAGATTACGTCCAGGTAAGTAGTTTTCCCATGGCTGGCGTGCGGCTTGGACACTAACTCAAACTCCAAAGGACACTGAACCATCGCCTACCTCGCCTGGACCGAATTTCCTCCTCAAACTCCACAACGATGAAGAACTCACATTCAACTTTACATTCATAGTTCGTCAGTCACAACAGCCGGTTGTTGGTGCAAATGGCGCTCAGGAGACTACTAGTGGACTGGTAGACACGAGCATCAACGGCCTGACATACGTCTCAGCCTCGACAGCGAAAGACGTAGAAAACCTGGTGACTCGAGAGTTTCATGCCGACCCGAATTTACATAAGAATTCAAATGTGCAATTGATTGGAGACTATACAACAGGTGGAAGCCAATCGGTGTCCTTCGACTGGTCATGGAAATGGAAACCCCCAAAGCCTACTGAAGATCGTGGAGGAGGTTGGAGAAATAGCTGCAGTGTTCGCAAAATAATTCCCAGGTTGTTTCTATTGCTGACAACTTTGTAGTTTGTTGAATATGATCAGCGCGCCCATCGATTAAATACGCTGATCAGCTTCTCTTTCTATGTTGCCGGTAAGCAGAACCAGGCAGGAAATCAATATGCTTGCTAACACAAATGCTAGGTCATAAACAATACATGAGCCAACCAAATTCCCCTTCTCCAACAAATACGTTCAGTCTCAATATCCCTCCGCCTAAGCTACGGTTACCCTCCTCACAATCGATGGACTCTCGTTTGAGCGAGAATGGCAACCCTCAATATGACGAACCACCATCACCTAAAGCGCAGGCACCTGAGGTTAATATGGTGCTACCACTCATGGCGTCAAGAGATGCTGTCAAAATTGATGTTTCGTGTCAACGTCCTGGGGAAGATATGACGGCTACAGAAGACGGCCCTCTGTTCAGGGCTACCATAAAGTCCTTGGAACAAAAGACGACAAATATGCGTACTCGCATGAAGAAAGTTTTGAGAGCAGCGGAAGCATTGTACCTTGCACAGATGAACTCCAATGACCTATTCGCAGCATTCATGGAAGCGCTCCGAGAAGCATCATCCTCTAATGCCAATGCCATTCAACCAGCGCTTGAACACTATTTCGACAAGATAGCTCGGGAAATAGTGCATTACGAAAAGTTGAACACCGTGAATCTGCAGAGGATTATTATCGATCCACTCACCAAACTTTATACTCTGGACATTAAGCAAGCCGACCAGAAGAAACGAGAATTCGAAGAAGAGAGTAAAGATTACTATGCTTATGTATCACGTTACCTGGGACAGCGCCAAGAGACGAAACTGAAGAAAAGAGAAGAAAAGGACTCTAAATATCAGATCAAGCGACGAAACTTCGAGCTGAAGCGGTTTGACTATTCTTCTTTCATGCAAGATCTTCATGGAGGACGCAAGGAACAGGAAGTTTTGTCACACTTGACAAAATATGCAGACGCCCAAACAAAATGCTATCTAGAGACTGCCAAAAAGGTTGAGGGTCTGCTTCCCACGCTTGATGCCCTGAGTGCGGAGGTACAGGAAGCGGACAAAGAGTTTCAATACCAGAGAACCGAACGTGAGGAGAAGCGTCGGAATCTCGAAAAGAGTACAATCACCTATGTCGAACCAGACACAGTACCAGCTGTCGGAGCAATGGCTTCAGTGGTAACAAATAATGGGAATGGAGCGTACGCCTCAGATTCGGAGCTTGGTCGGGCAGATAGCTCTGCTTCAGGTCTCAGAGCAGTGCCCTCGAATGGCACTACACTGACAACCTCTACAAATGGTGGCCAAGCTGAGTTTAGTAGAACACCTGGGAGTCTTCAATCTAACACCGGGTCTGTTAGTAGCCCCAGCAATTCCAAATTCAGGGGCATTCGCGATCTTGAAGAGAAAGATCACTCGCAGATGACAGCAAGTGAGAAGAATGGCACTCAGAGGAAGGAAGGACTCCTATGGGCTCTCAGTCGGCCTGGAAGCCATGTAGATCCAAGGGGGTTGAACAAGCAGGCTTGGCACAAGTAAGAAAATTATGTCCCTAGATTTTGAAACAGGCTAACAACAAACAGATTTTGGATTGTGCTTGATGCCGGAAAGCTTTCAGAGTACAGTAATTGGAAAGAACGCCTCGACTTACATATGGAGCCAATTGATCTCCGTATGGCATCTGTCCGAGAAGCCCGGGACGCAGAACGTCGTTTTTGCTTCGAGGTCATTACGCCTCACTACAAGCGCGTCTACCAGGCTACGTCTGAAGAGGACATGAACAATTGGATATCAGCTATCAACAATGCTCTCCAAAGTGCAGTTGAAGGAAGAGGGATGAAAGACTTACCGGCGCCCGAACAGCACAAGGAGAGCCATTCTATTCGGAGAGATATTGGTTCAATCTTAACAGGAAAGACGTCTATCAACCGCGGAAAGAATTATGGGAGCCAACAAAATCCAAATTCTGCTTCAGCTAATTCCACAAACAATGTTTTCAGGCGGACGACTGTGGGTGCGAGACCAGCTTACGCCCGCACAAGCAGCAGCAGTTTCGATGACAATCCGGATAAACTCTTGCAAATCCTCCGCGAAACCGACCAGGGAAACTGCTGGTGCGCGGATTGTGGCTCTGGCCAGAAGGTAGAATGGGTCTCAATTAATTTGGCCATTATCCTCTGTATTGAATGCAGTGGCATTCATCGCTCACTTGGTACACATATCAGCAAAGTGCGGTCACTAACACTCGACATCAACTCATTTACAACGGATATCGTGGAATTGCTTCTTCTTGTGGGCAATCGTGTTTCTAACATGGTCTGGGAAGCGAAGTTAGATCAATCTACCAAGCCTTCAGCATCTGCGACTCGTGAACAACGGCTAAAGTTTATCACGTCCAAGTACGTCGATAAAGCTTATGTTGAACCCATCTCCTCGACACTGTCAAGTTTTAAAACAGCAGATGAAACACTCTTGGCTGCTGTTAAGAAAAATGATATCCAGCAGGTCATCTACGCACTTGCACTGAAGGCCAACCCCAATCTCCAGGACAAGTCTAGAGGTACACCTATCATATTCTTAGCACTAGCAGCTGCAGACCCGGCGCAACCTTCAGGACAAGCTCCTCCGTCAACACCAGCAAAGGCTGTAGCCTTCCCAATAGCAGAGATGCTTGTTCAAAATGGCGCCGACATTCCTGCTACGCTACCTTTATTCCCGCTGAGTCGAAGTGCTACTCTGTACATTGAGCAAAAGAGTGGGCGCGCATCAGCACCTGCTAATGACACGCTGGGAGCTTTGCCCAGTCCAGCAGACAAAGACAAGGCGCGAGAGGCTCGATTACAGAAGAGAGTAAGCGCAGGAGGGCGTCTTGCGAAAACACCAATACAGGAGCGTTGATAACAAATGGGGAAGATTAATGATTCGACGATTGAGAGATACCATGGGATGAGAAATGCATTGTTGGCGTTGCGATTTCGGGACTGCATTGGATGGAGGAAGGGACATGATAGGTATATCACCCTGTTGTTGTATGTGTCTGTAAATGACGGCGGCCGTGCACCTTCTTATGGATTGGATAGAGTCATGTTATGGATAATAAATAATGAATGAAAAGGATTACTGGACGTCTATTCTCACGACCTTGTTGAGGGGGTTCTGTATCACGGCAGATTTTTTGTCGGAGGCGGAACCAACGGGGCCAACTCGCCATCAGTACTCCGTCGTCAAGTTCGGCTCCATTGCCGCCTGGGGCGCTTGATGCCTGTCGGCGATCAAGTATGGAGGACAATCACGTCGCGGAAACGACGTCATTTCTCTCGAAAACATGCACTGTTTATGTTTCACAGATCGCAGGTGAAAGGTGAACTGCGAACTTGGCAGACTTTAATTTCAGGTTCAAGATTGGTTAGAGTGAGTACCTTAAGTATGCCTGATGCGCAAGGTGAGGGGACACAGACAGGACTGACGATCATTGAAAGACCACAAAGCTGTTGTTTTTCACAGCTACCACCTTCTAGCCTCCTTCATCGCAAACTACCGGTACTCTAGAGAAACAAGCATTCTGCCGTGGCCCTCGCAATTCGAGCATTGCTTCATTTCATGGTTCTTCTTGGCAAAAGCTTGATATCCAAGCTTTGCGCTCGTGTAATCCTTGGTACCATAATCGAGGCGTTGTGGCTGGGAACTTCACATTCACATTTCGCAGCAATTTCAGTGCAGAGGCTACGCTGACTCTCAATCTCCTCACTTCTTCTCCTCCTTCTTTCAACAATCCTCGAGTTTGAGAATCGCAATTGTTCTTGAAATACGCGTCATAATTTCGTCTCTGTCGCATCGCAAAGTTCTTGTAAGTGGTACACAACCCCTCATTCTCAACTTCTTTGCTCACTCTAGCAACGCTAGTGCCCATCATGTCCGAGAACGAGAAGCAACGTGAGCCTTTGGGACTGGATGGCGATGCGCCGAGTGGTGTCAATGGCAATGCTCAGAATGGCGACGCAGAAAAGGAATCCGCGAATCCCATAGCTACCAAGGCCGCGACAGCCAAAGAGAAGGTAACCGACCAGAAACAGAAGCTAAAGGAGAAGCAAGAGCCAGCTGGTGGTTACGACGATACGCCTATTCCTTCTGCGCGTGATGGCTATACTGTGCGCTTCACATTCCATCGTGCAACGAACCTTCCGGTCTCAGATCTCAATTCCAGATCTTCCGATCCCTACTTAACTGCTACCTTGACTTCGGCATTGCCGAAGCGACACAAGGAGGATCCAGATATGGTTTTGCGAACAAAGACGATACACAAAAATACGGAGCCGGTATGGGACCAGTCATGGACTGTCGCTGGTGTTCCATCTAGCGGGTTCAGACTAAAGTGTAGATTGTATGACGAGGACCCATCGGACCATGACGATCGATTGGGCAATGTTACTATTCATATAAATCAAATTGGCCTAGACTGGCCTGGGATCAAGGAAGAGGAGTTCGATATCAAAAAGCGCATGGGAAGCAAAAGGGCGTATCTTTTGAGAGGCTGTGTCTCCATGCTGAATAAAGAAGTCCACATGGGTGGCAGTCTCTACATGAGTGCCGAGGTTCTTGGAGAATCAGAACCGCCATATGGGAGGATGTACACTATTGCAGAGACTAGCTGGACTAAGCATTATTCTCCCATGATTGGAAGGTTAGTTGGGACGAAGGCTCCAGGGAGCTCAGAAGGAGGAAAGGATGGGAAGACCGAAAAATATGAGTAAGTATTTTAACTCAACAGGTTTCCATCATGCATGCTAATAGGGCCAGTTTCCAAGCAAATCAATTCCAGCTACAAGGACCCGTGCCCGAACACTTATATCACCGCTTCGTGGAATTCAAGCCCTTCGTGAAAGGCATGTTCTCCAAAACTGGTCTTCGAGGGCGAATCCTCAATAGAGCGCTTCACCACCAGCACAACCGAATTTACAACTTTAGCAACAAAACCGAATACGGTGTTGTAAAGCCTAGGTCTGAAGAGGCTTCCCTACAGTTCCTGAAAATGGTCCACTACGATGAAGGTGGTCGTATATTCACTTACGTTATCACACTGGATGGCCTTTTCCGCTTTACAGAGACCGGAAAGGAATTCGGTATCGATTTGCTGTCGAAACATACCATGCACAGCGATGTAAACATTTACATCGCCTGCTCTGGGGAATTTTTCGTTCGTCGTCTCGCCCATCCAAAAGATCACACCGACGCTCCAGGCCAGAAGACACACCCAGACGAAGATATTCCTGGGGGACCACCCCATGAGCCACCACCACCAGATCCAAGACACTATGAATTAATAATCGACAACGATTCCGGCACCTACCGACCAAAAGGTTCCCTCCTCCCTCAACTGAAAGAGTTCTTAAACGCGCAATTCCCTGGTATTCATATTGTGATTAAGGAATGCACCGACGACGGACTCGCTAAGATGAAGAAGCAGCAAATTGAACGCAAGCGTAAGTTCTTTTTTTCACATCCGCTCCTGCCCCTGCCCCTGCCCCTCAACACCTTCCCCCCATGAGTGATAGAAGGAGTGTACCATTCATGGCTCCTACCGAGGAGTTCAGACATCGCCAGGCAATCAACAACAGCAAGCAGAAGCCGAAAACACAAGCAAGGCAGCAAGCAGCAGTCGAGAACAAAACATACCACTGCGAAGTCTGCGATGTCTCATGTCGCGATGCTGCAAGTCTCCGTCGCCACAATGACACCCCACGACATAAGAAGAAGCTCGAACATAGCGATAATGCTTACGAATGTGTTGATTGCGGCCTTTCTTTTCGTTATCTGTCTAAATTTAATCAACACAAGCTCAGCAAGGGTCACACTGCCAAAACAAGCAACTAACTAATCCTCGTTTTTAGATAAGGAAGGCAAAGCCATCCAGATGATTCAGAATTCAGATGATGAAATTAGTAGTTCGGATGAGGAGGATTTGGCTAGGGGTGGACAGAAGAAGTCGACTAGACAGAGAGCTTATGATGCACTTGAAGACCCGAAGAAGGCAGTTGAAGATCTGATTCCTGGGGAGAAGGGGAAGCATGAAAGGGAAAAACGGGAGACGGAGGGAGATATAGCCGCCGGTGCTGCAACCTCTTAATCCGAACTAGCTTGAATTTAGGGGTTTCAAGAGGCCGGCCTTCTTTTTTTTATGGTTGTATCTGGCTAGTACTGTCGCGCAGGCGTAAAATGGATTTTATTTGATGGGTGATATTGATGCTAGCTCAGTGGCATTAAAGGGTTTATGGCGAGACTGTATCATACGATACTTACTGTATTTCTCAAAGATAATCATGACTTATAAGTTAATGTTTTAATGTATTGTACCTTCTTAAATTGCAGTTATATTACGGACTATATTGAGGTGGAGCTTGTTCTAATGATAGGAAAATTAGTGGTGAGCTAAGGTATTTATCAATCCATCAATCCATCAAACTATTATGACTTCCAAGGCTTGTAAAAGTTTGTAGTATTCCTAGTCTAGAACAGATACTTAGTCAAAGAAACTAGGTAATATGTTCAAATATAGACATTTTAGCTTTTAATTACCATCTTTTCTCTCTACAGAGAAGATTATAGAGAGGCAAGTAAGCTAACTACTATAAGCTGAATTACTAAGACTATTATAAAACACTTTGATTCAAGTACTAAAACTAATCATGATTGCTTACACCTATGATTCCTAACACAGTAGCCAAACAAGCTTTGGGTATCATTTGTAAACGCCAATTGCGCCGCCATTAGAAACGCCAGCCCATGCGAAACTCACAAGTCATTCCCTAACCAAGAGTATCCATTACCCCACATGAGCCTCAATAACATCCATATCTTCAAAGTCAAACTCCCCACACGGCACATCAGGGTCCAGCTTGTCACCATCGAAATAAAGCGAGACGTCTGCATCCGCTGTCTTGCCATGTCTGGTCAAGAACCCGACATAGGCCCCCATAACTTTGGATACCAAAGTCTTCGGCTTGACTATCGTCTTGAAGTCTGGCAGATTCTTAGCTCTAATTATCAATCTGGTCTTGGGTACGTCTTCAACGGGCTCCAGCGGCACCTGTTCTTCCTCTTCGAAGGACAGCGGGTCTGCAAGGCGTCGGCGGTCGAGTTCTAGTCTCTTTAGATGGAGATTGAATAGTTCTTCGGTCCATGCTTCCAAATGCACTCTCCCTTTCTCGTCGACCCCATCACCCTTAGAATGCAACCTGCCATTTTGGTCAACTTTTAATCCCATTGCCTTACATGTCGTGACATCGAATAGTCTTTTGTTCTTCCAAGTTAGGAATATGTTTGCTTTGACACTCTCATCTAGTGGTTCCCCACGAAATCTCTGCCTCTCACACCAAGACTGACGGACAAGCCTCAGCGCTTGGGATAGCCTTCGTTGGACAACCAGAGGTGTAGAACCTTCGATGTCAGAGGTGATTAAAATTGTTATTACCGGGTCGTGTTCGGGTGCTGGGCTATGCTCCTGTGTATTTGAAGACGTGTTCTGGGCAGTGAGGCGTGCGAGTTCTTTTTGCTTTGCGCGCTCACGGGCTCTGGCGACCAATTCAGGGAACTCCTCTGGTTCAGATAATTGTCGGTCATCATCTTCTGGAGTGAGGGCCCTTGGTCCAACAGGAGAGGAATATAACGCAGCAGCCGACGTAGTTGGTTTCCTAGGAGATTGCTTGAGGGGCTTCACATCCCTGTCGTTATCATCCTCACTGTCGCTGAGTGAAATATAGCCTTTATTGACAACCTTCTGTTCCTCAGCCTTGTGTTTCTCTGCCTCCAAGTCCTTCTTGTATCGTGATGAAAGAGATGTGGGGGACCCATGGTTCCTCTGAGCCTGTGCAGATTTCGATCGTGACCTTCGACTTCCCGGTGTTGTCGAACTGGTAGATGTCCTCACATGCTCTTCGTCACTATCCACAGAGTGGCCACTCTCCTCAGCAGCCTCCCCAGATGTGCGTCTTTTCTTAGCCCCAGCCGAAGCCTCTCTACTCTGACTGGATCTTTTTCGCTCTAATTTGGTAGCCTTCTTCTTCAGTCTCTCCTCTTTCTGCGCGAGCATCTTAGGAAATAGGTCTTTTGATCTGCTGAAAAAATCAACAGCCTCCTCGTCCTCGGACGGTTTCGTAAATACTGGCTTCATGAAGAGTGACAATTTCTTGGGCTTCGGCGCGGAAGCCGATGCCTCTCCAGGCTCGTCGGCCATGGCTGTACGATCAGGGACTTGGGTGGTATAGATGCAATGGATATAGTGCAGGAATTGATACTCGTCGCGTGTTTTTGGATTGGTAAAAGTGAGGAGACGTGAGGGTGGAGCTTCGCGTGGAAGGTACGGCGAGGAACCCCCGGGTCGACTGTAAGGCTCTTTCAACAACCAAAGCCAAGCAAGATTTCAGCCTCACCCCACGTACCATCAACAACCTCACATATTCTTCCATCTGAAAATACCAGTACTTCCACAACATGGAGAACGGTCAAACTCAAGGCGAAGGCAAAGATCCTTCCGGCTTCCTTAGCGAAATCATTGGGCAGGGAGTCACTGTGAAGCTCAACTCAGGTGTTGTCTACAAGGGTTCGTCAGCTCTGCTATGTTGTGATACGAGAGTCCACCGCTGACTTAAGTAAAGGAGAACTCCAATCTGTGGACGGCTATATGAACATCGCGCTAGAGAAAACTGAGGAGCACGTCAATGGAGTCAAGAAGAGGAGCTATGGCGATGCATTCGTGAGAGGAAACAACGTTATGTACATCTCGGCGGACTAAGGATCAATGGGGCTGGTTACTTCAGGTTGAGCATGGAGATATCGAGGGTCGAAGATCACTATCAGGGCATAGAAATGGAGTCTGGATTTGGCGGGGCATTTGATGGGGCGTCACGATATCCAAAACTGCGCAAAGGGAATCATGAAAGCAACGAACGATTTTATCTACCGATAACCACTTCCCTTCCAGCAGTGAACCAAGCCTTAAACTTCTCAATATGAGAGTTGAAGCCTGCACAAAATGTTGTCAAGCGCATCAGATTCTTGCGGATGAGCTCTTCTCTGGGTTGGGACTGCACAAGACTCATATGCCTGCCACCTTTACTCTCTAAATCTACACGAAGCTTTTCGCGGTCATGTACTCTCGTTTGGATTCAAAGCATGCCAATTCGTCAGACGCGAGATGTCCAAGCAAGGTAAGTAATACCATGCACAGCAACCTCTCCCTTCTCATTCCTCACTGTATCCTCACTCTTCAGCGCCTCAAAGACCTCCTTCCGAATGTCCTCTTTCTTAGGTCCTGAATTAGCAACTTGGCTCAAAGTTGAATATTTATTCCACACCGCCTCGTCACTAAGCCAAACTGTCCACTTAAGCGTCTCTTCACCAAGTGGTAACGAAAACTCAGGCATGTTATGAGTGAAGGTATCCTTGAGTGTTTGCAATGGTGTAGTGTCAATCTGCTTGTCAAAGATCTCCTTCCACTTTAGATGCCGAAACCGAGGTTTTCCGTCTTCCATGCTGGCAACAATTTCCTTGAGCTTCTTCTCCCAGCTTGTTGTCGGAACCCATTCTTTGGCGCCATTGTCTTGGTCCGAATCAGTGGGTGCTTTTCTGTAGCAAGATGCATGATACATACAGTCTTCAATATTCCAGATCATACCAAATGCACTGCCAGGAGTGAGGACTCGGTAGATTTCCCTCAGAGACTCTTCTGTAGCGAACCTGATACCATAAGCAATTCGTCCAACTGGTACCTAAATAGATCATCTACCGTACGAATTGGTTTATAGGAGATTATCTTCATTGAGGCAACTGAGTTACCCAGATCAAGCGAGTTACTCAACGCTATCTCCTATATCTGAATAGATAGCTATTCAAAATGATCTCTTATAAACCAATTCGTACTGTAAATAGATAGGTACTAACCAGTGAAATGCCTATGTAAGCACGTGATCAGCAAACCCATCCATCAATCACCTAACAAGTCAAGTCATGAAACTCAAAACTTATTCAAACCAACAACTCACCTGCGCAGCAATCAAAGCATCAGCCCAACCCTCCTCCACAGGCATATGACCAGCATCACCATCCAAAACCCTAACCCTTGGTCCCAAGTTCTTCTCTTCCAATGTTCCCCTCATACCCACATGCGGTTCAACAGCAATGACCTCATAATCCTCAGGTCTTGCAGCCAACACCTCAGTAAATTTTCCAGTGCCACATGCGAGATCTACGATTTTGGCATTCTTGACACCTGCTACTTTCAGGTGCGTGAGAAGCTTGTTAACGGCTTCGGGGGTGTAGCTTGGTCGGTATTTGTCATAGTGGGAGCCATTTGAGAAGCCGGTTGTTGCCTCTTTGGCTAAGGTGAAGGGAGTTGCCATGTGGGAAAGTCAAGAGAGAATTGAAATTCTTGTTACCCGTTTTGATAATAGCGATATTTTGTGTGGTGGATGATAGTTGTTGCATTCATAGATCTTTGAGCACGTCATCCGTATGTAGGGCCGATCGGCGCGCAGCTTTTCCTTGAACTCGATTCTCTGGGTTGTTGATAGCTCATCAGTTAGTACCTGCAAACAATTCTCAGAAGCATCTGCATATTTCTACAGGTAAAATCTAAATTAGAATTTGTGCTATGTACCGTATGTATACAACATGTGCTAAGGGCCACCTCCAACCTTATAGTCCGTTCAAACAGCTCTCTACTTGTAAGGGATTCCGTTTGTCATCAATTGGAATTGATCATAAACTCCTGTAGAGTAGCTATTGGCGCTTGTCTTGACCAAACCCTTCATGAACTCGGCAGCTTCTCTTTCGCTCTTCTCCAAGACGAACCGTTCTTTAAAGTGCTGGATACTCTCCGGCTTGAAACATGGTAGGCCGCTATCCATCATCAAGAGAACAAGTTGTGATAGCTTTTCGGTATACTGGCGCGAGGCTAGGAAAGCCTTGACACACAATTCCTCGAACCATTTGAATGACTGATGTTGTTGACTTCCCCCCATCACGGCAACCATCTCGCTTGTGAGTTTGAAAGGTGCGCGTTCAAACTTGATTCCTCCAGGTGCAATGTCAAAGCAAAATCCAAAGTCAATATGTAAGATATGGCCTGCATCATCCACCATGATGTTACCGTTGTGTCGATCTTTGAATTGTAAAAGATAGGAGATGATGGAGTAGGCGGCCATACTCTTCACGAAGTTGTTGCGGGCCTCTTGGAAGCGAGGGGAGTCTTCGTTACCATACTTGGAAACGAAGTATTCATAAAGACCGTTGACAGCTTCTCGTCCTAGCATATCTCGAGAGATTGAGTTTGGCAGAACATCGATGACACCACAGCCAGGTGCAGTAGCTGTCACGCGATATGGGAAGACGTAAACGTCGAGGCCGACGTCGTTAAATATGCCGCGGAAGGCTGCAATCATTTGCAGGGCCAGCACGTCTTGACGACAATCATCTCCAACTTTGAAAATCGCGGATTGCCATATTTCAATTGTGTTTTCTTCAGGGATCGAGGAGATCTGACTGGTCTGCTCAAGCAAATCATCCGTGCCTTCCATATTGCCCTTGGCCTTACGAATCCGGAATGTTGCCATATAAGGTGCCTTGGCGTGACTTTGAAGTGGTTTCCCGGATTTCCGATCGATACCAATGACCACACCATCAGGGTTACTAGGAAGATACACGCCAACTTCCACCTTGATCTTACGCAGTTCTTCTTCAATTTTTTGCTTCTTTTCTGGCTTCGGGCGTTTAATGAAAGGCTTGAGCTTTCCAGAGATATCAGTTACTTCATCAAAGAAGGTAAATTCTCGTTCATAAAAGGCCTTGTCGACGCCAGAGAAGCTCTCTATCATGCGATTCATAACTTTGTCTAATGTTGGCTTGACAGGATCGGGCTATATAATTGTCAGTAAATGCAAATCAAATGTTGAGTAATTTGAATCTTAGACTCACAATTAGAGACTCATCATCTTTAAAAGCGTTGGCTTTCATGTTCCAGATGATTTGATGAGCAAATAACTGGGAGAATTTCGCGGTCTCCACAATGTACCTCTCAACATAGCCGAGTACATCGTAACGCAGACATTGTACAATCTGTGGGACATAGAAGAAAGTTACATCCACAGAATGACTCTCCAGAGCTCTCATGGCATATTGTAAAATATATGCATGATTGCGGTATGCAGGTAGGAAAAATGTGGCTGCGGTAATAGGGTTGACAGGAGCCCAATATAATAAATACTACACCAGTTAGCGTTACATGTGAATCTGGAACTAAGAGAGATAGGTACCTTGAGTTGGAATGAGACATCATTTGGTAATCCACCATCAAGCAACACCTGGACCGCTTCAGGTTCTAAAATTGCTCTATCTGTCCAGTTCAATAGTAGCCACCGAACATCCTTGTGAAGTCTAGGCGATGGAAACCTTGCCAGCAATTGCACAGCCAATGACGGACTTTCGCTCCAAGCAGTTCTTACCAAGGGAAGAATAGAAGCCTAATTAACAGTCAGGAACAGACTCATTCGCACGTTTGCCAGAAGACTCTCACCTCGCCCGAGCCCCTTGCTCCTTGCCCCGGAAATTGTTGATCTTGTGGTGAACCAAGGGGATGCAGCCAAACCATTAGTCTCGTATATTCATTCTCGAGTAAGATACAAAGCAGATTCTCCCTTTCCTGGATAGACTTCGGAGCAGAAACCTTTCCGCCAGTGCTCTGAAGTCGTGTGCGGACGTCTCTGAGGAGACAAGTTTCTGCTTTTATCTGAAGTCGATTCCCTCCAAACGACCACCGTGGTGGGAATACAAACCAGCTCAGAGCAGCAGACAAAATCTTTGACTTCAACCGATAGGCCGCAAGTCTGTCGAGGGAAGTATTATGGTTAAGGACATTTAGTCCAAAAAGAACTATATGCAGCCGGATCTCTCTTGCCAATGGGTGGCCGGTTGAGTTCTTCAGCCCATCCAGCGTGACGTTAAGAAGCCGAAGGAATACCTTTTCCGTCTGGGGGCTTCCTAGTCGAGTTGCATTGAAATGACTTCCCAAAAATTGTAGTAAACGTCCATGCGGTGCGAGAAGATTATGTGCAGTATTTTGTCGCTTCGCTAATACTGCCCTATCACTAGGAGCAAACTCTTCTTTTATGTAAAACGGATCGGGATGACTAGACATATTAGCTAAATCATAGCTTAAACGAGGAGACATAGCACATACAGAAATTTGCTATTAAAGACGCCAACACGTCGGTGTACGGTAGACTCCCATTGCTGTGCAACTTCCATTAGAATCCGTGGCTCCATCCGCGGATTTTCATTGATCACACCCAACCAAAGAGATATTCCGAGCTTGATCGCTTGCTTGGTAAAAATGGCAAAAGGAATGCTGACGAGGTAATGTACAATCGTGCATTCGTCCTTATCACTACGGCAGAGTAAGGCCGCAGCTCTACGAAGAATGTCGCGGAGTTCTCCTATAGGAATGTATTTCTTTTGTAGGAACCGTGATTCGAGAGAAGCCAGTAAACTTTCAGCGTCGTCATCATCTCTATCTGCCCTTTGAGTTACAGAATCACGTCGCTCATGGAGGTGCCTGAATTGGACCCAGTCTGCATTATGGTCGGGAAGTGCCTCCGCGTAACGATATTCCTGCCGTGTGGTGTACTGAGCAATGAAATCAGATGCTGTGTTGATGCTGATATTTTGGTGTCCAGAGCCTCGAAGTGCAATCAGCCTCTGGTCGGTGCCTGGTATAAGAGCACCCATCTCAGAGGCAAAAGACCGGCCCAGCGATATATGCCCGTAAGCACCATCGTCGTCATACTCGGAAAGATATGTCTGTAAGAGACCTTTGATGTCTAATGGGGCGATAGCAATAGCCTGCGACACCCATTGTTCCGCCTTGTTGTGGATCTTTTTGAGCGTGCGTTCGCGAAGATTGAAGTCATCAGATAGCTCGATTGTGACCTTGCCCCTAACAGATGTGAATGTGGATTTCCATTGGTACTCATCGGTCTCGGCCTCAAGGCAACTGCTCCACATAAGTGTTAAGAGCTCCAGGAGGGCGAAAAGAGAAGACTTTTCGCACATAGCGGAAGGGACTGATGCTATGATCCTGTCTGCACATTTAATAGCAGCTTCTTGAACTCTCTCAATACGATGACAGCACCCAGCAAAAATTGATACTAATTGTTTCGCAACATATGGAGCTGAAAAGGTCGGGTGGGCTCCTGATGTCGATTTGTCGACGTAGGTACGGACAACCTCCATATTTATCTCCTCCATGGTATTGCTCAGGTCTCTGTCCCCACGACGCATGCTAGGCTCGAGGAAGTATGTTAAAGCTTTTGTGCAATCACCCGATTGAGCTCGAAGTTTTTCTACCAAGTAAGCAGTGTGCAAGAAGATGACTTTCCGGTAGCTCAGCCCTCGAATTTCTGATGCTCTCCCAGGCAACAGTAACGAAAAGCGTGATTTCTGCTCTGATTCATGCTCGGTATTCATACCACGGCGCAGAACGGTGTTCAGTTCGATGTCGCTCTCAACTTGATCGCCACGTTGCTCTGCAATGAGGGGTTTGGAATGCGTTGCCATAAGACGCAGTTCCCTCAGATACCGTTTGCCTAGCTGTGTCTCAAAAGAGAACCCGTGAACAACAATATTGAACCATGCGTCTCGAACGAGCGACGATGTTTCGTCACCCACGCTATCATCTGAAGCTAGGTCATTATTAGACATTAGTATTGCAAGAGGTTGCAGTAACTGGGCAATTTCACGAGCAGCGAGTTCCACATCGGGTTGCCGAGTATTTTTGCCTTGGTGCACATCGCCTCTGCTGATGATTCCCTCAAGTAGAGACTCGAGATATATTTCATACAAGGGGTGCTCCTTTTTCAAGGACGATGACAGATAATCCCGAGCTTTCATCACCTGCGAATATTAACAATATGCAAAGTTAAGAAACAAAGTATACATGACTTACTGCTGCTAATAGAATCTCATTATTCTCCAGCACGCCATCGCAGCTCAGCTTGTTGTATAGTTTCAACAAAGACCGAAACTCGAGTGGTCCACCACTGAGGGCTAGTACTGCCGCTTCAGGAACAATCAGTGCATCAACAGATTTACTAATTCTCCCAACCTTCTGCAATAGCATAGATTGAGCCAACGCGGTTATCTTGGCATCGTTGGCGCTGGTGGAAATCCCGCAAATAGCCCTGACAACATTCCCGTAGACAATGGATGTTTCCTCTTCACCACTAATCACCAACGAGATAGAACTGCCTGTAGATTGCTTTCCAGCATAAATGGTGGAAGAAGTGTTGCCATCCATTGGGAGCTCGCCGTTGACCCCGCCTGCAGAAGCATTATCGGAGGCTGAACCGGAACTGAGCACATTGCCAAGTGTGTATAGCGTAGATATAACAGCATCTTGAGACAAACTGTGTAGAACATAAGCTAGACAGGTTGAAGCAATTGAAATTGTTTGGCCTCGTGGAGCGCCTTGCACAACAAATCTTGACAGAAGTCGACTGACATTTGGAGCAAAGGCTGGTGATAATCTGGACATCAATGCCATAGACCGAAGAACAACGCTCGCCAGAGTTTCGTCAGCCATCTGCACCGAATCTGAAAGGGTATCCTCAAGCCAGGTCATAAGCACGTCTGGATCGGCTGCATCTTCATTAAGCAATGCGCAGTTGGTAAAACTTGTCAGAGCCGCCGCTTTCACCGAGAATGCAAGACGTTGCTGCCACGCAGAGCCCAGTCGTAGGTAGTCGGCACCATCCTCGAGTAGACTCATTTCATCAGCAGCAATATCTGCAAGGGCCTCTATAGTTTGAAAAACTGACTCTCCGCTACGTAGAGAGTTTGTTTTAGCCAGTTCAGTACCAGACATCAGTAGATCCAGAACGTCATTTCCCTTGAGCTCATCCACCTTACAAACAAGAAGCGATGTTTCTGCCACAAGCAACCACATGAAGCTCCGCTGTAAAAGCATAGCACCAAGCGGTCGTCCAATGGCCGCATAATGCCGGACGTATCTCTTCCATTCTTTCACACTGGTGTGTTGAGAATGAGCATTACGAATAGTAGAAAAGGCCGTTTCAACTCTGACCAGGAAGTCTTCCGAGAGTAGTTGCTTTGAACGCTCGATCAAATCTAGTCTTTCGGCACCATCCCAAAAATGTGTAAAGCTCGAAGCTGCATTCAAAAACCCAAGAAGGGATAAAGTGATTGTTGCGACCTGAATTGCCTCCTCCAATTCACTCACGCCGCCTCTATCGGAATGGCTTGTAGCCGTCTCTATGGCGTGGAGACAACGATCGAGATAAGTCCATAACGTCTCCGCGACACGTTCCTGCACGCTCTCATGGTTGACTCCCAGCGACAACAGTGCTGTCGTGAGATGATAACTCAGCGCCTCTAGAGGCGACGGCTCGATTTCTCGTAGAAACGGAGACGGCACAAACGATTGTGAGTGGGCTTCGAGCACGTAAGGAGATAGTTGTGCTACAAGCTTTTCTGCACTCTTGGGCGTCTGGATTAGTGGTGCAGCCTTGCATAATGCTAGAAGAACCTCAAATTCCCGTACGCTCTATCGATTCAATTAGCTTTCACTCTGCTGCAGGAGCACTGATTACCAATCCTACCATAGGCTGGCGCGCGAGATCCTTTCCTGTGCCGTTCAAGTTCCCATTAGTCCTCGCTCGCCCGCGATTAGAACATCCTTTCGAAAGTCGATCGAGGTCTGAGTTGTTGAAATCCGTTACCGATGACGTTGCGGACAACGCAGCAATCTTCGCCAGGGCTTTGCGCCGAATGCTTCGACATGCGCTGGGGGTTCTGTCAGTTCGGCATTCCAGATAAATCGTAGCTTAAATACATACGTATCCATAATCAGGATTATATTACATTCATTGAAGCACTTAATGTTCGCGTTGTTGACATTGACATGAACTTTGCCTTTGCCAATTCAAGAAAGGAGCTACCCCTGTCGGCGCTAGCGAGTTGCAGCATCAAGACAGCATAGGCAGCCGGACAGACGCGTTGAACACCTCAAGATAATCACTCGCTATAAACGCTCAACCACTACCTCATCTAAACCACACTCCGCAAATTCCCATCCTCACACAATCCCCTCGAACCTGTAACCTCCAGATTCAAGATCAAAATGGCTATGTTCAGCCAAAACCCGCTGATGAATGGTCCAAACTACTCCTTCAACCAAGGTCCAACAACAGCCTCAGCTGGCAATAAGGAGCATGCCTTCTATCCGTAGGCATGATGATCGCTTTCGCACTACATCTGCTGATTCACCTCTAGATACACCGATAACGGAGGCTCAACTCTTGCGATTTCTGGTTCCGACTTCACAATCGTTGCGGGTGACACACGATCAACATCTGGTTACAACATCAACTCCCGATACTCACCCAAAATTTTCAGGATTGGCGGAACAACCTCATCACAAGATGATGCAACGCTCGTCTTATCAGTTGTTGGTTTTGCCGCCGATGGATTAGCATTGAAGGAACGTTTGGATACAATTGTCAAGATGTACCGATACCAACATGGCAAGCCGATGAGCGTTAAGGCATGCGCACAACGTCTGGCAACGATTCTTTACGGAAAGCGATTCTTCCCATACTATGTCACTGCAATCTTGGGTGGTCTTGACGAGGAGGGGAAGGGTGCCATTTACTCCTACGATCCAGTAGGCAGCTATGAGAGAGAGCAGTGCAGAGCGGCAGGTGCAGCAGCAAGTCTGATTATGCCCTTCTTGGATAACCAGGTAAACTTCAAGAACCAGTATATTCCCGGAAGTGGGGTTGGCCATGAGTTGAAGGAACGTGAGCGGATTCCATTACCAAGGTCTGAGGTGGAGGATTTGGTGAAAGATGCGTTTGACAGTGCAGTTGAGAGACATATTGAGGTTGGTGACGGTTTACAGATGATGATCATCACGAAGAATGGTATTGAGGAGATCTACAAGCCTCTCAAGAAGGATTAGATAATGGATTTGGCGCTCTGGCATGGCTGTATTACTAGGACCGAAATTCAGCGCAAACAAGCCGCTTGATGAATGACCCTTGGGGCACTTGCCCAACTTCAGTTTCACCCCTTGTGCATACGAATAAAGTAATGAGCTAATAGCAAAGTACGTAGGTCTACCTTAACAATCTTGCACATAGACTGTAGTGGCGAGGCAGTCACGTGGGTAGACCATTTACGATCACAAACTTGGAAAAGGCTTGCACAATATATATTGTACCACATTCCGGGTCGTTATGCAACCTCTCGCACTCCTTCCGCGGAGATATATATCTCCTAAAATGCTTACAGGCCGCGATCGACATTGCATTTCAGCTGGACAAGTTGGATGAAACTGGACTCGGCTGTGCCGGTTCAAACGCATTGAACAGTTGGATCTCATGATAATCGTAGCAAATGGGTGGGCCACGCCTACGACTAATTCTAGAAATCCAATATCTTTCAAACGTTCACATGCCACGAAGGTTGCAAAAAAGTTGGCCACTTTTTTAGCAAGCGAACAACTGTGTTATCTCTGAAGCCTCTAATTATTTCTAATAATATAGACACTTAACGGAAAACTTTTGTATTCCCTAGGTGGTATGGATCCAGGTCAGGGGTGTAGTGGTATGTGCGTATCGCTAACTAACCACACTTGCTACAGATGTAATCGGTCTACGTAAAATTATATACAATTTATTAAGGTTTTCTATCCTATAGTTATACTTTCGCTTTTTTATATATAATTTTATTGCTTTACAGCTAATAGAGCCTCGAATTTCCCTATACACACACATAAAGACAAGGGAAGTAGTATATGCTTAATGCTTAAACAGAAGCTTATATCATATCCATGTAGAAACTGGATCCATACCACCTAGGGGATATGAAAAATAATTAGGAGGTTAACATTTATTTTAAGTACAATTCTTGAAATTTTCGAATTAACACAGGCGTAGTACTTGTAATTGCAAAAGGATGAGATTATTTGGGTTGTGTTTTAAAGAGTGGCCAACTATTTTGCAACCCGCGTGCATGCCACCTCCCTCAGTTGTATCGAATAGCCTCATCACCGTTTAGCTGATCTTTAAGGGGTCCGAGGCACCCCGTACTCTATGATGTGCATGTAAATGTGCAGGCCAATCTCTTCCTTGCTGGCGATGACTTGCGACCCTCGTTTGTAATTCTCGGGGTCATACAGAACCGGGTAGCCGGCATAAATGCCTGAGGAGGGAGAGGCATTTGGGATTGAGAAGATAACTCTGGTAGTGGGGTTTGGGTATGTGTCTTGCAATGCCATCTCAAAGTAAGTACGGAGTGTATTATGGGTGAAGATATATCGCTTAATTTTGCATTCTTGCGCCAATGCTCGGTTTAGTATGGAAGAACGCTTTACTTCATTGAGACCATAGGATAGGCGTAGCTCGAGCATGGTAAACTACTGCCTGCTGATTCTAGACTACCATAGTTTACAAGCGCACCAACCTAGTCAGAATGTACAAGTACATCTCTTACGCTCTCATCTGTTAGCTGTTGCTCCTATTTTTTCATCTCCTCTTACAATTTTTTCTCTCATCCCAAATACTGAATACATTTGAATCGTGTCCTGGTCCGAGTTGTAGAAATTGTGAAATTAATAAGTGTACTGAACATTTCCTTCAGTACCTTCGTACGGCCGTTAGATTAGCAAGCCCTGAAACAAAGTCAGGATCAGTGATGTTTAGATTATGCACTCTGCATTTTTTCACTGTGCACGAAAATGAGAGGTTCTGAGATAAGATTCTCGGAACGCCTGTTGTTGGCTGAGTCTAGACTCCGGCCAAAACTTAGAGTGAGATCCTTTACCGGCAGAAGGTATCCCCGAACCACTCGGGCTATATTTTACAGATCAGATCTCACGCCATGCTGTCAGGATGTCAAGGTCTCGACCGGTATCTTGGGCCGTAATGCATGGCATACTGTACTACTGCACAAGTAACTACTGTATGGAACGTACCACAATACTGTACGCAGCCGTACTGATGCAGAAATGCAGAGGCCGCAGGATATTACTCCCAACAGACATTTGAGGAAATGTGACAGATTCTGGGGGTCACTCTTTCACTGTACCCGCTCCCCGGATCTCAAACATGGTAACCAATAGCCATAGGCGTTTTTGACCATTTTTTCTGACTTGCAGAATTTGTTACCTGCTTCTGTACCCCCGAAGACTGACCAATTTCAGCCCATGATGATAGAGATGAGGTTAACGATAGTTTCGGCGCCAATTGATCCAGAAGAACCTCACGAGGCTCGAGAACGAGACGGCTTGGAAAAGGCGTCTCAGGCACAAACAAGCAAGAAGAAACTCTAAAAGGTCATTGAAAAAGAGTGGTCTCTTAGACTTTGCCCAAAGGACGTTGAACTACTTACTGACAAGTTGGAAATAACTAGCATAGACCCGCAACAAAGTTCCGTGTCGCGCAAAGTTGTGCTTTTCCCGCCTCGAGGCTGAACCACGCGACACTATACCAAAGTAGCACATAGTCACGGTAATGTGTTTCCGTCACTGGGTATTTTCCATCTTGACAATTGCCCGTGATATTAGGCGCTGGATGCGCGTCGCTTAAACGAGCAAGTCTAGGTGCCTTCAAAAAGAAGAAAAGCTTTCTCTTTTGAAATCTTCCGCGGATAACTCTCACTTACTGAATCGCCACAAGGTGCCACTGTGGCGCGTGGTTTATTAATATATCTAACGTATTGTTGACGTCTGTGGAGTTAAGGATGATCTACATCTTGAAAAGGGGGGGGAACTGTTGATCCGAACCCATTCTCACTTAGTACCCCACTGTGGCGTTATGTTTCAATGTTTTAGCGACAAGCGACGCTACTGTACTTAGCTTACTCGCAAATAACCTTCATAAGGAGTAATAGTCTCACAGATGAGGTTTTCACGGCAGAGAAACCAGCTTTCCCTATACTACTTTTGAAACTTAAAACTTGGGGTCTGTAGTTAATTGGCATGATTGGTGATTAGTGACAGCAGAGATGGTTTCCAAAACCGTTTTCGCCCCTCGGTTAGGTATACCCTTGGCGCAGATCCCACCTCGAAGCCTCACTTGTGCATACAGGCGCCTCAAAAATTATATGGTAACTAACGCAGGCTTGGTTCAACTGCTACAAGCACAGTATGAGATCAGACCCCTCAATCTCACATGCAAGATTGTACAATTCAAGGCCAGGTAGTTGCCACCGCTTTTAAGGTGGAGTGTACGAAAGAAAGTTCGTTTTCGTATTTGCAAGGCTAGATGTCAACTCCTCTATCTATGTGGATAAGGTTTGAAGAAAAAAAATTGAAGCAGAACTGTTTGATCAATTCCTCTCGAGTCATGGTTAACATGGTATCCCCCTGTGTTATTCCAGTCTTGAGATTCTGAAAGATTATTCAATTCAACTGGGACAGTAAATATTTTTTCTAGTAACCATTCGCTTCCACACTGACAGATCTTTGACTTTTTCACGTCACACGTCCCACATTCTGGACTCAGCACGTTTGATGGTCTGAGTCGAGAGTCGGATCCACAATCTCCCTTGTGTGAATACGGTACACTCTACATTGGTATCAGAGGTGTGGTGGCAAAATGCGGGTGGTTCCATTAGGAAAGAGATGTGTAGATCACGTGGCAACAAGGCTTGCTTAGCGAGGGTTGCGGTCAAGCCACATCTGCCACTTTGCTCCGTCATCTAGATTTTGGTCGTCTAATAAAATAAATGACACCAAACACGACACCAACTGTACCCGCACTAGGTGCCAATTGCAGTATTATTACGAAGGCACTATATTCCCAGCAGGAGCTTTTCTTGTTTTAGGTGTATCCACTACCAAGTAGCATGAACGCTCTCCTGCAGCTACGCTACACGCTACGGGTTGTTGGGGAGATGACATGTGGACTTGCCGAATCTAATAGTGACTACATCACAATTATGATTCTGGTACCGGTATTGGAGACGCTTAAAAATCAGGACTTGACAGTTCGACGCCGACAGGGCACAACCGAAGGCAAACTGTCAGCTGGCCCGAGAATCCAAACATGTTCTCGACGGGTCTGCAGCGTTGCTTCTGTACCCGTACCCCACATCCTGCGCGCAGACTATACTTTCGTACTTCGAGTATGCTACGGAGTACGGACAGAATCTACTGTACTGCTACAAGGTTGTACGGGTAATAAATCGACAAAGTATCCCTTGACCATCCCATCCCCAGGTCAATCATCCCGGAATCTGTCGTGTTTTCGCCACAGCAAAAAGACCCTGAACGAGCTGAGCCACTTTTCTCGGGCCTCCCCCTGGTCTAGCGCTTGGACAATGGAATTTCAGATTCCCATTGCTTTGGATGATTGGCATGTTGGCCCATGGAAACTGTGGGAATTGGGGCTCGCCAACACTGTTTTCGCCACCACACGACCATGCAAAGAACGGCGCAAATGGCTTCGATGTCGCCTCGGAGCAGGGTATGCCCGTGGACGGTGCAGCTATAGGCCACTTTACAGTCTTACAGTACCACTGACCCATCCGCGCCATCTCCTCCAGCGAGACCCTAATAGGCCTAATGAATAATAGCACCCTCACTGTGGGAACCCTACAGGCCCTATAGGCCCCCAAGACCCCCAATAACCCCCTAGACTTTCTCTAGTTCCTTTGCTTCTGTTTCTTCCTTTCTCCCCCTTCCATTCCCGATCCCTCCCTCGTCCCCTCATCCCTCATCCTTCCCTTTTCTTTTCTGCAGGTCCCTGCTGTGGCTGTGTTTTATGTTGTCCCATGCTCAAGTCCATTAGCCTTCAACTTTTTTTCTGTCTTCTCCCTCTATCTCTGGCGCTAGAACAGCCATTATACAACTAACCACCATCAATCCCGCCTGCCGCACTGGTCATCCCGCCGCGCCAGTCTCCGGGATTCCCATCTTCCTTCCCAGTACTTCTCGTCACATTTCCGTCACTCTTACAGCAAATCCACATGGTTCCTGAAGATCTCTGCTCGACTACATAGCAATGCGATGCGACCTGGTGGTCTTGCTTAAAAGCCGCCAACTGCTTTGAGAATAATACAGTCCCCTCGGTTCCATTCCTTATCCATCCTACACCTACCAGCTTCTTTCTATAGTCTTCCCTTCCTAAGACGCCAACCCTCGGGTATCCCGCGGACCTTTTTGGTTAACTATCACCAGTGCAGTAAGTTCAACAGTGCCCTGAGGACCCAATCAGTACGTCCACCTCGTTGCTACCGGAGGCAACTGAAGCACTGACAGACGGGGGGTAGGCGGCAGGGCTACTGAAAACTTCCGGTCGACTGGGGTCTTTGCATCATTTAGGCATTCTCATCAACCATTTCGTCCGAGTCTATCCTGGATATTTCCTTATTATTTTGGTCTGGATTCTCCCCAGCCTCTCGTGTGCTTTCCTCGATTGTCGTATCATATTTCTTCTAGATTGCGCTCCTAGTCAAGCCCTACGCTAACGAGCCAACGAAGCAACTCGCACGTTTTTATTCCTTGCGCACCATCAACACTTCGTTTGCCTCCTCTGCTCGGTTCGAGCACAAGTCGATCATTCAAGTAGCGAAAAAGTATAGCCACAGGCGCAAGCAGCTGGAGCTATTTCTATCTCGGACAGTCAGTATCCCGTGAAGAGTTGCCACAATATCACAGCAGCATCGCTTCTTAACAAAAAGCATTAAGGAGTCAAGCTTCTTTACAGCCATTCTCGTGGAGTCTTGTTAAAGGTAAAGTCACCTCTCTTGTCTGTTCCATTTGCAGTGTGTATTGAGCATTAAGCACAATCGATCAACTCATCGACAACTTAGCCAGCGTATGCGATGGTTTAAGCCCATCCATGATGCTGTCTTTCCTCCATAGATTGCTGACATGGCCTTTATTTTTGTGCAGTACTGGGGGCCGTTATCAACGATTTACGAAGGCTTCATGGGAGACGTACCAGCAAGAACTCAGCCGACGGGCAATATAACGAATCCTCAAGGTTCCGACACAAATACTTCTCGATTTCCAAGTCCGGGTCAATACGAGAATGATCCAAGCAAAGTCCATTACGGTACACCTTCACCATCGCAACCTCACCAGCAACAAGGCTCCTTTACTATGAACTCCCTTGGCGCATCACTCCCAGATGTCCCTTACCCACAGAACTTCAACCAACACGGCCAAAGGTTTCCACTTAATGCGCCTACCTCTAGAATGATGTATCAAGTACCAACTATGCCGCAGTTTACCGGTCAGTCACCCATGAATCAACCCGCAAATGCGCCTTACAACATTCAACAGTTCCAGCCTCAATCTCAGTATATATATACGCCACACTTTGGCGCAAGTCATTCGCAGTCTTCTCATCAGCTACCAGGAGGACCAGGCGCGAGCCAGATGTACCAAGGTCAAGGATTCATGGGCCAGCCACAACTGCAACAACCAACATCACCGTACTTTGTTCAACAAGGCCAATATGGTCAAGGCCAGATTTACTCTGGAAGCCAATCCGGACCGCAGTACACCCCAGGTGGGAGTTTTCATGGTGGCATAAATCAACAGCGGAGTAGCGAATTTCTGAGCGGAGCATCCAGCAGCAGTCAACAAGGAAGATCAAGCAACCTATGTAAGACACGTACATGTAGTGATTGCGGAACTCTGCAGCTCGTCTCACAATTTTTCTCTGCTAACGCGAGGTATAGCATCGAATGCGCAGTCATCTGTGGTCCGAGGCCCGCCCAGAAAGCCCCGTCAAAGTGGTAAGTTAAGAGGTTATTTTTCTCCAATCTCTCCGCCCATCGCAGTTGCGTACTGACACAGCGTAGGCCATGCTATATGGATAGGCAATCTACCACCGCAAACTGAGCTGATGAATCTCGTTTATCATGTTTGCAAGGAGTCTACCGGACTAGAATCTTTATTTCTCATCTCGAAAAGTAATTGCGCATTCGCAAATTACAAGGATGAGGCGACCTGCGCACTTGCACAGTCAAAGATCCACGATTCAAGATTTCAGACTGTCAGGTTAGTCAGCCGGTTGAGAAGGGGTTCAGTTGGTACTGTTTCTGGGGTGACTGTGCCAACAGGCCCTGCTGCATTGAATCCTCCTCAGATATCGGCACCAGCTGCTCGAACACCTTCCCCAGAAGGTCTCGCGAAGGGTAAAGATACTGTGGTCACGACAGAGGAAACCAAGGAGCAGGACGAAGAATATACTCTACCTAAAGACAAGTATTTCATTGTGAAAAGCTTGACGGTAGAGGATCTGGAACTAAGTGTGCGGAACGGGATCTGGGCAACGCAATCACACAACGAAGAGGCGCTGAACAAAGCTTATGAGGTATGTTGGGTTTGTACTCGTCATGAAGAATGCTGACTAGGGAATGAAACTTTATAGACTGTTGAAAATGTGTATCTAATTTTTTCGGCAAACAAATCAGGCGAATACTTTGGCTACGCGCGCATGATCTCTTCCATCAATGATGACCCAGCAGCAGCGATCGAGTTTGCACCAAAGGCACAAGCTATTGAGGACCCAGAACTACCTAAAGCGATCCCAACACCAGCGACCGAGTTTGCACCCAAAGGTCGCATCATTGACGATTCCGCAAGAGGGACAATATTTTGGGAAGCAGAACGGGACGAGGCAGAAGAAGCGGAGGAAGAAGACGATGCCCGAAGCAGCAAAAGTGATCAGGAGGGAGAGGCAGCTCCTTCGAAGGCATGGGGAAAGCCATTCAAGGTCGAATGGGTATCTACAACTCGACTCCCATTCTACCGAACAAGGGGCTTAAGAAACCCTTGGAACTCGAATCGAGAAGTCAAAATTGCAAGAGACGGCACGGAATTGGAGACTTCCATTGGCAGGAGGTTAGTGAGCCTGTTTCATCATCGGCTCCCATCACCAGTTGCACCAACTATGCCTACAATGCAAGGGATGCCTTCATAAACAATGGGAGGGTTTCCCGTTCAAATGCGGGAATACTAATAATGACTTGAGCTTGAGCTTTCTTCACTCCTTGAGTGGTATGGTATGAGCACAGCGTCAAAGGTTCCTCACATTGCTGGTCACTGGTTGAGGTCCTATTTGTTTCACTTCTTCTCGATAGGCAAGCCTATTACAAGTATAACGAATTACGATACTATTAAAGACGGCATGGCATGGGCATATACGCGACGATATAATACACGAAAACGATGAGCAAAAAGAAGATGGGCAAGCCCAGAAGGTTGCATTTGATGGTGTACACTTGCAGTCGATTTCATGTACATATGCCTGGCATAGGTGGCACTACTGCGAGAGAATCAAAGCTTTTGGACTAGGTTTAATTTTCTTGATCCAACAGCCATGTGGAACTACCGTGACATCACTTGGTCTCGTCAAAATCAAGGCAATTGACGCTCCGTTAGTGTTGCGCCACGAAAAACGATGCTGTCTTCCTTTTTCAGCTGCAATAGCGACGGTTTCAAACATAAGGCCTGCACTGCAGCTTTTGGTGAAAATTACGTACGGAAGGTATAGACGCACTTTCATACTTCACGTTAGCGACGTGGCCTTTTGGCGGCGAGGCGTGAGTTGAGTAGTACTAGAAGGCAGGGGTCTGCATAGTGTAGCTTAGTGGCTGCAAGATAAAACGGTTGTTGACAAGGAGCCATACCTCAACGTCGCTACTCGTAGGTCTGGACGTAGTTGGCCATGGTCCTTTGACACATGTAGGTATATGAATGAGTACTTTGTAAGTGGGACGCTTTGTATCTTCCTATCACAGCGCCTGTAGGATTTCCGGGGATATCTCCGTTGATGACGGGAGTGGCCAAGATGGGTTAAATTTATAGGTCCAGTAGTAGTAGATACGGTAGCTTGTGTGAGCTGAGAGGGAAAAACATGGTTGGCCGTTTTTAGTCTCGGCGCCAGGAGCACTAGGTTAGATTGTGCTAGGCTACACTGAGACTAGCGGAGGGGAGGGAGCCGCTTTCAGCTGAACTGAGATTTGGACTCGGATGCATCTTCTAGACCGCCGTTGCTGTACAGTACAGTATCTGCCGGGTGCGACCTTTTGTAGTCTACCAAGGTTCAATCACGCACTGGCTTCAATTCAGTGGTTGAAATCAAGATGATGTTGTACCGTATTAATTGGTTTATAAGATGACATCATAATAGTAGCTTTTTTGTATTTTTCGACCTTAGGACCATATCTTTGACATACATAATGTCTTGTTCGCCTGATTAACGCCTAACCCCGACCCCTCTGAAGCCCTAAGCAAATGTTATTCTATTATTTGTATTGACTATTCGTAGGAGGATAAGATAACATCTTATAAGTAATTTAGGAATTCTTTGATAGTTTTAGACCATATCTTATAAGGCGATAGTTCCTTATTAATAATGATTTTTTATAAACCAATTAATACGGTAATTATAGTTAATATCGTGATGGAAGGACTAGTTCACGATATTGTACTTTTATTATACGTTATCGAACGGTAATACGTTCGTCTGATGTAAACATTACTGTGTAAATCATCAGAATGGCAGCATCACTATCACTCAATGAAAGCATTGTGGCGTCGCTGACACCCTCTCTTCCAATGAAGCTACTAGAATCCTCCAGAATAATCACGTGTCTTCTAACTACTACCACAACCTTCCAGATTCTTCGCCACGCATTCGATACGATTTCCACCAGTTCCATGAGCTTGCTTGATAAAGTCTTGTTGCGTGATGTTTCTAGAATACTCCTCCTTTGACTCGTCACCTCATTTCTGGATGTTTCCAGAAAATGCTGAAGGTGTTGTCAGATGGTATATAAACACAGGTTGAGGCCTACCAACCCAGACTTTCTTCTCCATCAATACAAAGTAATACAAAGCAAGCAATTACATGCGATCTTATCGAACACTCTCATCAAGACTACCAGTCAACAAAATAACAACAACATCAAAGCGATTTTTACGCCCAACACAAATCCAAAAACGCAAAATGTCTTTCTTCCCAGGCACAATCTCCTACCACCAACACCCTCAACCCCGACAAACAACCTTCGGCCCTCTCTTCCGTCTCCTCGAAGATTTCGATCAATACTCCTCAAACAAAGACTCCTCTCAACAACACCGTGGCACATCACTAAAAACCCTCCAACCTAAATTCGACGTTCAAGAACACGCTGATTCCTACGAACTTCATGGAGAATTACCAGGTGTTGAACAGAAGGATGTTGATATCGAGTTTGTTGATCGTCAAACATTAACCATCAAAGGAAAAATCGAACGATCTTCACAATCTTCTTCTTCGGATTCTTCCTCGCAAAAAGAAGCCGAAGGCGCCACCGCTGCTTCAAACAAAAGTCACAAAGCAACCGTCGAAGATGAAGATGCAGCCACCGCCGCCGAATCAAATACGGATACCGATGCTGCGAAGAAAGCTGGTGGTGAGGTAGCTGAAAAGCCTACTCCTGGTCCGAAATTCTGGGTCTCGGAACGAAGTGTGGGACAATTTGCTAGGTCTTTTAGTTTTCCTGACTCGGTTGATCAGGAGGAGGTTAAGGCTAGTATGAAGAATGGTATTCTCAAAATCATTGTCCCGAAAGCGAAGACGCCTGAGTCGAGGAAGATTACTATTTCTTAAGTGGGACGAATGGGTTTAGAATTGAGAATGATGGGGTTGTGAGATTGAAAGTGGAGGATTAGTGGAGGAGATATGGAAAACGTTTGGATCTTGGATTCTTCGAAATGTCTTTGTTTGGATTTTGAATTTTGAATTTTCGAATTCGCTTCATAGCAAAGGAGTTTGGAGGATTTGAATTTGGATTGGATTGGATTCTAACGTGCATCCCTGCGTCGAGAGATGTACCCCGTGACGAGACAAACCATCGGTACTTTGAATTTAATTGATTCTAAATTTGTGAATATATAGAAAATTGTTATAGTTTTGTGTCAGTTATATTATGTGACTCCACTAGCAACAGTACCTAAGTTAGGTATCGATTCTACGATCACGTGATATATTTGCTTCTGCCTAATATTCTCTATCTTATGAACCCTTTGACTCCATTTCACTCCATCCCTTAATATACTCGTCGCTGAATAATTAAGTCAATATGTCAACTACTGCTTCTAGATGGTTACCAAAGGCTAAGGGTAAACATAAACCTAGAACGAGCAAAGACCCTGTTCCTAGCAGTACCTTCACTTTCTTGGCTCTACCAGCGGAAATCCGAATCCAAATCTACTATTTGGTTCTTTCTGGGAGAAGGATCTGCAGGCCAAATGCCAGTGTACGACTGCGAAGGAACCTCTACGGTCTTAGAACTCCACAACCCGAGACTCTTGCGCTTGCTCGAACCTGCAAGCAAATTGAGGCTGAACTCAGCTCTATTTACTTCGGGGACAGGTTTTTTTACTTCGAATCAGTATACGACATGTATCATTACCTTGACAAGATTGGTCCTGGACGTCGCTTCTTTATTACATCTGTTCGTGTCCGTTTGGAAAAGAATGAATGGGCGCAAACGAGAGAACGTGATCGTCGTAGCACAATGCCTATGCGAGAGCTGCTCAAGGCTTCCTTCAACCTACTTGGTGAATGCAAAAGCCTAAAAATCCTGTATCTTCAGGTCAACATAGGAACAACAATGTTTTGGTCTTCGCAAAATAGAAGCTCCAGAAATGTTTATAACTTGGTGGCACTGAGAAGCGAAGGCGTTTTCGCCGCAGTTCATGGACTAGAGAATTTGGACCTTAGAGTCAGAGAGAGCTCCCTCACAAGCAAAGCTGCCCCGGATTTATTCGAAAGCCCGATACTTGAAGCCAGGACATGGTCAGCTTTTACAAGAGAGCATCTACAGTCGTTTGAAGAGTTATTGAGGAGAGACATGAGGAGTTCCGGCAACATAGCGTTGTCAAATGTTAGCAAGGACGAATCAAGAACGAGGAAATCAAGTTCAGATCCGGTTAAGGTTATTTTTCGAACAAGGGAAGGAGTGAAAAGAATTAACTGACAGTCTGGAGAGACGTCGTATTGGTAGCCTACTATCACAGTAGTGTATACAATAACTTAGGCTGTATCTGGAGTATTGAGGGTTAGTAGGAAGGCTGTGATTTTATACTAAAAGAAAGTGCTCAGCGAATGTTTCAATAGAGCTATCCCTTAATTAAATGCTAGCAAGTTCCTGCTAGTAGCAAATGCTCCTGAACAATGTATAATATTGTAAGCACAATAGTTTACAGATGTTATGTATACTTTATTGAAACCTACCAGGTTAGTACCCGGGTAGTTCAGCACTACAGATTAACTAGCATTGGAGGGAGATTGCAAGTTTGTCTTAAAGAAAAGGTGCATCGCTCACATCACTCTCTTACCCAAGCAACTGCCTCCGCTTAGTTGTAATATACACCCGCCAAATTTGTTAGCGAACGGAGCCTGAAAATCAATCTTTCAAATAATTTTTAAAAGAGCCAGTATACGTATCTACTCTTTGAAAACTATAGTAAATGATATGTAATCTATTAAACTACTTTCTGTAAAATTGTAAACTTTTTTTTATAATTATTGTGGGAGTTATTTTAAAAAAACGGTATTTCCTAGGCTAGATTTTGGTGTATCACGAGTAAGCGAAGGCGGGTATCAAGCTTGATCAGAACGCACCACAGTTTCAAATTCTTTTTTAAGCCATAGCAGCTAGTATTCCAAATAAAGAATTGTTATTCCTCTATTTCTCAAACTGACCACTAAGGATAGTAGGGGAGGTTACCGGTGCGCTTTATTACGACGCAAGAGTATAAAAGCGAGAATAGTCCTTTTGTACTCGAGTTGGGGGAGAGCGTAATCTTCACACTATATTACGACGATTAAACCTCCTTTAAGTAGAGCGTAAAGCACATCTCGACTTACAAAGCGATCCGGAAAGAGTCCAACAGAGCTTCTAGTCCGAAACCTAGAGGGGTAGTCAAGTCAGATAATATTAGTATTCTTACGAAGTATATAAGGGCCGGTTAGCTGTAATACTTTCTGGCTGTGGTAGAATTGGGTATAGTGTGCTTTTATATAATATACTGTAATATCACTAGCGTAGCTATTAATACGAGACCTTAGAAGTACACTAAATTCTCGCTAGAAAGCTTGGCGTTCTATATACATATATTCCTTTGTCTAGATAAATTCGGTATATATATGTTCTTATACTCCGTGTCTTAAAAGCTCGGAAACAGTATTCTTTCTTGATAGAAATTTTGCACTATAGCCCCGAAATTCAAGAACAGACCGAAACTTATAATAAAATAGGGGGAAATGATTGAAATAGCTTTTGACGCTATCGAAGGGTAGGCCGACAGTATAATCAAGACTGCGGTATTTTTCATTACAAATCGAGTTCTTGTAGAGAAACGACTCAAGAATAAGAGTATACTAACTATAACTTTATATACTTACGAGAAAAAAACTTAAGACCTCTCAACTATAGATTCGTCTCGGCACGGTGGGTGTCTCGCCACGCAGGGAGGGACGTTACATTGCTTCATCAGACGATCCTTAATACACGGGACTTTACTGTAGTCACTTCGGTAGTAGCATTGGTAGGATAATAAAACCAAAAAAAAATTGCATCAAATCCGTCTTGATTTTATTCTTCTTGATCTCTATGTGACATTATTGTGCCTTTGTGAAGATTTGTCTAATAGCGGATGAAAACGGGCGAGATTCAACATCGAAACCTTTGTTAATTAACCAGGTTGTGGTTTTCTCCTTAGTAATAAGACGGGAAGTTTACTTCAAACCAATGAAGCTACTTCAATTAATTAATTAATCAAGTAAGTTACACAAGAAAAACAAGATATTCAAATCCATCCATCTCTCAAAACTCAACATATTGTTGCTCAACATGCTCTCTTACAGAGATGGGTAGTTACTGTACTATGGCTAGTGCTCTCCTTTAATAAGCGAGTTGATTTCCCAAGAGCGAGGCTATTAGATAGGTAGCCCACTCCGTATATTAAGATTCTCTACTGAGCCTTAGAGAAATGGGTTAAGTAGTTGGGTCTATCTAGAATCTAGGAGAGGTTATATGACTGTGTAAGGTAGTCATTGGACGTTTGTCCAAGGACCTGATTTCTATCCGCGAGTAGACCCATTCTCAAACGCAGAATATAACACCTGCTCTCACATGCCACAATTTAGTTGCGAGGAGTTCTTATGATCATTCAACAACTCATTATTCACTCTTTGATGTCACTGTCTCAATAGAAGGGAAATAGTCACAATCAAATAATGGGCTACCATCTGTATCAACAATATCATGTTCTCCAGGTGCTTATCAACCATAAGTCAAATGCTCCCAACCAGACAAACTCCGCCCGCTCGCTTTTGTCTCCAAGGATTCAATCATGTCCAGGTGCCCAACTATATTCGGCTTCTTGTGTACAAGTGATTACAATCGTAAATAGCCTAGCCCAAGGGAATAGGCCAAAAAGGGGTGAGATGAATGAAGCACATCCCCTCCATATTCGTATTCTTCTCCCATACCGCATCAAATCATTTCATAACCTGTGTAATAAAATTGCCTCTCCATTTGAGCTAGCAAAGGCCAACTCATGGACTCTACAACATGCAATCAGTTCTATCAGCTATCTTTCGTAGCGGTGGTCTGGTTCTCCGGATAGATGCTTGAGCTATCATAGCCAAACAACTGTTGGTCACCTTTACCACCAAGTTCCATGAACTCTTTGGGGTGTCTCTTCGCTGCAGGTGTTTCTTCTGCCTTGGGAGCTCCGGCCTTCGATTTTTGTTCTCCACTAGGCTTCGTTGCTACTTCCTTGTTGACTCGATTTTGCGGGTGCGCAGAGTTCGGATTTTTGACGTATATTCTCACAGGCGTCTTATCCGGTTGAACCTCAATGACACGAGTGATCTTGACGTCGTTGATGGCGCTGAGAAGCGTTCGCTCGCGTGCAATTTTGCGCTTGCTGAAGTCAAGGTTGGCAATACCGCCCACGAGACCATCAGTACTGTCATTGAGGTTAATGGTCTTTTGCGTAGTCCAGGGGTGCTGCAGGCAATCGTCGATGGTATACCGCTTTTCACCGTCAACAGTCAGCATGCGGTCAATGAGGTCGAGCGCTGGGTCGCCGATTGAGTCCCAGTACGGAGATGGGTAGTCGAATCTACCAGTTTTGATCTGTTGTGTGAGGTTGTAGGGGTTCTCCTTGGAGTACAACTCGTCCGAAAATGGAGGGAAGCCGCAGAGACAAATGTAGAGGACAACTCCGAGTGACCATACGTCAACTGCGCGTGTGTACCGTCTGTGCCTCGAGTCCTCCAGAATCTCCGGCGCAACGTAACTTGGTGTTCCACAAAGTGTGGTGGTGAATGACTCCTCTCCTATGATTTTTGCCAAGCCAAAGTCAGCTAGCTTGACATGAAGATCCTTGTCGGTGAGAAGAATGTTCTCAGGCTTGATATCTCGATGGACAATGCCCCGATCATGCTGATATTTGTTAGTGACATAATTAACAACGTGAAGATATTTGCGTACCAGATACTTGACTCCTTGGAAGAGCTGAATAAAAACTTTCCTCGTTTCTGATTCCGCTAACTTTTGTTTCATGACAATCCAATTGAACAATTCCCCTTCAGCTGCGAGCTCCAATACGAGATAGACGGCATTGGCCTCATCGAACGTATCCTTCAAACAGAGCATATTTGGATGGCTGACGCCCATGAGGACGGCAATCTCCTGCTGCAAACCCTCCGTCTTGGATCTCTCCTCCACACCAGGGTGCTTGGTGAATATCTTGACAGCATATCTTTGGCCTGTAGCCTTCTCTATGCACAAGAATACCTCGGCAAAGTGACCCTTTCCAAGCTTTTCTAATAGTGTGTATTGTTGTAAGAAGGCGCTAGTATCGCGGTTCTTGGGGTATCTGAAAATGAATCTTGCTTTGTCTAGAACCGTGATTTCATCTTGGTCTTGAAGCTCTCGGCGTTTGTTACGGCCTACAACAGCCTCATTGACGAAGGTTCCGTTACTTGACAAGTCCTCAATAATAGCAACTGTATCACCTCCTTTGTTCTCCGTGAAGAGCAAACAATGCCGGTTAGAAACGATAGGGTCTTCGATAATGAGATCTAAAATATCGTCCGATCAACAACAAGATTAAAGTGTCAATTGCAGGAAATTAACATACCACATTCCGGGTGACGACCTATTAGGTATCCACCGGAGGCGATGCCTGCCAACTTAGTCTCATCGTAGGCTTCTTGCTCCTTCTCAAAATCTTTACTCTTTCCATCTTTGGACATCCTGTCTCCGCGAAAGGCGCCAAAATCCCCCATTCCACCGGGGATAGGACAAGCATTCCGCTTTCTCATCACCAAAGACTTGCCATACTTCTGGTCTAAAGGAAGCAAGTATCCCCAAACACCTTCCTCAGCTTCATCCTTCACCTCGTCGGACAATGCCGTGGTGGGATTAATGAATTGCGAAAATGGTTGCGTATCTTGCGGTGGAGATGACAAGACATGGGAATCTGGGGGAGGTGATCGATGTTGCAGCTGGCTGGGACGACCTCCTTCTGGGGAAGCAGTTGCCTCTTTATCTGCATCATTCGAAGACGTCGACTCTTGGTGGGTGACAGGGGATGGTAGATGTTGCTTCTTGGAGACGGGTGTAGAGGCAGTGTCAGCTTCCTTCTGAGGTTGGGACAATCGTTGGGAGCGACGGGGCTTCTTTGCAGATTCATTTTCCCGATCAACAGCCTTCTGACCCTTTGTGGTACTATGTCAGCCTTGTTGACGCGCACAAGGTAACAAGAGGTTTGTTTCTTACTCGACTTCGTTTCAATTGTCTCTTCTCCCCGCTTGGAGCCATGAGCGAGGCTTTTGTCTGGAGTTCTGGTAGCAAGCTGCGGAGCTCGGCTCTTCGCCACTCCCAAAGTGAGGAGCAAGAGGGAGCTGAGGTCAAGAGGGCTACAACGCGATGAAGTTTGTTTTGAACGAGCGAGGCTTCTTTGCAAGGCGATATGGCCTAAGGACAAGATGGGGTAGAGGGGAGCAAAGGGGAATAATTCCAGAAGTGCTGAAAATGGCTTGGTTTGTTCAAGGCCCAGTGGTTCCAATGGTTCCAGTGGTTCGAGAAGCGGCTGATTAGGCTGATGTGACGGCAAAGTGGAGCGAATGATGAGGACGCCACAGGAGCTCAACAGGCACCAGCAGCCACAGAAATTGACGGGGGTTGGACGGAGGCTTACGGTAATATGGAAAGCCCTATCACATGGCATTTGCGCAATGCTGGCGATGCCAGACTTTGATAGATCAGCATGTCCTGGAGGACGAGCACCATTGCGACAAAGACTAGGTATCGACAGCACTGGAGATTTGTGTGAGAGAAGTGTCAGGAGAACGAATGATTAGGAATGTATTTGATTTATTTTGCCTCCTATATTACTACGAAGTAGAGACTCTCTTGTCCCAATTCACGGTCACATCTTCGTACCCAGTGTTACTTCCTCTCCACTCGTGACCCTAGCCTTGTGATATAGCCTTGCTTTGAATGAATGACCGAAGTCACCACCTTGATTGCCAGATACGTATGATCGTGACGGTCTCTACCTGCTATGTTCCAGCTGAAACAAATATTAGTATGGTCTTTGTGGAGTGTCTCCAAAGTATAGACCCATATATAACAATTGCTTCGAGCTGACGTCCAGTGTCATGGCTTGACTATTCTTGCCATTTTTGATGGCGAAGCGTGAGCCCGTTATCTTCAGCTCTCAAATCTGGTTTTTCTCTTCACCCCAGCAACCTGAGGCGAATTTGACCTTGGCCTGTCAAGTCCAGCCATGATCCTTTCTGCCGTGCTCTTCTGACCGATCCTTATTCCTCCAGGTGCCCCACTCCGGCTGGTGTCCCCAGAAGCGCTTGCTGGAACAAAGTCGACAGATTCTCTTTGGCCCCTAAGCTTTTCTTCCTCCTTTCGCTTCAAAACCTTCTGCTGGTTCTTTGCTAGCTCCTCCTTGAAGGCATGTTCAGGAAACCCGTCTGGGTCCCACAAGTCTTTGGGCAATGTTGTCGCATATTGGCCTGCTTCATCAATACCAGCAAAATCCATCAGCTTCTGCATCAAGCTCGGATTCTTCAGTGCCGATGATTTTGCTAATTTCTCGTTGAAATGAACGCCCTGCTTCTTGAGTTCTAGAAAGTGTTTGAATTTGGCGTTCGTACTTCCTAATGGAGATCCTGGAGGCGAAGGTGGAATATCGTAATTGGCGATGTTTGGTAGTGTTAAGTCTCGTAACATGGCACGATTCGCAGAGTATGGTGAAAGTGGAACAGAGTCTTGATCGTTTTCTTCGTCCTCCTGTAACGACCCCGCCATCGGTACGTCTGTGGGAATTGTTGGTCCTAGTACAGGCCCAACGAATGGTGCTGTAGATGGAGGTTCATTCGTAGCGGGGGAGGGTTGAGGTGCTGCTACCTTTTCCTCTCCTGTAGATTCTAGAGACAAGTCAACAATGCTGGCCTATAACCGGGTAAAAAAAACAGAGTACATACCAAGATGTGTGCCATTGCGCACAAGAGCAGGCTTTCCGTTTTCGAAGGGCTACATCCTATGATATCAGTGACTGTCAAAAGTGAATTTAGCCGGTATAGCTTACGTCTTGTCCCTTGGGTTTTTGGATTACCTCTTCGTGATCATCTTCATCACCACTGCTTCCGTAGTCAACCAGAGCCATCGTGTAAGTCCGGGGTTTTGGTTGCCGATTTGAGTGGTCTTGCGGAAATTCGAAGCGGCTGATTTAAGCGCGTTGCATTTGGGGAAGCTTCGCGTCAAGCTCCAGCCTGGAGCTTCAACCACAGCCTCATAAATCCGCCATCAACCTCCCCAAATCTTTGCGCATCTACACACCTCCTTCTCAAGCAAAGACCGATCTCACTACCAAAACAATGAACCATCTTCCACAAGCTTGGGGTCGTGTAAGTTAAATCCGCGAAATTTTGGTGTTGGATGCAGACTGACCTATGGCGTTGCAGCCCAGAGATGACATTTACGGAGCATACGATGCATCATACCTTCAGTCGAACGGACCAAATCAGCATACCCAGTCGCCTGTTGTTACTGGTACATCAGTAGTAGCTTTAAAATTCAAGGATGGTGTTGTAATTGCAGCAGATAACCTAGGTACGCCCGTATCTCCGTTGGCATTCGTACACGCCTTTTATCACGAGTTCTAACTCCAAATAGCATCATATGGCTCTTTGGCCCGGTTCACCGATGTCAAGCGTCTTCGCAAGTTTGCAGATACTTCGGTCGTAGGATTTGGTGGCGACGTCTCAGACATGCAATATCTTGATCGACTCCTCACATCTCTCGACACCGAAGAAGCCTACAGCTCCTCCGGCCATACACTCAACGCCAAGAATCTACACACCTTCCTCGCCAAAGTCTTCTACAAACGTCGATCAGACTTCAATCCCCTGTGGAACCAAGTTCTTGTTGCAGGTTTCGATGATGAGCAGAAGCCTTACCTTGCCAGCGCCGATTTGCTAGGCACAACGTTCAGCTCGCCCAGTTTGGCTACAGGATATGGTGCACATTTGTCGCAACCCTTGTTGAGAAAGGTCGCACCTGATGAGGAGGCAGCGGCCAAGTTGACTGAGGAGCAGGCATTGGAAGCGGTGAAGGAGAGCATGAAGGTGCTATTCTACAGAGATGCCAGGAGTTTGGACAAGTATTCTATTGCTGTGATCACGAAGGATGGCATCAACCTGAAGGAGGATGAGAAGCTAGAAAACCAGAGTTGGGCGTTTGCTGAGGGTATTAGAGGATACGGAACGCAAGTCAATTAGACTGGGAGCAATTGTGAACTTTACGGGCTGTAACATTAAGAAAGAAATGGCACGATGATGCATGACAACTTGAAGTAGTATTATAGCTTTGCTGGATAGCATCTCCCAGCCCAGTGCCAGAGGCCCATAATATCTCATTGCCTTCCTTCACAATGATATGGAAACCCCGCCTGGCGCTCAAAACTCAATACTTGATCCAGGGATTTCTAATCTTAAGTAAGGCTGTTCCTTAAATGTACGAAGACCTGTAATGTTGGGTATAAAGCAGGCATTCTGTATCAATCCCCTTGAACATTTGACCAGACTGGTCTCACCAGCCTTTTCCTCTTCCCTTTTTGCAGAAAATAACTTTCTGATAATGGAAGGGGATAATATACTCCATGTTCAAAAACCAATACGGATAGCATATATAGCATATTCATAATAAAAATCACTTTATGAATCTCAAGAGCATTTATAGATGCGAGGAGATGCAATCTGATAGCGACGCGATTAGAGCTGGGTCCTAATTGAGTCTAGTGCACAAACCCCAGCACAGCGATAACAAAATTTATACAGAATATCTTAAAGAGACCCCACCAATTTTTCCCATAACCTGTCCAACGCAGCACGTACGCTCTGTGCTATCGCATTTCCTCTGACGCCGTCGTATAAGACCCGTCTCTACAGACTGAAACCATGCCTGCGCCAACAGCTTTGCTCAGACGGCCGGAGGAGCTCGCAGAGGTAGCAAGCATTCCTCTTCCCGCGGATCAAGATGATGAGCTATTACTCGATGCGCCAGATGCTTCCTTTCCCGACTCGAACGCCGTTCAGCAGACAAGTGGAGATGCCGATGTAGATATGCATGTCGACGTTGATGGAAAGCCCAGGTTCGCTCCTGCTAAGAATACAGTACGCTCATACTCTGCCAAAGGCCTTTCAGTTATTGACAGGTTCCTAGGACGGACCTGTAAGAATAGAAAACCGCAAAGTTCCTATACCCCCTCACCGAATGACTCCTCTGAAAGCCTCATGGTAAGTCTCGAGTTCTCGGAGTAAATTTGCCTTTTCTGGGTTAAATTTACCCATTTCTTTTAAACCATGTTTAAGTTACTTCCCCATGTATCTATAACAAGTAAACTAAGTCCAATATTCCAACCATAGGCCCAAGATTTACCCTCCACTCGTTGAACACCTCAAACTCCAAGTACGGATGAATGTTAGTGTTTCCATCATAAGGTCTTCCTTGTACAACTACTTAGCTACTTTTAGATCAAGAACAAGGCGGTAGAGTTGAGAACATCACAGCATACCACAGATACCGGTGCACTACAGAAGGGCGAGGACTTTGTCAAGGCTGTAAGTCATGCAAGTTGCAATCCTGTCGACACTGCTAACGCCCTCAGTTTACCTTGGGATTTGACGTGGATGATGCGATAGCATTGTTGCGACTGGATGACCTATATATCGAGTAAGGACATTTTTACCCTACATACATCCGTATCCAGAACCGTTTGGAAGAAGTATACTAACTTAGAGAACCTAAAGGACCTTCGAGATCAAAGATGTTAAGACGTTTGTACATCTCCCTACTTTAATGACGTTAATACTAATATTTTCCTCAAAATAGTTTGGGAGGCGAACGTGAGTAGTCCAATTCATATTATTGCTATTAGTGTTTTGGAAGATGTGACGCGTATCTACTTTTGAGATGCGCCTTACCTCTTTTAATACCATAACTTGTTGCGCCTAAAGATGGGAAGCAATACTGGAAACTAATGCCTTAGATAGATATGGGACGAGCAATTGGCAGAATTGCGGGGAAAGAGTATGTTGTCCCGTCCTCTCCTCTTCTGTTAATAGCTAACAAACGTAGTGGAAAAACCAAAGTTTGTACCCATGTTCATTTTTATCATATTTTGGATTGTTTTGGGGTGTGGCGGATATGCCAAATGTCATTACGTCCAGTCATGCCTCGCTGCTCGTAAATCATGATTTAGAGCTCCTCATGCTTCCTGAGAGAGAAATACTAACTAGAATCCTAAATAGTTCGCTATAGAAAACGCGTCCCGTACACGAGTTGTCTTAGCAGACTCAAAAATTCACATCTTGGGCGGATTCAAGAATATTCGTAAGATAGCCCACCCTTTTCTCTGTCGCCCCAATCCAATACATCCGTGATCTCGTAGATACTGACCTTGTGCCTATCTAGACATTGCAAGAGAGGCCATTGTGAGTCTCATTTTGGGGGCTCCACCAGGAAAGGTTTATGGTAATCTGAGGACGGTGGCCTCGAGAATGAAGGAGAGGTTTTAGCTGCGCCTATGATTTGGTATCATTTGCATGGTCTGGCGTCCAATGGAGTTAGTGTCTGTTAGGAAAAACATGAAATTGCATTGGAGTTTTCTAAGGCGTTGAGGAATGCCTTTTTCTAAACGATAATAGAAGAAATTAAGACTTAAGCGCTTTAGTCGGTGATGGAACTCGATTATCATGCCCTTATTAAAACCTAGTTGACATTATTCATGTAAAGCCTCACGCGATGAACACCTCAATGGAGTCATTTCGAAGCCAGTGCTGTGACTTTGCTGTAGAATATTGCTTTATTTTTAGAGATCAAGCTGGGTTCAACGAGTTTCAGGTTTTCCACTATTTAGCGGACGTCACAAGCTCTAATTTGTAAAAAAAGGAGACACAAGCTATATCCTATGGAAAAGTCATTATCACTTTATGCCTATAACTTTTTAGTTATTTTATACTGTGGGGGCTTATCTGTTACTATGTTCTATTGATATTCGTACCTAGGAAAGTAGGTAACGTAGGGACAACTTAGTTGCGCCTTGGTCAGAGCCTAGTATTGTAGACGACGCCCGAGGATTATTAGCTCTAGAATAACAGGTAACGGCACTAAAGATGAAGTTCAGGTCCCAAAAGCGCATATTCGTTATTGGTTAAGGCAGCAGGGAAGTGTCTCTTCCCTATTGTCTTGCGAAAGTGTACTTGTGTCGCTTAAATCTAAATCTTTTAGTCTGGTTTTATTGAGCATTTATTGTAATCTTTTCTTTCCAAACCCATCTCTTGTCTTCAAAAGACAGCGATTTCCTATGTACGTCCTAAGCTTCCAATGACTGTTAAAAAGAATTCACCAGTCATTAGTGGTACTAAGGCTAGTGTTGCGGTAGCTGACCCGACCCAAAGCTAGACTTGATTTTTTTATCTTATCAAGACGGATGAGCGCGTAGTGCTAAGAAGTTTGACGCTAGAGCATTATAATTTTTGCTAAGATCTTCTTTTAAGGCACGCAGCAAACAACAACCATAGCATTGCGAACCCTCAGAAGTTGACAGAGGACCCAAAGTTCTCACCTTTACAATCACGCACTTGCTCGCATCTTCAAGACAACCTCAATAACAACCCGCGCAACCGCAACCGCAACTGCAACTGTATCCATGTCTTCATCTACAACGCAAGTAGCCAATCCGGCAATACCATATCCTTGGAACAGAGACACCTTCTTCATCCTCCCACCAGAAATGTAAGTTCTCACCTTCACTCCCAATAATCCTACATATACTAACCAATACTAGACGGCTTGAAATCTATTCACTTGTTCTTCAAGACACAAACAAAAACGGAATCCGAATAACCTCCATAAAACGTCGAGGCCGCAAAGACCTGAATCTCACAGCCCTCCTCCGAGTAAACAAGCGACTCTACGAAGAAGCAAGCCCCTATTTCTATTCTCAGAATAGATTCGTCTTCGGGAACTATGTCTGGGGTTCATCAGTCGATCCAAACGAGTACGCATTTCGAGAATTCCTACGCTATATCCCAAAGAAACATATCGCAAGTATCAAAGAGATCGATCTCGTAATTGAACTAGACCCAATTCTTTGGAAAATTACGAGTAAATCACAGGAAGCGACAATTCCTAATTCAAGAAGACGCACTAAGGAATTTGTGAGTTTGACTAAGAGTATCACAAAGGTCTTTACGGGTGTGGAATGTATCAACATCAGATTCTGGTACTATGACCATTATGGTAAATTCGGGATTGGGAAATCTTCTAATTTGAGAAGTCCTCTTCTGGTTAAACCTGATGGGGTTAATGTTATTCAGACTGCTCTGGCTATTAGAAACCTACTAGGGTTGGAGAAGCTGAAGAAAGTGAAGATTGCGAGGAGGGATTGGGTGAATTTGCAACATGTGCTTGATAGGGTACATACGGAAAATGGTGCTGCGAAGGGTGTTGTTGAATTGTGGACGAAGGGCGATGAGGGTTGTGGTAGATTTTGAAAAGGGGACCTTTGCTTTAGTCTATCGTTCAAGCCAGGAGGCTAAGCAGTGAAGTAAGGAGACTTGAAGTGAATATTGTATGGATACTAGGTCACTACGGCAAATAAGGAAACGCATAGCTACTTCATCTCGTCGCTTAACTTATTGTGGCTGAAATAGAGTTTTATCCCTCGTGAATGCTCTTCTTAGAATTAGCGGCCGTATCAACTCTTTGTAGTGAAGTATCCCGACTTCGAAAAAAGCCATTACTTTCCCAGTTTCTGACCTCATTCCATCATGAACAAGAAGGCAGCCATTCTATCCCCACCCTCAATCTTCAGGAGAAACCAATCAAGAAATCTCTGCATCCTCCATACTGTCTGTCACCGCCAACATGGCTCTCTGCAACCAAACCCTCCAACTTCTCTCTAGCAGCCTTGCAGAAAATTACCCTGTCATCATCACCCATCCATCCACAAAATCTCTCCGCAGCAACCGCAACCTTCACATCCTCATCCATATCCTCTCCAAAAACAATCTCATTCTCCTCCTCCTCATCATCCACCATGACATAGTCGCTATCGCGAGACTCCAAGGCTCCCATGCTCTGCCCTTCAAATCCATTCACTATGATTTCTCCCCAAACATACAAATCATGCATATCCTTCGTAGCTTGAGACTCAGCTCTATGTGGTGCCATAACATCAGCTTTTGCACATCGCCAAAGGTGCGAGGAGATGTCACGTATGTAATCCATGAGTGTGAGTGATCCTGCTCTTCCGTATGATGTATCCATGGTTGAATATGGTGCAAAACGACTTTGCCAGAAGTGTCGACGGCGTTTGAAGAGAGGACTGGAGACAGCGGCTTCAAGGTAGGCCTCTGAGGCATCGAGACAGGTGCGATAGATGAGTTGGATCAGACTGTATCGTTGCTCGGGAATTGTGACTTGCGTATAGGTGGACGGGCTTGAGGGAGCTTCGGATAGGGACAATGAGGGTGACGATAGTGCGAGGCGCGATGCTTCTTGATCTTCATGTAGATGAGTAGACTCTGATTTGTGGCCATTCTTAAGTTCTGAATAACCTCCTACTTCAACGGGATGAACCCAAGGATTCGGACTAAAGGCACTTGGTTGCTGCGCTCGACCTAGTGAAGTATTGTCTATTGGGTGATCAACCTCCTCCCAAGGAACCTCGCCCCGAAAAGCATGATCAGGACTTGCTTCCATAGGGTCCAAGTATTTGCCTGCTATAAGCGTCGATTCACCTGGTATTGGGGGAAAACGATGAAATTCCAGTCGATCACAATTGCATGCTGGGTAGGTCCGTTGGTTCTGATTGGCATAGCTCGGAAGTCCGTCTATTGCTGTCAGATTGTTTCTTTTGCCGTCGGGTTTATTATGCCAGGATGGTGTTGAGACCTCACGTTCCTCGAGATTACTGATCATCCCTTTAGACTTCAGGTACTCAACGCATGGGCAACTACGCTCGCTATTGTTAAACCCTTGACGAAAACCTTCCAAATTACGATTTATGTATGTTGTGAAGGTTGGGGGCGTAAAAGAGATGTTGGTTGTGGATGTACTGCAATTTTCTGTGGAATAATCCATGTCCATTACCTGTAGCGCCTTTTGAGCTATGGCTTGTAATGACATTTGCGATGGGGATGTTTTTTGAACACATCAACTCTTGTACGAAGAAAGGTATATTAAGGAAAGAAAATAGACTTCGCTGGGGCTTACTGGAAGATATATGAAATTTTTGTGGTAGAACACTATTTCAGGTCAAAATCGTTTACAAAGGAGTACAGTGAGACTACCAAAGCTGGTATGAGACGTGTTTATTCTTTCGGCTTTCTATCTTTATGCGTTCCAAATGACTATTCTTCCATCAACACCGGATGCTAGGGCATGTTAGCAGTTTCCCCAAGACTACAGAATAGGGAAGAAACTCACTGCTGAACTTCCGTACAGCTCCGCCTGACTCTTCATAAATACGTAGTGTGCTGATGGTGTTTTGATGCACAGTCTTAAGCTTAGTGTCATCAGTTGTCTTTCCCTTCAGATCCATTTGTTTGAACATATTGAAGGCAGACTCTTCCCGTGCGTCTCCAAGTCCTGGTCGTCCCTTGGATTCCAAGGAGCCTGTAAGCTGCCACCCACCCTCGTTGCCCTTAAATCGGTATGCCTCGCAGTCATAGCCAGCTGCAATAATCTCACTTTCGCCGTTCCAGATCAAACTCATGAATGGAAGAAGTTGAGTGCTGACACTGACAACCGCTCTTGGAGGCTGATCGGCACCATTAGGATAAACCACAGTGATACTGCTATCATGAGCTGCGAATGCCAGAGCATCCCCAGAAGGCGAAAATGAGACCGCATGAACCCAACCAGCAGAGTTGTTCAGATACTCTCCACAAACAGTGTTGAATGGTAGTCTCTCCCCCCAAGGACCAGGGGCGGGCCTTTCATCCACTCCTTTGATAAAGCTTGAGAACACTCTCGCATGAGCATCGGTGGAGCCAGCTGCCAAAAGTACAGAGTTCGGATGCCACGCAACAGTTGTGATGGTGCTGCGGATAGGCTTCTTGATGTGCTTCGAAACCCACCAATCGTTCTCCTCCTCGAAGTAACAGATGGCAATCACTCGAGCTCCGGATCCTACAGCGAATTTGGATTCGGACGGAGACCAGCGGACGAAGGTTGCAGCACGGTTGATCCGAAGAAGGACAAGTGTTGGCTTGTAGCCCTCAGGAGAAGGCTCCCATACCAAGGCATTTCGGTCTGCAAAAGGTAGTAAGCATAACTGTCATTTTGGCGAAATTCCGTCGCTGCGTACCTTGGGAACAGGTCACGATCCTTCCGCTGTTCAATGCGATATCGACACTGGTGACAAGCTTATCATGTCCCTTCAATTCATCCTTGAGCTTGAATCCACTGCCTGTTCTTCCATATAGCTCTACACTGGTGTCTCGGGCTACAGCTAAGGTCTGCCTGTCGGCTGAGAAGGAGTGATCCGCAATTGGGTGGTGAAAGAGTTGATGGACTTCTGGAGCAGGCATTTTGAAGGTTGGTTGTGATAGGAGGAGCTCTCTACTACCACGAAAGATTACCGCTGAGATTGGATATGGTGTTTGGAGTGGAATGTTCCGTGGTGGTTTGGTAGCTTGAGAGCGGGATGCCTTGTGTGACGACGGACCGAGGGGTCTAGCGCGACTGGGGGAATTTACAGGGCAGATTTGACGATTTTAAGAACGTCGCGAGGGAAGTTGATCTTGAACACAACGCAGTCAATTCCACGAACCCAGTCTCTATTTCAATGCCACCAGACCAGCGGTAAAATATCTTAAAGGCATACTTAATTCTTTTCGCGACCATGGCTGCTATGGCTACTAGAGGAGCTCCTCCAGCGTCCAAAGGCAACTCCAAAGCACCAACATATGCGCCAAATCAGACGTAAGGTCGCCCCAGCTCTCTTTAGACTCAATATTGACTAACGTTCTCAGACTTTACATTACGAACCTGCCATCTTCAAAAATCCAGAAGCCCGATCTGCGCATCGCGCTCTATACACTATTTGCGACGTATGGCCCAGTCCTGGATGTTGTAGCTTTACGGACAATGAAGATGCGCGGTCAGGCACACATTGTGTATAGAGATATTCAGACTGCCACACAGGCAATGAGGGCTTTGCAAGGGTTTGAGTTCTTTGGCATGGAAATGGTCAGTCCAGGCCGTCAGGCAACATCATTCCCGTTGTGTTGGAAAATAGTTGACAGTGTTGTGCACAGAAAATCCAGTACGCAAAATCGAAATCTGACACAATCGCAAAGCTCGATGGTACATTTCGTATGCCTGCTGCAGCTGCAGGGGAGGTCACCTCCACTGAACTACAGCAGAGTATATTCAATGCTCCACCATCAGCCGCTACGACTACCGCTGCCCAACCCACTGGAACTTTGAAGCCCCCAACTGGTGGAGATACTGCCATGCAAGATGCAAATAGCCCAGCTAGCGTGGCTGGTCAGAAGAGGAGAAGAGAAGACGAGGAGGAGGAGGAGGATAGTGAGGGGGACGTAGCTATGGAGGAAGATAGTGATGATGACTAATCTCACAAGGAATGCATTATGAGGCGTTTGGAGTAAGGGAAACAGCTTGGGTAAATTTGCCAATGGCAAATTTCACAAAAATTGTGAGGTATGTTGAGTCGAAATGGCAAGCGTAGAGGTGTATATAGCTGAGCAAATTAGCAAGGCTATGTTCGCAGACCATGGTTTATGTCATCGCATTAGTATGGCATGTGCCAGGCTCGGAATTGTGCTCATACCGCAAAGGATCTCTTTGATGGCTTTGAATTACCACCAGTGGAGATGATGTGAGAAATACGGATTGGGTATCTTTCGCAACATCCAGAAACTAACCTACGAAGCAAGACAGCTTGCCATGGAGAACAACACATGCCCTGGACACTCTACTTCAAATTTGCATTACTCTTCAGCCATTTCTCGTGGTACCCACAACCCAACACAGCTCCCAACCAAGCCAATCCAGACCATTAGATAATTCTGCAACGAGCAGTCGAAGTTCTCCATGGCCTCCTTAGTCTGGCAAGGATGGATGAAGAAAGCCGGGACGTCAGTGACCGGATGTGGCTGTGAAGGATTTGTCAGTGTCATATAGCAAGAAGCCCAAGTATCGAGACACTCACAGCTGCCGAGAGTCCTCCAGTTACGCCCGCAGCCCGAAGCCTGCCTTTGAACTCGTCTGGTACAAGGTACCGGTAGACTGAGTCCAAGTTAAAAGCCGGCTCGCCCATGGGAAGATCATGAAGGGTAAACCATAATGTAGGCACATTGTAGATTGGATGCAGGTGGATTTCATAAATGACATATGGCTGATGAGAATACTCGCTATAGTTTGGAGGCTGATGACTAGCTGTTGCTGGACGTAAAGCCTCCTAACCCCTTCTATTAGCCTTATAGGTATCTTTCACCATATCTTCCCCTCTCTTGATAATACAGTTTACGGAAAAGGAGACCTACATGATCAGTTTCCTCATTAGCCATATCTACTTCCATATCCGTGGCAGACACAGCTCCCGTGGTCCCATTCCAAAGTTTCTCAAGTTGGCTTGACAACTCTTGATCTTCTTCAGGAAGTCGTAATAACCTCAAGATCTCGATATGAGAGCTCCCTGTTGTTATCGTCCGACGTAATCGCAATTTGAAGCTTCGTCTGGATGCACCCAAATTCGCTCTTACGTATCTCTGGTCGAGAAAAGCACAAGCAAGTTCAAACTCTTCTGAAGTTAAAAACGGCCAGTGACGATATTCATCTCGATGGGACATGGTGGATGTTGTTATTTCTCATAGAAACATCCTCTTCTAGTACTCTTTGGGGGGATTTGATAGGAAATAGCGTGGCCTAGTACCGAAATGACTGTTAAAGTACTGCAAGAGAGGTTTGATCCTCGAGAAAAGTTTGCTGTGCTGTACAGTAAATCGCGTATGGGTCTGAGCAAATAAACGCTCTTTCTACGTAGAGTAGATTCAGGAAGGAGAGATATTCAAACACTTCACCCCTAAACTTTCGATCTTAGCAGTAAAGATGGAAGTTGTTTCCTTTGATTTTGTACTTCAAGATCTGACTCTGGCTTGCTCTACAGAGGATAGCAAAGATGGTGACGACTGATGGGTACGTAGCTAGCTGGCAAGGCTGTTTTGCTGTTGGAACATCATTTTCCCGTCTCGGGCTAGCCTTGCATGGCACCTTGGCAAACTCCAAAGAACAGTTAGCTGTAAGTAAACCTCAGATACAGTAGGTAACGTAAACTAGTCTACATAAGGGCGCCGCGCATTTGTTTTTTTTTATTTTTTTATTTTTTTGTAATAAATGCTGATTACTCGTTCTTTCCTGGCATGATCACTCAATGAATGTTCGTGATCCTTTCAACCTCCACCAGCTCCACCGCTCTCCAGCTTTCAGCATTGTCCGAGCGACAGCTAGGCACGCCGCTACGAACGTTTCGCAGAGAGTCATAGAAGCTGGGAATCAAGCGTTGGAAACAGGAAAGCAAGCTGTTGAGCAAGCCGTTGAATCTGGAAAGCAAGCTGTGGAAGACATGTCGTCCTATTCGATACCCAAAAATATTCCCTCATTCTCCGACCCCCAGCGACAAACGGATGATCGAGTTTGGGGAGCTTCAGGCATGACAGCAAGGTCAACATCACATAATGGGGGAATGATGAGTAATGTTCAGAACTTCTTTCGAAAGGAAGGATCGGATCTACCATTGTATAAGGATAAACCATACTCTTACGCGGCATCGAGAAGGAGAAGACCAGCTTGGAAACGAAAACGAAACCTGGGAATTTTTGGGGTCATTGCTGCTTTATTATATCTGCTCGGATTTTTCGGCAGTAGCACTGAATCGAAAAAAACGGCGAAAGATGGTTGGAGTTGGCTACAAAAACCCGAAAAATCTGGATCAAAGATTGATTGGCTTGCGCGTCGCGAACAAGTAAAGGAAGCGTTCACTTTGAGCTGGGATGCATATGATCGGTACGCATGGGGTATGTTAACATCTCTTCCAGCTTGGGAAATCTTTTCGCATGCATGACTTTGTTCGAACACCTTGGGTTCCAATACTTACGTTCATTTAACTAGGCTATGATGAGTTTCATCCTGTATCGAAACATGGAAAGCAGATGACTCCTAAGGGCATGGGCTGGATCATAGTGGATGCGTTGGATACCTTGATGTTGATGAACTTGACAAGTCGGTTAAGTCATGCAAGAGAATGGTTGACAAAGCTGGACTACGACCAGGATCAGGAGGTCAATACTTTCGAGACAACTATTCGGATGCTTGGGGGTCTTCTTTCTGCACATTATCTGTCGACAGAGTTTCCAAATATGGCGCCGTTGACTGACGACGATGAAGGGGCTGCTGGTGAAGATCTTTACCTCGAGAAGGCGAAGGATCTTGCAGACCGTCTGATGGGTGCTTTCGACTCACCTTCCGGAATACCTTATGCAAGCGTCAATTTGAAGACACTTCAAGGGGTGCCTTCTCACGATGATGGTGGAGCTTCTTCCACAGCAGAGGCTGCTACCTTACAGCTCGAGTTGAAATATCTGACAAAATTGACCGGCGAGACTTTCTACTGGGAGCATGCTGAGAATGTCATAAAAATCATTGACGACAACGGCATGGAGGATGGTCTACTACCAATCTATATTTATGCAAATGACGGGCACTTTAGGGGTAACAATATTCGCTTGGGCAGCCGTGGCGACTCTTACTACGAATATCTCATCAAGCAGTATTTGCAAACATCAAAAGAGGAGCCAATTTATGAAGAGCTTTGGGACGAGACTCTCGCTGGTGTTCGTAAACATCTCATAACGTACTCTGAACCTTCACAATTCACCGTTCTAGCCGAGCGCCCAGACGGTCTGTATGGAAAATTATCCCCTAAGATGGACCACCTTGTGTGTTTCATGCCGGGCACCATTGCTTTGGGTGTGACAGGTGGTATTTCAGAATCCGAAGCTAAGAAACTGCCCACCTGGAGCAAGAAGAAGGAAGAGGAGATGCAGCTTGCTCGTGAACTTACGCAAACCTGCTGGGGGATGTATAAAGTTATGGCGACAGGTCTGGCTGCCGAGATCTCGCACTTTCATATCGCGGACCCAGCTCCTTCTGAGTCCTCGACTCATCAGCCACCATCGAACTTATTTGAGGAAGATGAACATGGTAATGCAGAATGGAAGAAAGATTTCCAGATCAAGAATAACGATGTGCATAATCTTCAGCGACCCGAGACTGTGGAAAGTCTATTCTATATGTGGAGAATTACTGGTGATGAGATGTATAGGGAGTGGGGATGGGAGATGTTCCAGTCATTCATGAAATATACAGCGGTTGAGGATGGCGGTGGATTTACAAGTTTGTCGAATGCGAACGTCATTCCGCCTCATACGAAGGACAATATGGAGAGTTTCTGGCTTGTAAGTTCAGTTACAGAACATTATACATTCCCGCTTACTGACAAACATAGGCCGAAACCCTCAAGTACTTTTATTTACTCTTTTCACCAAATGATCTCTTACCTCTAGATCAAATCGTCATAAACACAGAAGCCCATCCATTACCTCGCTTCCATCTTGGGTCCATGTTCAAGACTGGCTGGAAACGAAAGCCTAGAGGTCCTGATGGGAAGTTACTCCCAGAAAAGCCCCACGTCGAGAAGACGGAAGAGATAACGGAAAAGGTCATCAAGATTGAATCTGTTAACAACAAAGCAGAGGCTCTGAAGACGGTAGTGCAGAGTGCTGCCAAGGCGGTAGAGGAGGCTTCTGGGCATCACGGTGTTTAATTCTCCATCCAAAGGAGGACTATGTTAGAAGCGCATTAGTATCTTTATGATTGTATATATGGGGTAAGGCGAACGGATTACGGCGCACATGAGCATTAAGCATATAGGCATCTAAGCAATTGTACGAAGAGACGAACTTGGTACTCTGGGCTTGAGTTCTTCAACCGAACTTTGGTGGTGTAGAATACGACCAAACACCGTAGACTATCCTTCCTTACTCGGTATATCAGATTAAGTCCAGTGCGTTTATGAGTGCTGGTACTCCCTTCAACTCGGTATCAGTAAACAGCCTGAGTTTGCCACGAGTATCAACGACAACTCTAGCGCTTTTTCACAGCCATTTAAAATGGGTACCTCTGTAATGGTTCTCGATACCATGAAACAGCATGCTGGTATTTCTACCCGCATATGATACCCAACCGTGTGGGGTACTTGCTCGCACTTGGTAAATGACGAGTTGAAGACCTTCCACGTCTCGTGTGAGATTGCAACAATATAGAGGAGATGTAACCACACTACGAGAACTATCGAAGATTACTCGCAACACTCAAGGACAATTAGTTATCAAAATGATTCTTTATCTTTGCTCTCATTACAGGAGGCATTGGAATCCTATTCGTCATTCCATGGTTTCGGTGCTCCCGATTCCCCCATGCCCCCATGCAGATGAACCCCCCTGATGCAATTTTTAGGCTTATTCATGGTAAGCGAAGCTGTCAGGCAATCCCACCTTCTTTTCACGGACGATAAGGCTACGCCGCATTGATACTGTACTGTAGGTGGTATTGCATCCCCCAACCCTGAAAGCTCCTCCCCACAGCCCACAGGCTCAGCTCGTCGACGCCGATGAGGCCTCGAGGTTGTGCCGTAAATACCTACCTTACCTTATCTCTCTCCAACACCACCACAACATCAGCAGTCAAGTATTCATTTCCCATCAGTCGTGCTATATTATGGCCAAAGGCCGGGGATGCAGTCACGATGCTTGAGCCCGCTCTTTTTTAGTATTACCTTATATCATCATCATCATCACTGTTTGCCATTGCCGCCTGCTCCGTTGCACAACAGCTGAAAGCCTCACTCTTCCGATACTCACGCTCTTATCCCTCTTCACCCCCCGACCTCTCTGCCAAATATCTATTCATGATCATATACGAATTGATTGCGCCTGTGGTTCTGTTAGGCGTGGCATTGCGACCATGAAATACAAGGACGATATTGAAAAGGGCTCTATGAGGTCCATAAAGGCTGGGTCAGCCACTTCTCCGTCGCCCGACTACAGCAGTGCTTTTGGCAATGAACCAAGCTACGAGCAAACCACGGTGGTGCGACAGCGCCTTGCTAGTCGTATACTTGATGGCTTCAGACGCGACCCGGCCTTACATATAACACCATTCGGAGTTCTTGGATCAGATGGGAAGGTATTTGATTCGGATGCAGCCGCTAGGAACACGGCGAACACAAAACTAGTGAGGAGGTTGAAGGGCAGACATTTGCAGATGATTGCTATAGGAGGCTCTATTGGTAAGATTTAGCCTTTATTTTCTGACCCTACCGTAATTGACAACTTATGGCATAGGTACGGGTCTTTTTGTCGCATCTGGCTCTGCTCTTGCTCAAGGCGGGCCTGCCTCGCTACTAATCTGTTTCTCTCTCATTGGTCTCATGTTGTATTGTACAGTTCACGCACTAGGTGAAATGGCTGTGCTATTCCCTGTTTCTGGCTCTTTCTCCGCATACTCGACCCGATTTTTAGATCCTGCATGGGGTTTCGCAATGGGCTGGAAGTAAGAGTGGACTGCTCAAATTCAATGCCGTATATTGCTAACATTTCTCCAGCTATGCCATGCAGTGGCTTGTTGTTCTTCCCCTAGAAGTTATTGCTGCATCTATAACCATTGACTACTGGAACGATACGCTCGACCATGCCATATTTGTTACCATATTTCTTGTCCTTATAGTTTCGATCAACTTGTTTGGGGTAAAAGGTTACGGAGAAGCCGAGTTTTTCTTCTCGATGGTAAAGATAATAGCAGTCATTGGATATATGTGGGTATATTTAGGTCACTCTCGAGGCTGGCGACTGACATATCACTCAGCATTCTCGGCATCATTCTTAACTGTGGAGGCGGTCCCGATCAAGGTTATATCGGTGGAGCCCTATGGAAGAACCCAGGAGCTTTCCACAATGGTTTCAAGGGATTCTGTAGTGTCCTCGTCACCGCCTCCTTTGCGTTTGCTGGCACAGAACTGGTTGGTCTCGCGGCTGCCGAGACAGCTAATCCTCGCAAATCTCTTCCTACCGCTGTGAAACAGGTCTTTTGGCGTATAGCTCTCTTCTATATTGTCTCTCTAGCAGTTGTCGGTCTTCTAGTTCCATATACCGACCAACGTCTACTACAGAGTGGTACCTCAAACGCGGCTGCATCGCCGTTCGTCATTTCAATTGAAAACGCTGGAATCACAGTCCTACCTTCGGTTATGAATGCGGTCATTCTCATTTCTGTTCTATCCGTTGGCAATTCAGCCGTTTTTGGCTCGTCGCGAACCCTCGCTGCACTTGCAGATCAAGGCCAGGCTCCTCAATGGCTGTCGTATGTTGATCGTAAAGGTCGACCTCTTGCCGGTATCCTTGTTGCCTCAGCGGTTGGACTTCTCGCTTATGCGGCAGATACCGAACAGCAGGGCACAATTCTGGATTGGATGTTGGCTGTTTCCGGACTTTCTTCCATCTTTACATGGGGATCTATCTGTCTTGCACATATCCGATTCCGTAAAGCCTGGAGAATCCAAGGTCACTCTGTGAACGAGCTTGCTTTCACATCACAGCCGGGCGTTGCAGGCTCCTGGGTTGGCTTCATCTTCAACTGCTTGGTCCTTCTTGCTCAGTTCTGGGTTGGAGCTTGGCCTGTAGGTTACAAGAAGCTTAGTGACGGTGGACAGACACGACAATGGTTCGTGGGAAATCTTGCTATGCCTATCGTTATATGCTTCTATCTATACTACAAATTCCGCTTTAAGACGTCTATAGTGCGTTGCGAAGACATGGATCTAAAGACCGGCGTCCGGGAATTGAACCTGTCGCATTTACTGGCCGAAGAAAGAGCAGAACGTCTGCAGTGGCCCAGATGGAAGAAGGCATATAAAACTGTCTGTTAGCCAGGACGGCTAGCGGATGGGCACGATTTCATTATTTCTGTTTTAAATAGCGTCGTACGGGTTCGGCATTTGGCATAGGCAGTAAAACCCTTTATGGCTTGATGATATGGGTAGGGATTCTCACGAGGTATGTAGTATAGGAGACAGTTTGGGTCATTAGGAAAGGGTCTGGCGATGGGGTTTTGGTAGCGATGGAGTTCAGAGAGTGCTCCGTTGTGTTTAGGGTAGACTTTGATAACAATGGATCGTACCTTAGAATCCAGTCAGTTCTTTTGCTATGAAATTTCCCCGAAATAATGAACATTTTGTTATGGAGTACCTACACAGATGACAACTCGAGGATAGAACCCGCTATGTGACCTTAAGCTATTAAGCTTAGATCAAAGTAGACTGGGTAGGTAACTCTATACATAGTTGTGAGTTTAGGTAGATATAATATGCTATTGCAAATTAACCAGTATTTAAAACCTGATGCAGCTTTAATAATTATTCTCCTAAATCCTAATTATCAAAATTTAATAAAAGTCTCTACTGGACTTTAACTTCCCTAAGACCAATTAACACCAAAACATCTACACCAACACTAACACCAAGAATAAATACCTACCATCAGGACCTCATTGGTTATCCACAATAGCCTAGAAGGCTAGAAGGGAAAACACAATAAGTAAGCAAAGCATACCAACGGAACCAAAACTTTTATCGCTAACATCCACCCCATTCATTTGATCATCGTTCTATCGAGACGCCACGCCTTCGGAAAAGCCGCTTTTAACCGACTTATTCCTTTATGCTTTTAAATCTCCACTTCTGTTTCAACAAACAGTCAATAAAGCTTCCTTGGTCCAATGGTTAGGATTCCACCCTTCCATACATTCTCCTGCGAGAAGTTGAAAGGTGGAGGTTCGTGTTCGATTCACGGAGGTTGCATATTTAGAATTATATTTTTGTGCTTTTTTTCTGGTTGGGGGGTAATTATAGTTTGGGGATGAAGTCTTTTTTTGGCGGTGCCTGTTTAGCGAGGTTAAACGAGGGTCTTAAAATTGTGTTTTATCATTTTGATTCTGGGGCATTTACTGTTACTGCTGGTCACCGTTCTGCTCACCGTTCTGCTCACCTACTCATGGCACTTGTTTTTCTCTTTACAATGGACGGTATAGAAACAAATTTCGAATTTATATTATCATTACTTCATGATCGACAACCTACCTAGGTAGCCGATCCCAAACAAAAATCAAGTTGCCTAGTTACCAACCTTCTACAACCTTGGCCTTTACCCACATTCCCTTCGCAGGCCGCGCAGTAACACCACCTTTGATTACCAGATTCTTCTGGTCCATCTCCCTCGGATCATTCAATTCGAAACTCAGTCTTCCAATCCAAGCAGCTAGCAAAATAGCAAATTCAGCCTTAGCGAACGCTTGCCCGATACAACTTCTTGGTCCATGTAAAAATGTTAACATGGCATAGTTGCTAGATGCGCCACCACTGGCACTTGCTGGGTTGCCTTTTGATGGCATCCAACGATCCGGGTTGAATTTTTGGGCATCTGGTCCCCAAAGATGTTCGTCTTTGTTGGTTGCCCATGGTATGAGCATGATCTTTGTGCCTTTGGGTACCTTTTCATCGAGGATTGTTGTGTCGCAGGCTGCTTCACGAAGGGTAAGTGGTACTGGCGAGAAGTACCGCAAGACTTCGTTGCATACTGCGTTTAGGTAGGGCATGTGGTCGATGTCATAGCTTGTGATCTCTACGTCTTCATCGATGCTGGGAAGCTTCTCTCGCACCTCTTGACGAAGGCGGGTCTGTACTTCTGGGTGAGCGCAGAGTAACCAGATAGTCCTGGAAGATATTAGTAAAATGTCTTCAAGATTCGACAGAGGTGTCCAAAGCGCACACTGCCAACGAGAGGAGTTTTCTTCGGAAAATTCTACATACCAAGTCATTGCAGAGGCAATTGTTTCATGGCCAGCTGCCAGGAATGTCATAAGCTGGTCGATGAGATTCTCTTCACTGAAACCACCACTCTCGAGCGCAACACTGAGAATATCAACATCGGTAAGCTCGTTCTTCTCTAATTTGTCCTTCTTTACTCGGATGAGCTGTCTGCACGTAGTTCGAATTACTTCGACTGCCTTTTCAATCTCGCCATTGCGTTTAATAGGTATGCGACGGACAAACCAATCTGGCAAAAACATTCCTAACAACCCTAGTATCTGGGCTTCTCTGGAAGGCTTGAAAACGGTTCTGTAGGTGCGGTTCAGAGGAGTATCTGGGTTTTTGATAGCGCCAAAGTCTTGTCCTAGTCCTGCTACTCCAATGATATCCAATGTAGCTCTGCTAGCCCATGACCCAACTTCCATGACGACGTCTGACTTTTGGGGAGTTTTCTCGATGTCCTTGAATTCGGAGACTTTTGACGATTCGGCTTCGATATGCTTCGTCATGGCAATTACAGCCTCCCTCGACTTTGTCCAGAATACCGGGTAAAGATTCTTCACATGACGGTACGCAAATGCCGGCATCAGATTCTTTCTCTGGGTCTTGTGCTCGTCGCCTTCTGCAAGAAGAACACCGATTCCAAGCAATCTGCCTAAACCGAGAGTAACGTGTCTTGGCTTTATAAAGTCGTAGTTCTTAGTTGTCAGGACTTCGGCAAGACCTTTTGGCGAAGTGATAAGGATTCGTTCAGAGTTGAACATTGCCAAGTAGCGAATGATGCCTTTGTTAGGAACGTTGTTGACCCTATATAACTATTAGCATACTATTTATATAGGCACAATCGTATATAGTATGCTTACCAGTCGCAATGTGGTTGGCCGGTAGGTTCAGCACCTATTCTCCCCATCTGCCCATTCCACCAACTCCCACCCGGTGCGATTGGTAGATGGCGTAGCGGAGAAGTATATTTTGGATATATTATAATCGTCCATACTGCCCATAACAGGAATTGCAACACCCAGAGCTGAAAAAAAGTTCCAATATATCCTGGTCGCGAAGAAAGAAGTAGGCCAGGCCTATTGTGTACAAGATACCAAGACGTCAAGACTGACGATGCCGTAACAGGCTTCACTGGGATGTATGCCATAGCCTCAAAGCTTTCGTATTCGTAGATACCCTTTGAATAAAAATTCGTGAGCTGAGGAAGGACTCATTTATTTATTTTCGTACTGTATTCTTTTGCGCCGGTTCGGATACCTGCTGCCGTCATTCGGAATTGTAACGTCAGTAGTTTGGCCCGAAAGCTGCTACCCGAGTTTCAGTGTCGATGCAATTGTTTTGCAAATCGTCGAAGATCTGAGATCTGATATAAGATAATCTGTCGGTAGAGGGATTAGAATGGTCTGAAGGGGAAGAAATGGACATCATAAAACAGAGGAAGGTAATAGAATAGTATATCAAGAGAGATATAGGAATGAAAAGACGGTCGACTTTACTACGCAAGGCCTGCCGCATTGGGGTAAAGCCGCGGTATAAAGGTTGTAGCGACTGTGGCGTCGTAGACTTGGGCTGAAGCTTGAAGCTGCAGCTCTTGCGAGTGGTCAGAGACTGTCTAGGCCCAATGCCTCTAGGAATGGTTACCCAGGTGGGAGTCGAGTTGCGACGAGGGTTACAATAATCTGTGCTCTGCTGCGGCAGGGACTTCATAAATATATGCCAAACCACTCGACTCGCCTCAATGGTCTGGGACGATCGGACGTTGGATATTTCTGTTTCGTTTCTCTGCGGTACGAGAGGATACGAATGCCCATCGCTTTGGAGATTTGTATCAAGCTTATTATTCCAGCACGTGGCCACGTAAGCTTAACCCGACTTGGCAATGCTTGCTGCTCACCGCCTGATGATGATCATGAGCCAGTACCTATGCCGAGCTATTTGCAGCCCGGAAGCAAGACGGCAAGTCGGTCTCTCCTACGACCAAGTCTGCATTCCCTACAGTACTTTCATACCTAGCATGCCTACCTTAGGTAGGTACCCTTACGCGTACAAGTCACTCTAAATCCTACTAGGGGGTGCATCCTACGAAAAATACTCCTTTGAGAAATTCCATTAGTTTCAACCTTCGCCTTACTATGGTGCTCGGGGGTCGAGACTGACAGACTGTGAGAGATGAGACGTCTTGAACTGCCGATTTGCTTCTGTACCTGTATACCTTATTCATCGACGAGATGTCGTTGGAAGTGTAGTGCGCTCAGATCACACGTTCACCCCTTTTCCTTGACTAGTAAACCTTCTCCTGTGTAGCTATGGTGTCTAGTTTCTTGCGAGCCGCTGTCGTGCTAAGCTATGGTAGTTCTTGACAGCGGTGAAGCCTGAAGAAAGTTGCAAGTCATAGTTTTGCGAGTTGTAATCAAAAATGATTTCAATGCGAGTCGCCTACTTTCCCAAGACCAAAGCTTTCTTATGTTTCGTTTTATTGTTGTCTTGACCATTGTTACTACTTCTTAGACCTCGCATGCTCTGTCTTAGATTGTATTCTCAAAGTTTCTGCAGCTTCGATTGTTGTATATTTGCGGCATTGGATGTATGCCTAGGGGCAATGTGGATCCAAAGTGATAGCTGCTGGCAAAAGCAACAATACTCGCAAGGCCAAAGTCTCCGAATGTTCAGTCCCTTGCTTTCTTTAAGAGCATAATTGGACAATGCAACAGTTTGTCTGCCTACCTCCGTAGGTGAAGACTTGTTATGTATAATGTCGCTATTTGCAAACGCTTTGCGATGCGGTTTGAGCGATCCGTCCACGAAGTATTCCAGGGTGACTCAAATCAACTAGGCGACTCAGATTAACTGGGCGACTCAAATCAATTGGACGACTCTAATCAACTGGGCGACTAAAATCGAGTTGACAACACAAGTCAACTGGGCAACTTAACTTTATCTCCCTTAGACCATTGCATCAGTGCAGTCAGCGCGTTCGAAAGAGTAAAGCAGACAGGGACGGAGTCTCCACCAAGTTGTTGAGTCAGGTGAGTGTGATGTCTTGTCGCACTTCCTAATTCTCCGAATGAACTTCTTCTTCTCACTGCTTTGCTTCAGTACACCGCGCGTCGAGAACTAAGCGAGAAGAGATGAGGTCTATAACTAGCCTTCTTCCTTAAGGTCTCAGGTTGATTGAGTATCTATAATGTCAAAAGGGCTCTCTATTCTACCGTACTATATTTTTTAGTATTTTGGAAGGACAACATGTTGCGTGGTAGTTTGGTACTAAAAAGTACTCCGGAAAATACTCTTGGATGTTCTAGATACCTAGGTACTTACCCCGCATTATGTCTTCGCAGCAGTCCGGGGAACTGCCTCACGACCCATCAACCGTAATACGGGAATTAGTATTCATTCATCTGTCAGTCACAGAAAATCCCCATACCACCCAAAAGCCAATTCTAATCCTAATGGTACATATGGGGATTATGTAAGACCGTCTTGTTCTCTGCGTAGCTGATGGATATCTCTCACAGTTACGGACATGTCATCCACAGAAAGATATGGTGGGTCTCCGCTATACAGTTGCTTCCCCGCGGCCCCACAATCTACAGTATTAGCATACTGTACCGAGTACCTCCAGTACCTACCTACCTTCGTGCTTTCTTCCCCTTCTACTGTTACTTGAACTCAAAAGTGTTACGTTCCCACAGTCTAGTCAACTTCACTTGGAAGGGCCCATGAAAGCATGTCTCAGCAATTAGTCACCCCAGAAGCCTCTATGTGGGCGCATAGGAAATGCTTGTTTCTGTGCTGTCTCGTGGCGACTGCTAACCTCCAGTACGGATTTGATAGCTCCGCCGTTGGGTCACTCCAGGCAATGCCAGGATTTTTGGCTGTGTTTGGATACCCAGACCCTGGCAGTGCTCTTGGTTACGGAATTGATGTATGCCACATTATCTAAGTAGAGTAATGAGAAAGCTGATGTCTAACGGTTGCACAGGAAACCTTTCAGCAACTCATTACGTCCCTGCTTACCCTTGGATCGTTCGTTTCTAGCCTCGTGGCGGGATCCTTTAGCTCTTTCTTAGGACGAAAACAGGCACTATGGTTTGCTTGCGTTCTCAATGTCATTGCCTGTACAATTATGATTGCTACTACAGACAAGGGTGTCATTTATCTCGGACGTCTAGTGTTGGGACTTGCGAATGGTTTTTTTGTTACCTTCTCGAATGTCTACACTGCTGAAGCTGCCCCTGCTGAGCTTCGTGGAGTGATGGTTGCTCTTTTTGCGTACTGGGTAAACATTGGCTCTATCTTTGGTTCAGGTCAGCTTCAATTCTCGTCCATATACTAAGGTGAGTATTTAGAGCATTCAATACTGACTCTGGTAAACTCAATAGTGGTAGTAAACTCGACTAAAGTGCGTCTCGACAAATCCTCCTACCAGATACCCCTCGGTTGTCTCTATATCGTACCAACAATTCTTGCCATCTCATTGTTCTTCGTGCCAGAAAGCCCAAGATGGCTTCTTCACAAGGGTCGGGATCAACAAGCAAGAGCCTCTTTGGTGACGTTGAGAGGAGGCTCTATTGAGCAACAATACCTAGAACTTGAGTGGGCAGAGATGGTTAGAGGTGTTGAAGAAGAGAAGAAGCTTGCCAAGTCGATTGGCTTCTTTGATATGTTCCGTGGTGAGTTTTACAGAAAGAAAGGAGAGGGGTCAGCACACCGTGAAAGCCACCACGTTACTAGTCACTAGGTCTATCTTAATGATTACTTAGTGCTTGGTTCTTACTGTGATCCTCACGTTGTTGGGAGAGAACTATCAGCATATCTGCTAATCGATCATCAGGTTCGGACTTGCGCCGAACACTTCTCTGTTATGGCATGATAGGTTGCCAAGTAGCTTCTGGAGTGTGGTTTTTGATCGGCTATCAGACATATTTCTTCACGATTGCAGGGTAAGTTGTTTCAAAGAATATAGCTTAGTATGGCCTTGTGTGTGCACCTTGTTTCCGAGGAAATATACTAACTCTTTGTTGCTGGACAGGATAACCAAAAGCTTCGAGTTCTCTATTATGAATACCTGTATTGGGTTTCTGGGAGTCAACATAGGCATGTTTGCCATTCGTCATATCTTTGGGCGCCGGTCGATTCTCATGCTTGGCGCTGGTGCCTGTGGACTATCCCAGCTCGCATCAGCAATCGCAGCTACAGTACGGCCGGGAACGCACGTTGAAGGTCAGGTTCTAGTCGCATTTACGGCGATTTTCATGTTCTTCTATAATTCCTGCGTCGGCGCAGCTAGTTACCCAGTCGCCACAGAACTCGTTTCCTCTCGTCTTCGTGCTTGGACAGTGGGAACAGCCACATCAATAGGATACCTACTTGCTTGGTTGGTTGGCTTCTGTACACCGTACTTCATTAATCCCACAGACTTGAACTGGGTGGGTTTCTACCCTCCTTAGAAAAACTCGAAAGGGATACTGATTATAAATAGGGGCCCAAATATGGATACATCTGGGCTGGCTCGAATGCCGTTTCATTCGCATTCTTCTATTTCTTTATGCCAGAGATGAAAGGTCGATCACTCGAAGAACTTGATGAGATCTTTGCAGCCAAAACTCCCACAAGGAAATTCAAAGACTTCCAATGCATTATCAAGGACGAAGCTGCTCACGACGTGCAGGAGAAGACTGGGATAATAATCAGAAAGGAGGAGGTAAAGTTCTCCGTTCATTCGATTGAGTCGTTCGTGGATCATTGAGTTCATCTTGAGATTGAAGCCAGTCTCAGATTTCACTAGACTACTATTTCATAGAGACAAAAGCTAACAGTAGCAACAGGTCTCCACCGCATCGCATGTGGAAAACGTCTCTAGGGGAGGTGTTTGAAGATAGCGACAATAAATTCGTATGCTTTGCAGTTTCCTCAAGAGCTCTAAAATGGACGTCTTCCTTTCGGGTAGTCGTAGACTGATGGCCCACCACCATAAATTTTAATGCCTGGGGAATCCAATACTATCCAGAGTGCTGCTACTCAAATATGAGACTATTGTTTTGTGTTTCAGCATGAGCATAAACACCGAGAAATTTAGGGACCAGAAGATCACCAAAATTTGCCCTTCGCCTACACCGTATACAACGAATTATATTATCGATTTTTAGCTTATACGCACACTTATAATTCGAAATTTAAAATCTTGTAATTTTAGGAAATTTTCTATAATACTTTATAGGAAGGAATATAGCTATATAAGTAATAATATATTTTAATTTTAAGCTTTTTAAATTTGTAGTTAAAGAAATAGTATTCTAGACAGGTATTGCAGCGAAAAAAGAGTGCCGCACAGGCCAAGAATCAATAACATAGGGTGTCATGCCCGGAAAAGCCGTGATGGTCGCCAAGCTTAGGGGATACTTCGCTGATATTAAGTTGTGTGTGTCTTTCAATTGTTGTACTAGAGGGTAAGGTAGGGAGTAAACATAGGTAAAGAACGAACTTCAAAGGCTGGCATTGGCACAAATTTTAAAGGACACATCCAAGAAAGTGAGCGTAAGAATAAGGAGAAACATACGAAAAGGGTTACCCTAATCAAGTAAGTTACTTAAATCAAGTCGATTGCCCAAATCAAGTCAGTTACCCAAATCAAGATTGCCCAAATCAAGTCAGTTACCCAAACCAAGAGTTACCCAAATCAAGTTAGTTACCTAATTCAAGTTAGTTACTCAAAGTAAACTAGTCATTTAAATCAAGTGAGTTACCTAGATTCGAGGTCAATTAAATTGCCCAGCTTAAGTGAGTTACTTAAATCAAGTGATTGCGTATCCTTCCCTAGGTACAAAAGTACTTTAGTACGTAGAGCTTTAATAGAACAGAAGTGGCCTAAAAGTCATTTAACATCGTAAATAGAATATAACAGGAGCTTACATAAGTTGTGATATAGTAAACTATTGCCTTTTGCTCTAACCTATTGTCTAATCATATTTCTCGATATATCATTCCTTGGCCATATCATTTCGGATTCGATAGTCACATGATACTAAAGACGCTCTACCTAGTCTGGAGGACATTCTCCATTGCAGGTGTGTAATTCCCACGCTCTTATTTCGTAGATTGTCTGCGCAGTATGAGCTGGCTAGTTGCAGGGCTGCTCTTCAAGTCAGCAAAACAAATAGCATTTTAAGGTATTTCAGGCTAAGCAACTCTTATTAGCAGGGAAAATAAAACGATAGAACGGCACATATCCTGTCAAGGTTGGCCACCACCAATAAGTCAGCCCGTGTTTTCAACACCCACTTACCTATACCACTCTGCTTTTGGCGGCCCCACACCCCGCATTTCCCCAATGTCCCCATACAGCGAGGTGCAGTACTTGTACCCCAGTGAAGCGATCTGCTTTTGTAGAATCCCGCACAATCGGCGAAATTCCAATGAATCATCTCACATCATCCTAACATCGTTTCTCAACTACAGTACTCTTATTTTCAATTATCCTTATTTAGCGTACTCACCACCAAGCGCAACACTCTCTCTACACAATATGGCACATGAGCCTGATTCTCCCAAGGTGGAAAACCCTCACCACCATTTAGTCCGCAGGTAAATGTTCTAACTGTTATCTCTTTTCAAAATTAGCGCCAGACTAACAACATGCATAGCCATGCCCACGAAGAGGACATTCCAGGGACTGTCAATCTTCGGGCGGTCGGTAGGAAACACAACACAGCCTAGAAGCGAAAGTTGCTAACTACAAACCTGGATAGAGGGAGATGAGACTGCCTATGGTCAAGCAATCTTTCCTGTTCCCTCGGATGATCCCAACGATCCTCTCCTATGGCCAAAGTACAAGAAGACTATGATCCTTGTCATCGTTGCGCTCTACTCTTTTCTAGCAAACTCTGCTTTACTCGGCCCTTCCGTTTATATAGGAATATATGCCGAAGAATTTGGCATTTCGGCAAGTGACGCGTCTGGTCTTGTTTCTTATCCAAATCTTGCTTTTGGCTTTGGTTAGTCTCTCCTGCAAACGATATTTCAATTGGATTGAAGCTGATAGGCGAAGGGTCTCTTATTCTTGTCCCGACGTATCTCAAGTTTGGCAGAAGACCTGTGATGCTTGGTTCTTTAATATGTGTGAGTATCCCATCGACTGAAGTTCGGAGTAAAGTCTCATGATAGCCATAGTACCTCGCAGGACTGATTGGCGCTTCTCGAGCCAGTTCCTTCACTGGATTGATGATAGCACGAGTCTTTCATGCCTTTGGCTCCGGGGTCTGTGAAGCACTTCCGGTGCAATTAGTGAATGACATCTTTTTTTTGCATGAGAGAGGCAAGGTAAGCAAACATCCACTGAAATGCAGATTTAAGCTAAGTCACGTAAAAGCGGATTGGGTACTATACAGGTAAGCTTCGAAGCAGGGTGTCAAAAGCCAAAACTCGTGTTACTAACAAACGAACGCAGTTTGCCTGTGTCTTGGTGCAACCGGTCCTCTATATGCAGGCTATATGCTAGGGGGTGGTTATTCTTGGCGCCTCTTCTTCTACGTCGAAGCGGCCTTTGCGGGAGCATTATTTATCTTGGCTTTCATATTCGTTGAGGAGAGTTTATATAAGCGACAAGTGCCCGTTGCCTCCAGCCCCCCAGAACCCGAGGATAGCATGGAATCCAAAGAAGAGAACTACCAACACCGCGAACATGTTCCGGAATATATTCCACCTCGAAAATCGTTCCTTAGCACGCTGAAGCCATGGGGAGCGTTTGATCCAGATGCGGATTTTCTCGGCAATATGCTCCGTCCTTTCACTTTGTTTTTCGTGCCTGCTGTCTTTTGGGTAATCTCAACCTATGGCATATATATTGGTTTAGGTAAAGTGGTCTTTATCGCCATCGTGACGTTATTGTGTCTAAAGATTTTATAGGTGCTCTTACATTCAATTATACATTCCCCGTCAAGATTGTGGCACCCCCATACAACTGGTCACAGGTAAGCATTGAGGTCTCATATGAGGAAATTAAAGCCACATTCCTTTTCATCAAATATATTATTTCTAAAAGACATTGTCGGTTTACTTCTAAACCGAATTAGTGGGCCCGAATCTATCAACCAAGCAGACTAGTGAAGTGTCACTTAGTATGCCAATTGTTGATGTTGATTCGGTAGTTGATTAGTAGTCCTGATTCGGCTAGTGGCCCGGCGCGGCCCGGCTAGGCGCGGCCTATAATTGGCCCAGCGCGAAGCTGGGGCGCTTACCTAATACAACACGTGATATTGGAAATCGACGTTCCAACAGACATTGTTCTCTGCTAATATTATTTACACAGACAAACTCAGGACTCATAGCAGTAGGCAACGCGCTCGGCTATTTCCTCGCCATCCCCCTAACCTTCACATCGGACCGCCTCGCAGCATACCTCACACGAAAGAACAATGGTATCCGCGAAGCGGAAATGCGTCTTGGGGTCCTACTCCCAGCAATGATAATTGCACCAGCAGGACTTCTCCTCTACGGCATGACAGCCGAGCACAATCTACACTGGGTAGGCTATTTTGCAGGAGTCGCCATGGTAAATTGGGGTGGCTATTTCTATTTCTCTTTCACACTAGCTTACGCCGTAGATTCATACACAGCTAATACAAGCGAGATGCTCATCGCTATGAATCTTGGTAAACAAGCTATTTCTTTTGGTATGGGGCTTCATTTATTGGATTGGGTTCTGGAGAGAGGTTATGCTGTTGTTATTGGTGGTATTTTTGTTGGTGTGCTGTTGGCTAATAATTTGGCGTTGCTTATTTTTATGTTTTTTGGGAAGAGGATTCGTATTATGACCTCTAGGACTTGGTTGGGTAGTATGCATAGGAAGACTGCCGGGCAGATTTTGGCTCATTGAGTCATGCTTGAGTAAATGTGGTGATGCGGGATGGGGTTAGGGCGATGGGGATGGATAGGGACTTTTGGTAAAGAAGTAGTATGTGCTGAGTGCTTTTGTAGTGGCTCAATATGTGCTAGTAGTTACTATCATAAATATGCGGCGTTTAGAGGAATATAAATTGGTTTGGGGTCCCGCTTCTCACTCACTTTCTGCGATGGTACTAGCTGCTTTAGAACCCACTCAATCTTGGTACTGAGGCCGCTATTATAAGCCATTCAATCTTTGGTTAGAGTAGGACTTCAGTAATGGGGACAGTTCTCATGGAAGTTTGCTAAATTCTAAGTGCTGTGTGGATTTTGCTACAATATGTGACGAAGTATTTAAGTTGATTAACAAGCTCTTTTACAAGTCGGGCCGTTTTGAACAGAGTTGTAAAGAATCTGACATGTACGATCTAAGTCTAAATGACATGAAAGCCTCTCAATATACTTATAAACCTCTCCAATGATCAATAGGAGCCGAGAAAACCGCAAATACCAATGGTTATGAACTCAAAGCGAAGATGTCTTTGTGGTACCCTCACGATTATAGTACTGAGTGAAGTCATGGCAAATATCATAGACACTCTTTTCAAGAAAAGAAAAAAAGTCAGCATAACTTCCTCTCCAGCGAGAAAATCAAGAACTTAAGAAGAAACACTCACATCATCCAATTCCTTCTTGACCTTAGGATCAGTATTTGTCCTCACAACCATAGCCAAAAACTCATCATCCGTAGCAGCCGTCTCAGGATCCGTAGCAGAAACCCGCAAGAAATTTTTACTTGAGATAGGATTAATAAGAGAATGATATATCCCTCTTCGAATCTGATCATATTTATTGAGAATTGAATCATCAGCCCTCCCAGTAAAGATTCCGTGGAGACATTCAGCCAATCCTCCTACATCAACCAATCCACCTGTTAATCCCATACCACCAAAGGGATTACAGAGATGTGCTGCATCGGCTGCTAGACAAATACGTCCTACGCGAAACTTGTCTGCGCATCTTTGATGGATTTTGTAGGGTCCTACGTTTAGGAGTTTGTAATCGGTTGGTTTTGGGTTTCCGGGTAGCATTCTTTCGAATTTGATGGGTTGGTGTGCTACTACTTCTTCGTGGGTGAGTCTTGTATCTTCGCCGTATGACACACGCCATAGACCATCGTTGGTGATTCGAGCTGCCATGTAATAGTCCTCAGGATGGATAATGAAGTTGGCCTCATCATATCCAAACTTCTCAAAGTTGTAATAAACCTAGAAGTTAAATCCATCTAGTCAGAATATTGAAGTAAATGAATTATGAATATTTTGAGTTATAAGGGGAAAACTTACATTGGTAGCAATAATTTGAGCTTCCCATGTCTTCCCTGGGAAATTCTTATCTCCAAAGAGTGATCGTCGTACTTGACTATTGGCACCATCAGTCCCAACAAGATAATCCCCAACAACCCTCTTCTCACTCCCATCATCATTCCTCAAAACAGCCCAAGCCTCATTACCATCCTGCCCGACATCCACAACCCTACTATTCCATCTAATCTCCACATTTCGATTCTTCTCTGCATGCGAGAGCAAAATTTTACCGAGCATATCCAATGGTAATACGGTCATTGCTTCAGGATTATATGATTGTGCTACATCTTTAATCGATGCTATCACTGTTCCATCTTTCTTTCTCCATGTCATATTTTTTGGTATGAAGCCTTGGGATCGTACATCCGGTAGTACGCCTGCTCGTGATAGGTACCGGATTGCTGATGGTGAGTAGTGTGCTGCTCGCGGTCGGTTGTCTATTGTTGCTTCGCTGTCTAGGAGTGTGGTTTGGATTCCTGATTTTGCTAGCAGGAGGCTTAGTACTAGACCTGATGGTCCTGCTCCTACTATGATTACCTGTGTGATTAGAGCTTATTGTTAGCGTTTCTGTTTTGGTTTTTCTTTGTGGTTTTCACTTTTATGAGTTGGGGTCGTCGCTTACATGCATCGTGATATATTCAATTCAAATAGCTTTCTGAGAAAACAACTTTCTTGATCTGAATAAAGTTTCGAGAAAAGCTTTGGAGTTTGATAACTTTATTGACACTCAGTTTGAATGGTTGAATTGTACGGAAGTACATTTAAAAAGTCTTGACGTGGGGCCCCGCGGTTAATGATCCCTTATTTACTCCCCGCATTCTATCCTTCCCCCCGTAGATCTCGATTCTCTAGCGCTTTTTGGAAGAGCTCTGTGGGGCTGTGAAGCAGGTGACTTGGACAACACATCGCCTCTGGCATTGGCAAACCAGCTTAGGGCAATTGGAAGCGCAGTCTCCGGTAGGATGAGGATCAGCACACTCAAGACGAAAGTCTCGCTTGAAACGTCGAGTACCGTTACATACAAGAAAAGGTAAAAGCTATTGAAACTGACGAAATTTAATCATCACGGGCTTAAACCAGCTTAAAATGCATAGTATATTTATCGATGCATGATTTTGGGTGGTTCTTAATTCTCGTAAAATAGACGGTGAGATTCTTGTTTTTTTGAGACTCTTCGCTACCAAAGCTACTGGGTTACCCCTATTCCCTGCGCCACGCTCAGCCGTATTCCGGGTGCTGATACGTGTACAGGGCTTAAAACCCTATATATATAGGGCTACGTGAGTTCTGCCGGTTTTAAGCTTGTATAAACATTTAGTAGCTGTAAAATAAAATAACAAGTAGTAAATAAAAGAATAAAAGCCTACGTATATAAGCCTAAGCTAATAAAGTTGTTTTATTTTTAGGCTTATTCTATTAAGTTCTTATATTATAAGATTATTCTAACCTTATATTTGAGACATTTCAGTCCGACACTAGAAATGATTTTTAATAGGTGATAGCTAAGAAATTAGGAGTCTGTGTCTTACTTTTATATAGTACGGTAAGCGGGCGGTAGGCTAGAAACGGCAGAGCCCTGTATATATAGGGTTTCGAGCCCTGTACACGTATCAGCAGCCCGTATGCTCCGGGCTTCTATGAAGGTAGGGTCTGCCAGCCTGCCAGGGCCTGAAAGGAACAACCTTAGTCCCGAGACACCCAAGCGACAAGGCCTGTCGGACCTCACTTCTCTTTCCTGACCCCCGCATTTTACTACCATTTACCATTTCCAATTCGCAACGACAGCCGTCTAGTGCATCCCATCGTGAAGCCAGGTCATGTCGCGCTTGGATTCTGAATGCTTCTTGCCCCATGCGCTGTTACATATTCATCTGGAGTCTTCTACCTACTTTGCCGCTTCACAGCAAAGCACCACCATTTTGTAGCTTGAGCCTTGCCTGAGCTACCGCCCGCCCAAGAGCTAGCTAGCCCAGTATCTAAGCTCCGGAGTATGCTGCCAAAGAAATGCCTCTACTGTGACCGGAGGTTCTCGAAGGCTGAACATTTGAAGCGTCATCAGCGATCACGTACGTACCTACCATAGTTGCCTTTGAAGAAATATCTGTTGCTAAAAATGGAATCCAGACACGGGAGAGCGTCCATACCGCTGTTCACAATGTCAAAAGAGCTTCTCTAGAAGGTGAAACTTTTTTTTTTCAGGACGGGGACCGATTGCTGCGTGGATAATTACTAACTTTTCCTTACAGCGATGTTTTAATCAGGCATTTGAAGAATCACCCTCAAAGCTCTGGAGATGGAGAAAATGTCCCAGCAGTAGATGCTGTGGATGGAACCCAAGGACAGATCCTGGAGTCGCCATCCGTAGACCCGTCAGCAGCACATATTCAGAGCGAGAGCTTTACCCCACAGTCTGCCATTGATCCATCGTTACAGCCTTCCCTTGAAGGCTATCTTGATCGCCGGTCTTCACATCCTATGGCATCTGGTCTCGATCATCTTGCCCTGCTTGCTTCCCAGCAGAATGCTGGAAGAGCCTCAATGGATGCAAGTATGACCGACGCGGCGAGGACACCTATGCTACATGCTGGTGAAATCCAGGACTGGAACTTTGATGTATCCGGCTCCAACTACGAACCACAACGTATGGCTTCCGTCTCCAATTCTCAGCACAATCACCAACTTAAATTCAGTAACTCAAGTCCAAAGCCTTTAAACACGCCTTCAAATCCTGCATCACGTTTTGATCTTGGTAATCATATGAACTTTAGCAGGCAGAACGCAATGCAGATGCACATGTCACCAGGCATGAGTGGAATTGCTCAGGATAGGTCTGATATTATGCCACATGAGCTACAGACTTGGTTTGATCAATTTGATATGGAGTCTCAGATGCAATCAGACATTTTGCAAGACTTCGGCAGTGCAGCAGGTATATTTCACCAGCAAAGTGTAAATCCATCGCCAGCAGCATCGTACAGCCAACAGACAGCTAGAGCGCCTAGCTCTCCTTCACCGAGTACGATAATTCCTACTGAGAGGTTCGCAAAAGTGGAGCGATGTTGGCCGAACAGATCAAGCATCTATGGGCAGCAACGTCTGATGCTTACATTATGGCGGAACTGCATTTCAAAGGCCGAGGACAACTTGTTCTCGACAGCCAATCTCACAATAGAGGCAGTTGAGCAGAATCCTCAGTGTGGTTCTCGTTGGGGCCTAGATGACGATTGCAGAGATCGTTTGCAGGCCATTTTTGTCACCTCCGATAATACAAACACCGATCGAACCTCCGACACTTTTCAATCTCCCGAAGGTCTTTCGCCGTCGTCCGGAAGAGCTTCAACTGCGCATACAGATGCCGCCCAAACCACAATGCCAAATCCTGCAAGTTTCCCTCCAGCTGAAATATTTGACATAGGGTTAGACCTTTACTTCCGTCAATTTCACCCGCTGATGCCATTTATTCACGTTCCGACATTTGCACCAAAGACTGCACCTACTTCTATGCTTCTCGTGATGTGTTTGATTGGTCTTACTGTCCTTGAAACCAAGGCAGCGCGAGCCTTTGTGCGAACCGCATTTCCGAAAACGTTAGAAAAAGTGTGCAACGAATTAGTTTCGCCGCCTCGTTCTGAAGAAGCGCGCATCGACCAGATGTCAAGCTTAGCCAGTGCTATCTTGATGCTAAATTTGTCCGAGATAACCGGGGACGAGAAACACCAAGCTCAGCAGCTGCTTTATACCAATGTGATTGCTACTGCTCAGCAGCATGGACTTTTAAGCTCTAGTGAAAGTCAACCACTAGAGAAGAAAGTCTTTGATAATATACTAGATCTTGATGCTAAGTGGAAAGCATGGAGCAGAGTTGAGTCAGCAAAACGGTATGTTTTCTCTTCTATGCTTCTAGTAAGGCTACTGATTAGTTTTAGATTGATCATTTGCCTGACTATGGTCGATACTTGGTATTCAGCAACATCTCATACGTCACCTGCTCTACGTCTCGATGATCTACAGTTCATCTTACCCTGTGATCCCGCTCTTTTCCAAGCGACATCGAGTACGAAATGGAACCAACTCATTACAAGGGGTTTCCCCATGTGCATGCCGAATGTCTTTTTGTCCTTGGACAAGCTGAGTCTTCCAGACCTTAGTAGACCTTTGGATGTCCTTGGTATGACCGGAATACTCTGCATAATTCGCCTGCGGGTCTCTGAGAGTTTTCACCGGCTCCTGTCCGGTACTTCACGGCGAGCAGTCAGTCAAAGTTTTGTGCCCTGGAAAATATATGAGATGGATGCCCGGGCTAAGCTCACGCAGCCTTTAGTCGTTCAACGTAAGTTCCCGCACTGTACCTTTGTATATTGTAGCTAATATTGTTTTTAAAGTCATACACACATACGGTCCGGTGCTCTGCAATATGAACCCGAACTGCATGACTCTATGGCACAATATAAACATAATGTTGCTTGCTGATCTTCGCCTTTTCGAACTTGGGGCCGGATGCGCCGGCGCAGAGTCGGCAAGACAGGCTTTAGACGATATAGCAATTTGGACCACGACTGCTGCAGCTAGAAGAGCATGTTTACATTCTGGACAAAGTTTTAGATTGATGTCGAATCGCAGAGCCTCGGATGGAGATCCATTCCATGCTTCGAGCGGATTATTCATATCCGCTTTAATCCTGGGCCTTTACGTATTCATGTCTCCCACAAGAGTCGAGGAGACTGGGCGTGCTAATTCCGGATTCGATTTAACCGATGAGATCGACTGGGAAGTGGTAGGCAGCGAAGGCTTAGCTTCCGTTCAACACGGAAATGTCGACGATGCCGCAGTCAACTTTATCAGAGGTGGAGGCAAAGTCAGATTCAATGGCGTCGTCCATGAGCCTGGTTACAATTCAGCACGGCGGATCCTACTTGATTACGCACGACTACTGGAGGACATCGGAAGATGGCGAGTAAAAGTCAACCAATATTCGCGAGTACTTCGGATCATGTCGGACGCCTTAGTTGATGTTGACATGTTAGGACAATAATAAGACTTCATATTTCAGGTTCAAATTATGGTATCATGAAGGGCGAACTCAAAACTGGAGTAAAATACAAAAAGTCAAATAATCAATGAGAGACGCGGCCGATATTGGGATTATGGTAAAAATCAACCCGCTTACGTTCTGCCGCCTTTTCGTCCTTTACCTTCTGAAGGAGCTCTTTGATCCCTTCCGACGCAGAGAACCTGTCTGGAAGCTTGTCCCAGACTTTAGGGTCAGTCCCATGTTCGGACAGTGTTCCACAGCCTTCACGAGCGTATTCAGTGAAGAGGAAAGTCCGGCTACTTTCCACCATGATGGTCATTTGGTCTATATTACCCGTTAGTGTTTTCCATTCAATGTAACAAAGGACCTGGCTCTGACGACTAGCTCCAAATTAAGGTGAAAAAAAAGGAACTTATTGTACGTACTCTCGAGGATCTTTCTCAGCTGGTTCTCTTGAATTTGCATCTCAAGAACGTAACCGTCTGAGAAGCCGCCATGTGGCGTATGACCTCCATCAAAGCTTCCACCACCGGGTTTGAAGTCGTCTGAGCGGCCGAGACCATTACCATACAAACAGGCAAGGAATTCAGAAGCAGAATTTCGATGGAAGTATGGCAGTCTGAAGCTGTTTTGAGCGACATCGTAACGTGGACCAAACCAAAGGAAATCTGCAAGCGGTGTGTTGGGATCGCGAGATTTCGCAGTGAGAACTGTGTTGATGGAAGGATCCGTGTGATCGATTGATGTGGAGTTTTGAGAAGAGAACTTTGTCAAGTCGTACTGTAGGTTATAAAAGTTAGCTCGCCAGCCTATCCACCTGGACTGTAATCACATACCTTGTAAGGGATCACATTTCCATGCCAGGCAAGAAGATCGTAGGGACTGTGATCTTGCTTGATCGCAATAAGTTTCCCGTTGGTCTTATTGACGATCGAAAAGTCGACATGCAAATCATCATCGATATGAGCCACCGGGTAAAGGAAGTCCCTCGCATTAGCAAGACCGTGACCACCAATGGGTCCCAAATCAGGAAGTTCCCACATAGAACCCCAAACCTCGGTAATATAACCCCTCGCAGCCTTAGTCCCTTCAGCAAGTCTAACACTAAACCTCACACCCCTCTGCACCACAAAGATCTCTCCAGGCTGAAGGTACAACATCCCAAATTCGGTCTGAATATCCAAATTTCCTTCCTGGGCACAAAGGAGGAAATCTCCATCGTTGTTACAGAAGGAGCGTTGGGTCATGGAACTGTTTATCATGTAGACGTATAAGGCTATTCCTTCTCGGATGTTGGGATCTCCACTACCGGCTAGTGTGTGCAGTCCATCTACAAAGTCGATTTTTTGATCGGAGGGGGGCAGCGGGAAGGGTTTCCATTCTGCTTGCTCCGAGAGGGTTTGCACTTTTGGGTTGCAGGAGAGGAAACAGTTTTCTAGGTCGGATTTGTGGGTGATTGGGTGGTAGCCGTCTTGGGGGAGTGTTAGTTTTTTGGGTTTGGGATGTTTGGGATGAGGGAAGAGGTTTAAAGACTTACTGTGTGCAGCAGCTGGTCTTGCTCTGTACATGTATGTACTCATATTTGCATGGCGAGGTGCTGCGAATGCGGAATAAGTGATTCCTTCTGTGTAGAGACCAAAGCGGACTTCTTGAGGATTCTAGAAACCAATAGGGTTAGCAATTTCTTGCTAGATAGGAAGAATTTGGAGATACTGATAGAAGGGGTTGTAAGAGAGAGGTAAAAAAGAACATCTTACATTCTGTCCAGCTGGAAGTGTACCAGGAATCACTTCTGATTGATGACGGTTTCCCCATCCTTGGAGATACTCGTATGGATCGTTCTCTCGTGTTGGTTTGGTTCGTTGGAGATCCGTGTAGTGGAAGATCTTTTGGGGATCTGTTGCTGGCTTTCGGGGGATTATTACGTATTCTTGATCACCCATTTTTGGAGTTGTTGCTCTTGCTTTTGTTTATTTTGTGTCAATTTTTTTGGGAAGTTGGAAGAGAGGAAATTGAATTGAAGAAGTTTGGATTGAATAGATTTGTTCTTCAAAGGATACGAAGAGGTTTTTATTCTTTCTTTTGTTGAAAGAGCTTTTCGTTTCTTGGATTGTGGCTTCTGTTTTTTGTTTTTGGACTTTTGGTAATTACTTAGGTAAAAGTAACAGATAGTCCCATATTCAGAGAAACCCATATATCTATCTACTCCTCATACCCCAAGGCCAAAGGAAGTCCATCATCCATGACCGCCAACCATAAGGTGGGTGGGGCGACGGGAAAGAACCACAAACAGTTACGGGTACGGGAGTTAAGTGGATGCCCATCAACCGATTGTGGGGTTTTTGTACCAGTTTATCTGTATGGATCAGCTCACCACATCAGTTTTCTAGAAGATCTGTGCGGGGAGGAAGATGTGGCTAGGATTAGTGTTTTTGAGGTTTCATGCCTCGGTTACTGCTGGCTGCTTCGTAATTGCTTTGTTTTGTTTTGTTTTGTTTTGTAAAAAAGTTTTACGATTAGGATTGTTTGTGTTTATTGTGGATGCCCCACCTAATGCTAGTACTATACTGTACGAAGTAGTGAATCCCAAGGACGACTAAGCTTCCAAAACTTTTGTAACCTCGTATGTATGATTGATTGATGGGGTTTTCGGGTTTTTTTTTTGGTAAGTATTCGAATGTGTCTTTCGTACGGAAGTACAGTAGTGGAGTTAGTTGTACGAAATGTGAGTGTCTGTGATTGTTTTTTTTATTACGAAGGTGTGTGGTACACCGTACTTTACTTTACGAGTATCAAGCATTAACTCGACGTACGAAAGCTGTATGTAGGTTCCCACGCCCCGCTTTGTATGGAGGGTATATCCACTAGTAAGTATGGTCAGTAGCACCGAGGATCCGAGACAGATGGTTGTAGCGTTTGTGGGCTTTCTTGATGGTTTATGGGAGGTTGATGCTTGGTTGTTTTACTGTAATTAGGTGGATGCTTGAATTGTGGTGCTTGGTGGGTTTTTCGTTTTTGGAGGGACGTTGGTTATGCTACGGTAATAGAGACTTTGGAGGTTTTGTAAATGGATTGATTGAGCGAGCCTCGCTAAGGTTTTGGAGTTGGTGTCTCGCTTAGAGGAGAGAGTTGTGATTTTGATGTTAACTTGTGGAGATGATTATTTTGTGATTGTTGATTTATGGGTGATTATTCTTGGCGGATTGAAATTTGTGGATTTTTTTTATTGCTAGTTAGTTTTTTGACGAAGTTTGATAGAAGAAATTTTTTTGTAGGCGTTGGTTTTATGAGACTTGTCATCAGATGAGTGCTGTTGGGAACTTTTGGGGTCTTTTGGTGTTTACATGCTAATGTATGCTTGTTGAATATATTTTGAGAACTCCCTATGACTTTCGACTTTTAGTGAAGCAATAACCTGTGATTTGCAAGCTTATGGAAGACCTTAAGTTGCCAGGTTTGCAAAACTGTGCTTTTCTCTCATCAAAGTCCGAACTGATTATCCTTCGACTTAGCAGCAACTTCAATTCCTGAGTGCTAAAACATCATCAACCATCTGCATAGAAGACCCCAAATAATTCACAGGATCACACAGCGCCTTCAACTTCTCCTCACTCAACTCAGCCGTAACCTCCCCTTTCGTAACCAAACACTCAAACAACGTAGATTTCCCCTCAATAGCCTCCTTGCAAGCCTCATAAACAACATCATGAGCTTTCCCTCTTCCTAAAAACGGTGCTAAGCCCATCATGACTGCCTCACCAACGATCAACCCTTTTGTAGAATGAAGGTTCTTCGCCATTTGATCCGTGTTTACTACAAGACCTGAGAGTGCAAAGTCGGCTTGATGGAGTGCTCCTACTGCTATTACGAAACTTTCTGGTATGGCTACCCATTCTAGGTGCCAGGGTCCGGATGCTCGTTCGAAGTCGGAGACCATTCCGTCGAGGACTAGACTGGCGTTTGAGCGGAGAATTTTGGATGCTGCTAGGATTACTTCGCTTGAGATTGGATTTCGTTTCTGTGTAGTCCGAGGAGTTAGTTATTGGATTTTTTTCAGTGAATAGAGTAAGAACCAGTTCTCCGAAGCTGTAGCATTACTTGAGCAGTAGAAGTATTTCTCACAGTCCAAGATATCAATGGAAAATTGAATTCATGGATACGCACCTGGGGCATGGTGGAAGAAGCTCCACGATGGGGAACAAATGGTTCCGACACCTCACCAAGCTCATTCGAAGACATAATAATGAGATCAAGAGCAATCTTCCCAAGCGATCCTCCAATAAGTCCCAGAAAGTTCATTATCTCCGCAATACCATCCCTAGCAACATGCCACGTTATTGAGGGATTCTCGAGACCCAATTCCTTCGCCATTGCACTTCGAACCCGGAGTCCATCATCACCATCCCCCAAAGAAGCCAGCGTTCCAGCAGCGCCTCCATATTGTACCAACAGAGCTCGGGGTCGTAATTGACGAAGTCGTTCCTGATGACGCTGTAAACTCGACAGCCAAACTGCACATTTATAACCAAACGTCACGGGTAAAGCGTGCTGAAGATGTGTTCTACCAGCCATCGGTGTATTTTTATGCTTCTCTGCTAATGCCTCAAGACTGTGACAGACATCACTAAGAAGTCTTTCAACAATTTCCAAACCGGTTTTGATTTGTAACATGCTAGCCGTATCCATGATATCTTGTGTTGTTGCTCCCCAGTGAACATAGCGGCCGGCTTCTTCATCACACATCGCTGCGAGTTGTGTGACGAGTGGTAGGATGGGATATCCAACTATTTCTGTCTCATTTCGAAGCTTTTCAATATCTAATTTATCTCCTTTTGCTGAGCTGGTAATTGCACTTCCAATGTGTTCTGGAATTACTTTACACGAAGACTGGGCTCGAGCCAGAGCCGTCTCCGTGTCAATACATCGATTGATGTATGCAGAATCGGTAAATACCTATCCAAAGATGCTTAGCTGCAGGAAATCAATTGGAGTACCTGTTTCTTTCTTACTTACCTTTCTGATCTCATCGGTTCCAAAAAGTGATCGGAAAATACTCGAGTCAATAGCACTAACGGAACCCATATTTCGAGAAAATCTTTTGGCCGTGTACTTGCTCAGCGGCCGGAGGGTATGTGCTCGAATGATAGCAGTGCCTAGACGCAGTAAAGACATGTCCCAATTAATAGAAGAATTTTGCAATCTAAGCTATTTGCTCTTGTTTCTCCTAGCAAGTGATTTGTTGTTCTGCCATCAATTTTTCTCGCAGCTCATGCACTGATGTTGATGTTGGCGTTGCCCACCCCACATGCTTGAAGAGTGGGAGTATCATCGTGTCGTACAGTATGCCCCACGGGGTGTGTTTAAATAAGAGGTGTGTTAGCGAGGTGAGGTGTGTTTAGAATAGTGGTCGATCTTTGTTTGAGACACGAGATATTCACACTCCCCATCATCTAAACTTGTCATTGCAGTGAGTGCTCCTCAGCTTGAAACTTCATGTTTACGTTACTTTTTCCCAAATATGATTCACATTGAAGTAAAATTTATTCAAGGCCTCACTGTCAACAGGGAGGAAATAGGTAGCTTAGCGAGGTGAAGCTTGGATATTGGAGACTATTATTACGTTCCGGGTCTCCAGAAGGAACATTACACCCTTTGGAATTTCAACAGCATCACTACTCTTCGAGTTTTTACTCCCTTACAAATAGAGAAGCAACACCCAAACCCGTTGAAGCACACATACTGACAATCCCAACCTCCCTATCCGTCCTCTCCAACTCAGCAAACAAAGTCGCCGTTTGTCTCGCTCCCGTAGCTGCCGTAGGATGTCCAAGTGCAATAGCTCCACCCTTTGGATTAACCTTCGCTGGATCAAGACCAAGCTTCTCTATGCAATAAAGTGCTTGACTAGCAAAAGCCTCATTAAGTTCAAAGAGATCAACATCGCTAAGTGATATACCAGCGTGTTTGCATAAAGCTGGGATTGCGAAGATGGGCGAAATTCCCATCTCGTCTGGATTGCAACCTGCGACTTGTGTTCCGACGAATCTTCCGATGGGTTTGTGACCATTGGCTTCTGCCCATGAACGACGGGCCAGGATTACAGCTGCAGCTCCGTCTGATATTTGGCATCTTTCTACTGTCAACTGGACTGTTTTGTGTGATTTGAAGAAAGTTTGAACTTACGAATTTCCAGCAGTGCTAGTACCATCACTCTTAAAAGCAGGTTTCAGAGAAGAGAGTTTCTCAAAAGTTAACCCATTTCTGATTCCATCATCACGCACGACTTCTTTAGATGTTTCTTCTCCTGTCTCCGAGATTGTGGTGATCGTCACCGGCACAATTTCACGGTCAAAGTAGCCCTTTGTCTGAGCTTCTGCTGCTCGGCGATGACTTTCAACTGCAAACTCGTCTTGTGCTTTGCGAGTGATGCCGTATCGCTCGGCAACATTTTCGGAAGTCATACCCATTGGCATTAAGCAGTCTCTTGCGTCTTTGACTGAAGATTTCCTGAGACGGGGCGATACGTCTTGTGGGATTCCTCTGGATGCATAGTTTCGGGACCTGAAAGCTCTTGGGTTAGTATTTTAATCTGGTTAAAAAAAAGTTCAAGGCAATTAAGCAAGAGCTCTTAAGCTTTGCTTTTTACAAGACTGGTATCTCAAGTTTGCGAAACAAAACGTGGAAATAAAAGTATGGAAAGTATACATACATACTCTCGACACCACCTCCCAAACCTACATTAATCTGACCAGCCATAATAGCATGAGAAATATGAGTAATAGCCTGAAGACTACTAGAACACTGACGATTGACAGTATGAAAAGTAGTCGAATTCGGGAATCCAGCATTACTAAATAACAACTCATCAGTCACAAAATCCAAAACAGAACCTTCATAACGAACGAAAATTACATACTTAAGAGCCATTCTACCAGTCTTTGCAAAACCTAACTCAGCAAGTACATTTCCAATGAGTACATCATTAACATCTTTTGGTTTAACTCCAGCTCTTGAAACAGCTGCTTGCATGATCTATCTCTATACTTAATTTCTCTGATGTCGGAAATGGGTGGATTAAAGAGAATGAATACGTACAGGTTCAAGAATATCCTCTGGATATGCATCACAGAAACCACCTTTAAAAGCTCGTGTTACGGGACTACGAACTGCTGATAATAAGACAACATCATTTGCAGTCTTTTGAGAAAGTTTCCGAGCTGCTGTACGAAGGGTTGCCATATTGAAGACGAATTCTTTGGCAAATTTTTGAGACCTGAATTGAGGATACACGATTATCACGAAGTACCAAAGTGGAAAAGAAATCTCAGGGTCACAAGTCATTCATTCATTCCATACAGCCTCGTCTAGAGGAGGAGACATGCAAGGCTACGAGTTAGTTGTATTTATGCATGTGGGGCTTTTAGGCTTTGCATTCATTGCATTATTGCACTTGCCCCACAAACTTCTCACAACGACATCTGATCTGCCCTCGAAAGAAGTATCATTGAATCAAATATTGATTGTATCTTGATTGATCAATTACAATCATGGCTTTACCAGGAACAAGCGACGTTCAGGTTGATAGTAGCCTCAAGGGTCATTATGTTGCTTCACCTATCAAGTCGATGATTTATGGTAGAGGTATGAGGACGGAGATCTGAGGAGAATGGAGGAATGTTTTCTGATGGGATATTATAGGTACTATAAAGTCCTTACCTGAAGCTATTTCAAGTCTAGGAGCTTCAAAAGCCTTTATTATAACCGGCAGCTCACTAAGCACCAAAACGCCTGTGATTTCCGAAGTTGAGAAGCTCTTGGGTAATTCTCATGTTGGAACATTCAATAAGATCGGTCAACATGCGTACGTACTTTCATCACTTCAAAAACAGATCCCACAGATCCCAAAATTACCAGGAACTTCTTTTAGCTGATCCTTTTTTGTATCTATTTTATTAGACCGATATCAGCAATTCGCGAAGCGACGGATTTGGTCAAGAACGCTCAAGCAGATGTACTCATATCTATTGGTGGAGGAAGTCCAATTGATAGTGCAAAAGCAATTGCATACCAGATTCATGAAGCGACGGGTACTTGGATACCAAGCATTGCTGTACCTACTACACTCAGTGTAGCAGAAACTACACAAAATGCTGGGTTTACGACTGAAGAACGGAAGAAGATTGCTGTTAGCCATCCGGAGCTTGTGCCAAAAGGTACTTGCACATTATTTCTTCCAATTAACAAAATTTTACTGCACTGACAGCTAACTCTGCTGCGTACCTAGTTGTTGTATACGATGGAGATATTGCGTTATACACACCTACATCCCTCTGGACGAGCACAGGAGTAAGTTCCTATCATCAAAATCTGTTCTAGTAATACTAAGAAAAATAGATACGAGCCCTGGACCACTCAATAGAACTCCTCTACCACCCCCTAGCAAGTGAAATCCCGACCAAAAGACTAGCTCTAGAAGCAATCCGAGACCTCTTCACCTACCTTCCAATCTCCAAAAACGAACCCACAGACGCAAACGCAAGACAGAAACTCTTCCTCGCAGCCTACGCTTCTTTATTTCCTTTCTTATATACCGGAGGTGTAGGTTTGAGTCACAGTATTGGTCATTCTTTGGGAGCTACTTATTCAATTCCTCATGGAATTACTTCTTGTTTGACTCTAGCTCCTGTTATTAAGTTGAAGGCGAGTACGAAACCGGAGGAGGCGAAGCAGATTGCTAGGGTTTTGCCGTATATTGGGTTGGAGAGTAAGGGGGATTTTGGAGAGGATTCGAGGTGTGTGAGTGAGGCTGTTGAGGGGTTGGTTACGGAGCTTGGTCATAAGTCGACTTTATCTCAGGTAATGCCCTTTTTTTGCTTTCTTTCCTCTTTTTGTTTGGAGTTGAAATATGTGCTAATCTATCGTTTTTAGTATAATGTTCCGGCTGGTGATGAAGAGCCAATTGCTCTACATGCGCTGGCGGGTGGTCGGGAGCATCCGGATTTTGCTAATGGTACGTTGTGCTTGAAGGTTTTAGATTAGCTGTGTAGTATACTGACGGTGAATTTAGTTGTTAACATTGTTCGTGCCTTGTATTGAAAAGATGAAAACAAGAAGTGAGTTGGCCACAAAAGCAAGAACAGTAGTATAGTTAGCAGACTTTGTAGACCACCAAGAATAAATATCTTTGTTGCCATTCTTCAACAAATTTGATTCTCTATCGGCGATTATTGTGCTATAGGCTATGGTTCATTCTTATATTTTGTTTGGAGTAGATCTTACAGCCATTATGGTGCATCCACTCCCCCGATCAAAATCGAATCCAGCAGACTCACAAAATTGATTATACACCGTTGATTCAACAGTCTTCCAAATCAAACATCCGTATGTTTCTTGTCAGCTTTTCACATTCTAAATTCATAAATATCATAACTTCCTCCTTCAAACTTCTAATCTCCAATCATAGCATCTTCTTCAAATCATCAGCAACCTTAAACGGCGCCTCAGTCTTAGCTCGAACCTCCTCAACATCAACACCATCAGCAACCTCTATTAACGTGAGACCCTCTGTAAAATCTACATCAAAGACTGCAAGTTCCGTGATAATTCTTGAGACGCAACGTTGGCCCGTTAGTGGGAATGTGCATTCTGAGGGAAAGGTTAATATCGATTTATAACGCACGGAGGGTTAAGAGAGGGTTAAGAAGGGTAGGATAGACGTACGTGAGAGAATCTTTGGGTTGCCTTTCTTATCCACATGATCCTATGTCAATTGTTAATACTGATGATCAAGTCTAGAAAGACTGTCTATTGCGTACCATTGTAACGACGACTTTCGTCTTGGTAGGATTAGCAACGAGATCCATAGCACCACCAATCCCCTTGACTTTGCCAGGGAGCATGAAATTCGCAAGATCTAAAGCAAATTAGTTAGTGCTCTCCCAAACGCTCAGCATAAAAAACAAATAGATAGATCTTACCTCCATACATGCCGACCTGCAAAGCTCCTAACATAGTAATATCAATCCTACCCGCTCTAATCATGCCAAAACTCTCATGACTCCCAAATACCGAAGCACCCTGATTAAGAGTCACAGTCTCTTTACCAGGATTAATCAAATCTGGGTCTTCTTCACCAGGTCGTGGATATCCTCCCATACCGAGGATCCCGTTTTCAGATTGCAAAATTACTTCGATGCCGGGATCGAGGAAGGCTGGTGTTGCGAGAGGCATGCCGATTCCGAGGTTGACATGCATACCGTCTTTGAGTTCTTTTGCTGCTCGTTTGATGATTCGTTCTCGACTTGTTGCTCCTGCTCCTCCAAGGGCTAATTGTGGGTAATTATTTGTTAGAAACATCTTTACCTTATTTTTCCATTGAGTTCTTGTCACTTACCATCTTCCTGCAATTTCTTCGGATCCTTCTTGAACGTCAATTTCTCAATCTTCTTCTCTTCAGTACTCTGAATAACCTTGCTGACATAAATGCCCTGTATATGAATATCCTCAGGTTCTATCTCGCCGACTTCAACGATATGATCTGCTTCGATGAAAGTGACTTTTGCATTCTTGCCCATCACCTCGTTGAAATTATTTTGTGCTTTGCGGAATTTGCAGTTGCCCATCCTGTCTGCTTTGTGCACTCGAACAAAGGCGTAATCTCCGAAGATGGCTTCTTCCATTACGTAGGATTTATCGTTGAAAATCCGTGTTTCTTTGGGCTTAGACATCAGGGCTACAGTTCCGTCGGTGTTGTACTTTACAGGTAGCTCACCCGTTTGGACTATATAGAATAATCAGATTTGAATCTACATGGTGATGAAGAACACCCAAATGAAGATTTTATATCATACCAAGTGTGCCATATGCACAGGGTGTGTAGAAAGCAGGTACACCAGCAGCACCAGCAGCGCACTTCTCAGCTATCGTCCCTTGAGGTGTAAGTTCGAGCGAGAGTTCACCAGAAAGATACATCCTCTCAAACTCCTTGTTTTCCCCAATGAAAGAGGCAACCATCTTGCTAATTTGCTTGGTGGCAAGTAACTGCCCTATTCGCCCCAAAAATTCAGTAAATTTCTCCTTGGGGCTTTACAAGTCAGATACTAACCTAGCCCAACACCAGGCATTCCGGCATTATTTGACACCACAGTAAAATCCTTCAGATCAGTTCGATCTCGTAAAGCATTAATGAGTGAACTTGGAACGCCCGAAAATCCAAATCCCCCAACAAGCAATGTTGTGCTGCCTTGCATATCCTTGATAGCATCTTGGGCGGAACTGCATAGCTTGTTTATCTGCCTTCTTGCTGTTGACGAGGAGAACTGTCGCCGAGAGTTCAGAATACCGCTGACAGTCAGACGTACGAGCCTCATGTTTGTTGTTTTGCGCAACAGTATAGAATAATACCGTGTAGAGATAGATTGCATCAAGTTGAGCTGGAAGCGTGGGGTCTTGGTGTTGCTGTCGTACCGATACGCTCACCTCCTCTAAGCTCGCTTAAACTGTCTTGAGCTGTCTTGAGCTGTCTTGAGCTGTAGTGGGGTAGGTGTGTCTCTATTCCACTGAACAGAAACCTCCTCCCCCCCACTGTTTTTCAAAATAGTTGTTCATGGATGCTTCAAAGTCGCGAACTCGCGGTGTAAGAAAATCAAACCGGTGAGGGCATTCTGTAGTACTGTAACAGTGGATGCTCGGCAGTCAAGCCGGCGTCCCACCCCCCACAACTCCCCGCATTAGGGACTCAGGTACCGTTTCCGCGCTGTAATGTGGGGCCTAGGTATCCAAGATTCGGAAAATAATGCCCCGCATCTCGGCGCAGATGGAGACAGCTTCAAGGACGCCTCATCATCATGCCCTGTAACCTCTCCCCAGAGAGGCCCACACTCTCGGAACATGCACAGCCAATGTCCTAATGCGCTAAGTAAGTCATCGAAGCAGAAGCTCCAAAGCGAACACTGAGAACTTCTCTGTTGTTTGTGAACAGTACCAGTTCCACGACAGTTGACATGGGATTTTAAACAACGTACGATGTTGCGAAGTGTTGTTTACCGCTCGTTGTCGAGACAGAAACCACGTCTATTCTCATCGGCTGCAGCTGCAACAGAGTCTAATCGCCTACCACTTTCGGGCACCAGAGTGTTGGACTTGTCAAGAGTCTTAGCCGGGGTATGTAAAACCACTAAGTCGCTGTTCTGTATTCATCACGTGTTAGTTCCGTTAGTAACATAATATGATATAGCCTTATTGTACACAGATTCTGGGAGACCTTGGGTATGATGTCTTCTAATGTCGTCCATCTAGACGCTACTGTCCAATATGGAAAACGTAGCTAATACAGACACGTTCCTAGAGCCGAGATATTGAAGATAGAGCACCCGACTAGGGGTGACGATACAAGACAATGGGGTCCACCATATGCTCCTCATCTGGATGGGAGCTCAGGTCCAGGGGAAAGTGCTTACTACCTCTCGGTGAAAGCGCCCAAGCATCGATCTATAATACTTTTACTGACAATAGTTCAAGGTAAATCGGAACAAGAAGAGCATGGGAGTCAACTTTAAGGACGAGAAAGGTGCAAGTCTGATAAGAGAGTTGGCTTGCAAGGCCGACGTCTTTGTGGAGAATTATCTACCAGGAACACTGAAGAAATATGGCCTTGACTTTGAGACGCTAAGCAAGGCTAATCCAAAGTTGATATATGCGAGTGTGACCGGGTATGGCCAAACTGGGCCTTACAGTAACAGGGCAGGTTACGACGTTATGGTTGAAGCGTAAGAGTCCAAAATGTAGAAGCAAATGAGAACCAACTAACGGCATCTTGTAGGGAAATGGGTCTGATGCATATCACTGGCACTCGCGATGGGCCGCCTGTGAAAGTCGGCTGTGCAGTTACTGATCTGACAACCGGCCTTTATACGGCAAACAGTATCATGGCCGCATTACTAGGACGCGCAAAGACTGGAGAAGGACAACACTTGGATGTGTGTCTCAGTGATTGCCAAGTAGCGACGCTCTCAAACATGGCTGAATCTGTGTAAGTCCTTCAAGTATTGAAAGGAATTTAGTGACCTAAGCTGACTATTTGAGAAGCCTTATATCTGGAAAGAGGGATACAGGCCGATGGGGCACGTCACACCCTTCTGTTGTACCATATAGGTCGTTCAAAACAGCAGATGGAGATATCCTCTTCGGCGGTGGGACAGATCGTCTCTTTGGGATTCTCTGTGAAGGACTCGGCAAGCCTGAATGGATCATAGATGAGCGCTTTGCCATCAACTCGGCACGTGTCGCAAATCGTGATCTTCTTGAACCTTGGATAGAAGAATTGACCATGAAGAAGTCAACGCAGGAGTGGCTTGAGATATTTGACGGTACCGGCTTGCCATATGCGAAAGTGAACGATCTGATGGACACTCTAAATCACGACCATGGTAAATAGAACCCTTCTCTCTAAGCAAGAATTCCACTGACTATAGCAGTACGGGCGAGAGACATGGTAAAAGAAGTTGATCATCCGACTTGTGGACCGATCAAACTGATCAATACACCTGTCAAGTACTCTTATTCAACGCCTGGGATCCGTACTCCACCCCCAACACTAGGACAGCACACTGATGAGGTCCTGAAAGATATCCTGGGGATAAGTGAGGAAGGAATAAAAGATCTTAGAATAGATGGCGTTGTAGGCTAGAATCAGACAATTTGAATCAGAGTTGAGAATAAAACCATAATCACTAAGGAGAATATATGCCAACTTTGTTCAATGTTTGGTTGGGTATAGAGTCCAAATAGTTAACCAGGTTGTAGTAGAAAGATGATTTTGCGTTGATAAAATGATTCGTTGTGCCTCGTATCTGCAAAGCCCAACCTAGTTCTGGTTCTTCTTGGCTGAGGTGGCCAAGTACGCTGAATTAGCTTTGAAGCCCTTCTGTTCCACTTTGTCGATTCTAGTCCAGATCTCTTGTTGGGGAGTGTCCAGTGTATATCCTCCTGCTCGACTAAAAGCATCCAAATCCAATACTTCAAACCGTACTGCACATTGTTGTGACAGTCTGCAATGAAACATGGTAAGGAGTTTAGACATCGGCGAGTAGGTATTCGGTCAATTCGCGCAAAGGGATGCGCAAATGATGGTGGCAAGGGTCCTCTCAGTCCTCTCATCGATCAATGGCATCCGCAGGAAGGCTTCATGACGCTGACATTGCTCAATAGTAGCTTGAGTCCTGTGGTTTGATGTCAAAGATTCCAATTCGTCATAAAAACCATCCGCTTGACCTCAGAAGCTGCTTCCACATATCAAGGAACGATTTTTTCGTTGCTGAAACCGTAGGTCCATCCCGTACTGTACTGCTCGTACTGCTCTTACAGTATCGAATTCTTTCTGCATCAGAAGTAATAGTATCGTACAGCTAGCCCAACGTACTTCGCTCGGAAGGAAGTCAAAATCTGCAATGGAAATGGCGACTAGAACCAGTTCTCGATCGAAGTCTCTTCTAGTTTGGCCGACGCTACCAAAATGCACACGATTCAGGAGATAGATGGGTTGGCAAGATGTCCGCATACTGTACACAACTGACTGAATTTGAGGAGGGTATGGAAGAGGATTGGTACAATTGGTAGCACACATGCCATTAAGATGGCGACAGAAAGATTTAGGTTCACGATTTCACGTCAAAGCCATTGGGCTCGGTGCGCCAAGTGGAGCAAAGTATATGGATGGTAGTGATCCACCATGGGCTCAGATACACACGGCCGGTGATAACGACGAGAGGAAGAGGAAAAGTTTGTTGAGTCTCGACGATGAATTAAGACACTGTCGGCAGATACACTGCAGTCTTACTCTTCTCCAAAATAATCTTCAAAATAATCTTGGCGGCTGGGACGACCCAGGCATTTTGTGAACTAGACTAGGGTACTGGTTGCGTTCAACATCGAGAAGCATTTTGCAATACTTCACACACTTGCAGCAGCGCGATTTCGCTATATTGCCTTCTGTTCCACTGGCGCCGAGGAAAGCCGTACACTCTTCAACAAGAATCAAGTCGAGGTCCACGTTGTTATAGTACCCTAGTAAGCTCTGCTGGGAGTTAGCTCTACTTCAATACTTGTTTGCCACTGTAACGAATGTCCTGCTGATCAAGTGATGGCTTTGATAAAATACATACTGGATTTGGATCGGCATAATTTGATGCTCAACTATACATCATAGCAATTCTCATTACTCGAAATTCCACCCTTGCTGACTTTTGTTCTCACCAGTTCAAGTAGGGAATGGAACATGCAATAATAGCCATATTTATACGTGAACGGGAGAACTGCCGTCGCAAGACCTTTGGACGCTAGTATAATGGATAGAGATCTGCCATGGCAATCATTTTGTGCATACTTGTTTTGATGGGATTCTAATAAACTTTTCTCTTATCGCCATTCTGTAAAGTTTGTTGAAAGAACCAAATTAACGAGCAGTTTGACAACCTTTTTAGAGAGGCCTAGCGACCTAGCTAAAGCAAGCCATCGTCTTCAGTGACAGGCTTGTACGGCTGCGCTGTCTTGTACTGTACCTTATAACTCGGGGTGTTGGTACTTCTTGTGGTGGTGGTATTTTGAGGTTTTGAATTTCTCAGAAAATTTCACAAAAGAGCTTAACAGCTTTTCCATTGTGCGTTAGATGTATGAATTGTCATTTTCGGTCTTTGCTTCAGGCACTCGGTTAGCTGGCATGACTGTATGACGTGCGACGAATATTATGAGATGCTAGAAGATCCCGATGGTTTGACATCCGCAGCGGGGATAGACAACAAGGCAGCTCCACAAAGCAAAGGCGAAAAAGAAGAGTATATTAAACTATTGGGACTGAGATTTAAGAAAGTTAATAACCAAGGGGAAGATCAACGCCATAAAACAAAACACGAAGAAGCTTATAGACGAGCTCACGCAGATCAAGCAGACGCAGGTCGAGTACGGAAGGAATAGAAGGATGTTCAACAACGAAAAGCAGATATCAAACGGAGGTATAGAGAGGAACTGCTTTCCGTAGCAAAGGTCTACGCGACCACAAAGCAGTGTCCCAGGTGTCGCTGGCTTATTGAGAAGAATGCAGGATGCGCACATATGACTTGTAAGCCTCCATTTTTCTCTGCAATAGCTGGACTGAGGGACAAATTCGTGCTTAAGAAATCGATTAGGGGCGATAGATCGCTAATTAAAACAGGCATACAATGTGGACGCGAATTCTGTTGGGAGTGTCTTTCTGATTATGATGATATACGACGGTTTGGAAACTCGTGGCATGCGGCGAGCTGTCAATCCCATACTGATAATTTACCATGATGACCTCCTACCTACCTTTCTACTTTTAAGTCGGAGGAGTAAAAGAGGTACATGAGATTAAAAGTGATACAAATTAACCGAGCACTTTCACGACGTCTTCCACATGTAAGAGCTATCTCTGCTTCTTACAATGATTTTCGTTGCACTGAGTACGTAGATTAGGTGTTTCGATGCATCCGATATGCATCGTACCGATTAAGTTGGATAGAAATGCTGGGGTGGAAACCTTGCTTGGACGATGGCATATACAGCTACAGGCATAACTACATCGATCTTCGGGGTCGTTTTGTAATAATTATGCGCTGGATTGGGTTGAAAATGCAGAATATTTCTGAAGTAGACCATTTGATAGAGCTGGGACTAGTAATCTCTGAGTGTTTCGAGGATATGGTTCACTGCGGAGATATATGGAATACTAATACAACCGACCTTAGGAAGTACCGGAATGGGTATCATAGCACTACAAAAGGCGAGTTTTATTGTTGTTGTTGTTGTTGTTGTTGTTATTGTTATTGTTGCAAGACCTCATGTATAAGCATTTCTTGATGTTGCTGCCGATTCCTAATCTCTGCCAATGGTCCTTTCTCAATATCCTTCAACCAGGCATTTGCAGCCAAAGTATCTGATCTTTAATCAATGTAACTACTTTGCCTAATACTAAAAAGTTAAGAATAGGAATTCTTACAAAACTACCGAACCATTCAAAACAGCAAGACTATCTCTCAAATCCCCCAACTTATTGCTGGCATCCCTAATCCTCTGTCCCTTCCTCAACCAAATCATCCTCTCAACCTTACCACCACCACCCAAACCAGGTGAACCCGACTGCTCATCCCCATCTCCTATCTAATAAACCGATTAACCTTTCCTAGTTCATTTTTCGCAGAAATAATTACTGAGTTAAATGGAACTTTAGTGTTTTGTGTTAATCCTCCATCCATCTTTCGTGATAGATAGACTTCTTCTGTTTGTTTGAATAAGAGATGAATATTTTCGAGGTGTTATAGGACTGTTTTAGCTTCTGCTGGTGCATTCTTTATTGTGAGAAGAAAGAACTTTTAGGCTTCGGATTAGTGTGCTGGAGATGGCTAGGCTGCTGGCTATGATTGATAGGATCCATAATTTTGTGGGGCTGTGTTGGCATCGAGGCTGAAATGGTGATACGCTTGTCAGCTTGGTTGGCTTGCAGGATGCTTGTCTTATTTGGGTAAATAGGTTTGTATGGTGTCATGACATGTAGATTTTACTGCTTCAATAAAACGTAGGAAGTGTTGAAGAAATGTTGTGGAAGCAAAGGGGATAGTTAGTATACTCCGTAGCTTAGGGAAATCAGCTCGCTTAAATCTTTAAACGCTCGCTTCGGTGCTTCTATAGATTTAGTATAAAATTCCTCTAAGAGTAGTGATGATAGAATGAATATTATAGATGTGAAAATAGTTTTCTTCTATAAAGTGGTAGTGGCTTGCTAGAAAATTGAAGAATTTAACAAAGAGACTAAATTGAAAGGAAGAACTAGCTGCTATTTATTTATAATTTAAAGATCAGAGGAAATAGCAATTAGCGATGCATCAGAGCCTTATTAGATTTGGAGATACTGTTATTAGTAACCACAAATTGGATTTGATATAATAAAAGACTCTAATCAAGTGAGACATGTCAATTTGTTGTATTATGTGCTGCCTAAATGACAAGAGTATGGAAGTCCGACTATTATTAAATCTATAGAGCAAAGAAATGGGTAAGGTTTTTACAAAGCTATAAAATGGTTCAACTAAGATACCTATTAGGAATACACCTAGTAGCCCTACGCTATCAATGTAAAACAAAATCTTTTTCTCTTAATTTTCCTTCCTTTACTTGACTAAGAGCCTCTCCTCTCATAAAATCATAGAGAAAGGTATCCTCAAGAATGAAATAATGATCGTCTTTCGGACGTAAGGTGACTGGATACTTATGATAAAAAGGAACACAAATGACATCACTTTCCTGTGCATCAAATGGAGCCAACCCAAAATATTCCTTTTTTAGTAACACAAAACTGTTGACCTTTAGCAGTCACATGAATTTTATAAGCCAAATCATCTGTGAATTCTTATCTAGTAACATTTTTAGGAATGTTCCGATCTCGCCAGACTATAATGGAATTGAACATAGATCTGAATCTGCTCTCATCCAGGTGTCTTAAATAGGGCTCGGCAATAAGTGTATGCTAAAATGCGTCCAGAATGCGGTTAATGCCTGGATTGGTCCTCAATTCTGGGATGGAGTCTTGTAGCCATTCGAGACATCCTGGTTGAAAGGCGAGGCGTACTCGGTTGGCTTCCCGCTAGCTGTGTGCCCATTCCCTAACGCATACAGCCCTCCAATCGAAGAAATGCCTCACCCTGATATGGATGCATAGTCAGCCACGATAAACAGGCAATATCCATTTAGTAATGGCGCCTCCAAGGTTGAAGCATTAATAAATTGAAACCCTTGTTTGCCTTGTTATATATGCTACAAATCTAGTCCTCTATAAAAGCTAGGATGTACGTGAATATTTTATGGGATACTAGATTATTTCACTCGCTAAACCCCCCTGGTGTGTTGTGAGACTCGCTAAATAATAGTTATTTAGAAGGGAGGGACAGAGGAGGCGAGAGTAAAAAGCCTCTAAAGTTTGGCTATGAACTCTACCTCTTGCATCTAACTATCTGCCTTTTGTAAAAAGCTTTAATACGTTATCCTCTAAGCATAAGAAGATTTAGATACACCCCAAACTCATAACTAGGGTATTTACATCTGCTGAAGTTTCTCTTATCCAAATGTAAGTCCTCTTCTGAAAGTGGTCTACGAAATTTTGCCTATTAGAACTAACAAGTGTTGCTAGGACACTAATGGTTAACTAGCAGCTGTAACACCCTATGTGATATAATTATATACGGTACAATTAGTAAAGTACATCAAATCAATTAAGTTATAGTACACGTAAATGATAAAACACTACTTTTGCTACAACCTTACACTAATTATTAAATGCTATGGTTTAAAATACTTCACCATCAGTACACATTAATACCCAGATAACGGAACAGTTATCTCGGAAAGGACTTTAAAGCTTAAGGCCTTAACAATATACTCCCATCACTTAACCCTAACGAATCCCCTCCCCTTACTCAACTGTTCATAAACAACACCCAGCAAAGTTCCATCTCCCCCATTATAACTCTGCATACCCTCCTCCCCCACCTTCCTAACATCAACCAAAACCTTCGATTTCCTCAACACCTTAACCTCACTCAAAACATCACATTTAACCCCCTGAAAAAACAACCCAGGAAAAACATCAAGTAAATATTCAATTCTCTCCTCCTTCCCCTTCTCCTTATTCAAAAGAGGAAACCTAATCACCTTCCCATTCGCCCCCAAATTAGCACATTCAAATCTGTCAAACTCAATAGTTTGTCGAGTACGATATTCAGGTCTCATTCGAGAATACGGCGTCCATGCTAGACTGAAAACGTCGACGGCGAGGTGGAATTTGTGAGCTAGTTTGCAGGCTGGTTCTATGATGGCTTTGTGGATTGAGGTTTGGAGGTCGGTTATGTTGGTTCCTGGGATGAAGATGTGGAGGATTCGGGCTAGGGATCGGGTTAGGTGTTGTTTATAATCTGTGAGGTTCTTTTCGAAGATTGGACGGTTTGCTACTGCTGTTAGGGTTTCGCTGCGCCAGGTTCGGCAGGTTGCTAGATCTGTTAGGGAGTTTTATTAGTGTTTTTATAGTAACTTTGTGGAATTTTTTTCGAAGTTGTAATTGATGAGGTGGGGGGTTTTTTTGGGGGGAAAATTAGTAGGAATTCAGAACTCACCACGTTGCGGCTCAAGATTCCTCATACTCTTCTCAATACTCGTCAAAAAATCCATAGCTCCCCTAGCAAGCGGACAATAAAACTCCCTACTAAACAATTTCTCTCTTAAAAACTGCATCACAGCAGCAATAACATTATACTCGTCAGTCCCCTCAATCCTAAATCCTTCTCTCCCACTTGGATTAAGTAAATTGAGAAGTTGAGTTGCAGCACCTGCGTTATTATGTTTTTGTTTCAGAAGAATCTTTTCTTCGATGGCATCGCCGAGATGGAATTCTACCCATGATCCTATGCTTTCACATAGGGCAGTGTATTCTTCTAGGGCTTCTGCTTCGGTGAGTTGTTGCTGTCGGGGTTGGAGGCTGAATATGAAGTTTTGGGTTTCGTGGAGGACGGTAGTAAGTGTGGTTATTTCTTTACGCAACTCTTCGCGGTCGGATTCTGCTGTTGTGAGTTTTTTATTTGCTTCTTCGAGTTGAGTTTGTGTGGATTCAAGTATGGAGCTTTTGCTGGTCTCTAGTTGTGCAGGTACCGTGTTCGACTTTGGTTGGTGTTCATTCCCGGTACTTGGAATTGCAAGGGTTTCTTTTCCAATATCACTATGAACAAAATTTAGTAGTCGCTTTTATCCTTTCTGAGTTTAATAGATAGTAGATGAATATATACCTCGTCTGTTCCTTAGGTCTGGAAACATAGACTTCCTCCATCTTCATTTCGATATCATTGTCTGACATTCTGTACAGTTCTGAAGAGTAGCAAGTGCAAAGAGGTATGGGATAGGGTTATCTCGAACAAAGAACCCTATCGATTAGGGTTATTGAAACGGCTTCTTATTTCAATTGAGGTCGCAGATAGTTAGCCGTCTCACCAAGCGAGGCTGAGGAGCGGAATTAAGAAGCGGCCAAGGCAGGGCAAACCACTAGGCAGATTGACAACAATCATGAGATACAGACATGGCTGCCTAATGGCCAAACTAAACAGCCCGACATCTGATTCTGCCTATCAATGAGTCTCATCTAACTTGGCTGATGCAACTAATCGCTCCTTAACAAAAAAGCAGCGCTCGGTCAGAACTGCAAACGATGTTAGTCGTTATATTTGAAGGCTAGAGACGTTTTATATACGTAGAAAACGTTCTGTAGCCTCCTAAAGATGCACAAACTGATCAAAGGAGCAGAAAGATCGAATACTTAGTCGGGTCAGCTGGGAAGCCAAAAGGTCAAATCAAGGTGTGAAACATGACAAAAAGCCAATGGCAAAGCTAGAATGTTGCAACACCATGCTGCACTCTCCAATCATAATATTTGTTATTACAATGCCTCCACATAGGTTCGCACGCCGCTTTCATTCTAACTCCAAGAAGTGACCGAGTTGCTTGGAATTTATCGCTCGTTCATGTGTTTCTCGAAAAGAAGGCTGTGCCCGTATATAATTATATCCCTGCTCTTGGTAGAAACAAGAAGTTCGTCCTTGATCCATCCATCAATTCTACTGCTTTCTGCAATTGATCGCAAAATCTTCCGAGTCAAGATGGGAATTTCATCCGAGTCCTTTAGCAATATGTCCCTAGATGATCGTAAAATAATTATTGGGATCGATTTTGGGACAACTTTCTCGGGGGTGGCCTGGGCCGAGACTAGAAAGGTACATTCCATAAGTTTTAGAAGTATATGATAGGATCCCGTTTATTGATAAGATTATAGTCGGATCAACAGTTCGTTATTGAATCATGGCCTGCCACATCCGGAAGTAGGGATGGAGCTAGCAGTGTGAAAGTGCCAACTGAACTTCGATATTCTCCCCAATTTGAATGGGGATTCCAAGTCCCACCAATTGTGGAACGAAACCAATGGTTCAAGTTGTATGTATACAATCGGATCTGACAAACCGTCGTGCTAAATCATCCAAGAGGCCTTGCTGGAAAGCCTTCCGGCCATGCCCTTTCTGAGAAGCAGCGGGGAGCTGAAGAACTGACTGCGGATTACTTGACCGCACTTTGTGAACATTTGACATATACTCTCGAGCAAAAGCTGGGGTCTGGAATCCTACGCACCATCGAGCGTGAATATGTATTGACAGTTCCCGCAATTTGGTCCGAAATTGCTAAAGAGAAGACGTTAAAAGCTTGCCAACAAGCCGGTCTAAGCTCAAAATCCGAGATACTGCTAGTCTCGGAGCCCGTAAGTCTGAGATGACCATACGACGATGATAGAAGATTAACCGTGAGATAAGGAAGCCGCAGCCACGTTTACCTTGAATCAATTGGATCCTCACGGCTTGAAGATTGGAGACACGTTCGTCTTGTGTGATGCCGGTGGTGGTACGGTCGACCTTATCTCGTATACAATCATCGAACTGTATCCTATTCTCAAAGTGAAAGAGGCAGCTGCCGGAACCGGAGGGTTATGTGGTTCTACATTCCTCAATCGTAGATTCGGAGAGTACCTGACCTCCAAGCTGGGCCAACTGCCAGGCTGGGATTCGGAGATTCTGGCGGAGGCCATGGAAAGATTTGACTCTGTGGTTAGTACAATCGATACTGACGTGGAATCTCACTTCAGAACATCTAAACCTTGGGTTCAAGTATAACTCTAGTGATAGTTGCAACGAACTTAAGATTATACAACATCTTAACTTAGAGATAGACCTAAGATTTTACTAAGAATATACAGATCAAGAAGCACTACTCGCCTTCCACGTCTGCCACTGAAGGATACAGCATCCTTGTTCCAGGCCTCGCAAACAACGAGGCTGTAGGGGTCCGCCGAGGACGGCTGAACATGAAGTCCTCTGACATGAAAGAGATATTTGATCCTGTTGTAGGGAAGGTTTGTGTTCCACGGCTCAATATAAAAGCAAGCCGAGCTAATTATTTGGAAACAGGTCATTGATCTAGTCAAGGGACAGATCGAGGCAACCAAGGAGAAAGTCAAAGCGGTGCTTTTAGTTGGTGGTTTTGGACAGAACAGTTACTTGAAAGAACGACTTCGAAGTTCCTTGGGATCCTCAATCGAGGTTTTGCAGCCTGTAAACGCATGGACAGCTGTTGTACGGGGAAGTGTTATGATGGGTCTCGCTCGAGCGAACTCAAAACTTGCGACAGTTGGCGTCGTTTCTCGCGCTGCTCGGAAGCATTACGGAATCAAGTTGAAAGTCGATTTCGATCCAAATATTCACCGGGAGGACTTGAAGTGAGTTTGTGATTTCCTGCATATTTGAAGTGCTGCTAAGATGGTGATTGAAGGGTTTGGGACGAAAAGCATGATCGTCATAGAGTTACAGCTATGAGATGGTTCATCAAGAAGGTATGTCGCTCCTCCTAGCGCCAAGTAGCATACTCATGCAGCACAAGGGCGATGCTGTGGAGGAAAACAGAACACACGAGAGTACGTACCCAATTTCTCAGAGCAAATTTGCCCCTTTCGGTTCTATTTCTTGTTTTGAGTAACTCTCTCCTGAATCATGTTAAGTTACTCCCGATATTATCCAGAACAAGTAAACTAACTCTGAGTGTATAGTCCGATTTCTTGACCACATGGCTGTCAGCGATGGGTTGCCCAAATGCAATAGCGTCAGTGTATACGCCGATGAGCATAGTCCCGTGGCTCCTGTGCATCAAAATGAAAACGTCGCAGCTCTCGTCAAGCTCCAGGCAGACCTTAGCTACTTGACTGCGTCTGAACTGGCGGAATCTATAAAGACGCTGGCCGATGGCAAGCAATATGTGCGTATTTAGCTCTTCTCTCACACATTCCAATCTCACCCATATCCCATCCATCTCATGTTCTTCTATTACTTGGAAACCCTCTGAAGCAGCGACTTTACTGGATTTTCTCTCCAGAAACTACAAGTTCAGGATGTTACTAACTTCTCCGGCCTTGAAAGTATTGTATCTCAGCAGCTGTCGAAGCAACCTACTACAGCGCATACACCAAATATGTGTTGCTCTATCGTGGTGAGTGTACATTTGCTTGTCTCTATCAGCAGTGTCTAATAGGAGTTCATATAGGAAAGCGATACGATACCGTGACTGCAGAGTATGTCTAGAATGGGGCGTGATTAAGACAACCATGAACGAGGAGGTGCTTTAGTATTTAAGTCTTGTAGGAACAGTATACGTTTGAAATTGGTATATACTTATGCAACCTAAGTTTATCAAGTGAGTTATGAGATGCAGTGATATGCAGATTATTAGAAGCCATCTTTGAGTCGAAGAATTACAGTAAGGTCCATGCCCCTGCCAACGCTAGCGGGTAAGCAAGCGGCGCGCTAACTCAGCTTGAGACTTTGAACAGCTTGACCTTGACTTCAATAATTTCGACGTCACAAGCTCTCCACCCTAACTACTTTCTCCTTTCTCACCGTACCGTTGTCTTTCACCCTCAACATCCCCACAGCATCCTCCCATACCTTTTCTCGGTGCACAATGGACCGTAGTCTCGACGACATCGTGACCGAGCGTCATGTAAGTAATCCATCCTGGAAGGCCAGGCTGAACTCGAAATTGTAGCCTCGCACTCTGCCATTCAACCACCACAATGTACTGACGCCAACATAGAGAGGTGGTGGCCGTGGAAGACGCGGTGGTGGTGGTGGCGGTCGCAGGAATGACAGAAACGACTATCCTCGTGATGGTGTAAGAAAGGCAAGACCAACGCGTGAATTCTACCCTCATGAAGTATGGCACTAATCCTTCCATCTTACAGGTTCATACACCTCCTCCTCAATCCTCATTCTCCTAGTTGCTTCTCGAATTCTCCTCGGACCTGGTCGAAGCCCTTCGCCAGCACTCGGTACCCCCGATGATGGCCCAGAGAAGTACACACAAATGAACACATCGCTAACCCAGGCCTTTCCTCGTTTTCCCACAGTCGTTCCGAGAAGACAACAGAAACATAGACTCGTAGGTGGTCCTTGATCCCCGTCCAGCACAGCTGATACTAAATTGCTTCTAGAGATTGGGTTCACGATAAGTACGACGATAACTGTATGGGAGACTTTCCGTGTTTCTCGAGTCCTTCGCTCACGAATCCTCAGCCGGCAGACGACCAGTACGTGCCGAAAGACGTTACTCTCCGGAGCAAGTCTAGTATGTAAATTGCACAATTTCAACTTTAATACATAGCTAACCTTGACCAGCGAGACTGCAAGCGCAAAGCTGCGTGTTGAGAACCTTCACTACGACTTGACCGAAGAGGACTTGGATGTAAGAGAACTTAAGCTCAGCATACACCTACTCAACTAAACTTACTTGCAGGATCTCTTCAACCGCATTGGCCCCGTTCAAAAGCTTACTCTCACATACGACCGCGCTGGTCGGTCAGAAGGAGTTGCCTATGTTACTTATGAATCTGCCCAGGATGCGAAGCTAGCTATTCGCGAGTTTGATGGTGCCAACGCAAAAGGTAGGATGACCCAATCCATTATACAACGGTGTCTTATAAGTCAACAGGTCAGCCCATCCGATTGTCAGCTGTGCCTGCTGGTCCTTCCGGTGGACGGTCCCGGAATCCTTTTGATTATGCTGTTGCGCCTCCACGTTCGCTAGCAGATCGCATTACAGTCGCACCTGGTGCGCGATCTCGCTCTCTTTCGCCAATTCGACACTCCGATGTCAGTGGCCCACCTCCAGCGAATGTTGATCGCTATGTCCCAGGACAGAATCGACGTTCGCGCAGTCCTTTGCCACGCCGAGAACGCAGAGAGGGTGGCAGAAGACCTGGTGTAAGAAGAGAAAGAGGCGATAGAGGCAGTGGCCGTGGTGGTGGAGAGAGGATTGCGAGAGACGGCAGACCAAAGAAGACTCAGGAAGAGCTCGATGCTGAAATGGAAGACTATTGGGGCAACAAAGGCAAAGACAATGGAGCTGAAACTTCTGAAACTGCAGCAGCAGTTGAGCCTCAAGACGATATTGACATGATCTCATAAGCGTATTTGCTGGATGGGGGAATCTGTTGCATTTTCATGCAAGTTCCATTTCAAAATTAGACTGACACGTGTATATCAGCAAGAATACAACATCTCCCATGTTCCGAAAATATGACGCTTCACTAATTGAGCAACGGAAGTGTGAGGTCATCATATTCAATGCATTATAAAGGACGATATCCATTGATAACTGGTTGTGCTGGTCGAGAGGTGGTGAAGGCAGCCTTGTTGGCTGGGTCAACAGTAAACAGGAGGAGTCTTGACTTTACCATTTGGTGTGAAAGGCAGAAAGACTATGTAGGCAAAATTATCACATTACCTAAGGTATCAAATTTGAATAATATCTCTCAGGAAAAGCCCAATCGTCCCGCAGCAGCTGCTGAACAACTTGAGAAAAAAAAAGGGTACAAGACGTAAGATCTAAGCAAGCCTGTCCACCGGTCTGTTAAATGAATACAGACAAATCAATAAGCGAGTTACAGATACTTGCACTCGGACACGAGCGATCTTTGAGTATGTACTGTACAAAGAGAGCTATGTTCGTCTGTCTCTCTTGAATGAGCAATACTAATTACTTTAGATGCTGGACTCTAGTAGAGAAGAAGCTTTCGCTTTTTGTCGAGAAAGGGAGAGTTGAGGATACTGTAGAGTCTAGATGGTCGGAGTGGGAATGTTAGCTAATTTTGTAGCAGAGGCGTTCGATCTTTCTTTGAGGAAAGGAATTACAGCTAACACACCTTTATCTCTTGCTTTAATCGAGTACTTGCTTGTACAAGTACGTCTGTTCCAAAATACTCGGGTCAAGATTCATTCAGCCTTCACTCACTTCACGGATACAGCGTAGCCATAGGTATAAAATCTACCCACGAAGTACGGAGTATCCATTTCACTTTGTCCTCAACCTTGCGCCAGCCTCTTCCTCGGCCGCAGAGGGAGAGGCAGAGGCAGAAAGTTCACTCCCAACAACCTCCCTCGCTGGCATCTCATGTATCTCATCTAACCTCCTTCTCTTCTCAGCCTCAGGGCCCTCAAGCTCCGACACCACTCTCCCCTCCTGTCCAACATCTAATTCCTGGTGCTCCATTCCAACACCCATTCTCGAAGTCCCTTGTGCATCAAGCTCAGGTTTAAACGTAGATATAGCCGGAGAAGTAATATTATCATATGGCGATTTCAAAGGATCATAATTTGCTTGGTTATTCAAAACCTCTGCAGCTACAGCTGCAGCTTTTTCTCTTTGTAAACGCCGATTTCTACGTCGTAAGAGTATTGTTCCGATTATTACTGTAATGAGTACGAAACCTCCTACTGATCCACCTACTATTGCCGGCATAGGTGTCTTCTTGTTTTTATGATTGGAAGAAGAATCGGTGTCTGAGGCGGGGAGGATTGTTCGGATGTCTTGTTGAGCATCTGCGTCCCATTTTCTTTGTGAGATTGAGAAGTTAGAGCGTTCGTAATCGGCTATTAGATAGGCTTCTTGGAGGAATGTACGGCCTAGTGTTATTTGAGATGAGTCTTTTGCTCTTTTTAAGGGGAAGTATTTGCTTGTGTTTGTGTTGGAGTTGGTGTTTTGGATTAAGGGGTAGGAGGCTGTTAGGTCGAATGCGGAATATGGTAGGGTTATATCGACTGTGTGGAGGGAGGTTACGTTTGTTAGGGTGAATGTTATGCTGGGGTTTTGTGATAGGAGTTGGGTGTGGAGGGTATCGTTTATGAGATAGAGTGAGGTTGTGTTGTCGTAGGTTATGCTGAATGCTTCTTCGAATTTGGAACATACGTTTTCGGGAAGCCAGATGTAGGGAAAGGTTGAGTCTATGAATGCGGGAAAGGTGGTACTGCTTAGTGTTTTGTTGGTGTTGTCTGTTGTGTAGGTTATTGATTGGATATTTACAGTGAGATCCTTGAAGTTTTATATCCATTAGTTTTCATTTTCTTTGTGAGGTGTTAAGAATAAGTCGAAAGAAAGGAATACTTACACTATTTGAATTTGAATCAAACCCTATAGTAAGATCATTAGGTTCGAATAACGAAGCATCATATCCACCTAATGTAAGACTTCCTAACACTTTATTGAATCGATATGGTGCACCTGCTGTATATCCATAAGATAGAGATGGAATCCTGCTTTGGTTTTTTAGATTCCACATGTAGCTTGGGACGGGATTGTTGTAGTTTGTGAAGTTTGAGGAGGCTGGGTTTAGTCCGAATAGGCCCATGTAGATATCTTTTGCTGCTATGCCTCCTAGGACTTGGTTTGCCATTATGGGTGTTCCGCTACCGAGGTATGAGAGGGTTACCGTGTCGTAGCCGTAGAGGGCGTTGACGTTGTAACTGTTTGTGAACAAGTGTTAGTATTTACTTGTAATATACAATTCAGAATTACTAGCACTCATTCTAGGAACTGCATGTGATGGACGAAGATACGCACCCTAGATTCGTCTCAATTGCGAGACCAAAAATCCCATTCTCAGTAATGTTATTCTGTATCCAAGTTGAAGACTCATTTGTCTGGAATAGCCCTCCCCGTTCACTGTTACAAGTCGAAGGGTCGGCAGAAGAGCATCCTTCTGGCAGCACTACCAAAGGCTGATTCCCAGCAGTGGATATTTGAACAGACACAGTCTGCGCAGGCGTTCCAGCACGTAGAAAGAATGATGACCATGATCCATCATTTCCTTCCCAATTTTGGCTTGGCGGCACAACTAGAGGTGAAGGTATTGCTGTTGGACTTGTAGAGGATGCAGCTGCGGAGGTCTGCCTAAGTAGGCCAAAAGTCTGTAGTAGGAGGATGAGAGTAACTAAGCGCCGAGAAAGCATTATAAAGGGATATGGATGCTTGAAAAAAGTTGGGATATCTGTCGTAACAGACATTAAGACAAAACGATCGGCATGGATAGCTAGTTGATGAACCACCCTATTGGGTTTCCAACAAGAGTGAATGAATGAATAGAGTAGGAGAACGTATGAAAATTTGGGGACACAAAAGAGATGGGATGTGACTCTGACGAAAAACCCTCTGGTTGAACACTTTCTCTGGCCCCCATCTCATGCAATTGCTATAGCGACTTAATATTCCTATCCTTGCTCTAGGGCTGCAGGGTTGGAGGACGATGGGCCAGCCCTAAACTTATTTCGACCTAGTCGACAAGACGACACCGGTCCAGCGCACAGGTTATAAGATCTTAACAAATCATACACGTCGATTCGTACTCGAGGCTGAGAGGTTAAATCAATGCCGGGTGGTTTGTTGGAGGAGGAACCGCCAGACCGTCTTTAGCGAGCGGCGTGCACTACCGATGTACAGCGCAGTAGTGCTTATTCCAGGATAACCAACAACGAATGGCGGCTAAGAACCAACTTACAATACTTGGGTGGCTGCGCAAAATAGATATGCATGCTTGTGGTATCATTTTGGTGCTTCTCCAAGGCATTCTTGCAGACGCCCGTGGCCTGCATAGCTATATTTGGGCCTCCAGAATCGGCGAGGTTGGAAGCAATTCGACGTCCCACCACCACGAAGTTTCGACTTCCTAGATATTCCCCGTCTGTTGTCACTGGCACTGCCCACGCCTGCTGCAGAATTAGCTCCAAAGTTACCTTTGTTGTATCATTGTGCCACATAGAGCCAGGCATAGATGCAGACAGAAAACATATAGCGACCAGATATTCAGCCCCGCGACCCAATCTCAACCAGCATGTTGCCACCAATGATTTTTTTATATGGCACTTGGATAATTAGTCCCTATTTCCCTCAATCTCTTCGTCGTTTCGTCATCTCTTTCGGTTTGTCTTTGATACTCTTCTCAGAAATCACTCGTTCAATGGTCTGAATTTCGCTCGCTGTTGACCACCATGTATCGATTAACAAGGCTGCCTTTCTCTCTTCTATTGCTTGTTCATAGCGTTCTATCTTCTCCAAACCAAGGTACGTTGGTCCTTTAATTTTATGTTGTACTCATGTGGTCCCCGAGCTATTGACCATTTGTCCTATTACTGCAAGACTTTCCGCTTGAGAACAATTTGTGCTAATACTCTCTTCAAGATGTTCCCTTATTACAAAGATTTCAAAATGCTACTTCGGCAGCGAATAGCATCTCGAGCAGTGTCACTTCGATTTCAACAGCGACTACGAGCGACATAACTTCGGAAGCGACAACACTCCTTACGCTGCCATCCAAAAGCGAAGCAACAGTATCAGAAACTGCACCTACTATTTTCTCATTTCTCGAAGTTCAATCATCAGAGACATTCCTGTTGCCGTCAATGACAGCTCTCCCAAATGTCATTGTCACCGACCTTCCAAAAATGATACCAACTGCCTCAACTGCCTCCATACAGACTTCACTATCCAATATTGACCCTGCATTGCCGTCCACTTCAATGACAACCCAGCAATCAGAGTCGGATTTATTTTCTGGAACTATCACTATTCCATTAACCATTCAACCACCAGTCTCGGAATTGCTTCCCTCCCAGACTACAATAACGTCATCTGGCTTAGTACCTGTGGTACAAGTAACGTCGTCATCCGAGAGTCCAACTGCGACTATAACTTTCCAATCCTCTGAGGGTGGTCTCACAACGGCTACTCCAACAATTCTTCCATCTCAGGAACCTAGTTCACCTCCTCCTATGTCCACACAAACTACCGGGTCGGCACTATATCCCCCAACTACAACGCCTTCTACCACTCCATTTTTTACTATTCAACCTCCTGCCTCGACTCTGATTCCTCCTACAGATACCGAAACCGCGAGTATTATATACCAGAGTCCTGGATCAGGTCTTACAATATCCTCATCAATGACTACTCAAAGCCCTGCCTCAGATCTGACATCTCCGACCACAAGACCTTCTACCACTCTATTCTTGACTACTCAACCCGCTGCCTCGGTTCTGATTCCTTCTACAGATACCGAAGCCGTAACCGCGAGTCTTGTATACCAGTCTCCTGGATCAGCCCTTACATCACCTACTAAACCCGCTACCTCGGATGTGATTCCTCCTACAAATAGCGAAACGTTGAGTATTGTATACCAGAGTCCTGGATCAGCTCTTACATCACCTACAACAACTACAGGCCTTGGAGGCGTCATATGGTCACTGGGTGGCTTTGGTCAAACCACAACACCACCAAGCACAGCAACTCCACCAGCAATAATCATAGGTTCATCAACCATCACCCAAAACTCAGCCTCCCAATTCATCGTAGGCAGTCAAACACTAACACCAAATGGACAAGTCACGATATCAACCTCAGGAGGAGTAGCAACAGTCTCCCTAGGCCCCTTAGGAAGTACTATAGTTGTGAACGGCAAAACATCTTCCATCTCGCCCCCAATACAAACAATAGCACCAATCCTAATAGGTAGTACATCCATAGGCATCGATTCAAACTCCAATTTCATCTATGGATCACAAACCCTCTCACCTGGAAGCGCAATAACTGTATCCGGACAAACCATCTCTCTCTCCCCAACCGGAAACGCAATAATACTAAACGGAGCAACAATAACAAGTATGGCAAACGCCGACTCAAATCCAACTTCAACTCCAACACCACCAGCAATAATAGTCTACGGAAGCTCAACCATAACCGGAAATTCAGCATCAGAATTTATAATCGGATCACAAACTCTAGTTCCAGGTTCAGCAATAACGATAGGTAGTCAAGTTTTAACATTACCTTCACCATCACCAACCACGTCCCCCATAGAAATAGTCCTCGCCTCATCAACAATAACCGAAAACTCCGCATCAGAGTTTATAATAGGCAGTAGAACATTATCACCCGGCTCAGCAATAACAACAGGCTCAGAAACAATCTCCTATCTCCTCTCTCCATCATCAACAGCAATAATAATAAACGGTAAAACATCAGCCATAACTCAAATTACCACAGCACCAACAACCCTCTCTACAAAAACTTCTTCGTCATCTTCGCAGCTATCGATTTCTTCATTAGTGATTGCGGGAGAAACGTTAACGAGTGGTGGAACTATTACTGTTGGAGGAGATATTTTAAGTATTGCGCCTGCTGGGACGGAAATTGTTATTGTGGGGACTGTTACTGTTACTAGTGCCAGTCCTAGCGCTACGAAGAAGAGTGCTGCTGTGAGGGGCTTGTGTGTGAGGGGGAGAAGTTTTTGGGGAGGATTAGGGGGTTTGTGGGTTGTATGGTTGGTTTTGGGGTAGGCTTTTGCCTTTTTTTTTTCTTTTGCTTTGGCTGGGTTGGTTTGGGTTGAGTTTGGGGTTGGGTGTTTTTTGGTTTTTGGATTCTGGGAGTTAGATTTATGGATACATGGGTGCATTTAGGGAGTTTCTGGGCTGGGTTAATTAGGATGGGTTGGTGAGTGGTTTTTATATACCATGGGATGACTGGTTTTTGGGCGTATATATTAATGATTGCTTCTTGTATATTCTTAGAAGTAAATAAATACTTTTTCTTCGAACGAACTTTACTTAGGCGCAGTTGTCTGGTTATAAAAGTAAGATAAGTTAGATCGTTTTATGTTTTAAGTGTATAGTTGGGTCACATATATCAAGTTGGTTACTCAAATCAAGTTAGTTACTATGTCCTGATATGGCTATTATCCTTCTGAACATAGTCACGTAGCAGGGACTGCACTGTACGGAATATGCTTCAATTTCTATACGACTTACCTAGTAGCAAAGAAATGGCCTTACTTTAAAGCTTTTAAACAGTGAAGCATATAGAATAGTTATGTGGCCTACCCTCTCAATACAACCAAGCCAACATGAGCACTCTCTATTCTTAGAGAGTAAATAGTCTATTTCCTAGAACCATACTATAGTTATTGCATCCTATAACAATTCAAAAGAAAGCAGGGCAAAAAAGGAACAATTTTCAAACGTTGCAGAAAACTCAAGATCCTAAATATCTAACAAAAACACAACCTAAACCCCACTACTCAATCTTCTTCCTCTTAGCCTCAAGTCCCTCCCAAACAGCAACAGCCACATCCTCAACCGTCTTCCCCCTCTTCCTCTTCTCCGTCTTCTCCTCCCCAAGCACAGTCTTCTCAGCAACATCCTTATAAACGCCCGCAACCCCATCAAAAATCCCCTTCTTCCCATCTATATCACCCCCTTCAAACCCTCCCTCTTCAGCATGCGCAATAGCAATCTCTTCCATCTCTCTCACCCATCTATATGCTTTTGGTGCCATAGAAGTAACACCGTTTTGAGCTGATTTATATAGGCCTGGTGCTCGCGTCTCTAGTTCATTTGTTAATTCAGAGAGGACACCTAGTTTTGAGGCGGTAGTGAAGGCTTGGATACTAATTGCCGTGAAGCCTTTTGACATCGAAGCGAAACAACATTTTAGTCCTGATGCTGGTCCTATCTCAGGAGATATATGAGTACTATTTAGCAGCTCTTCTAAATGGGCTCCTGAGACTGGGGCTGTGGATAAAGGGTCAGGTCCTGAGACATGAATACTTGGACGTTTCCAAGGATGAGAAGTTTTCGGATGAGAGGCTGTTGTGTTTTCCTTTGCTGATTCGATGGCTAGAGATGGTGGACCACCGATTATGCCACCGTCTATGAATTTGATTGCAGGAGCTTTGGAATTGAAGAGTGAGGCTATTGAACGGGCGCTGCGTGGTGAGATGGCGTTTAGATCTAGGTAGTAGAGGGGTGTTGTTTTGGCTCTTGTTGCGTTGTTTTCTTTGCCCAGAGCATTGAAGGCTGTGGTTATTCGGGTTGCTGTTGCTAGTGCGTCTCGTGGGGGGACGATGGAGAAGATGTAGTCTGCTTGTTGGACTAGGGAGATGTCCGTTGGTAGAGTTTCAATGTGGACTCGACGTGCTCTCTCATGAGTGTCTTCACTAGGCGGTGTTAATTGATCAAGTTCAAAAAGGCAGTGGTTACATAGATTCTGAATTGTGAAATAAATGAAAGACACCAAGAATAAAAGAAGAACGTGTGGCAGAGGAACGGGGACTCAGTCCATTAAAGTCAGGTGATAAACACGTGGTCTGTTATACTGCATTTTAATATAGAAGAGAATAAATTCATACTCGACTAGAAAAAATGCATCAGAAATCAGTCTGCTTACCTTCGTCCCTCAATGTTGGTTACAACATGATAATTGTGAGCGATAAGAAGCTTCGCAATCCCCATACCCATCTCGCCGATGGACAATATCCCAACAGTGGCTAGTGGTGGCGGCATCTTGTACCACGGAACTTCCAAACACGATTGCGTACTAGTTTGGTTATGTTTGGTGCAATGTAGGACAGAGAGAACTGTTCTTGTGTGCCGTTGATGTTGCCAAGAGAAGAACGGTGTTAATGAACGCGAAAGCCGAGATCGCTTGCTTGCGCAATCGTCTCATCATGTGGATAGCGTCATGCTTTCGAAATGGAGTGCAATGCATACCATATAGTACACATTGCTGTGCTTTGTAATCATGAAATGAGACTGATACATAGGGAATTGCGAGCAACATTGATTCAATGGAGACTGGATGGAGATTAAACTCTTAAAGGTGTAAGTCTCTACACGTAGATCAACTTTCCTTGTGCTTAAGATCAAGTCTCTTCCTGGAGTAAAACCTGCCATGCGTATTCGTGAAAGAAGTAGATATATGTATGGAAACCCCAATTGTACAGGCTCAAGGAACTTCACGGAATTCTCTTCAATTAATTCGAAATTGCCTTTTGAGGCCAATTCATCTAGTTCTCCTGCAAAATTAGGAAGATCTGATTATCAGCGAGACAGGATTTAAATTGGTACACATTTGGTTTTATCACCCTTTCCTTCGTGATGAATACTCGATAATGAGACTTAAGAAGTCAATTCATGGGATTAGTTTCAGTAACGAAAGCAGTCGACACGACGGCTGTCATATCACTTTATTTCTAAAAGTTAAAAATGGAGTGGAACATTTGGGCTGCGACCATTTGACATGTAATGCTTGCAAGTTATATGGCAGTCATCAAGACCTAACGCAAGGCAAAGAAGAAAAAAAACCTGCGAAATGCATAGTAATTCATGTCCCGGTCATGCAGTCCATATTTTTTTGATTGTCGGGTTTGAGAGCTTGGGTTCCTCTCTCTCATCTTTTCTAGCAGTTGGAATCCTGATAACCCGGGTTCGCACTTCCCGGGTGGGCATTTTTTTGATGCTTGGGAATTCCAGCACTCTTGACTCGTGCACAACATAGCTGTACGGTAGATCGATCTTAGTAGAAACCGTCAACATGTCGAGCTGGTCAGTCGGAAGGGTGGAGCTTGTTGATGTTGAGGGTTGGAAGTTAAGAAAGAGGCCTGATTCTGACAATGCGCCAAAATGCCCCCGGAGCAAATCTATTTCACCGCCTATTGGGGGATTGCCTTTGCTTTTGTCCTCACCCTGGTTGTTACCAAGCACGATCCTGGCGGTAGGGTCGTCGACAGTGCTAGGTACTGTTCCAAACACAGTAGACCACGGCCAACTTTCCGGTTGTAAGCGTTGCAATCCCGTGTGCACGAGAACTGCTTTTTCGTGGATAGGCTGTAGTGTAAAATTTCGAGTGAAAAATTGGATATAAGAACCAGGCTTTGCTATATTCCCAAGAGCAGAGGTTTGTTGCTCTTCTACCGATTCGTTAAGGGCAAAGTCAAGATCCACTTCCGTAACATCATTGTAAGTGATTTGAGGGTCGAGGGAGAGAAGACCTTGCTTAGCCCCCCAGCCACCACCTCCGCTTACTGCTGGTCGTCAGTATTCGGCCAATTCGTGTGACAACAAGTTATAAATAGTAGAGAGAAGAGGAACATACAAACACGGCATAGAATAGCTCCGCGACTGATCCAATAAGTGAGCGGCTCGCCAGAAAGAGCTTTTAGGGGTTGGGTATTATATAGATAGTTGGATGCTGCTCGTATGAACTTTTTATTAAAAACAAGCTCTGTAGGACTAGAGCTTATAAACTCCTGGGCTAGGTGGTCCGGAACCACCAATGCCCAGACCGGGATGCTTCTTTGCATCGCATCGGGCATATGAAGTACACCTTTATTTCGAGCTGCTTGCTGGTATGCAGGAACACTGTTCTCCAACTCGCGAGACGCAGGACCTGGCTCGTCGTCTCCAACGTCTAGCTGCCTAACGATGTTACCAAGCCCAGATACGATGCGCCGTGGAATGGTCAGCGGGATTGCACGCTGGCTTTCTTCAATCGACGGTGGTAGTCTTACGGCAGGCAACGTAATTTTTACAGCCTGTGAGAACTTCTCAATGTTGGCTTCCTTGGTCCAAATTGAATTTTTGCATTTCCACCTCGACACGAAGAGTGTGGAGTGCCTTCCATTGGTGAAAAGAGTATTGGCCAGAGGAAGGGTAACTTTCAGATCACGAAGACCTTCGGATGCTCCTCCATCCGAGAAGAAGGTCAGGCTGGATTTTGCAGATGAATCTAGCCCTTCCCTTTTTGCGGCCTTCCGGTCCCATAAGCCTGGCAGTATCTCATCTGTTTTGCCTTGAAGTATAGAAAAACCTTGTGCTGGACGGCGATTATTATCAGAATTGATCCAGGCTGGGTTGGGAGAGATGTTATCGACAACGGCCGCCAGTACGTCTATGTGCCAATTTGGAAACCTTTTGCCTTGGTGTAATACCTGCTGAAGAAAGTTTGGCATAAAGTCTACATCGTCTTCCAGCCACTTTGCAAACGAGGGAGTTGCTAAGATGACCAAGCACTGATTCTGAGTGTATTGGAGATGTGTGTGGACCTTAAGTGTAGCTTCTAAAATTTGGGATTTGGTCTGTTTTCAAAATTATGAGTACGGTATCTAAACAAACATTCATGGGACCTTATACTTACAGCAGTTTCAGGTCGTTTTGTTTTGATTGTAAACTGCCGCGTAGGATAGTTTGATAGGTCTCTTGCTTTGGTAGGCTTCTTTTTTTCTTTCTGCACAGTGGTTTCTGTTGCTGTCCGCTGCTCATCATTCCCCAAGGCGAAGTCCGTTCCATTAAAAGATCCTGCATGGATGCCCTTGCGGAATCCCATTTGCAATACTAGAAAAGGATCCGCCACGTGACGGCAATGAGTTGAGCACCTCCATCTCGAGGACCAGAAATTTCTCGCTGCAATTGTCCCCGACAATGCACGAGATAGCATCTTCTCTGGTTCTTGTAAGATTCTTAGTGTGTCACATTAGTGACCCGTCAGAAGGCATGGGCTGAATAGAGACGTGGTGGCTCATAGGCGTGTTGTGTTGATTTGAGTCTCAAGGTGAAGTTAGGTATGGAGTTAGATATCGCGGAGCTATCATACACGCTAATAAATTTAAAGTTGACTACCTAGACCGTATTGGGCGCAAGCGCGGTCACGTTCTTAAAAGTCAAGTGATCTGGAGCGCATGGGGCTTTTCAATAATACTCAGCATTACTGTACTGTACCTTACCCATTTACTTCCGTACTACCTTGTTATTATGACTACACGCCTAGAAGTGTTGTTGGCTTTATTCTTGTTCTTGGATCTTAGTTCTTTCGTCCTAGAGACCTTAACTTTCAGGGGCGCTCAGGGGAAATAATAGGTGGTACGGAGTTCTTTGTACCTTACCTACTGTAGTCGAAGACCGACCGACCTCCTGCAGGGGAAAGCGGATGCGGCATAAGCAAAGGAGGCGGCTCTTATCTAGCATTCAACAACCTCAGTTCGCTTTTCACTCACTCATCACCCAAGGAGAGAAAGAATTTACCATAATTTGGAAGAAATTTCAAGAAAAAAACAAAATTTGATGACGACCACTTATCTCAGACCTACCGAGAGTTCAATCTAGTACATTACTCAAGGGCAAGGAAATTTGCTCCACCATGAAGAATCTGAGATGATCAAATCACGTCTGCAATTCCCTCCACAAAAGCTCACTTCACCGCTTGAATTTTCTTGGTACCTGACGGCCTAGGAAATGGGGAGGAAACTCCGCAACCTCGACGGCACGACGGTGCCATCTTTGAGGCTTGGGAGACCCGTTGCAGCCAGCCAGTCAACGTACAGCTGAGGCCAAGGGATTGGAGATCTCGAAACGGTGCTTGACTCTTTGCAGTTAGCGGCGCTGCGGCAATAATGTGCACTTTCTTCTTCGGTGTTGTAGCACTGGCCCAAACGGGATTGGATCTATGAATTAATCAAGATCGTTAAGCGGAGTTGGCGACGCCATCGCGGCCATCATAGTTCATCCCAAGGTCTGGGCTTCGAGATGGAGGGGTAAATATTCAAGCCATGGTAGGTGCTAAGGAAACTCGGCCTTGTTAACACCGACCATGAGGTACAAATCAATAATAATCCAATTGTTTGCTTGCTGCTGCAGCGCTGTGCTTGCCATCTTGCATAGCCGTTGTTCAGCCAGCCAGAGGCTTTTGCGACTCGAGTCACGACTCACTTACTTAGGATCCCTTGCAGGCCGTGGCTTATTTCGTACGTCGGATATTTGTTTGGGCGATTGATTGATTGATTGATTGCTGGTCGGCTCGGGCCCACCACTGCTTTTCATTATTGTCATTATTATTTGCGATTCACCACCGAACAACACTATCTATCTTAAGTTCCTAACAGGGTATATGCGTGCTCTACTAACCTCGTAGCTTATTATTGCGTGTTAATATTGCCAGTCTTGCCTCCTCAAAATCACACGTCCGGACGCAACTTGCTGCTTCCAAGTTTGACACCCTTTGTTCTCGTGATTGCAGAATTACAGTATTGTTCTTACGGCAATAGTGTCATCGGCAGCCCCGTGGCAACGAGCGAGGGAATGTCAGCCCGCCCGCCGCCAGGGGTGCAATAATAGACGACACAATGGGCACTGGCACTGGAGATCGGACCCTGGAATTTCTTCAGATGTCTTAGAGAGGAGACCATGAGATCGTGATATTGTCGCAAGATGCAGTATCTGCGGTTTGTCCAGGGTCTTACTCGTACCTATTGAAGGGATGGAAAAGGTGAGCTCCTGCGCGCTCTGTCCCGCACGGATCGAAGGTTGTACAGGAGTGTAGAGAGTTCCGGATTGCTTCTTTTTTTTTTGCCTTTTTTTTGCCCTCTCATTCTTCGCTGTAGTGTCTTGCCTCCATGTGCTGGCTTTTAGCTTGTCTTGCATGCATGTTTCATAGAGAATAGTGGGTTGATTGGGCTACGCCGCATCACAGAAAGTATCTTGTACCTTATGATATGATCTACAGGGTCGTACTTTGTACGACTCTGAAAGTACTACCGTATCTTGCAGTATCTCTACCAGAAAGAAAAAGAAGCATATCGGGGTGTGTCGGATGTGTTGTGCCTGTGCCTGGCTCGCCTGGGCAGTGCGTGGACCAGTGAGTGCCCAAGCCAGCTGCAGCAGCTGGTGTCCCCCTGTTTTTTCCTCCCGTACAGTGCGATACAGTACAGTACGGCTGCAGTGCGGTGGCTACTTTGTAGGTATGTATGCATGCACTAGGTAATAAAGAATCCATGTTGTTGAGTCTAACCAGCCGAAGCCGAAACCTATCGCTCATAAGCATAATCGGCGGGGCTCCAAGAGGGAAGATTATTGAGCGAAAACGACGGAGGTATCGTCGATTCAATAGTATTGTAGTGAGAATAGTGGCAGCTGCCATCATAATTATTATTAGATTTTAGCAGGTTTCTAATAGGAAGAAGGTTTCTTAAGGTTCCTCTACTACTGGTACAATCCTACAGTGCCTACAACAATAGGCCTTATGATTTAGAGGTGGTAGTATAGTGGCATATTAATAAAAAAATCCAGGTACAAGAGCCGTTTTAATCTCACGCCGATCTGCCAGCTGAAAAAAAAGGTCGCCTTCGCTACGGTAGCGCCGCTTTTGATTTGTTGTTGCATCGCCGCCCTCCACTCCGGGCACTCCTAGCAACCACACCCTCTGCTGCGACAGCCCAGTCCAACGCCAACGCCAACGCCAGCACCAAACTACCGTGCCGTACCTACTTCATCTTCGCTCGTTCGTCTCTCGTTCATTATTTCTGTACCTCAACCTCAACCTCACCGTCGTCGCTCTCTCGACACATTCTTACCATTGTGCACCCGGTGCTCGAAGGACGACAACCCATTCCTCCTCTTGGTCTCTCGTAGACTGTCCACTCCTTTACATTACGAACGCTGCCGCTCACTCCCATTTAATCTTACACTCCATCCTCCCCTACCTTTAATCTCTCCCGCCTTCAACCACCGACCACCTTTTGGACTTCCACAACCCTCACCACACATCCTCGCTGTAAGGACCCTCCCGCACGCATCATTTCATAATTACGTCGACCTTTGTCGTCTCACAATTAAGCACAGTACTGTACAGCTCAATCTGACTTCTGCCGTTGCTGGGCCTACCTACCCCGTTGTTCAAACCAGCCTCGGTCGACCCCACGATTCACTCACGCCCGCTTTCGATTCGTACTGCAACAATTGGAGGATAGAGGCTTAGATACTTCCAGCTCTTACTCGAGTCCCTATGATACCAATCTAAGTGCGCTCTTGCTTGCTGGTCGCCGTGCGGCTACGACTTCGACAACATGGCCACTGCCATCTCGACGACAGGCCACCATGCCCTGGGAAGCATGAACTTTGGGCCAGAGGAAGCAGTAACGCTGAAAGCATCATCTTTTCGCTCAAACCAATCCCGCAATGTTTCTCCGACCTCTCCCAATTTTCCCGACCAGATGCCATCTCGATTGAACAGTCCATCGGCAACATTACCCGACTTCGTTTTCCCTTCTCGAGCACCTAATTCCGCTCCCTCGACACTCACACGAGCCACAGGTCGCCGGCCAATGTCAGCATATGAGTTAGGCGGCGGAATGGTCGAAAGGCTGAGCGATGAGCCCGATAACAGACGAAGACCGGCTGCTTTACCAGACTTTTCTTTTAATTCTACCACTGGTAGCGGCCTCGTGTCTCCCCCTCAATCACCAGAGTCTCCGCATTCTCCATATGCGTCGATCTCTTTAAGAACTGGCGGCCATCGTCGTGGGACAAGTGAGTTAGTTGGGGGTGATGGTGTTCTGAATTCTTCACCAACCAAACTCGCTGCTCCATCCTCTTTTGGCCCATCTGCTGGCAGAAAAGGTCACAGCCACCGGCGTAGTGCGGCCATATCTTCGCATGATCTGACCTTCATTCTCAAGCCCAGTACTACAAGCACTGTCAAAATCGGGGGATCCGCGCCTACTAGTCCAAGCGAATATGAACACAAGATCTCACCGTTTCCGGGAATTGAGGATACCGTCGCACAATCAACCACTGACGTGGAGCCGGGGCGATCCACTGATTCAAGCAACACCCCGAGTCCCACAGAAAGTCCACGAGCAAAGATGGCAAATCGTAATCGAGTGGGATTCAGTGACACACTAGAATATATCCCTCGTCCTTTGTCTCTGGCTTCCAACGATACGGCCTCTACTATTCGTGGCCATTCTGTGTCCGGGAGCCTGTCATCAATAGTCTCTGCTGGACCTTCAAGTCCGACACCGAGAGACAACCGTAGCCTTCCTAGTCCTGTGATGACCCGACCAAGGACCGCAAGTTCAATTCTAGATGGAAGCAGGACAACTAATGAAAATATAGCTGGTCGGAGACATAGTGCAAACCCATTGGTTCTTGATCTGGCGCCGAGTAGTTCACCAGGCCCAACCACTCCGAAGTGGGGTTTCTTCAGTCGGTCTGGGGAGTCTTCGCCAAATAGATCTCGTCCAGTCTCTGCTGCGTCTACAGAAAAGGTCATTCAAAGTGTTCAGGCCAGTTCCACACCATCATTATTGGACCAAGCACAGAATAATGGTTTGGTTGGTTCTATCGAGCCACCCGTCACAACCTCCCGTAGGGCGTCTGTTTCTTCTAGGAAATCAAACAAGAAACAGAAGAAGGTAAAATCATGGGCGGGATCAATACTATCTCGTAAATCTCGACCACGAAGCCAGAAGCAGAAAAGCCTTAGCCGCCGCTCGCCTACACCTCCACTACGCTCTTATGCACAGATGTGCGAGGCCAACGATAACCTCAACAACCATGTAAGCCACATGGCGTCCGTTGCTGAGGGAATAATTACACCAGCAAAGCCAGAGGTACAGACAGATTTTGCTTCGTGGAAGCCAAGACAAGTTCGTGCGCAAGATGAGGAATCCATGAGTCCAATAATTGACCTTGATGCTGCTTTGGGCCCGTTCAACACACCATCAGGCTACGATGCCGAGTGGGATGCATCGCAGAGAGGTTCAGGTCCGACAAAACGAAGAATGCACAGCGCTGGTGGAATGGGTGGTTTCATGGGACCTGGGATGCATTACCACCGACGAGCAGAGAGTGCCCCGGAAATGGTTCCTTTCGATGCTCGGTTTGGACTCCATCGCCTAGGCAGCAGCTCCACAATGGCCGACGTTTTTGAAGAAGATGAAGAGGATGACGAATGGGAAGACACAAAGGCACCATCAGATAAGGGAGACAGCAGCAAAGCCGAGGACGAAGACGATTCTGGCCTTGGAATAGACATTAAGGTTGTTGATGCGGAGAACATGCACGCAGACAAAACTATGGACTGGACTCTTGAGGAGGGTACTGCTCTCCAAAGAGGTGTCAAGCGTAAGGGCAGCGGATTGAGTGAGAGCGAACGACAAGTTAGCTCAAGCATGAAGTCAGAGCACTCAAGCACGTCCCTCAAAGATGAGCCGATAATGGAAGAATCCCCAAGCCCTGTTGAGGATACACCAGGAGCATATTTACCTCCGAGGCCAGAATCCGGCGCAAACTTGTCAGACTCTACCGCTACTCCCCCCTTACGAGCTCGGCAAGCAAGAGATCTTACCCCAGTCGATATCCAACCAGCGCTTCTCTCGCCTGCCTTCCTGACTCCGACGAGCCCCAACTCCACACTGCCGTCGCCTTTTCCTTCGCCTCGATCACCGTTCTCTTATGATGCACAGCGTATATCTACTGCACCATCTTCTATCACAGATGAGCACGGTGGCTACGAATCGTTGTTGAACGGAGAACCAGGTCCTGAGTACAGAATGTCGATTGACGATGGACCATCCCCCTCGAGCAGCAACTCTACCATGACAAGAGAGAGTCTTTTCAATATGCCAGGCCATGGCAATCCCCAGTTCCGTGATGGTCAACGTTCTGCTTCACTCTCCTCCGCTGTCGTGACGCGCAAACGTTCGAGTATGGCCAGCTTGTCACGCCTCATAAGCAGCTCCCATGGCGAGAGGAGCAAGCTGTCTATCGAATCACGACCAGCCAGTGCTATTGAGGTTGACAAAAAGGAAAAGGAAAGCAAGAGCAAACGCATCAGCCGAATGATGCAGTTCTGGAAGCCGAAAGATAGCGCCTGAAAAGAAATCCATCTTCACAAACTCACACATTGCTCCAACATCTGTCGACACTGTTATAACGGACCGTCCTGGGCCTCTCGCTCGCTCATGTTGATGACTTACACGATGGACACTGTATATTTGCTTCTTTTGGGCTCACTTGATCGCAAGATGGTATCCTATATTTACGATTTTGTTTGATTTAAATTTGCTACGCATTTCGAGCGTTGCTCCACCCTGCATATGCATATCAGGGCTCTCTCCTCACTTGGAAAGATTGTCTTGAATTTTAGAGGAACAGAAGTAGTTTTTGCTTAGAGAATTATTTTTCTCATATTTTAATGATAGGGATGGGACTGCGTGGCATGGTTGCTTGGTTACATATGACATACATTTTGCTCTGACCCTGGGAAGATTTAGAGGGAAGGACGAGCAATATTTCGCTTCTACAACTCGGTTGTTGCTACATGGATAGGGAGGGTTATTTGCTTGGGGCGCTAGTTTTCCATCGAGATTGCGGCTTCTTCAATCTGGGAGATGTCATCTGGAGGGAGGGATGGAATATGGGTTGCACTATGACACAGAATTGTAGCTAGTAGGACTCTTGAATGCTCACACCTCGTAGTGTTGATGCAAAGATTATAATGAAAATACATAGAAAGAAGAGTCTCTATAGCGCAATTGCCCCACTTGTTCGTGGATGGATAGACTGGTCGCTAAATTAATGAAGGGGCTCAGCTAATGTACTTAAACCTATCCATATTATATCCAAATGAAGTCATTCTGAAAACAAGAGATATATTTCGCAATGTGCGTTTCTATATCGAGAGAAGCTTCCTCGATCTTAACTAGGGATCTACATTGTTCTATTTCAAAAATTTTCATTGTAATCTCATCTCGTATACAGCGACACGCGGTAAAAAGTATATATCATCGTTTGGTGCCTAACTAAAAGTTTAAAACTTACTTCGTGGCCTTGTCAAGAGATAACGAGGAAGTAAGTAAGTGAGTCTTACTATGCTATATATAGGCTATGTAGTTCTGTAGTTCTGTGGTTCTGTGGTTGGAGGGGGTTGTATTGTTTATATTGGATGCTGTATGTTAGAAGGGAAGTGTGAGTTAAGCGAGAGTGTAGTTCGTAGGTAACAGGATTTCTAGTCTACAGGTATTTTTATTTCGATACTCTACTATTACTCTAACTTTTCCCTCTTTCTCTTTCTATGTTGTAATGAATCTGAAAACTAAGGGGGGGAAACAGAATTTTTTTGTAAAAGCCAAACCCCAATTAACAATTATAAAACCCGCGTTAGTCTCTCTCTCTCTTCTCTCTTCTTTGATATTATCCACCACATTACATCCCTTCAACTCACTACTTTACTCATACCCAACCATGTCATAACCATTCCACATTTCTCGTTCCTTTCCTCTATCCTTCACCTTCGGCTCCTCATCATTCATCTAAAAACCCTAAGATCGCAAAGGATTCCCACAACCCAGATCAAACCAAATATTAGGCACATAATCATTAATACTATCCAAACTCTGTGCCACACTCCCACCGTAAAGATCACAACGCGGGGCACCGGTTCCCACTTCAGGGTAAAATTGATAGGATTCACATCCCATGTCTATTCCATAGACACCCTATACAATCCCAATCCCATGAAATTAGCAACTGCAGACCCCTCTTCCAAACATCTCATAAAGTCATAAAATTCCAAAACTTCGAAAAGGAAAGGCCTCTAAGAGGAGGGAGAAAGGGAAGTACGGGGGAGAAAAAGCTAGGAAAGGGAGGTAAGACATACAGCACAAAACTCATAACAGCCCTCCAAAGTTACCTCAACGTTCGCTTTATTCTCCACAAACTCAGCCAAGAAGTAATCACCAACTGGTAAGCCGTGAAGACCACAGAGGAGTGCTTTAGGATTAGGGGTTCCGGTTGGGATTGAGGAAGTTATTGTTGTTGTTGGTATGTAGGAGGTTGTTGGGTGGAGGTCGGTTCCTGTGTTTATGGATACTGGGAGGGGTAGGGTGGATATTAGGGTGGATATTAGGGTGGAGATGGTGAAGGTTGAGAAGGTTGTTGTTGTTGCGTTGATGTATTGTATGCTTGTTGTTTGAGTTGAAATTGTTGATGATAGAATGATTGAGCTGTTGTTGCTAGAAGGTATACTTGTTGTGGGTGAGAGGGAGGTTGTTTCATCGCAGGGTGTACTGGTTGTGATTGGCTCTCCTATTGCGGTTGTTGTATTAGGGGAAAGGGTTGAGGTAGGGAGACTGGTATTAGTGTATGGCGTGCTTGTCGGGACCGCGATAGGTGTTGTCTCATCGCAGGGTGTAGTTGTTGAGACTGGGCTCACAATTATTGTATTAGAAGGGATAGTTGTTGCAAAGGGTCCCACGCTTATTGTATTTAAGGAGAGACTTATTGTCGTGCTAGTATATGGAACACTGGTTGGCGAAGAAAGGCCGGTTGCGTTGCATGGTGTGCTCGTAGCATTTACTAATGGCGTTGTGGTTGGTACTGAAGAGTTGAAGCTTGTGGAAGATACAACGGTGCTAGAATTGGTGTAAGATGCCGAAGATGTCACAATTGGGCCAACGGTTCCGGTTCCAAATGCAGAGCTTGAGGAGTTGCTGTACAGTGCCGAAGTAGTCGAAACAGAACCAACAGTGCCCGACCTGAATGTAGAGCTTGAAGTGTTCCAAGATGAGTAGGTGTAGATGCCAGTCGAGTTAGAACTACTAGGGAAAACTGACGACCCGGAGGGAGCAGACGCTGTGACAGGGCTGACAACAAAAATTGTAGTGCTAGTGACAGCGGCTGTCACGGTGATGTAGCTAGTGCTCGCAGTAAGGCTTGGACAAGTACCGAAAGACGAAGAGGATGTAGGTGAAGTATATGCCGTGCCCGTAACCAAAATCCCCGAGACAATTCCCATTGCCGTTGAATATCCAGTTGGTCTTTGTGATGAAGTGGGACTGTAGAGGATTGACGACCCGCTAGGAGTGACAGCTGAGCTGGCGGACAAGAAAGGAGAGGCGTATACTGGTGGTTTGTAGGCAGCCTTGTGGTGTCTATTATATCTCTTCTCAGCCCAAGGCCATGACCATCCTGAGTCGTCACGTTCAATTTGGTAAGGAACAGCAGCAAAGGCTGAATCAGAAAGTAGTGCAAGAGCACCCAGAGTGGTAAGAAGTTGCATCGTGGATCTTGAATTCCTTAAATAGAGAGGAAGGATAGCAAGCACTGATAAGGTAGCTAAAGGAGAGTTCAAATAAGAGAATAAATGAGTGGTTGAAAGAGTGTGATGTGCAATGATGAGAAGAGACCATGGCTGCAATCAATGCCATCTTATACAGAAGCTGCAACTCGACTGCCCTCCCAGGGTTGACCATCTCGAACTATTGTGTGGACCAGAGAGGCGAGGGACTAATAGACGTAAAGATGTGTTCGAAAAGGGCTTAACAGCAATAGAAAGGAGGTTTGGAGTTGGAGCTGGAGCAGTCGCTTAGCGAAGCAAGGACTCTTGGTCAATATTTGGCCTTCCCGCACTACAGGAGCGCGAACAACAAAAACACTGGGCAAGGTCTCACAATACAATGGCTTTGTCAAGGGCTTGTTGGAAGCGTGATCAATTGGTTGATTTACCACTTGCTTCCTCCTAATGTACAATTGTGCTGAATCAATAATGTTCGTAGAACTACCTCCCAACTCCATCCCAAATGCAGATGCCTCGACGTTGACGGATGCAAATGAAATACTAGGGTATCGTGGTTTAATATGAGCGAAGGAAAAATCCAGAGCAACCAAAAACACAATTTCTCTGTCCCGGCTACATTTGTGCTCAAACGCCGACAAACGGTCGTAGAACTATCTCTCCCCGCAGCCTTCCTCGGGCACTAATACTAACTCAGTGATTTAGACTACTAGTAGCAGACTATTGACGAAGTAGTACCATGTTGTTCGGGTGTCTGTGCCATATTACTGACTGACACACTTTTCACGAAACAACCATGTCCTACGGGTATAACATCTCGTAACCCAAGCACGAAGCTCCGCACATCTTTACGAGGCAATAGCCATGCAATGATGGGTATGAGTAGCAGATTTGCCTCAGTCTTCCCATATGGTATCAAGATTTAGATCGCCCCTCCTCTCAGCACCGCAAACACTCCACCGCTTCCTCTTATCCCTTGATCCAAACCCTACATTCAATGTTCTACCCCGACCGCCAGAAACATCCAAGCCCTTTGTTTTTGCTTCTAGTGCATCAATGCCATCCGCTGCATCTGCGGCGGCCTTTAGCTGAGCAATTTTCTCCGCTTCCAAAGCAGCCTCCTCCGCATCAGGCGAATCTGGTATGGTCTCCAAACTAGAAATACTAGGACTTCGAGATCTGGCGGATGTGGGTGTGGAGGGAACCGACGAGGATGCAAATGACCCAGGGTAGCTATATGTGCCCACATAAGAGTCGTTGAACCGCGTATTTTGGTAGGATGGGGATGAAGCAATCGAGGAAGATGACAGAGTGGATGGGGTTGTAGGCGTTGTCCCACCGGAGACGTATCGAAGAGGTGATGCGGGTCTGCGAATTCGGTAATTCGCATTGGGATTCAGTCCCATAATGGGGGAGCTGCTGCGTTCCGGGGCTTTGGGTGTATGGTCGTCAGATGACAGTGAGATTGGCGAGATGAGCTCGTTAGCCTCCCTCACTCCACGACTTGGTAGGCTTGGAAACACCTCATCTGCAGGCTTTCTAGGCGTGCGAATACGACTTGGGGACTGAGAGTGGGTGGGACTGGCAGAGCGTTGAAATGGGGAGACTAGCAAGTGACCAGCGCCATTCACTCCAGGCATGCTCTGAGCTCTCGACATGGTGGGTGCCAGAGCGCTCTGCGAAGACTTTGATCTCATATGTCCCCGGGCATAAGGCGAGGTGTTCCGTGGCCGGTATGTTACAGAGGGAGAGGTCCAGCTGGGCGAGAGTGGTGAAGATGGAGTAGGCTCGGTGGAACGGCGAATGTTGGGGGGTTTCCCAGGAGAGTCGCCGCGGTCGCTGGCTTGGTGAATCTGGACCGACTTCTCCGGGACTCGTAGCAGAGGCAGTGGCGAGGCCTTGAACTCCTCCATTCTCTCCGTCTCAGGAACTGGTTCCATAACTGTAGTGCTATTGTCGGTTCGTAGAAGACATAAAGATTTGGGCGGTGATATCGTGGGTTGGGACGAGGCTGTAGAGTAGGTAGGTAGGTAGGTAGTGGTAGCTTTGCTAGAAGACACGTCGGTAGGTGCACAAAAGCAATGTGCAGCGTAAATGGGCGTGGTGTTCAAAACAATAATGCCGGGCTCCTTGTGCCAACAGTCCTGCAGTGAATGACTCGATGCGGCATACAGCACAGGGCGGGTAAAGTAAGCTGCTGTTATAAGAAAGCACAGCAAGAAAGGGCAACGACACCGGGGGCCATCTGCTCAGCTTCCTCTGGAACTTGGGAGGTGCAGAGAGGTCGAGGTTGAGGTTATTGAGAGAGTAACTTTTCTTGTGATTTTGGGGGTTGTTCACTTGTGATATGGAAGTGGGAGAGGACAGGGTTTTGAGTCTTTGGTGTAAAAGGAGGGACCTGGGACCTTGGGATCGTCCGCATTTGGAATGGAGGCGTTGACGGCGGACAGGCTAGCCCCCCGTCTTTAGCGGGGAATTCCAGGTCTGTTCTCACTGTGAACTGCCTGTGACAGCCCTTGAACTGCCCTGAAGGTTCCCCCCCCAATCTCGGACCCAATCACAAACTCATGCCTTTAATTCCAGCGTTGGCACCCTTACTGTAAAATGATCCTTTGGGCGTCACTACACCGCAAACATCAACCATTCATAGCCAACTTATTGGGGACCTGCCCTTAGTACCAGAATGGCTTCCCCACTGAATTTGTTCCTGCTTATCACTTCTCGCTCTGTTTGCCTTCCTTCTTATGCATCTCGAAACGAGTGCAATCTTGTGAGCAAGTTCTTCATATGCCCTCACTCAGCACAGCTTCATGCAGATGCACAGAGCACAATGGAGACATATACTCGTCGTATACTTACTTACTCAATGGTAACACGCAGGAGGAGACGTACGGGCTTGGATGGTACTCTACCGCATTCTGCGTTTGTAGTTATGTAGTACAGCTTACAGATTGCGTATCATGCCGTCGACTGTGTCTCCTTTCCGTCCCGTGACACAGTTGTGGTGGTGTTTGTGTTTCAGCTCCTTTGCATCACCGTGTGCTCGAGGTCATTATTCAACCGATCTCCCTACAGTGTGTGAGTTTGGGTATAATTAGACTGCTTGGAGTTGGAGCTTGGGAGTCAAGCACTCGAACTTTCGTTGTTCTCATGAACATATCAACGATGCCGGTGATGATGCCATGTTCCTTTTGATATCAATTCAAAAGTACGGAGTACAATGATAGGTTGATTCATATATATTTAAAATGATAAATCCGACTTCATTTCAGTACAGGAGGCCACGATATAATTTGGGCCTGCTAGACACTGCGAAATGGGAAATGATGATTTGATCTGATCTCCCCTGCCGCAATGGCGTTCGAAGTAAAGTGCCGTCCTTTCTTCAGTCCCTTGCTGCTGTTTGCCTCGACAAGAACTTAAAGTCCTAGGTATCATATAAAAACCGACTTGACTAACTAAACAATAAAATAAGTCTGCGCCGTACCTACACAAACACTCCCCCAATAATAACAAGGGCTTGGTTCACCAAAACATCCACGGTATCGTTGTATCATTCATTGTACCGTTTGCAGCTGCTTGATTTTATTTTAGATCGTCGCCCGCCAGCGCCAATTCCAACCGGGTCTAGGCCCGATCAAGTTAACGACTCGGCAACCTTAATATCCCTCCTAATGTGTTCGTCGTGTTCAAAAGTGAAGGAAGAGAGATCGACGTCGCCATAAAGTGTCCTCCAAACCAGCCACCGCAAACTTTTCTGAATATCCTCAGTCGCCGGCCTCCATCTCGCCGCGGTGCATTGATGGGTCTACCCCATTGCGCAGAGGATACTAGGTTGCGCGGATAACGCTCCAGAGCAAGCACCATTCCAGTCTTGACGGCATCGACACATGCACTATTTCAAGAGCTCCAGACCCAATTGAGGACGATAATTTAGGACAACGCAGCCATGGGGCCAGTACGGTCACTGCGGCGTACAAGCCCGCTCACTCTTTTGGTGGGTGTGGTTCTTATGATAGTGATCATCGTCTTTATGTTCTCGCCGTCCAGTTCAGACACCGAATCTGCGCGATCGAGAAAAGCCAACGCAGCCTCGAGTCACCTTTCACCTCCCACATCAGCATTTAGAAAGACGAATGAGAAGAATGGCAAACGGATACCGCCCCCCGTGGTGCATTATTATATGAACAACGTCACAACTACGCCTGATCCAGTAAAGAATCGCGAGACAATTCTGATCCTTACACCTCTCGCTCGATTTTACCAGGAGTACTGGGACAACCTTCTGAAGCTCTCGTACCCACATGAGTTGATAACTCTCGCCTTTATCATCCCGAAGAACAGAGATGGGAACGCCGCAACCGCACAGTTGCAGGAGCAGATTACGAAGACACAGAAGTCTGGACCAGAGAAGAATCGCTTTGCCAGCATAATTATCGAGCGACAAGATTTCGACCCACCACTTGCATCACAATCCGAGGCAGAGAGACACAAGATGGAAAATCAAAAGATTAGACGAGCAGCTATGTCAAGGGCAAGGAATTCACTCCTTTTTACTACCCTTGGCCCTTCTACGTCTTGGGTACTCTGGCTCGATTCCGATGTCATCGAGACGCCTCCAGATTTGATTCAGGATCTTGCAGCTCATGACAAGGCAATCATTGTACCAAACTGCTTCCAGCGATACATTGATCCGAAAACGAAAGCTGCAGCGGAACGACCATATGATTTCAACAGCTGGCAAGACAGTGAGACTGCCAAGAAGCTTGGAGAAGGCCTAGGGCCTGATGATATTCTGTTGGAAGGTTACGCCGAAATGGCCACGTACCGGACACTGATGGCATATTTGGCGAATGAGAATGGAGATCCCAAACAGGAAATTGACCTCGATGGTGTTGGGGGAACAGCTTTGTTGGTCAAGGCCGAAGTCCACCGTGATGGTGCTATGTTTCCACCATTTCCATTTTACCATTTGATTGAGACCGAAGGTTTTGCGAGAATGGCGAAAAGACTTGGCTGGAAAGCCACTGGACTGCCAAATTACAAGGTACTTCTTTCACGAGCGATTATTATAGTACCACGCTAACCCCCCGTACAGGTGTACCATTATAATGAGTGAGATGTCTGGCACAGTCCACTCTCTCCTACGAGTTATGGAAAGGACAGATATTTTCCAGTATGATCGCAGGAAGGATAGCGGCACGTTGCTGTACAATAGATACCAGTTTTTATATTGCTTGAGGGCGTTTGTTGCATAGCATGAAGGGTGAGGATCATCCAAAAGCCAGGCCCGTGTATACCATAGAAGGAGTTGTTACGAAGTATGCCGTCAATATAGTATGATCGAACGATTTTGTGATATCTTCTCTAGTAACATCTATGAACCGGTGAACGTGCTGTGTGACCAAGGTAAGGTATGGTAGACAAGAGCTCTATTCAGGGGTTCGCTTGAATTCGCGCCGAGGCAACGCGACATCGAGCTCTCCAACAACACAAAGCACCACAAACCACTCCACGTCACCCACGACCTCACAGTGTATCTTTACAAATAATCGCATACTCTGATACGAACTTTCATACACCGGCATAATCTCCCATTTCCGCCCACCATGTCCAGCGCATCCAAAAACCCAACCTCCACCCGAAACCCCACCAAACGTCTCCTCTCCGAACTCAGCACCTTCAACTCCTCTCCCCCACCCCCAGGAATAATCTCTCTCTCGCCTGTCTCTCCCTCCAACCTATTCACCTGGCGCTCAATAATCAGCGGATCCTCACTCCCACCTAGTACAGGCTACAGCACAGGCCGCTGGCTCCTCTCCATCACGATCCCAGCCAACTACCCACTCAACCCGCCCACAATAACCTTCGTCACCAAAATCTGCCATCCGAATGTGAAATGGGAGACTGGAGAAGTATGTTTGGATCTTTTGAAGGAGAGATGGACTCCTGTTTTGACGATCCAGATGTGTGTTGAGGCTGTACTGAGATTGTTGGCTGAGCCGGGGAATGATAGTCCTCTAGGTATTGAGATTGCGGCGTTGGGACGCCAGGGTGATGCTGTGGGTGCTAGAGCGCTCGTGGGCTTTTGGTGTGGGGAGGAGAGGTTTGATGGGGCTACGGAGGAGGATGAGGGGTTGGCTGGTGGGGTTAGTATGGATGTTTTGGCGCCTATGAGGAGGGAGTTGAGTGGTAATGGCAATTGAAGTTTGAGGGAGGGGTAGGTATTTGGATTAGGAAGCGGGTTGGGTAAGCTTCAATCGAGTTTGGGAGTTGAGTGGAAATTAGAATTGGAGGTGGAGATGGTTCATATATGGGTTGGAAACGGAGTTCGCATAGCGGTATGGTATTGTGGTTTTTGTGGGGTGATACACTGGTAATGAAGAAGAATCAACAATTTATGGTATGGATAGATTGATGAATTGGGCAATTATGACACTATTTTACCTCCTGGCTCATCAAGTCAATGAGTTCTCGCAAAGTTTTACCTGGGCAGAATACTAGATGCAATGTGTCTACCGTAGTCCGTTTTTCTTTGATATTCTATTTGCTGGCTGTAGCACAGCTCCTTAGAATAACATTGCCAATCTATCCGGATACCCTTAATGGCCATTACACCTTTCTATAGCCTACCCTCTCATCCTGAGATGGAGCCGGCGAGCTAAGACACATCGTACTATGACAATATCCATACGTCCAACAAGTCAGCAATTTCTCTTACTCTACATATTGGGCTTGCATACCTTAGTAAATATCTTCGTACTTCCTTGTAGCTGTGGGAATGCAGTATATCCAACCGTGACAAGGAGATACGGAGGACAATATTCTGCTTTAACTTCTCTTCTGTTTTCTTCTCTTCTCCGCGTTATTTTCTGTGTTCCAAAGAAGGGTTACCTTAAGGAGTCTCATAGCTAGTTCGTGTGAGTACTTGATGTTACTTGTATAGAGGCTTTCCTTAGTTAAAAGCATATTCAAGTTTGACTCACCTTTTACTTTAAGGATTTTACCCTAACCTTGCCTTCAAATTTACAACGAATTCATTGGAATGGTCTATACGAAAAGACAGTATCTAATAGACTAACTGTAACAAAGTGAAGTAGAGCAAACTACCTTAGTTACAGTAAGGTAAGTCCCAGCTAGTAAAAGCAGGAGCATCCGACCCTATCCCGAGTCGACACCCACCCACGAAAATAACTAGCCGATCCGAATAATAGCCACAAAAAGGATTGTATTAACAATGCCAAAAAAGAAGAATAGGATTTCGAAATGAAAGATATACTTGCTCAAAAGAGCAAAAGAGTAGTTTCCGAAACGGGGAATTGAACCCCGGTCTCCTGCGTTCAGATCACTTGGTTTTTGTGATCTTTGAGAGGCAGAAATGCTAGCCACTACACCATTTCGGATGTTTATTGTGTTTGTTGGAGGAAGGTAGATTATTTAATTATATGTACCTAGTAGGAAGGGACACCAAACCCTTAAGAACATTTACTATTAAGTAAATGTTTAAAGATAGGGTTTACATTCTCCTAATATCTTCTAAATACTATTCTATTAAGTGATTAGAGAATAGTACCTTCTTTTTAAGTATATATTTCTATATTACCTCAGCCTATTTATTATACATAGTAAGGTACCTAGCTAGCTATGTTAACTACTGCTTACACATAGTTAAATTTATTTCTTGTATGCTACTACTGTTTTTTACTTCTTTCTAAAGTAGAGTTTATTCAAGCTTGACTAACGCCTCTCTAATTATTTGCACAAGGTCGAGTCTCCTTCTTGGTAAATATTATTGTAACCTCTTAAACAGTCTAAACAAATACATTAAAAAATTTACTCTTAAGGCAAGAAAAGTGGTACTAACCCTGTTGTGGTGAGGTTCATCGTAAGCGAGCTCCCACAATAACACACCACCCGGTGCCGCCTATTTGAGCTGCATTGCGTAATAGCCAGGGCGATAACGCCCTACTCCTTCTTTATCTAGGTAGGGTAGGACTAATGCAGGTGCAAGGCGGGGTTATTTGCCCCTAGTCGCTTACCATTCTTACAGATACCTTCCTTGTCACTTCTAACTTCACGACTATATTTGTTTCCTTCGAATTAGGTTCCTTATAGACATCTAAGTTGGGCAAAGAAGACCGGGTTGTGGTCTTGAGGCACGACCGAAATCTATTAGCGTCCCTATAAACTTGTATAGGATATACCTCTAAAAGCTACATAGCGTGTCACCAGGGAAAGGACCACACCTTATCACCTTAGGTGTAGACAAATGTTTCTGTTTCCTCTCCCTCTTTCTCACACCGTCTATTAGTCCTAACTTTATTTAGAGCTATTCTCATCTCTATGCCACACCTGAAATAGCTACAGAAATCCTGAAAAGGATTTTCAAACAGTATCACCGCACCAAGGATAACTGCCAATGATCCTTCGAAAATGGGCAATGCGCAACCACTTATGTTCACTTGCTTTCCCAGTCTCCATTTTGACATCCGCGCCTATATCTGGGAACTTACAGCTTTCCTGCCCGTGATGTTGACATGCGGATTCCATTCAAGCCTTAAGCGATCTCACATACTTTACAGGAACTCAAATTAGGCCTGAGGTAGCACCTCCAGCCATGCTCCATGTCAACAGGGAATCACGCAAAATCGACCTCAAATATTATTCTCTAGTATTCTATTCCGTATCCTCAATCCCAGCGCCTTATCATCTCACAATGGCAACACGTGCAGAGACATTTGTTAATTTCCAATGTGACAGGTTTTGTTACCTTGGCGAGTTTGATATGCTCTCTTCCCTTGGGTTTTCGATCCCAGGCCTAAGGAGCGCCAGAAGAAAATTATTCAGCGCAATCCTAATAAGCCACTACGGATTGCTATAAATTTACTCACGACATTCATCTCTTTTGTAGTCAGTAAAGATGAGTTTTTGGAGGCGTTGATTCCATATGAAGAAGTTTTGCTGTACTACGTGGAGTACGAGGACTTCCAGTAACCTTGAACAGGAGAGCATGTCTCATTCGAGTTTATCCCAATGGATATTAGCATTAAGGGCGAGACAAGACTCTGCACCAGTTTGAAGAGAAGACTAGATGTTATTAAGTCAAAATTTGAGGCGAGTGGAAGTCATATGTCGAGGTTAGGGCTTTGTGATGAGGCTATTGCCGGTTCAAAGTCCCTACGTCCAAATGTGGTAACCTTGGTGGTTAATGGTCAGAAGCTAGAGCTGCAGGATTGATGCGAAATTCACATCACGGCTGCAGTTCAATGTGGTGAGGCTCCTGTCTATCAAGCAATCTTGCAAACTCTGTCGGGCTGACTCTTGTATAGCTGAATCGTTGGTGGTCCTATAGCTGAGATACTGGTGATGTTCTCGGATAGCGTCTATTGAATCATTGGGTTTATTTAAGTGAATTAAACCTCAAATCAGGAGCCGTCATTAGCATGACCGTGAGGAAGACTGAGGCTTAGATGGATTGTAAGCGTCAAGGTATGATTCACACAAAATCAGATTAGCTCCGAAGGAGCAATTAGACCTATGAATAAGAGCTTTCACTTTGGACCTATCTTCTACTATATATACAGCTCTTAGAGATCCCCAAAACATAGATCATACCAAATACAATTCCAAAGGCCGTCAACCGGAAGACGGCAACTCTCCACTTCTCACTCATTCTTCAACAGCGGCCCAGGAACTTCTCTCACAAGAATAAAGACGGTCCCTGACGTGAAAGAAATACGAAGCCAATCAATATGGATCCCAACCATTTCCAACAGATGCTCCGCCAGCAACAATTTTTCAATAGTGTGAACAAGCTAAGCATGCACTATCCTCCGGAAATCATTAATCCGTTCTTAGAAAGATTACAGAACTCCCCTTTCTTTCAAGAAGCTTTTGGCCGTTCGGAATTACCTACATCATTTCAAAAAAGCGCCAACGAAGGAGACAATGCCAACAATGATCACGGAGAATGCCCTCGAGCTCAAATATCACAACAAGAAACACTGGAAAATTCTCAAAAGATAGCAAGAGATATACTGGGACAAATTTCTGCGTATCCTATATTCAATGAAGAACCAGGGTCAGCAGTGAACGCTCCTCAAGCATCAAACCAGTCGTCTTTGAATCAAGGACAAGCATTGGCGAGGGATATACGGGCAATGATCTCTGATTATCCTAGCCCCAGTTTCGTCAATAAAGGCCATTCAAAGGTCAAGGGCTCCCATCCACTAGTTCACCAGACGCCAGAGGATTCACAATTAATGGCAAGAAAGATAAAGGATATGGTTTCTAAATATTCTACATACACCGGCCAATCTACCTCGAAGATTGAAGGTTCCCAATCAGGGGCTCAGGAAATAGCAGAGGATTCACAATTAGTAGCAAAGAACCTGGAAGAAATGGTACCCCGATACCCCACATACATTGACCAAGGCAGTTCAAAGACAGCAAATGCTCAAGGAAATACTCATCGTCAGCTTCCTACTCATCACAACTCTGCCAAAATTAATGTTAGAGAACCCCACTTAGCAACTCAAAACAAGGTATTATCAGCTGCACCCTCGAGAGGCCCATCAAACCCACATGAACGACCTTCAGCGAACTCAGCACAACTTGCCAGCCAGGTACTGCAACGTCTTCAATTACAAACCCTTTCTTCTTCTCAGTCAACACCAAAAGTCCCTTCGAAAGCCAAAGAACCTCCACATCTCCAAAGTCATACAAAAGCTATGCCAGCAACTTCTTCCACCAAAAAGTCCGCCTATCCGGCTCCAAGTTCGCGCTTCCAGGCAGGCAAACTTCCAAAAAATGCACAGCCAGTTGAAACAGTGCACAAGAATGAAGATATAAACAAGCAAACCGTCGCCACGGTGACATCAAGTTCTTCCAAGCCGAAACTAGTATCAATTACTACTGATAAGCGAGTACCTTCAAACCAACAAGTACAAGCACCACAAAAGACTGAGAAGCGTGTCGACACTTCGAGCACAGTTCCAAATAATCCTTCAGGAATTCCAAAAGACCAAGTTACACCACAAAAGTCTATACAAATAATCAAAGTAGGTACAACAACACCCAGAATCGAACTTACGCCACCAACAGCCATACCATCCAATACGCGTATGTCTACAGTACAAGCTGAAGGCCTAGAAAAACAAAAAGGCTCAAGTCAATCGAGAATTGAAACAAAGAAAGTCTCGACTATTCGAACATCTTCAACTACATCGGCGATTCCTACTGCTGTGTACGATTTGGGAAATATGGATCGGACGTATATTGAGGGTGTGGTTGGTGTTTCCGGGAGTTATGGAACTGTTAATGGGAGTATTAGGAAGTAGTTGAGTTGATATGGAGAGGTCTGAGTTCGGGACTCTTTTTTGTACGTAGTGGTGCTGTTGGCATGGTTTTTACAGCCTGGCTGTAAGCTGAGGTGTCCCTTTTTTGAAACTCATTCAATTATAGTCACTATGCTGGAAATACAACATCTGTGACGTCGAGTTCATTACTCACTTAAATTCCTAAATCGTATTTAAGCTAAGTGAATTACTGTAGTCAAAAATCTTACTGAAATCAGGTGGTGAATATAAAACCATTTAAGCGAGATGCTTTACTAGCACCATATCCTGGCGCTCATTCACTTCATTGAACCCATCCTACAAAAACAAATTAAATTTCAAGTGCACAACCTCAAAGAAATAGACACATTCAATCCAACCCAACCTGTGCTCCTTAGAAAGCTGAAGATCTCTGCACATCTTTACATCGTGCCGTTCAACGACAAGACCGCCCTCTTTGAGGGCATCGATTGGTCCAAGGTAGTCGAACTACGGGTCGTGACTGACAAATCTGAGACTGTATCTGGGGATATGGAAGGCGAAACTGAGAAGGTACGTATATTACCACGACTAGATTGTTGGATGGCTAATATGTTAGACTAGGAGAGAAGGCCTCCTACCAAAATGGAGTGCAGTGTGTTGAAGAAGGATGACATTGCGTTCAATTACAAGACTGGCGGCTTTGGAGCTTTCGTGTCTGAGGTACTTTCAACGAAGATTGTGCCCTTTGAAGAAGAAAGCAAGAAGTTAGATGTAAGATGTACGACACCCGTTGAAGGTGGAAGTGTAAAGGTATGTATGATAACAAGACTGGAAATTCAGATAGCTAATCCGTTATTTTGGAAGGAAAATCCACACACCAGAAAGCGGTCCAACGAATATTACGTCGCTTTTGGTCGTCGCCAACAAGAAGCTCGCAACAAACGGGAGCAGAAGAGATTACTAAAAGCTAGCAAGGCTAAGTCCGTAGGTGGAAGTACGTGTACAGTAAATGTTGGAGATACACCAGTAAATGGAGCGGACCTGAATAAGAGTGGTGAAGGATCGGAAGGAGAGGATAAGGACAAGAGACTTCTAGATGTTCGAAAGACGCAAGCTACGAAGAAGAGAAGAGGCCGTCCGGAGAAGCGTGTTAGAGAGGCGAGGAAGGCTGCATATCTGAGACGGCTCGAAGATGGCGTTGAGTGTGCTGAAGAGCCTGAGCATGAAAGAGCTGATGCTATGGATGTTGATGATCATAAGGAGTGAGTGTGCTAGGGAAGAGAGAGAGAATTAGTGAAAGCATTTCCTCGAATTGTGTTATTGATCACACAGAGCCTTTTAAAAGGATTTCACAGACGATGTTACCATATCTTCAATGGCTTGTTAGGGAATGGACATTGCTGTAGACTATCAAGCTTTTTATGTACAAGTTCACAACTTGCTTTCTTTAGATTTTGCTGCTTTAGAATTTTGTATAGTGCATGACTTATCTTGGAAAGTCTAGACATGATATTCCCATGGAAAAGTCTTATGTAAGACTCTTAATTATTTGTTCACTTTTCTATCCGAAGAACACAACTTGGCACTTACCTTCTCAAAGCTATCAATGAGCTTAACGAGTCATGAATTGCGATTGCGTACTCGAACCCTTCAACTAGTAAAACAACTTAAATGGCTATGTGACCATACAATGGAAAACTTGGAAAGCTAGAATGGACCAAGGCCTAACGACGGAGTACAGTACAAGCTAAAAAGGCACTCCACCCAAGCGAGCGTGACAAGTGGTCGGGACGTTGAAAGAAGCCAACTTAATAATTCATCGGTTATACTGTTATTTCTAAAAACAAGAATCAGGTAAAAACATTTAAAGATCAAAGGCTTTACTTACCTCATCTCATTGTTCTATGCTCTTTATTTTAGGATTCGACATACAAGGAACAATAAAAAAGGGGAAGAAATGATCAGCGATAAGCGAGGTATACGCTCCACGTGTGAAAAGCCTGTCCGATCCACAGCTCGGGATTTGGTACCTGGAGTTTCATAACCTTATCCACGGTCCTTCGCGGCTAAAGGAAGCAGCGAACGAATAAGAAGCCATGCACAAGGAGATCCATGAAACTTCTGAAGAGTTACGAAGTATGTTGGTTGTGAACAAGTGGGAACATTATCTGTGCGGCGCGCCCAGAGCGTGGAGCGCCCTCAATCCTGAAAACTATGAGGGCACAAAACTATGCCGCGTCAGCCCTTCCACTCAGGAATTGATCAATTGATAGTAGATACAGAGGTACACTTCTCTCTTTTGCAAAAGTTAAGCATATTTGTTAGCCTCAACATATTGCCTTCTTTCTCCTCCTTCTACAGCATCAATCAGTCTTTCTCCCACTTTTGAAATACCCGGAAGTTGGAACTTCCGGAAGCTCCAATGAAATTCCTTTCGACCTCCAAAATTTCGGTATACGCTCTGTCTATACTACCATGTATCTTTCAAATATCAATCAGCAGCCATGTTGAGCGCCGGGACTCATTGCTTAGCAGTTTGCCATTGGGGGATTCTGCACTAGTTGTTTTACCATTAGGAGACTCAATCACATTCGGAACAGATTCTACAGATGGAAATGGGTACCGGTTAGACCTGGAAAACTTATTGGAACCAGCCAACAATCTACAATACATAGGATCTGTACAAGCAGGATCAATGGCCGATAATTTCAACGAGGGACATCCAGGATTCACCATTACTCAGATCCAAGCAGAGGCAGCTCAAGATTTTGCGCAGGAACCAAATGTCGTTCTGCTGATGGCAGGAACAAATGACGTTCTTCAAAACTTATCAGTTTCCGATGCGCCTTCTCGACTGGGAGATCTTATCGATTTTCTGACTTCCAACTTAAACAACTCTGCAATTCTGGTTGCGACATTAACACCACTCTTCAACGCGGCTGATGAGGCAGAGCGCGTCACCTACAACGCAGCTATTCCAGGACTCATAGACACCCGAGTCCAAGCAGGAAAACGAGTAATGATGGTGGATATGGAGAATGTCACAACGGCCGGGATTTCCACATCTGATGGTATTCATCCAAATGATGCAGGATATCAGACGATGGCAGAAGCTTGGTATAATGGCATTATAACAGCCTCAGCAAAAGGGCTGATCAGTGGGACCACTGTCAATGGTACATTGGGCAATTTCACAGCATTGGCAAATTCTACGATAACAGCATCAAGAACATCGTCGGCTTCGGCCAGCTCGTCAACAGCTACAGCGAAATCCTTTGCTGTTAATTTATTACGGCCAAGTCCTATGTTCTCGGCATTGACGACACTTATACTTGGCTTTATAGCGATTCTTGGTTTTTAGAACGAACCCTTTTTTGCTGCGCATGATTTCAATTGAGCGAGCGAAGGATCTTTTCTTGTTTATTTGAGTTCTAGGCGTTTTGGGTGGAGTTGGTTTATGACGTACGAAAGGTACAGCGATGATGTAATGTCTCTATTTCGTTGTATATCAATTTTCGAGTTTCTGAAGATATATTCATAGATGGAAAAGAAGGAACCTGGGCTTTTGGGAAATTGTCTGGTAGAGAACACAACTTCGGTATTGTACCTGGTGTACTGTACTTCCGTATTCGTACTTGATCGGGTACTGGATGTAGAAACAATCACAACAATCAGATAAAGATTGATACGCATGCTGATCATGCATTTCGGATAGGGCAACCGACTTACCGTACATGTTATCGACCTTTCCGGGCAAGCTTCCCCTTTAAACGCTCTTCATGCAAGTTTTATGACCTTTAATGCACCAGATGTGTGGATGCGTTGCCGTTGCCCTGCATTTTTGTGGGGGCACCAGGGTGGCTACAAGCAGGGGATTAGAAACTTGATTCAGGGTTTTTAGGGTTTCGGTTTCGGTTTCCGCGTCGCTAAATAAAGGGGTATCATCAGTATCTCGCTTAGCCCTCTCTCACTCTCAAAAAAGGGATATATGTCTAAGCGAGGTCAACAAAAAGAGGGAAAGAAAAAGGTCTAAGACTGTAAAACAATCGGACCTGATAGAATCCCAGGAAGGAACTCACCTGCACCTACCCCCTCTAGAATTTCTGGAGATACGCTACAAGGCAGGGGACCTGTGCCGACGAGTTCATGAATCGCTTAATTCATGAATTGGTTGTAGATTTAGTAAAACACAGATTAGCCTTATTAAATCTAGCAGACAGCCTATGACTACAGGGTTTACAGATGCCTATCGTATCCCTTCCCATATATATTATCTAATGCGTGGGCCACAGGGACGTGGATTAAAGTATCGATCAAACAGAGCAGTTCCAGCCAATAAACGTCCTGCATCTGCCTCTGAGACGCGTTAAGCGATTGTAGACGAGCAAAGTGTCGAATCCCTGCGCAAATAGACAACATATATGGGAAGGGATAGCCTATTAGGGCGCGCTAAGATTTAGGTAGTCAACTAAAGCTAAAATAATATTTTAAACTTGTCTTATACTACTATCATATTATTAGATCTATCTACTAAAACTATAGTAGGTATTTATTAATTTATAAATTATATACGAAGGATAGATTTTTTGCACTTGAGCCTGGTCTAAGCGTTTCTTCACCTAAATCAATCCATTTTACAGCTAAAACGCTCAGACCAGGCTCAAGTGCAAAAAATCTGTTCTTCGTAGATTATTAGCTTTGTTATTATTTATTATAGAACAGATATAATAGATCCCTTCTTACGAGGGAGGAAGGATAAGAGGGGTGTTGTTATTAATTAAGCTCCTAATTCTAGCACCTGCCTCAGCCCCGATTCATGAATTTAAGCGATTCATGAACTCGTCGGCACAGACCCAAATCACCCTCTCAGCGAGAGAGGTGGATTTTCAACTACTTTAGATATGCATGGCCAACTTTGGGGTGCGCTAAACCTTTAGGCCATACTGTATATTCATGTTGGTAATGTTTGAATTGCTTATTTGGATATATGTAGACCCTCTGGAGTAAGACTTTGAATTTTCGGTTATTCAGCAGAAGTACGTACTAAAAATCACATTTCACTAACACCCTTAGCGCTTTCAGTTTCAATCTGCACTTAAAACATTAGCAGTACAAGCAGTCGTGTTGTTAATACATAACGCCTCTAAGTAGATAACTTACCTGCAGCCCTGATATATTTGGTGTAACCCTGAGGGCATCCGAAATAGAGTGTAAGTTAAGACCCCCTGCCTACAAATTTATATGAAAATCATTCAGCACAATAATTCAGGGAACTCTAAACTCCCAAGGGGCAATTTAACCTTGAAAGTCTAGGGGGAAAAAAGACCCTGGCCTTTTAATGGAAATACCTCTGTTATGTTACTGTTAGAACAATAAAATCCGACAAAAACACATTCTCTTCTAGAATATAGAGCACCAATCTTAAAAGGGAGTTTCTTTATTATCATAGGGGCCTAGAGCCTGCTCTTTAAGTATATATACTTAATTCTCTAAAATATGGCTAAATAGTGCGCTATCTATGCAGATGTGGAAATGGTTTAGAAAGTGTAAGGGGGTATAGAAAAACAATCGAGACTATTGAATTGTGAACTTAAAGGTAACGTGATAGATATATATCTAAATTTAAATATTTCATGGTGGAAGGTTATTCAAACATCTGCCAGAAGTTCCCTGGACCAGCTAATTGAAGCCCTCTTTAGAAATCTTGCCTTCCTGTCCTAGTAATGAGTCAAGCAGTATTGCCAAACCTCAAACATTAGCCACATACCCTCATCCCAAAGCTCTTTTCTATCTCCTAGCGTAACTTTTGTCGTTAACCTTTTAACTTGAGAGGAAGTAAGATGCTGTAAGGCTTAGCAATATCAAGGACGCGCGGAATGCAACGTGGTACTCGATGAAGTAAGAAACACTCGGATGGAAAACACACATTTCGATTGCTCATTTCCAAGTCTTTTTTACATAGGTACACACTCTCTCCCCGCCTCGAAATAACAAAAACAAAAATCATAAAAACATAACCACATAACACATTCTTGTCTCCTTTCATCTCACCACATTGCATCACAATATATCATGAACTCATAACATCACACTCATCAACACTCCTACACAGGAATCTCTCAAGGTCCAGTTCCAGGACGGACACCAGAAAAAAGTCCACCAACCTTAACAACAGGCGGTATGAACCCACCAAACCCATCTTGTCTCTTCCTGAACAGCCTACTTGGAGCACCAGGATTAGGACATAGGAGACCTAGACTTAGACACTTGTATTCATCGCAACAAGTTTGTAGACACTATTGATAAGAAATCCTACTGTTAGCATTGATCTAGTTTGATAAAGGGGAATACGTACAGTACTACCAGATTCACAATCTAGATCCGAGTCACAAGAATCAAGATCACTACATCTTACACTACCAAGACAGTATCCAACACCAGCCAGATTAGGCTGGCAAAGACATGAACCGGCGTTACAAGCACTGGCAAGGTCGCAGGGTAGAGGGTTAGAACAGGTTCCTATTAGAGGCGATACAGCGACTGGTGAAGCAGTTGGGGCGCTGCTTGAACTGGCTGCAGCTTGAGATGTTGTAGCTGCTGCTGTGGTGCTATTGCTGGAGGGCTCTGAGGTTGATGTTTCTGAGCTACTACTAAAGGCCGCTGGGACTGAGCTCGAAGATGCTGCCTCTGTAGTCGAGCTGGATGCTGCTGCTGAAGTAATATTTGAAGTGGGAGCAGCTGTTAGGTCACTAGATGAACTTGCTGCTGCAGTGCTATTTAAGAGTGGTGCTGAACTTGATGCCTCTAAAGTACTGAAAGCTGCGGGTACAGAGCTTGAAGATGCTGCCGCTGTAATCGAGCTGGATGCTGCTGCTGAAGTGATATTTGCACTACTAGAGACAGCTGCAGGGAAACTAGATGAGCTTGCTGCTGCTGATGTGATATTTGCACTACTGGAGACAGCTGCTGGGAAACTAGATGAGCTTGCTTCTGCAGTGGTATCGGTGAAAGGCGCCGAAGTCGGTGCCGCAGAACTACTATAGGCAGCTGGGATCGAGCTTGAAGATGCAGCAGCCGATGAATTGGAGTTAACCGAAGTAAGACTAGAGACGTCGGTTTCTGAACTGCTGCTAGAAGCCGCTGCAGTCTCCGTCGCATCCAAGGAAATGGAAGTTGCAATTGCAGTGGTATTTATGAGGGGTGTTGGTAGCGTGATTGGTGATGTAGTAGAGGGATCTGAACTAGATATAAGAGTCGCGATTGCCGTTGTGCTGCTGGATGGAGAACTGAGGATACAGGAACAAGCTGAGCTGACGTGGAAAATTTGGTCACCATCATTTCCACATGCAGCTGCGTATCTGTGGTCAGAGACTTGTGGTTAGTTCATTTGTTTTAGATATATTGGGAGTCGCTCGAACGAGTCAGGAGGAATGAGTAATTAAAAACCAGAAGGTACAAATTTGCTCCTAGAACTTGAGACTTACGTTGGAATAATATCGGTCGATGTTATTGTAGCTGCCAAGAATATGTCACAGAAGTCTGGCGCCGACACGTCTATTCGCTCGAATTCAAGAAGACAGGCATCTTGTATGCAAACCCCGGTTGGCGTGGTGTATACTTCTGAACTGCTGGCTGAGCTTGGATCTGCGCTCGTTGTACTAGCTGGTACTTCTGCAGAAGAAGTTTCTGCTGAACTGCTGGCTGAGCTTGGATCTGCGCTCGTTGTACTAGCTGGCACTTCTGTAGAAGAAGTTTCTGCTGAGCTGCTTGCTGCGATTGAAGAACTTTCCGTAGACGAAGCTGCTCCGGATGATTCAGATGTGGTTATAATACTTGGCGTCCCAGTTAAACTTATGAAAGAAGCACCTGACGAGGTAGTTACTGCAGAACTGGTCTCGTTGGAAGATATCGGAGGCACGGTACTAACTGAGACCTCTGTCGATGTAGGTGTTGGTGCCGTAAATGTGAGACTTCCAAGTCCAGTACCAAATCCAGAACAAGCAGAGACGTAAGAAGCTGTGGTAGTGCAAGCAGCAGTGGCATATGCAGGGACGGTCTTGGAAGTACTAGCCGTGCCATTTTCAGGTGCCGATTGAAGAGTTGTATCGATATCTCGCTTTTTAGCATTCGGCCCTTCGGTGATTGTAATGGCTGTGGTTATGGTACTAAGAAATTTAGTAATAACCCCTTATGGTAGCTTTATTTTACATACACTGCGGATGGAGTCACCGTAGTGAGTAGAAAGCTTATGCAGTCCGATTTACGAATAGACCTTGCTGGAGATACTGATAATCCCGTGATGGCATGCCCACAAACGTCATTGGTACCCTTTAATCCTGGGAGGAAGTGCGCATAGAAGGCACCGTGAACGACTGTTGCAAACGGAAGAAGAGTGAGGGTTCTCATTTTGATTCAGTAAAAGAGTGAGGTATTCAATTAACGACTGTCGATGTGTTGATGAAGATAGAAAGACGAGATTTCGACCAACCTGGACTCTCTTTATATACGTTTATTCTTCAAGAGGCTCAAAAAATCGTGTGGCCTAGAGGAATTGATCACCGTTGCAAGGAGTTAAGCGATCGTCATCGACCTTGCAAGGGGCTGTTTTCCGAAACGAAGATATATCGATTTACGCGAGGGACGCACGTGTAACTTTCAAATCGTTGGCTGAATTTGAGGTGAAGATATCATCAGTCCCGAAGTCCCAGCCACACATTCCTTGAGACTTCTGAAACCTGATTCTACACACGGGAAAGGGCATCATCGATAGCTCTGCGTGGAGATCCCGCGTTCCTAGGAGAGGAATAAGTAGTTACAATATCTTCGAAGGGCGATATGGATAGCATCACTTCAGCCCAAAGTCTTCCCATGACAGTTCAAAACGTGAAGTGGCTGTAGCTAAGAATATCTGTTTTTCGAGATGGTAGTGTTGTGAATATATTCCTGCTAAACTGAAGACACTGAGCGGGGATTGGAGGCCATACGAGCTTTTGTCGCTGAGAAAGCTTATGTCGAGCTCCTTTTCAAGAGAAAATCGACCTCGTATTCTGATCCAATACAATGCTTCTGTCTCCATGACGTCCTATCCTTCGCTCTGATGAGTGATATCAATATAATAACCGTTCAGCCGTGAGATATCCACATAGTTCTAATAACTCAAAAAATTTCGAGCAGGGCATCTTTTCAATAAGAAGGGGGTCAAGTATTTGCCTCCTTTGCATCAATACACTTGAGATTAGATCATGAAGTAAGCCCCCTCACTGCAGTTGTTACGCAGGGCATATGCAACGTGGTGTGCAAATGGATTCTAGACCGAACTTACTTTATGCCTTCCCCCGCTTACAACAGAGAAAGCTTCTTGATCTCAGTATCACCAGACCTCAACTTCTCGATAGTCTTCCTGACCGCAATTGCCGCATCAACACACCCTAAAAACAATCGCGATTAGGTATCTATTTGAATTCATTCTTGAACATTAACTTACCAGGAAGGTCGCTATGTACACAGAAGGATAACTCTCCTTCTCCTGTGTTCAACTTGACGGTGGTTCCCTTGTAAGATACCACTGAATCCTCAATAACAGCTCGTACAATTCTTTCAGGAATGTGCTTCACGGAAACTCTCTTTGTGAATCTGGAGTATAGTCAGTTTTTAAGCTTATCGTGAAACATACCTTGCAGTAGTCTAGTCGATGACCTCACCTCAAAGGGATAATATTTCCGCCACAATCGTATTGCTGGTCGGGTAGGAACTCAGCGATAAATGGTACACCCATCTCTTTCGCAACAACCTCTTGTAGTGTTCCTCTCATACCAATAACTGGAACTCCATACAGCTTGTTGACTTCCATCACAGCTTCACATAGAGCTCTGTCCTTGAGCACCATAAGGAATAGCGCACCATGCGGTTTAATATGATTAAGTTCCATCCCTTCAGCTTTGAGGATTCCAACTAGAGCCCCTACTTGATACAACACTGAAGCATATAAATCATCGGGGCTGATGTCCACAACTCTTCGTCCGAACCCTTGCAGGTCAGGTAATCCTGGATGAGCTCCAACCGGAATGTTGTGCTTTTTGGCTAAACGTACTGTTTTCACCATGATCGATGGGTCGCCACCGTGGAAACCACACGCTACATTTGCTACGTCTATGAGTGGCATGAGTTCTTCGTCGGGTCCCTTGCGTTTCATTCGTTAGTAAGTTAGCAACTCTTGATGCTGCTCAATTTGCTAATACTTACCATCTTCCAGTTACCATATCCCTCGCCGAGATCACAGTTTATGAACAGCTTTCTATCGCTTGGTTTGCTAGGTAAGACCGCCATGTTGATAACTCCAAGTGGGTAGGGGTTAGGTTTCCTAAGTAAGTTCAATTTTTTAGATATTTCGGCGCCAGCTTGACTTTACACAGGATATACAGGAGTGAGTGGCTGACTCTTTGAAATCAACTATATTGTCAACACTTGTCTGAATAGTAATTGGCTTAAACATTACTTTCGACACAGAATATCACGATTCAAAAGTGGGTCGCTTATACAATACTTCGGAAATCCGTTATATCTCTTCACACATCAGAAGTTACGAACCTCTTCCAAGATCCAGAGCGTCCAGATCATCTACGAATCCCCAACAAATATGCAAACAACGAAAAGGTTTTCCGAATAATAAATTAGAGCGTTCGTAAGAGGACCCATCGGAATAAGGCGTGATCGAACCCCATTTATTCGGTTGGTTCCTGACAGCTTTGCCGTGACCGCTTATCATCCGAAAATGGGATCTTTCGACTCAAGGTTGTCTTTAGAAGGTCAGTGCATCACAAAGGTGGGCGTGATTATCTTTAAGTAAAATGATGGAATTTTCTGGTTGTGTCGTCCTGCATGTCGCAGAGACTGCTTTTGGAGGTGCAGATTCGATTTTGACATTAGACCCAATTATCTGGCTTGTTTTAAGGTAACTCACTTGATTTGAGTAACTCAAGTCATGGATACTGTGACAGACCAAAAGCTCTCGGAGGTCAACGCTCATCAATATGAGGATGTCATCACTGCAAAGCAGAATAAGAGGCTTTTGCTGAAGACGGATTTGGTCGTCTTGCCTCTTATTACAATTACTACCTCACTTGCATTTTTAGATAAGGTAAACTCCCAACGTCAATGAGTTGAATACTTTAACTGACAGAACCTAGAATGCTTTGTCATTTGCTGCAGTATGGGGTCTCAAGACGGATACTCATCTCGTGGGCCAGCAATACAGCTGGCTAGGCTCAATCTTCTACTTTGGATATCTGTTTATGGAATTTCCCACAATGTGGCTCCTTACTAAGGTAAGGACATTCTCTGAACTGTATTTTCCTTTGAGGCATGTCTCTCGAAGTTAAGACATGCGCCAAAGCTCATGATCATATCTTACACTCTTAAATCCATCTGAAAAGAGCACTACTAATACTTAAAACGTCCAGGTTCCAATCGGAAAGTATGTAGGCATTTGTTTGTTCTTCTGGGGCGGCTGTTTGTGCTGTATGGCAGCTTGCCGTAATTTCGCTTCCTTAGCGGTTGTGAGATTCTTTTTAGGATGCTTGGAGGCTGGGATGCTGCTTCTATGATAATTATGAATTCGACTTGGTACCGGAGAGAAGAACAACCACTTAGAACTGCCTTGTGGTATAACACTTTTGCTGGCGTAAGTGAAATATGACCCTGAATTGCATCTTGTAAACGTGACTAACTCGACATAGATCTTTGGTGCTATCTTGAGTTATGCCATTGGCAAGATATCTGGGTCTCTAGCAACTTGGAAGGTAAATAAGATGTTTGTTACCGCGAACGTAAAGGCTGACTTTTCAAGTACATCTTCCTAATTTATGGATCGGTGACAATGGCTTTTGGGATCCTTGTGTTCTTCGCACTTCCCGACGCGCCAGCCAAGGCTTGGTTCTTCTCTGCTGAAGAAAGGAGCCTTGCTGTCATTCGAACGGCTGAGAATCAAACTGGAATCGAAAATCATCATGTAAGATCTGTTCTCAACTTCATAGAGAGAAATTATATTGACTGCTATGATAGACTTGGAAACCAAGCCAGATTCTAGAGGCATTGAAAGACCCCAAGTATTGGTGTTGTGCTATCTTCACAATCGCCCAATCTATCACTAATGCTGGTATAACTAACGTAAGCCATCATGTTTAAAACTATTTTGAAACACTGTACTAATTTTCTTCGATAGTTTAACCCTCTAATCATTTCTGGCTATGGGTTTTCTCAGTCGAAGACCACGCTTATGGCGACACCTCAGGCAGCTGTTGCCATTGTAGCTCAAGTCTCCATCACGACAATCACCTACTTCATCCCAAACACCCGTTGCATTTTCTGGACTTTAGGCACGCTCCCAGCTTTGGCTGGCGCCTGCATGATCCATCGTGAGTTGATATTTTGCACCAACTATGAACGCTTGACTGATCTTCTCAAAGTGCTTCACATAGAGAAGGCTAGAGTAGCTTCGCTCGCTGGAGTGTATTTAATGGGTTTCTATAACGTCGCTTGGGTGCTCATGGTTAGTCTGAGTTCCTCGAATACTGCTGGTATGACAAAGAAAAGTTTCGTATCTGTGTCAATAGCCGTCTTCTATGGTAAGAATACCTTCTCTCTCAATTTGACTGCCACGTCTGATTCGTGCTTAGCTACTGGAAATATCGTTGGACCACAGTTTTTCCGAAACTCGCAATCGCCTCATTACCCACTGGGGATCAGTGCAATGCTGTGTTGTTTCGGTATCATGTGTGCTACTGGCATCATTTACTGGTTCGTTGGCCATTTCTTGCCTTGAGAAATGCAATTAAGCTAATAAGACAAAAGGGTTCTGTGCTTCACAGAGAACAAAAGACGAGATACGAAATATGGGCAGCCAGAGGTCGAGCCAGCAATTACAGGACTCCAGATTGATGCAGAGGATCAAACGGATGGCGAAAACAAGTCTTTCCGATATGTATACTAAAAGTAAAAAGTACAAGTACAGTATATAAACACTCAAAGATAATCCACATCTATATCTAAAAGCGTCCTATCGAACGTTATCACTACCACGTAATTAACTAAGTGTGTAGAGTAGAAGTTATACAGAAACACAGTGACATACTGAAGTATCTCA